>CM062810.1:782228171-782828171 GCA_031772625.1 Pinus tabuliformis
ACACTACAACAAAATTGGCGACTCCACTGGGTTTTTATACTTCAGATCCAGAAACTTGGGTGACCTTTGGTTTTCAGCTTACAATTCTCTAAATGTGTCCTAGTTTTTTAACCCTAGAACTGATAAATTTCTGACTTCCGCAAGCTTTCTGGTTGTTTTCGCAGGTCACAGGAACTAGCCGTGACAAAGGTGACACTTTTTTCCGAGATTTGCCGACCGAGATCCACAGAACAAAAATCGCAGTTTTTAGCCCAAAAAGTGCGATCTGGGCTTCAGAATGCACCTTTCAGCCCAAAAAGTGAGATCTGGGCTTCAGAACGCACCTTTCAACCCAAAAGAGAAACAGGTCAGTACCTGCAATTTCTGGGTTTTAAGATTTTTTGCAGATAAGTTTTTGGGTATTGCAGAGAGCTGTCTGCTGGGTGTCTAACCTCTGTCTCATCCCTCTCAGGCCTTGATCCACTTTGTTTTAATCGTCGAATTCAAATTTATCCTCCCCTAGGGCTTCTACTACACTTCCACGTTTCAAGGAGGAGTTTAGCTGAGTGAGTAGTCTAAGTTTCTGCAACTCTTTCAACCACATTTTCTAGATCTATACCTTTCTGTTTTAGATCTGTTAAGATAGGTTGTTACCATCCATAGTGTCACATTTCCACTTGTTTGGTCATTTTCCTTAGGGTCCCATTGGTTTCCCTAGGTGTTACACCCATCTCCCTATCTTTTTGCAATGATCTTCCCTCTGGTTTTTTGCTATTGCTACACCACTTTCCAACAAATTATTGTCACTTGATCCCAATCACACCGACATTTAGATCTCTTGATTGTTTAAGTGTATTTCCCATCGGTCTAGCCACCAAGTAGTACAATGTTTGCAAAACCAGTTTGGGTGGAGTTTAGTTAATTGTTTTGCTGTTCATTTTCTATTATCTATTTCAGTTTATTTTCAACAAGCTTTTTTTTTTTTTACAAACATGATCTGGGCTTAATAAATTAATACACTTGCACAGACAAGCACACCTTAAGAGAAGGGCACTTGGTTTACATCGTCAAGCCAAGACTTAACATAATAAATTTATCTCCCCGCATCAAGACAAAGATATATTTCTAATCTCCCTTCACCATTTCCATGTTCTGTGTGTCCTATCATCATTGCGCCATGAAGGCGTGTGTCACGGTGACTATTAGGCCTTCACCCCCAGTTTCTGCTTGGGCGATTACTCCTCCTAATCAGATTCGAGTTCATAGCCCTGAGAGTCCCCATACCGACTCTTCTCCTAGTTCTTTTGATTCTGAGCCTCCTTCACCGCATATCATCACCATGTATGGACCCACAGCTGGTGCAGGAACCCAACCTGGTGTTGGCTCTGGTTCTATACCAATGGTCACATCAAGCAGAATAGTCTCAAGAACCGTTCTGGCAGCCTCCATGCTCCCATTTATGGCTTGGTTAAGTCTACTGGATCTTAACCAGTTGATAAATGACCCCATACACCATGATGCTGGTTGGCCCTCTATGTTGACTAAGCTTCCCTCAGACATCCCAAAGTTTGAGGGTATTGCTGGAGAGGATCCTACCAACCATGTTCGATCCTTCCACATGTGGTGTTTGTCCAAATCCATAACCAATGACTCCATTCATCTTTGGCTCTTCCAATGCATGCTCACTGGAGACGCCACAAAATGGTATGTAGACCAGCCCTCCACATCTCATTCCATTTTCGCGACGCTTGCTAAAGCATTCCTTTCATATTTCCAGTTACCTCTCCAATACGACACTAGTACGGAGCTATTGACCACATTCCGTCAGTCCTCCGCCACTCACCTTTTTGACCATGTTCAAGAGTGGCGTCGAAGGAGGAGCACATGTCATGCCCTGCCTTTCGAAGATTGTGTTTATCTAGATTGGTTTCTTAAGAGCCTTTTATCCCCCATTGGGAAAGATGTCGCATCCCATTTTCCTCAAACCGAGGAAGAAGCTCTTCAGACCGCTTTGAGATATGATCTGATTTATGCACAATCTGGTTATGTCTATACCATCATTTGAGACCTCCCTCGTCCTAGAAGTGCCAATGCACTGCGGGCATCTCACGCCACCGACGATATTGTTGGATCCCTTTCACACTCTTCGCCATATACTCAGCAGAGTTATTCCTCCAACACTTATGCCTCTCCTGCTAGCAACATGTTTCTTGAACCCCAACCCGTCTACCAAAATGTTGCTCCTCCTTATGCACAACCGAGTGCTCCAGACCCTCAAGAATTAGCGCCACAACCTCCCATGCATCCTCAACCCTAGTAGCCATTTCCCCCTCAGGGTCAAGTGTTTGCACAACAGAGTATTACCAATCCCCACAATTCGAAGAAAAAGAATAAGGGGAAGGGTAACAAGGGTAACTAGGGTTGTTAGAAAATTATATATTACGTGGCAATGGAACACATAAAATATTGCAGAAATATAAACACAGAAAACGCACAAAACAAGAGAGACATAGATATACGTGGTTCACCTAGTTTGGGCTACGTCCACCCTGAACAGCCAGTCCTTCCTTTCTATTATCCAGCAAAATGAAGAGACACAACCTACAGCAAATCCGCTGTAATATCCTCTGTTTTCTCTCACAATCTCATCTCTCTGTTTCT
The DNA here is from genome assembly GCA_031772625.1 of Pinus tabuliformis. Lineage (NCBI taxonomy): Eukaryota > Viridiplantae > Streptophyta > Pinopsida > Pinales > Pinaceae > Pinus > Pinus tabuliformis. The sequence continues at coordinate 782,230,812 of CM062810.1, forward strand.
CGCTCATAGAATACACATCTATCACACAGCCTCAAATACAATACCCTCATACAAAGAGAGGGGTTGCCTTCTAGGGCAAAAAACCCTAAACTAAACATAAGTTCTACCGTCAGATCATCCGCCTAATGAACGGCCCAGATTGACTAGAAATTACTATACTTTTACAAGGCAATTTTACAGCTGTTTTTAGCTTCGGGGGCGCTGCCCTCGAAACCCCCTGCCAGGGGGGGGCTCCCAGAGGTCGCAGCCGCCCCCCCTGCAGCGAATATTTTACGGGTGGCGTTGCTGCCCCCATTTCGAACTGGGGTCCTATGTGGCGATACCTTTGAATATAGAAGATAATCATGCTCCACACCCAACAATCTCCCACTTGGAGACTGATTGTAGCAACTCCACTGCTGCTCCATTTGCTGGACAATGACTCCTATTTGGACTTGGCTGTTTCTCATCTTCATCATCATCCTTGAAGACCAACTGAAACTGAGCATATTCTCAGTTTCTCCCTGGTTACAACTTTTGTTAGCATATCTGCAGGATTCTGGCTAGTGTGTATCTTTTCCAGCTTCAACTCTCCATCTTCCAACATTGATCGTATGAAATGGTACTTGAGTTGTATGTGTTTAGTCCTGGAATGAAATGCTGAGTTCTTTGCAAGGTGAATGGCACTTTGGCTATCACTGTATAACGTGCCCATATCATGCTCCTTACCCAATTCACCCATAAACCTTTGTAACCAAATCATTTCTTTACTAGCCTCTGTAGCAGCAACATACTCTGCTTCTGTTGTTGAAAGTGCAACAACACTTTGGATTTTTGAAACCCAACTGACAGCTATTCCTCCAACAGTAAATACATATCCTGTAGTGCTCCTCCTGTTATCTCTGTCACCTGCCATATCTGCATCAACATATCCTTGTAGGGAGATGTTTGAACCACCAAAGCATAATGCTTGATTTGTGGTACCTTTCAAATATCTGAGAATCCATTTCACTGCCATCCAATGTTCCTTTCCTGGATTGTTCATGTACCTGCTTACAACTCCCACTGCATGTGCAATATCAGGCCTTGTGCAGACCATTGCATACATTAAGCTTCCAACTGCTGATGCATATGGAACTTTAGACATAATCCATGTCTTCTTGGGTCTTTGGGCACATTTCCTTGCTAAGTTTGAAATGGATAGCAAAAGGTGTACTAACTGGTTTTGCATTGTGCATGTTAAATCTTTTCAACACCTTTTGTATGTACTCATTCTGAGACAATGTTAATTTACGATTTTTCCTGTCTCTAGTTATTCTCATACCAAGGATTTGTTTTGCAGCTCCCAAATCCTTCATTGCAAATTAATTTGCCAATTTTCTTTTGAGCACATCTATTTCCTGCATGTTAGATCCTGCAAAAAGCATGTCATCTACATACAATAACAATATAATATAGCTGCCATCATTTTGCTTTTTCAAATAAACACAATGATCAGAGTGACATCTAGTATAACCTTGTTCAGACATAAACTTGTCAAATTTTAGATACCACTGCCTTGGAGCCTGTTTTAAGCCATACAAGCTCTTCTTCAACCTGCACACTAGTTTCTTCTTCCCTTTCACCTCATATCCTTGTGGCTGCTGCATATATATCTCTTCCTCCAAATCCCCATGGAGAAAGGCTGTCTTTACATCTAACTGCTCAAGATGCAAATCTTCAGCTGCTACAAGACTTAAAATAGTTCTGATTGAAGTCATTTTAACAACAGGAGAAAATATTTCATCAAAATCAATACCTTTCTTCTGTGCAAACCCCTTCACCACAAGTCTAGCTTTATACCTCTGTTTTCCTCCATCTTCTTCCTTCAGCCTGTAAACCCATTTATTCTTCAATGTAGTTTTTCCTACAGGAAACCTGACTAAATCCCAAGTCTGGTTATGCATTAAGGAGTCCATCTCTTCTTCCATGGTTACCTCCCACTTCTTCCTGCTTTCAACCTGCATTGCTTCTTCATAACATTCGGGTTCACCGGAATCAGTCAACAATAAATAATATAATGAAGGAGAGTATCATTCAGGGGGTCTACTTATCCTAGTAGATCTTCTAACACCACTTTCAGGTGTTTGGGGTGCCTGTTGTTGTTGTGGTGGTTGTTGTTGTTGTGGTTGTTGATTATTATTATTTTCAGGCACCTTTACTTTTTCAGTGATTTCATCAAGAACTGCGTATTCCTTGTTTTCCTTTTCCTGTTTCTTTTCCTGCAACTGATTCTTATACAAGACCTTTTCATTGAATATTACATCTCTGCTCCTAATGATTTTGTGATTTTCGTAATCATATAAGCGATAACCAAAATCATTAACACCATATCCAATAAAGGTACATTTCTTTGACTTTGCCTCAAGCTTTGTTCTATTTTCTTTATCAATATGGACAAAGGCCTCACAACCAAAAGGCTTTAAAATAGAGTAGTTTACCTTTTTACCTGTCCATGCTTCCTCTGGAACACCACCATCCAAGGAACTTGAAGGCCTTCTGTTTATCAGATAAACAACAGTATCTACAGCATCTGCCCAAAACTGTAAAGGCAATCCTGCATGCAATCTCATGCACCTTGCACGCTCCATGATTGTTCTATTCATCCTTTCTGACACACCATTTTCTTGTGGTGTTCTTGGAACTGTCTTCTCTCTGAGAATTCCATGCTCTGAACAGTACCTATCAAACTCTTTGCTGCAATATTCACCTCCATTGTCTGATCTAAGACACTTCAATTTCTTTCCTTTCTCAATCTCAACCAAAGCTTTCCATTTCTTGAAAGTATCAAATACATCAGATTTATTCTTAATACAATAAATCCAAGTTTTTCTAGTTGCATCATCAATAAAAGTAACATAATAACGAGAGCCACCGAGAGATGATACCTGAGCAGGTCCCCATACATCTGTATGCACAAGCTCTAATTTTTCATTCGTCTTTTCTTTCCCAACTCTGGGAAATATGACTCTCTTCTGTTTTCCATAAATGCAATTCTCACAGAAGTCCAAATCAACATTCTTCAAACCTGACAACAAATTCCTTGAGTGAAGAATCTTCATCCCCTTTTCACTCATGTGTCTGAGCCTATGATGCCATAATGCTGCATCTGCTCCTTTGGAAGTTAAAGCATTAACAGAGTTAGAAATACCATTGCATAAATACAATGTACCAACCTTTCACCTTTTGCTATTACCAGGGCTCCTTTGGTGACCTTCCAAGCTTTATCTGTGAAAGTTGTCACACAACCTTCACCGCCTAACTGCCCTGTTGAAATCAGATTTTTCTTTAGATCTGGAACATGCCTTACCTCCTTTAATAGCCATTGGTTTCCATTCTGCTGTTTTGCAAGAACCTTACCCATTCCAATGATTTTACAGGGTTTATCATCACCCAGACGAACTTGTCCAAAATCTCCTTGAACATAGTCATGAAAGTATTTCTTATCAGGTGTGGCATGGAATGAAGCCCCTGAATCTACCACCCAGGAATCAGTAATATTTTCGAAAGAAAGAATCAAAGCATCTTGTAACACCTCACCTGTCACATTTGCTTCATGATTGTTTTCTTGCTGTGCATCTCCTTCTTTTCCCTTCCGAGATCTACAGTCTTTCTTTAGGTGTCCTTTCTTTCCACATTTCCAGCACACTATCCCCGATCTGGACTTGGATCTGCCTTTCCTTGATTTACTGCGATATCCTGAGCTCTTTCCTCTTTCCATTTTTCTTCCTCTAGACTCTGCACTCAAAGCATTTCCCGATGTCTCATCGGAGCTTTTCCGTCACATTTCGTCGCTAAGGATAGCACCAACAACATCATCAAACTTTAAAGTACTAGATCCAGAAACGGAGTTACTAATGGCCATTACCAAACCATTCCAACTTTCTGGTAATGAGCACAAGAATAACAGAGCTCTAACTTCATCATCAAAGTTTACCCCTATAGAACTTAACTGACTTGTAACTGTATTAAAATCATTTAAATGGTCTGCAACAGATCCACCTTCCGACATCTTCATATTAAATAACCGTTTCATAAGAAATACCTTGTTTGAGGCCGAGGGTTTTTCATATAGTTTCGACAACGTCTGAATCAAACCCTCTGTCGTGGTTTCCTTCGAAATGTTGAAGGCAACTGACGCAGCAAGGCACAACCGTATTGTTCCGAGTGCCTTTCTATCGAGAAGGTTCCATTCTTCGTCTGTCATACCCGTCGGCATATTTGATTTTCCGTCCAATGGTAAGTATAGATCTTTTTGATATAGATAATCTTCCATCTACATCTTCCACAGCGAGAAGTTTTTGCCGTTAAATTTCTCGACCCTAAACTTACCATCTTCCGCCATTGCTCCCACTCGAACCAGGAACCCTTCTTTCCTGCGAGTTTATCAGCCAAATAGACCTTCGGCTCTGATACCAGTTGTCAGAAAATTATATATTACAGAGCAATGGAACACATAAAATATTGCAGAAATATAAACACAGAAAACGCACAAAACAAGAGAGACACAGATATATGTGGTTCACCCAGTTTGGGCTACGTCCACCCGAACAGCCAGTCCTTCCTTTCTATTATCCAGCAAAATGAAGAGACACAACCTACAGCAAATCCGCTGTAATATCCTCTATTTTCTCTCACAGTCTCACCTCTCTGTTTCTCGCTCACAGAATACACATCTATCACACAGCCTCAAATACAATACCCTCATACAAAGAGAGGGGTTGCCTTCTAGGGCAAAAAACCCTAAACTAAACATTATTTCTACCGTCAGATCATTCGCCTAATGAACGGCCCAGATTGACTAGAAATTACTATACTTTTACAAGGCAATTTTACAGTTGTTTTTAGCTTCAGGGGCGCTACCCCCGAAACCCCCCGCCAGGGGGGGGGCTCCCAAAGGTCGCAGCCGCCCCCCCTGGACCCCCCCTGCAGCGAATATTTTACGGGCGGCGTTGCTGCCCCCATTTCGAACTGGGGTCCTATGTGGCGATACCTTTGAATATAGAAGATAATTAGGCTCCACACCCAACAAGGGTAATCAAGGTAACTAGCCTAGTGAAACCTAGGGGAACCTGCCTAACACTAAAAACCCGCAACAAGGCAGCCAACCCAAGCAGAACAAGGCTATTACTACGAACAAGCCTTGTTCATGTTGTGGTGTACATGGCCATTATACACATGAGTGTCCCCTTTTACCACAAAAGTGCCAAATGTGGGAAGCTCAAGAAGCTTCTAGAGGTCAACAATCACCTCATAATCCTACGCCATCTCAACCAACAATGCTCACAAATCCTTTCCCTCAGCAAGGATTTGTTGCTGCTCAACCTTAGCCAGGTCAAGTAGCCCATCTCCCCCAACCTTCTAGTCCTAGTGACTATCAAATCCTCATGATGGATTCTGACGAGGTCAATACCTCTGATCAACAACAAACTCCTCCACACCCTATTGTTACCACCTCAGTTGAGCCATCTGGATCCACCCACCCAGGACCTCCTCCGTCAGTGGGTGCCTCTCCTATGTTTCCACCAGGAACTGTTCCTCCAGGTCTCAACCATCTAAGAGCTATTCCGCCGGGACATTACCCTGCAGGCTAGATACCTTTCAACCAGAACAGGGAGACTCTGGACCTACTATTGTGATCCCTCCCCCTAATGTCGAGATGACGGACACCACAAGCCCTATCCTTTACCTATCATCATCCTTGAGTTCCTCACAGGCAAACCTTTCTGAGGTTTCTGCATGTGCTTCTATCGCACCTCTTTCGATAGAATACCAGGTCTCAACATCCATAGATCCTCCATTTACTAGCCGATCATCTACCATTCAAGATGATGCATATGTGAACCTTCTTTCTGAGGTTGATGCACCAGTTAATGCCGCCGAATCATGTACTCAGTATTCCTCCCGTCTGTCCATCTCTCAGCCTAATGAGGACACCATGGAAGCTATGTGTACCCTGATTACCCCTACCCTTAAGTAAGGGGTCATTTCTTCAGAGGATTTTGAAGGCCATTTCCTTCTTAATTCTCCCAATGCGCTCTACCTCAAGAAATTTTGATCATAGCACATCCCTTTGGTTTGCGTGTCTTTATTTCTGCCGTAAATTTAGGTAGATTGCGTCATCTCATCAGTTGTCTTTTTCACCTTTCAAATGGATCCATCATCCACACCGTATATCGGCCATGCTGACAGTGCAAGTCGCTTTTCCAAGAATCTAGACCTCACAGCCTAAGCCATTTTTATCCCTTTGCATACGTTAGTCCTTTCAAACGGCATGTGCATTGGATATTCCACCAATAATCAGGCCGAATATGATGTAGTGATAGGTTTGTTAGTCGATTCCCTCGCTCATCGCATCCTTCATCTTCATGTTCATTTAGACTCCTTGCTACCTGTCATGCAATATAATGGTGTGTATCATGTGCATAACTAAGTCCTATTTAGAAAATATCTTTGAGTCAAGCTGTTGGTACGTGAATTTGAAACCATTACGTTCAGTCATGTTCCTAGATCCCAAAATAACTATGTAGATACCATTGCAAACAACATTCTAGATTGGCATTTATCACATGTATACCACAGAGGATAACATAACAAATGGCGAACCATCATCGTCATATAAAATGCATAATTAAATTATGTATCATAAAAGTGTTTGGAGCCCATAGCTCTAAATACATCCAGTACGCCCATAGGATACTTGGGGGGCACATAGGTCCCTACATCATCCTTCAAAGGATTTCGTGCCAAGTTGGGTCTAGATGTTTGAATCCCTTTTTCGAACACTTGGAACACAATGGCACTCCACAAACTCCTCCTGCTAGGGGGGCATCATTCCCACCTTTGCATACTAGATCAATATCCCATGCTTGGGGGCATGATGGTTTTTCCCTGGCCATCTTCTCAATTAAGTCTTGGCCTAGATCCCACTAGATCTAGGTATGGTTGATTATCCTCCCATTCCTTGTATAGTTTGTCCTACCCGTCTCTCCTGTGAACCATATGCACATTACATATTGTAGATGTTTGATACCATATCTTCAAATATTCTACTCTATGTCCACATAGTCCCCATGTTTGACTTAGTGGGCGAGGATGATTCTAGACCTCCTCTAGTAGTTCATTCTTATTTTCCTCTTCCCTTAATTCTTCACCAAGAACCATTGTTCCAAGAAGAATTAAGGCCATCTTTAGACAAGTAAGGGAACTTGCCTGAAATTCGCAGACCCCAATTCTAATGGTTGGTTTGTACGCTACGATCTCCACAAGATTTAGGGATTTCTCCTCCTCTCAAATTGGAGAGAAAGCACCCTTTTATAGGAAAACCCACAGTTTTTTTGTCGCACATTGTGACCAGAACGTAGCTCTATTTGACAAACCTTCAACACCATTGGATAGCTCTCATCGAGTACTCTGATGGGTCCCTCAATTTTTGATGATTTGACACTTCACCAGGAAGTTATTTTTCCATGAAAGGTCACTTCATCGCCTCTAAAAATCGAATTTCATCATAAAGCGACACTTGTACTTTGAGGTCCACCTCCTCTTAATACTTGTCATACCATATGTCGAATTTCGTCATGAGTAACCTTCCTCTACTCATGTTTTGATGGTCCCCATTGGGCCTAGTCTATGTGCCAGCGTCATTGAGTCACCCTTGTTCAGAGCATCCACAATGAGTCACCCTTGCATTCATGGAGTCTATTTCACGTCCCATTATATCATGTCACAATATTCTATCCATATTTTCATATTTTTCATCTTGTGTTGCTCATTTTGGCCTCCAATCATACTGTCCCCATCCCCTCCGGAGTTGAGTCAGTCGCTGCCAGGTCAACCATGCAATTTATGCTCTGACAAGGGAAGTCATCTGTTTGTCCCTCAGTCCCACTTTTCCCCCATTATCCCTGGTGTCAGTCCATCAATCACATTACTATATTCCCTCATGCTTTAGTTGAGGATCCTCATTGCGTCATCTATCGTGGGCCCTATTCTGGTGACATCAACTCATTTATTCCAAATGAAAGGCCTAGAGGGCGGTGCATCTTGGTTCCAGCTTCCATTTTTGTTCAATGCATTGGATCGAGTAGAGGGTCTCAATATTGCCCTTTGACTTGGTTGTTTCAGGTTTGTGATCCATACACTTGATGGTCCAGTGATGTAACAGGTTGTACCAGTGATTCCTAAGTGCGCGTGATATGTTTTAGACCTCATGAGGGGGTGGCCCTTCAAGTAGCCCCCCACATACCCGGATGCATACCTACTATGATACAATCTCAGATGCAGTTCCACAGAGTTGATGGGTTCAGTTCCTACCAATCGCAGTGTTCATAGCATGCACGTCTCCTCCAGATGATCCATTCAGTTTTGCAGAGCCCTTCCTTGTTCAACAGGGTTTCTCTGGTTGTTCTACCCTCCCTCCCACCTATTTTTGAGGGAAGGGACTTTGTATCTCATGTACTCAGATATTATTGTATTCAGTCCTGGCTCATGTTTTTACCAGGTGCATTATGTATATGGGACACATTGTATTATTTTCTGGCTCTGTTATGCCAGCATGTCATGTACCATTCAACATGTACTTCATTGCTCAATTTTATATTTCTGGGCGAACCACTATTTTTGTACTAAGTTATCTCAATGGGTATGACTATGCCTCCCACGTCTCATTGAGGTTTGATATCGCAACATAAAAGGAGACTTGCATTAGTCTCGCCCCCTCTGTCCCTATCCTCTTTCAATTCAACTTCATTGGTCTCTCTCTCTCTCTGACTCCTGTGTGTTGTCTATTGATTGTGTCTTTACAAAGTACTTCGGTCATACGTTTTGCTCCTAACACTCGTACGTTGGGGGGCAATATGTTATCACCAAAAAATTGATCATCTAGCCTAATTTACTAGATGGATCGAAGTACACCATGTACAGCCAGTTTTACCATAGTAAAATTGCTTTCACTATGAGAAATTGCTTAATAAACCACCTTTGTTAAGTAATTTATAGTTAAACCCATGAAGACTAATTAAATAAATCACTATTTATTTGATTTTCTTCTAGGAATAATTAATTAAACCATTGTTTTATTATTATTCCTTGTCAAATTTGACCTAATCATGAAAAATAAACAGATAAATAATTATTTATCTTATTTTTCTCTAAGAATAATTAATTAATCACTAATTAATTATTATTCTTTGTTAGATTTGACTAAATCCCTCAGGAATAATTAAATAAATCCTTATTTGTTTATTATTCCTTAACTAATTTTTTGAGATGATAAATAAATCATTTATTTATTTATTATTTCTAAATAAAAATTTAAATAGTTTTTCCCTCCTAAACAAATATAATAAAATATTCCAAGTGGTTATTCCGAGAATGAGATCAATAATATTTTATTATTGCTCATTATTCAAGGATAACTCAATATTTTGTTATAAATAGAAGAGTTTTCCATTCATTATTCATTTTTGATTATTTTCGTTGTTGCATTCACTGTTGTAACTCTGATTATTTTTATTGTCGCACACAATATTTTTGCTGGGTTTATACATTATAGAGGAGAGAGACTCTACACAAGCTGAATACGTTTGAGGATAGCCCAGAACCCGTCCCATAGAGGGGGACTAGTAACATTTATCTGTTCTCTTCATACTTGTTATAATAAAATTATTCTTTACATATCTAGTTTCATTGGATGACTGGAGTTATTACTCTTTCTCTTTGCTGTTTAACTATGATTGTGACATAGATCCAGACTTTGGCAGGTTTTATTTCTATCAGTTGCTGCATATTTACAATGTTTAGTAGCCATTTATATTGTTGATATTGTTTGTCATCCACAATCTTAAGTGGGTTCTTTTCGTACACCTTTGAGGAGAAAACACTACAACAATGTTGTGTACATGTGATGCTTTGTACACGTTGTGCAGGTGGTGTTGTGCAGATGGTGCCATGTACATGTGTTCATGTGGTGATGTGTACATGTGGTACTGTGTACATGTTGTACATGTGGTATTGTGTGCATGTCATACATGTTGCGTTGTGCATATGTGGTATTGTGTTACGAATATTGTGTAGCCGTTGTATTGTGACAGGTGTATTTGTTGTATTGTACGACGTGTATGTGGATGTGTTGTGTTGTACACTAAGTGTAGGTCTATCGGTTGTGTTGTACACTGGGTGTAGGTATATGTGTTGTGTTATATGTCGGGTATATGTGTATGTGTTGTGTTGTATGTTGAGTGTAGGTGTATGTATTATGTGGTGTTGTACACCATGTGTGGGTGTATGCATGTGATGTACATTGTGTGTATAAGTACGTGATTGAAGAGACGAGAAGGTACTAGGTGCTTTCCGGAAGTGGAAACTAATCTGGTGTGTGTACGAAAGGGACAAAGAACAAAGGTAGAAGCAAAGAATCATTTGAAAGATAAGTATCAATATTTTATTTCAGTTTTTAACTATGCATGTAATCTATGAATTTTATTTATGATGGTTGCGTTTTGAGCTAACCAGATGTGGTGTGTTTATACATGATGAGTTGATCAAGGAGTTAGTTTGACTTGTTGTGATAGGAAGTAAACATGATTGCAGTGTACCTAATTGATGAGATATGAATGAGGTATGATTTGAATTTATTTTAAATCTAATGGAAGTTATGTTATTGGTAGAAGAAAGCATGGTTGAAATGCTTGATTTGGGTGGTTGAAATTGATTACAAGAATTAGCAGCAACAACAAAAAGAATTGGAACAAGAAGCAATATCTTGATAAAGCATTCAGGAGTAGGTCCATTATGGAACACTGGTACCTAATAGTGTTCATTGATTTCCATGAGAATGCTATGACCGGTATGATGGTTTTGAGGCAGGGATATGCCTTGGATTTTGGACATTCCGATGTGAGGAAACCTTGCCAAGGGATGGATCATTCGGGAAAGGGGATGCTAGGGAGTTTGGAAGGTGAGTGACTGCACAAAAGGGGGTGAATAGATTTCCCGAGTGGCTGTGTAGCAGAGAAGGGAAGCTCGGGGGATGGATTTTTTTTGGTCATTAGCATTGAAAGATGGAATCAGATGCACATTGGGAGTGTGCCTTGGAACAATGAGTCGGTAACTGTTCAATGAGGGAACAAGAAGCACAAGGATCGTAGTGCTGGACATTGGATGTAGGTTTGACTCTGGTAGTGGATTTTGGACTTCTTGGGAAGGAGGTGAATCTTGGTACTACTTTTGAGGGTGGAGGTGTGAGCCTCTGGATTCCCTTATTGCTGATGCAAACATCACATCCTTTTATTTGCTGGTTGAAGCAAATGTGCATGAGTATTATGTGGTTGTTATTTTAAATACTGTAATGAGTTGTGTTATAAATATCTAGTAAACGGTATGATTGTCATGTTTTCAGCAGGATGTCATTGTAAATACTGCAACTAGCTGTGTTATAAAGCTCCATGGAAAATATGTTTTGTTTTCAACAGTTTGCTGGTCATAGGTGTCATAGAACATCGAGGATAGTGCTCCCCCAAGGGGGAGGGGTTTGTAACAACCCTTGGTTGATTTTCCATGTAAACAAAAATAAGACCAAGGTCATGGAACACATATTCCAAGTTGAATGTTGGGAAAAAAAATCCTAGTGGGTGTTCATTTCGGTTTGTTATGGCTAAGGGAAATTGGCAAAGGCAAAGAGTCATTATTTGGCATTTTATTTATGAAAGTAAAGGAAAATAGGAGAAAATGAAGATGAAAGGTGACAAATTTGCATGAGAGGGAAATTGAAGGAAAAATAGAGGGAAATGAAGAAAATAGAGGCCTCAATGATAAAAAGGTTTATGAGGATCAGTTCACAAACTTTTTTTTTTTAGTTTTATCTTGGAGATCTCTTCTATTCTCTCTCTCTCTCTCTCATACTCTTACACACTTAGAGTATTTTTGGAGTTCTTTGGCATACATTGGATTTGGAGAAAGGAAGCAAATGAAAGCAAGGATAGAGCAAGGAAAAGTTGGATCAAGTAGCTTCAGTAGGAATACTTGTAGGTAACAGGTTACTTGTGTGATTTCCTAGCTGGTTTGTGAATGCATGGTACATTCATGTGTGGATTCAGTTCTCTTGTTGTCATTGGCATGGGTTTTTCCACGTGTGAAAATGGTTTCAACCTTACCTTTCCATTTCCAGATAGCCATGGTGTGATGGGGTTCTTTCATTTGGTCGAGCTTTGAATTTCTGGATGGTTTTGGAACCAGGTGAGGTGGTCTTAGGAAAATTACCAAGGGCATAGGAATCCCTTGATTGATAATGGTGGGATTGCGGTAAATCCTAAGGGTGGAGATGGGAAAACTCCTTAAGGTATTGGTGAAGAAATACAGAGGCATCCTCGCTTGTTTCGGGCCTAGTGATCCCTTGACTGGTTTTGGCGGATTGCAGTAAATCCTGGTAGTGTATGTTTTTATTGGGGCCTAGGAATCCCTTGAATGGTAATGACAGGATTGTGGTAAAGACTGATTGTTTATACCCTTGTTTGGGCCTAGGAATCCCTTGACCGGTTTTGGCGAGATTGCACTAAAGCCTGAGGGTGGAGGTGGTTTGATCTCCGTGAAGCCTTGGTATATTTGGTATTGAGTCCCACATTCATGCTTGGAATATGTCACGAGGGTGATTGGATAAAAGAAATATTTGGTTCAGCTCAAGCTATTGTCAGGTGGTATGTGGAAGTCCCTGACTTGGTTGGATTTTGCATATGTTAATAAGAACTCTTTTCCTCTTGTATTTCATGAGTATTTGTACTTTTTATTATGTGGCTTTGATAGCTATTCTATTATGGTTATTATTCTGGTTATATGCTGGTCATAAGCATGGTTTCATAACAAGTTCTAGTTGTGGCTCTTGACATGTTTTGATTAGTTGATGAATGGTTAATGTATGCAAGAGATAAAAAATGTTATTGTAGGTATTGTGAGCGGGAATTAGACCTTATTAATGATTTTAAGATAAGTATCATACCATGTTCATATATGCATTCATGATTTGTGGATTACATGTTCTTAATATGTTTGATGAAATGAATGTCATGGTTAGGCCAGGTTAGGTCAAGTCTCCGACTCAAGTTTGAATGTTTGGATTTTTCATCATGTTAGAAATGATTTTGGAATGTCTCACTAAGTTCTGGGTAGTGGTTTGGAGGCTGACATCGAATTTAGGCTCAGAATCTGTGACCACATGCTTTGAACCGGAAAGTTTGGGTTGCAACCGTTGGGATGTAGGCTTATGCATGTGGTTGGAGGCTCCCAACCACATGGATGACTTAATGTGGGAGCGGTTGAGAGCTCAGGGCTAAGAAAAAGAAGTCTAGCTCAGGGTTTGGCCACTCGTGGTAGTTTTTCAGCCCTCGAGTGACCTATAGCTTCTGTAGGAGGTGTCAAGTGGTTAGTCTGTAGTTACTTGTCGACCCCACTTCCTTAATGGGACCTAGGAGGTTGGGTCATGACATATTATCTCTCTCTCTCTCTCATGTTTAATAGATATACCAATGAAAGTGGGTAAATTTGGGAGGGGTGGTTACAAGACCAATGAGACAAGACACAAAATGTAGGTTGTTAGCCAGGGTGAAACCTCTCCTGTTGAGAGGAAAACCCACAAGAATTCTTCTTTTCTTATAGAATTTTCATATGAAAAATTTCAGGACCTATGACCCTTGAAAAAGACTCCTCCAAGACCAAGTCAACCTCTACTTTGATTAACTTGTCTTTCACAAAGTCAACGCTAGTCAAACTTGATTCAATACTTCCAAATTTCACTTCACTTCAGAATTCAGCTACTATTACAGGTTTGCAACTTTCGAGATTTTTCGAAGAAGTTGATTTTCACATGTGTGAACTATTTAGGTAAAAATTAGGATACTTCTCTCCTTCACTTTGCTTGGATTTCTCTCCTCATGAATTCAGATTGCAAGTGTGATCCTTTTTGATGCTAGGTTTCAGCTTTTTTTGGGGTTTTCAATTTATTACTTTAGAAACCCTAGCTGCAGTTTACACGTGAGAGGTATAGGCCCAAAAATAATATTTTCAACTTCGAATTTCTTGTTCTTGAATTCTTCTCTTCTTTTATCCTTCTAGGTCTCTTTCTTTCTCCTTACTTGAACTTCTTGTGAGCTTGTTGGATGATCTCAAATGTGGTCGACTTCCTTGTATATATACCCTTCCCTTGGAGCCGAATTATCATCATGAGGCTAATTTTTCCCTCTTTGTAGGCCGACTTGTTGACTGCATGTTGACAAGGTCTTGGAGGGTATTTTATGACAATTTTGACTTACATAAAATTTCTTTGACTTGATACAATAAGCCCAAAAGGGTCTTATACATATTTAATGACTTAATTGACTTCTTGCCTAGTTAGAAAAACCTAGAAGCACTCAATGGGTGCTTGACCTGCAAATAAAAATAAACTTGAGCAAGAAACCCATGCTTCAAAATAATAATAAAAAAATTCCTTTTTCTCTTTTCAGCAAATACAACAAATCATGATGACATTAACATTATGAAGATCGAACCTAGTTACATTTTCCAACAACTAGAAGGAAGAATTACCCTATAGTAACCTCATTGACCTTGGTTGGAGCTTTCTTTCTCAAGAAAGGTCTCAAAAGGAGGTTGGTTTAGGGTTTCTAAAGCAACTTCAAGGGCCGAAGTTGCAGGTTGAAGAAGCAATATTGAATTTGGGAGGTCGAAGTTGCAGTTCGAAGTTGGTTGGTGCTAGATCAAGGAAATAATTGTTGGAAGGGATAATTTGGTACTTGGAGAAGGACATGGTATAGGATTGGGTCTTTTTTGTCTCATTGGAAGAATATTCTATAATAAGAGTTGATTTTTTCTGAGTTTTCCCCTTGAAGGGGTTTCTCCATGATTGAGAGCCTAATTTCTGTGTCCTCTATTGTTATTGTATTGTTCTTGATATTGGTTTGATGAAAAGATCTAACTAAAGAACTGAAGAAGATTAATAAGTTCAAAAGAAAATATTAAGGTTAAGGAAAATTGAATAATAAGCTTCCAAACTTTGAATTTTCCAATAAAATGTTGCCTTGTAATTCATTTTATTTCATATTGGTAGCAAATGTATGCATGAATCCTTGAGTGTAAAGAACAATTGGTATAATTGTTTATCAATTGGTATAGCCCTTTACTACCATTATTTAGCTATGTAGCTTCATTGTTTATCATTTGGTAATGGTATGTTGAGTGTTTCTTGCATTAGAAGGAACAACCACTTGTATGCATAAGGAAAATTGAGCCAAGAGGAGTTAATCATTCAAGTTTTCAACAATTGGTATCAATCAAGTGGTTCATTGAACATTATCCATGGAAGAGTCAATGATGATTGTAGTCCAAGCACATGTCCAGGGGAGCATGTTCAACAAGGTAATTAAGATTATTGGCATGGTTGATAGTGATTTCACATTGGTTGCAGGTGCCATAATTATGAGCAACAAAATATTTGTTGTCTTCTAATGTCTATTTTGCAGATGTGCTATAGTTTATTTTGTCATTAGGAAACAATTAGTATCAACATAGTACGGTTAGTGTCAGTATGGTGTTCCAAGTGAGGTTTGGTCATCCTTTTCCATTGATGTCAAAGGGGGAGAATGAGAGCAACCACAAGTGGAGAATGTGACCAATTAGAGTAGATTGAAGATCAATAAGGAAGATCAGATTGGTGGTGTGGTTGTAGGTTTCCATCAATGCAAAAGGGGGATATTTTTGGTAACATGGTGTTGGAATTGATGTCAATATTTGAGTCAACTGGGTGTTGGCGTTGATTTCAATAACTGTAGGAGTGTTTTTGCATATCTTGATGCATATATGATGTTCTAGAGGTGTACAAGTGTTGGAAGCATGTGTGCAGGTGGCTTGAATCAACATAAGGTATATGGGTGGAGCATATTGAAAATGTCTAAAGTTTGCAATCCATTCACGACCCATGTGTGAGAAAGTCATGTACACACGTGGATGACACGAAGAAAAGTCACTTGCATGACCATGCACATGAAAAATAAAATACCATGGGATTTACTAAGGTATTTTCCCAAGGTATTTGGAGGAAACAAGTCATGTTGATATGGTTGCGCTTAATCACTTTGATTAGGTATCCAAAACGAAGTGGTTTTCAATTAATGAGTAATGATTTGGTTTGATTTGATCATTGGGAAAATTAGTTTAAATGCCTATGCCGTGGCCATTGCAGAGGCTTGATTAAGAGCGATTTTGTGTACCATTATGTATAATGTTTAGATCTATTGTATGTAGTGAATGGAGCATTGACAGTCTAAGTTCATGATCTCAGAGTTACATGGAGTGATAATCGTAACATTGTGTTGTTGATGCTATGTGAGTATGACAAAATGTAGCTGCTATTATTTTGGAGCCTATGAAAAAGTTACCAGGGGGTTTGATATGTGTTGTTGCAGGCGCTAATGTCTTTGGGGATGTTGAAATATTGTTGTACCATACATATGCTATATATGCCATGGGTCTCATTTATGTAGTATTGTTGCTAACGCTCACATTGTATTGGCATAGTCTTGATTTGTGTCGCTGAGTCTATATGATGCAGTGTATCCATATGTATGCCATGTATTTGTGAGGTCAAAGTCCTTGTCGTGTGTTTGGTGCTGTTATCATCATAAGAATTGTAATTTATACATATTGGTTATATGTTGTTGTCAGGGTTTGGTTATTGTTGAGATGTTGCTAGGCTTTGACATTGAGTGCATATGATGAGCAAAGAGTGGTTGTCATGATGTTGATTGTAAGAGCAGAGATTGGTTTTGTATTGTAGAGAGGTTTTATATTTAAATGAGCAGAGACTTTATGTGGGTCTAGTGTGAAAATAGATGAAATGAGGTCCACAATGTTTTGTGCAAAGGTTAGTGGGCCTAGTATGAAAATGTATGAAATGTGGTTCATAAGGGTTTGAAGGTTTGGGCCTTTAAAGGAGAGTGGTGGTTTACATAGGAAGTTGTGCCTTCCTTCAGGTTTTGGTGCATTCCTTCAGGCTATGGCCTGAAAAATTGGGAGTGGTGGCCTTAGAAACTATTGGAGGTTGGGGCCCGCATATAGTTGTGGAATTGGTGGGCTAGAGTGAGTGGTTGCTCGAATGCATTGCAAGTCTGATCTTGCACAGCGGTGGTGGCCATTGAATGATGTAAAAGAAGAAATATGATTAATAATAAGAAGAAGACAAGGCGTCAGTGGTTTTTCTCCTAGAAGGGTTTCTGCCTAATATCTAGTGTCCTCATGTGTTTGATGGTGTTTTCTCTCATGGTTTTTTGTTCATATGTATATATGCTCTTATGCGTTGTTTATGATCATGTTTAGATATTTTAATTATATGTTCTGCCACTGATTAATGAATGATGCATTTGATGGTTTGTGAAGAATTGGTAAAAGGTTTAGTGATTTGAATATACAGAAATATACACTGTTTATGTGTAAGAAAAGCACGCATATACGTGTATTTATTTCAGGAAAATCACATATATTTTCTGTGGGTGCAAAAAGGGTTAAAAAGAGTGATTGGTGATCCATATTGCACAACACTGATTCAGCCCATATTAGATTTTGTCAAAATCCCAACAAAGTCTTTGAGACCATTGTCACTCCCATTTCTATGGAGTTCATTATTGTAATAAGTAATAACAACACACAAATAAATGATAACAACTTTATTTTGTACTTCTTAAATTTTAAAGCAACATTGACTAGTGATTATTTTTTAGTTTGGTTTTTTCATCAGTGAAAGTGAGGACGTCACATTTAGGGGGATTCTCTCGAGATCTCTAAATATTCCCCATGTATGAGTAGTGTGTCCCTTAGAGATATTATTTAGGATATTTTATTATATCTTATCTTAGATCACTTTGTGCATGTCAATAATTTTCTAGAATGTTTATCGTAGTTGGCAAACTTCACCATGAATTTTCTGAAAATAAAATGAGTGAGTCGTAACTGTTTTTTATTTATTACTTATATCCATCACTTTTTTGCTTGTGAAGAGTGATGGTGGAGTTAGAGTGCGAGTTTAAGTGATACGAAGTTATCCAATAGGATTTTCCTCTTTAGCTACATGCTTCTCTTTTGTTATCCTTTATTGTAATTCGTTTTTGAAGCTAACGAGAAATTTATCATTGTTGGTAGATATTTTGTTGTGTGGGTTTTATAATTTTAGAGAGGAGAAAAATAATTTATACTGCTAAATACATGGTTTAGAGAGAATAAAATTCATTTATAATGCTCGATAGCAGGTTGATCAGTTTGTTTGCTTGTTTTGTTTTTATTTAATTTATTTATTTAACTATAGGAATTGGTAGCCTCGAGGGTTAGCTCAATTGGTTGACCGTCGCTAAAGCACCTTGCTAATAGGAGGTCATAGGGTCAATTCTCCTTGACACCCTTGGGGTTAGGCTCTGCTAATAATCTTGTAGGATGTGATCCCTTCAGATGGATCTGCCCTATATTTCATTGAAAAATAAAAGCCAGAGGAATTGGAAATTAGGTAAGTCTTGTACTCGTGTGATACAAGGTCGATTCCTACTGCTACCACTATACCTTTGGGGCCGCTAACCTATCCTCCTCTCCATAGACCGAGCTACTCTAGGGGATTTGAACCTTGGATCTCTTAGTTTACACAATACTTCATATCATGACTATTGTCAATTAATCTGCACCAAGGGGACATGGCTGATCAATTTTAAATTTAGAAATGCTTTGTCTTTTTCCTTGTATATCGTCGTGTCTGTGTGTGTTTTTTTAAATAAATAATTTTGATTGGTGTTTAGAGATTGTTTCTCTTTCAAATTTAGTTTAAGGATTTGGGAATGAGATCTACCTATGATAAATTTCCAATTAACATGATATTAGAGGTACCTTTATGAAATCTACCTTTTAGTGAATGGTGAAGGAAATTACCTGTAAAAGGGAGTGATTTTCAAGTAGAATTTCATGGAATGTGAAGCCATTAAGTTCATTTGAGAGGAACAACCTTTGTGAAAGTCTCAAATAATTTGTGAGTGATTTATTTTGAATCCATATAAAGTACTCATTTAACTTGTGAAGTTTTTTATTTTTTTATTCATTGAACCAATTTTTTGCAACTTGTGATCCAAGACTAGGTATGGCCAACACCAACATGTAAAGTCTTAAGGAGTGTGATCGATTAGAGGGTGCCTCTAAGCGTTTTTCAGAACTCTAGGTTGCAAGGGCTCACAAAAGTGCTTGATTTATGGGTCATAGTGAAGGTTGCACTAACTACTCCAATTGATCCTCAATAGTCCACATGGGAGGCTAAGCGGATCATTTTGGATTCCATGAAAGACCATTTAACATGTTGAGGCTAAGAGGATAATTTTGGATTCCTTGAAAGACCATAAATTCTTCATATAGCAAGAATCTGAACCAAGGAGATGTTTGAGGCTTAAATGGTGGTTTGTTAGCATCCACTTCTATTGGGAGATTCTTATGAAGAATAAATTGTTCCAAGCATATATGAGCAATACAAATATTCTGACAAAATAAACTATGAAAATTATCGATATTGGAAATGGACTCTTTGGTGTCAGTATGAGGATAACCGATGAAAAATTATTTCCTAACACACTAAAATGTTTGTGTTGGAAAATTTGTTTAAGGTGTTAGTGTTGGAAACACAATTTGTTAGGGTTACGATATTCACTTGAGAGAGAATAAATGTCATTAGGATTTAATGGGACCTTTTATGAGGTGAATGCAACGACCATACATCATGTATTAATATGTGTATATTATTAATGAAAATGCATTCATGTTTATTTAAAATCAGGTGCATTCAAATAATGGTATCGAAGTTGATTCCTTCCTACCCTTCTTGATTGTGTGAGAGCCACAACATTGTGACCATTTTTGAAAGTGCTAGGAATGTCGACACCTTTCCTTCACCTAGGGTTTTTGTCTCTTTTTCTATCTAGGACATTGGTCTTTGATTCAGTCCCAAGTGTTTTATGATTATATTGTGTGGCTGTCAGGGTTTTCTCCATGATCGAAGCTACAAACCCATTATATCCACCTGGGAGGCTAAGTAGATCATTTTGGATTATCTGAAAAACCATTTAATTCTTCACATAGTAGGGATCACAACCGAGGATTTTTTTGAGGCCTTAATTGTGGCTTGATTCCCAATAGTTATCTCCATATGGGAAGCTAGGATAATTTTTTGTTTTTGTTTTCATGAAAGACCATTTAATTATTCACATAGAAAGGATCTCAACCAAGGATATGTTTGAGGCTTTAGTTGCAGTTTGTTAGTGTCCACTTTTGTAGGAAGATGCTTATGAAGAATAAATTGTTCTAAGCATGCATGAGAAATGTAAATATTGTGCCAAAATACTTTATGGGAATTATTGAGCTTAGAAATTGACTCTTTGGTGTTGCTATGAGGGTAGTCAATGAGAAGTCATTACCTATTGCACTAAATTGATTTTCTTGTATTGGAAAATTTGTTAAAGGCGCTAGTGTTGGAAGAAAAATTTATAGGATTATGATATTTATTTGAGAGGGAATATGAAGAGTGTTATAATATGAAATTTCATTGGGAGTTCAAAGGACCTCTTGGAAAGTGAATCCAAGGGTCATACATCATATAGTCTTATATGTGTATTTTATTAACGAAAATGCATTCATATTTATTTAAAATCGTGTGTATTCCAACAATGGTTTGTGGTTGTTTTTTAAAGTGTTAGGCTTTCCAACAATTTTACCTCGCCTAGGGTGTGTGTGTCATTTTCTATCCAATACATTGGTTTTCAACTGGATCCTATGAGTTTTATTTTTAGAATGTGTAGGTGTTAGGGTTACCTCCATGATAATCAAAAATATTTTTTAGTCTATTCCCTTGGCCAAATTGTTGCAAAATTGAAATACTTGTATGTGCATTTGAAGTGTTTTGTGGTGTTACCTATGGTTTAGATGTGGAGATTTCAAGATTACACCTCACGTGATTTTCCTTACAAATATGACCATACAACTCTTACCATTAATTACAACACATTATCGTGTTCGTGTTGTTCTAACCCTGCTCCGATTGCTACAAATTCCAATTATTATTTTCTATTTTTGATCGTATTTTACATGATCAATTCCTTTGCATTATCAAAGAAAAGTCTCTAACCCTTCCATTTGTGTTGGTTCTCAACAGCTATGAATGCTTGGCATTTCTTTCTAACTATTGGCATCCTTTCCCCATGGAATATTTATATTTTCTATTTAATAGCTATCACCTTGATAATGGCAATGGTAGATGACCCAATGCTCTATCTTAATTCTCAACGTGTAAGGAGGATGTAATATCGAAATTTGGGGCCAAAAGTTTCGATAGGGTAGAGTTTTATTGGTATTCCTCAACCACACTAGATTTCACAAGTCTACTTCTGCACTTGTTCATTTGCTTGGAAAATTGTTTTGTTTGCTCATCTCTCTTTGTCATCAAGAATCGTGGGTGGACTGGGCAACTGAGAAAAAAAAGACTCCTTCCTTGGCAACATCTAAGAAAAAAATGAAGTATTCTAACTATTAGACGTTTATGATTTTTTCACCGAAATCCAATGACACAATTTTTGGTATGATTATGAACTTAAGATATTTAAAATGAATTTTTGAGTGTATAAATGGATTTAGTGCCCTGAAAAATCCCTCAGGCACTTGATTTCTAGAGATTACTGTTAAATTTCCACTGTTCTATGTTGTAACAATTCTTTTTCCAATAAAAATCAATTATCCAATGAAGATAAGCAATTGTAGATAGAACAATAAACCATATGCACAATAGAAGACAACCAATAACAATAGAGACACAAGATTTGGTCAAAGACTAGGGAAATGCCCCATAAGGGGGAAAACCCTTTCCAAATTCTTATTCTATTAGATTGTCATCAAATGTTAAGTAGGGAGATACATAGTCCAAGTACATCAACAAAGAGTCAGGGATCAAAGCCTTGACTATCCAAATCAACTATCCAATATCCAGTCAAATATGAGCCCAAAAGTCAAATATGGTCAAAAATCAAATATGAAATTTTTGGTCAAAGTCAACAACAGTCAATGCAACCCTAACCAGACTTGGTCAAAAATCAAATTAGCCTCCAAAGTTCTCGGTCAACTAGTCAAAATATGTGACTTTCTTCCTTCAATCAAACCATGTTAAAGTAGCCCCAAAAACCTCGACCAAAGGAGAGATAAAATATGCAGTCAAACCTCAATAGACTTGTGGCCAAACCCAATCAAAGTATGTGGTCAAAGATAGTCAACATGCCTAGAAAAATTTGTTCCAATTTCTAGTCAACTCAACCTCCCAAAACAGGTCAAATTCTAAGTCAAATGAGGTCAACCATCCTCAAGTCAATGCTGGTTAAAACAATCCTAAACATAAAGTAAACGCTGGTCAAAACATAAGTGCCTATCTCTCTTTCGAAGGTGTGAACTCAAACCTGCAATTTTAGAGCTAATTGAATAAATCAAGAGAAGATGTGAATGTGTGATGATGCTTCCGAGTGATGTGAAACGTGTTGTATTTATATGTGGTTGTGGAGGATGAATTTCCTTATGCAGGCCAACTTGTACTTTTGTGTAGATGTGGGTTTCACATTAACAATAATATTTTTCCTTGAGAAAATTAAATTCTTCCAAGCGCTAGTGTTATGCAACCAACTCACAAAATGGAAGAAAAGATAGATCCACGACTTAAAAATTATCCTCTTCGAGGGGGAAACCTCCTTTACATTACATAAGTGAACAATTATTGAATGATATAAATGATAAGACCTCCTTGGTATATATAGGAGTCTAAGGAGTCACAATATAATCAAAGCCTACATAACAATAATAATGTAATGGCACAACAATAATGATGGTGGGCTTCTATGGGGCACAACAATAAAAACATGGGGGATACATGGGCAGAACAATAACAATAGGGGCTACACTAACAATAACAATAAAGGGGATACACTAGTATTATAGGGACCTAACATTCTCCTCTCCTTCAAAAAGTGTTATCTTCAATGCTTGAGTAGTTTTGGATGCTTATGTATAAAATTCTCATCCTCCCATTTGAAATCTTCAGTGGGTAAGTTCTTCCACTTAATGAGACACTCTAAGATTAATAGATTTCATAGCTATCATGTTCTTATTTTCGTGATTGCTTGAGGCTCAAATACAATTTTTCCTTCTTCATCAAGTTTTGGCAACACTGTTTGAAATGAGAGCTTGTGACGGATAACCTTATTTAAGGATGAAACATGGAAAACATGGTGTTCTTGGGAAGATGCGGTCAACTCCAATTTGTATGCCATAGTACCAATATTTTGCAACACCTTGTAATGACCATAGTACTTGGGTGATAATTTATTATCCTTCTTAGCTTGCTTGAGGGACATTTATTTATATGGTTTTAGCCGTAAAAATATGCAATCACCAACATCAAAACTTCTTTCACTGTGATGCTAATCTGCCTATTGTTTCATTCGATTCTGTGCCAGAGTGAGGTTATCCTTTAAGAGTTGGAGAACTTGTTGTTGATGCTCTATGTGATCTTCCACTACTTTAGCCTTAGAATTTCCTCTTAAATATGATGTGATGGATGGTGGATGATATCCATAAAGTGCCATAAATGGGGTCATTTTTGTTGCAATATCAAAGGAAGTATTATACCACCATTCAACTAGAGGTAACCACTTGAATCACTATGTTTGTTTATCAGATATAAATCAACAAAGATATCATTCCAAACATTTCTTCACTATCTCAATTTTCTCGTCAGATTGAGGATGATAACATGAGATATGAACTAATTGATTACCAAGACAAGAAAATGCTTCCATCCAAAGAATTCCAGTGAAATGGGATCTCTGTCACTTATAATAATCTTTGAGTTTCCATGTAGCTTTTGAATTGTTTCCATAAATGAAGTGGCAATTGTACTGGTTTTAAAATGATGAGATAATGCACAAAAGTGTGCACACTTGGTAAGTCTATCAACTACCACCATGATGACACTCTTTCCTTCAGACTTGGGTTAACCTGTGATAAAATCCATTGAGACCTCCTCCCAATGCTAACTTGAAATGGATAAAGGTTGTAATAGACTCGAGGTCTTAAGTGTCACAAATTTATTTTGTTTGCAAACCAAACATTCTGCCACAAAATTCTGAATATCAGATTTAAGGCCATCCAAAAAAAATTTCTTCTTGACCCAGTGGTAAGTTTTTAAAAATACTAAGTGCCCTCCTAAGGGGGAGGTGTGCAATTCCAAAAGAATCTTGTGCTTGAGTTGGGAATTATCACAGAGATATAAGCGATCTTTGTACCATAATGAATCATTTTTCCAGCTAAATGTATCAGATATACTGGGATCTTGCTGCAACTTTTGAATGAGTGTCCACACCTCTTCGTCATTATTCCATTCATCCCTTGCTTTGGTTATCCAATCAGGTTGGATAATAGAAATTAGACAAAGAAATGCTTCCACATCCTCATGCTTTCTTGAGAGTGCATCTGCAACAACATTTTACTTCCCTTTTTTGTAGATGATTTCAAAGTCATAACCCAACATCTTTGTGACCCATTTTTTTTCTCTTATGAAGATAATATTTGTTCCAAAAAGTATTTAAGCCTATCATGATCCATTTTTACCTTGAAGTGTCTTCCCATTAAGTAAGGTCGCCATCGCTTTAGTGTATGTAGTATTTCCAACATTTCCTTCTCATAAATAGGTTTTTGTAAATGCTTTCCTTTGATAGGACGAATTTCAAAAGCAATGGGTCTTCTTTATTGCAATGAAACAACACCAATTCCATTTCGTGAGGTATCACATTCCACAATAAAAGGTTTTTGTGAAGTCTGGTGTAGCTAAGACCGGTGCTTGGTACATTGCCTCTTTAAGATGTTCAGAGGCCTTAGTTTCTTATGGAATCCAAGAAAATGCATCTTTCTTCAATAATTTTGTCAGAGGTGCTTTTATTTGTTGGGCACTAAGTTTTTCCTAAAGAATCAACTTAAACCTCTACACATTAAATTGTCAACCTGGGATTTCGTCTTTTTACTACAAGGTTGTCTGCACAATTGGTGCACGGATAATGTTCAGATTACCTTGTTTTGAGTGATACTAATAAGAAGCAAAGAATGAGAAATGAAAGGAACAACATAAGCTTTTACTGAAATAATACGTTCTTTCTACCTTTAAATCATAACCAAACTGATAACATAATTAAATTGTTGTGTTCCTATGCAGAAATCATAAAGAAATTCAGGTTGTTTCTTAGGAAATGATGACTATGATAAAGGAATTTAAATGCATATATTAGGAAAGCATTAAATTATTTAAACCTAACAATCCTTACTTTTCTGTGGAAAACAATAAGAAAACATAATGTTGTAAAGGGAATTTTATCTAATCGCTATTTACTACAATTGCTGGTAAATACTAATAGTAAATATTGCGAACAATAATTCAATCGAAGGAACAATAAATCATTCAAAAAATGAGAGTAAGAATGAATAATGATAAAAAAAAAGACAATAAGTCTTCCAGGATTGGGCCCACGGTCTGTGGAATCTAACCGTCTTGAAGTTAACTCAATACACTAGATTAAAAAAATATTCATTAATATGCAATAGTAAATTACAGGAAGTTTTGTGAAAACTTAAGACATTTTTTTCCTCCAGTAACCTTTTTCAATTGACAAGAATAATTAACCTCATTTACTAGAGTTTAATCGTGCTTTTATATTACAACATAATTCTAAATGTAAAATAGTAAAGCTATCATGAGAATCGAAATATTCTCAGGATGCTTGATTCAAGCTATAAAATATTCATCATTTGTTCTGGAATAACAGATTATGCCTCTTTTCCGGCTGTCTCATGCATATAAGGCGTAAATCCTCAGTCAGCGTGTTGCAAATGGTCCAAACGGTTTCCTTATGGATCGAGTTTCCTCAGTGATTCAAGGAACAATAGTCAACGTCAAATATTTCCTAACCACATATTAACCCAAATTGTGAGTTAATAACATCTTTAATATTCGAATTGATTCATCAACAAAGTAACATATCAAACAATTATTAACTCCTCTATAGAACACATTAGCATCCAAATTTTTATAATATGAGATCAAAAATCTTGAAAAACTAACTATCAACTAAGGAAATGAGGTGAAGAATTATACCAATTCCAAGGCCCAATACTATTCTCCCATAATTCTTAACGAAATTGCGATAATACACTGTCAACCTGAGAAGTCCTTGAAGATGCTTTATGGTTGTGGGGATTTTCCATTCCACAATGGCTTTAATTTTGTTAGGGTCTACCTTAACACCTTCATGAGATACAGTATGACCCAAATATTCCACCTATTGTACTCAAAAGAAACATTATAAGGTTTTTGCATATAATTGTTTCTCCTCCAATAGTTTGAGCACCTTGTCAACATGTTGAACATGATCCTTCCAAGACTTGTTGTAGATTAGTATATCTTAAAAAATACTAACACAAATTTTCTAAGGAAGGGTTTGAATATGGAATTCATCAAACCTTGAAATGTGGAAGTGAATTAGTAAGAACAAAAGACATGACCAAAAATTCATAGTGACCCTCATGAGTTTTGAATGCTGTTTTCAGAATGTATTTAGTCTTCATTCTAATTTGATGATATCCTGAACGAAGGTCCAACTTGGTGAAGTAAATTGCTCCATGTAATTCATCCAAAAATTCATCAATGACAAGAATGAGAAATTTATCTTTAATACTGATCTTGTTGATCTCTCTATAATATGGACACATACGCCATGATCCATCCTTCTTGTGCACCAATACTATTGGAGTAGAGAAATAACCGTGACTAGGTTGAATTATACCGACCTCTAGCATTTCTGCAACCATATGTTCAATTTCACTCTTTTGGTCATAGGGATATCTATAAGGTCTGATGTTTGGAGGAACACTTCGCGGAATCAAATGAATAACATGATCATGATCATGAATAGGTGGGAGGAATTTTTAAGTCTCAAATACCTTGGAATGATTTTCCAAGACTTTTTGGAGATTTGGAGAAATAATTGATTTCAATGTTTGAACCTCTAGTGAGAATAACTACTCAATTACACCCGTTGTTATTTCTTCAAAAGCTTTATCATGCCATTAGAGCTGAATATTTCCTGGTTTCCCTGCGATACCCCTTAATTCAACTTCCTTTCCTTCCCAAAATTTTTCAAGAAAAGTTCTTGAAAATTAAAAGCTACCGTCTCCAAAGATTATAATCATTGGAATCCTAGTACAACATCAACACCACCCATTGGAATGGAAAGAATTGAACTATTCAATACATATTCCCCCATGGTTAGCTTGATATTATGGAACTTTCTAGAGAATTTTATATTTCCTCCATTTGAAACCATCACTTGACACTTTGGTGCTGGATATAGGAAGCAATTCAATTCCTTGGCTATCTTACAATGAATAAAATTATGTGTACTACCCGAATCAATTAGCACTAATACCTTTTTCTTCTTGATATATCCTTCTATCTTGAGAGTTTGAGGAGTGGTAATTCCTACCAATTCATTACAAGATTTGGCCACTTTCATTTCTTCTTTCTCGGGGGTTGGTTCTTGGTGTATATCCTACTCTTTTGACATTTCTTGTTCCTTTTATTCCTCCTCTTCACAATATATGTACAATAATTTCTTCTTAGCACACTTATGACCTTTAGTGTGTTTGATGTCACAACTGAAACAAATCCCTTTTGCTCTTTTTACCTCTAATTATGTCGGTTCTCAACATCTATGAATGCTTGGAATTTATTTCTAACCGTTGGCATCCTTTCCTCATGGAATATTTGCTATTTGCTATTTAATAGCTATCACTTTAATAGTGGAAATGGTAAATGACCCAATGCTATATCTTCATTCTTAGTGTGTAAGGAGGAGGGGATATCGGAATTTTGGGCCAAAAGTTTTAATAGGGCAGAGTTTTAATGGTATTCCTCAACCACACTTGATTTCACAATTGGAATTATGAAAAATGTGTTGCCGTTGATGGCAACCTACTTGATGAGTTGTCGTTGATGGAAACCTACTTGATGGGTTGTCCTTGATGGCAACCTACTTGATAAATATTGTCAACATGACGATTTTACAAGCTAGTACACATGTGACAAAGAGTTTGGACAAAGGCATAGAAGTTTAAATACAGAGGAATGATAAAGATGAAGTTTGAAGAAGTTCACGTGGTTTCTGTGAAGAAAAACTACGTACATACGTAAGTATGGTGAATCAAAGTCGTGTATAGTTTCTGCACCATGGTATTCTAAAATAACAGGGGTCTTTACCATGGTATTGGATCATAGTAATGAGCACGACAACGGATATTTGATCCCGTCCAAGAATATCATCGGCATAGCTAAGTGTTTGACCCATGGTATTGGCTAAGGCCTAAGATATATAAGGATATGGAGATCAAAGTGTTTTGTGTGCAAGTTATGAGTTATTAGTGAATGGTTTGATCTAAGTATGCATCGGGGATTATGATGATGGATTAGATCCAATAGATCTGAAATGAATATACATGAATAATTTGCTTATGGGTTGGTTTGATCTGTGATGATAATGTTTTGACGTGTGCTTATTACTGTGTATGGGTTTGATTGAAGTTCTATTGTGCATTGAAGGTATGAGCCAATAATTACATATGTGTACGCAGGTTTATTTCAGAAAAAGCGCATACATACGTAGATCAAACTCTGAGTAGTATCATATCGATTTTGTAGTATGGATAGATCTGTACGTGGGTATCAAATATGAAAGGCACGTACATACATAGAAGTGTTTTGTAAGGGTTGTGTACATATGCTAGGGTTTTGTTGAATATGATGTCTGATCATCTTGATTAGTCTTGTTGTGTTTGCTGTTGTTTGTCAATGAAGTATTTCATGATGATATGTGTTTAATAGTGATGGTTGAAGTTGAAAGATTTGTGCAATGATTTGTTGAATAGTAATGATGATGTTATCTGTATGTGGTTCAGAGATTTGTGATTGATTCTCTAAGTGATTAAGTGTGTATTTCAATATGACAATGATTCAGTCCGAGGTTTCATTATTTTGAGATATGTATGTAGGTATTTTTCATGGAAAGCGTGTATATACGTGGATACACTTAAGAAAAATAGTGTATTATTTTGATATATGGTTGATCTGGGTTTGCAGTGACAAAATATGGTTTCTGTGATGAATAATATATGGATTGTTATTCTGGTGAATGGATTTACAATGATCTAACTATTTTGGTTTTTTGAGTTTGATTTGGGTCTCAGTTGGTACAATGATTAAGTGATTTTCTATGATGATTGTTATGCTCTTGATCTGCGAGAAATTTAGAATACCATAAATATGAAGAAATATAACCCAAAACATAAAATTATCACATGAAATGAAAAAAACTGCAAAGTATTTTATTATTCAGAAACATATTCAATGTTCACTTGCCTCTTTGAGGGGGAAACCTCCAACAGAGCAGAGCTCAATTACAATAAGACTTGATGATCTTTCCCTTAGTAACTAAGACTATTTATAGCTAATTGACACTCAAAACCGTAACTACTAGTGGTCCCTTGAATAACACAAGTTAACCACTTTATTTATTAACTATGGCCCATTTACAACTAACTGTGGTCCATTTTCTCTTATGCGGGTAAACCACTTACAATTATTAATCCAAGATCTATTGACTCTCTAACTAAATATGACTATGAATAAACACATTGGGCTTATTACATAAATAAAGGGGTTAGGGTTGGATCCTGACATGCCCTCCCCCATCAAAAGTAGCCTTGTCCTCAAGGATGAAGTTGCGGAAACTGATAAATAATAGTGGTTGGTTTCCAGGTCGCATCTTCTCAAGAGGTGTCTTTCCATTTGATGAGGACTTCCTTGATTGTGCGTCCACAGAGATGTCTTTCACGAGTATCAAGGTCTTATTCTGGTCAGAGCCAAAGTGAGCCTTCCCCATCCAATTTGGGTAGACTTGTTTGAACTATGCAATTGTTCCCCACCTCTTTCTTGAGGCATGATACATGGAAGACTGGATGAATTTTTGAAGTAGGTGGCAAGGCCAGTTTGTAGGTGACTACTCCTATACGCTGAGGTATCTAATAAGGCCCATAGAATTTTGGTGCTAGTCTCAGGAATACCTAGTTCCCTTCTTGAAATGAGCACTTGGAATGATGTTGGTCAGCATATTTATTCATTTGGTTATGATCTTGATGTAGATTATCTTTGAGATGAGCAATCATTGCGACACAATTCTGTAGGAGTTGATCAACTGCTTGTATTTTAGAACATCTAGGTATATAAGAAATAGGTGAAGGTGGGAGTTGGCCATACATTACCTCATATGGAGTCATCTTGATGACTTCATGATAGTTAGTATTATACCACCATTCAATTAAAGGTTTCCATTGTACCCATTGATGATGTTTTTCTGAAGTGAAGCACCTCAGATAGGTCTCCAAACATTTGTTGACTGCTTCTGTTTGACTGTTAGTTTGGGGATGATAGGTGGTACTTAGTTGGAGTTTCATGCCCTGTAGCTTGGAAAAATCATGCCAAAATTTGCTGGTAAAAGTGGGGTCGCAATCAAACACATTCGAAGTCGACATGCCATGTAGTTTGAAGATCTGGTCTAAGAAAACTTGAGCCACCAAAGTGGGGTAAATGGGTGTGGTAGAGTGCAAAAAAGAGCATATTTAGAAAGTCTATCCACAACCACCATGATGACTGATTTGTTGCTTGAATTTGGGAGACCAGTGATGAAATCCATGGAAACAACCGTCCAATAGAAGCAGGGAGTGGAAATGGTTGTAAGGTTCCCGGTAACTTGACTGTTTCCCCTTTGTTGCTTTAGCACACATCACATTCAACTACAAAAGTAAGAACACCATTTTCATGCCATTCTAAAAGAAAGAATGACGTGTGTGAGCATAAGTATTCTAAAAGCAAGAATATCTTGCAATTGGAGATGAGTGCAGCTCATCCAAGATGGGGGTTTCGAGGGTGGAGGCCTGTGATATAACTACTTGATCCTTGTAGCGTAGAATATCATCTTTCCAAGAGTATTCTGATGAGGAATTAGGATCGTCTCTTAAGTTATTAATGAGTTGGGAAAGAGAGGTGTGGGAGAACCATTCCTTGCGGGCTGCTTCAATCCAATCTGGTATGGGTAGAGAGATTGATAGCAGGGTGCTCTCATCCTCAAATTGGCACGATAAAGCATCAACCACTACATTGTCACACCCTTTCTTGTAAATTATCTCATAATCATATCCCAACATTTTACAAGACATTTATTTTTCTATGGAAACGACAAATGCTGCTCCAGAAAATATTTTAGGCTTTGATGGCCTGTGCAGATTTGAAAACATCACCCTAACAAGTATGGATGCCAGGTGTCTACTTCATGTAATATGGCCATAATTTCTTTCTCATAAGTAGATTGAACCAGACGTTTTCCACTAAGTTGTTAGATGGTGAAAGGCAATGGTCTACATTCCTTCATTAATACAAGACCGATACCTGTACCTGAAGCATCACATTCAATCACAAAATATTTGGTGAAGTTGGGTAGGGATAATACAGGAGTGGATCACATGGCTTGTTTGAGAGCCAAGAAGGCCTGCTGAGCTACATTAGTCTAGAGAAATGAATTTTTCTTGAGAATATTAGTGAGGGGTCTAGAAATGTGTCCATAATTGTGGACAAATTTGTGATAGTAGCCAGTGAGACCCAAGAATCCCCTCAAACTCTTCAAGGTTTTTGGTTGGGGCCAATCTTGCATTGCCTGAATATTTTTCGGATCAACCCTCACTCCTTCATGATCCACAACATTTACCAAATACTTGACTTATTCCACACCAAAAGAGCACTTGGATAATTTGACAAATAATTTGTGATCTCAGAGAAATTGCAATATCTAGTCTACATGCTGAAGATGTTTGTCCCAGGTTATGCTGTAGATGAGAATGTCATCGAAGAAGACCAGGATAAATTTTTAGAGATATGGTTTTAGAAGGTGGTTCATGAGGATTTGAAAAGTAGATGGACATTACAAAGAACAAATGGCATGACCAGGAATTCATAGTGGCTTTCATGAGTTCGGAAGAAAGTCTTGGGAATGTCTACTTCCTTCATGTGTCTTTGGTGATAGTTCGAGCGAAGGTCTAACTTGGTAAAGAATTCAGCACCATGCAGTTCATCAAGTAGATCATCAACAATCAGAATGGGAAATTTGTCCTTGATAGTGAGATTGTTGAGGGCCCGAAAGTCTGGACACATGCACCATTGTCTATCTTTCTTTAGAACCATGACCAATGGAGATGAATAAGGACTGATGCTGGGATGGATAACACCAACTTCGAGGAGTTCCTTGATGATTTTTTCAATTTCATTCTTTTGGGAAAAATGATATCGATATGGGAGGACATTAGGCAGTTGGGCACCTGGGACCAAAGGGATGCTATGATCATGTTCAGCCTTAGAGGGTGGAAGCTCTTTAGGTTTTTTAAAGAACCGCTCATGGTGATCTAATACCTGTTGCATCTTAGGATGAATATGAGGAGTAGTGGATTCAATGGCTTGAATGAAATTAAATTGGGCGACTACTCCATGATGGCTGTTTTTAAAAATATTCTCCATTCGATGCGAGCTGATGATAGTAGGAGCACCTGCCTGCAGTCCCCTTAATGTATGAATGTGGTCGTTCTGCTTAAAGCTCATATATAACTCCTAGAAATCAATTGCGATAGGGCCTAGTGTGCAAAGCCATTTAACGCCCAGGACAATATCACAACCACCCATTTCAATAGAAAACATGTGGGTCTTTAGGTGGTAGTCTCCCATCTAAACCTTAATATTTTCACAACGGCCTTCACATTTCATGGTCCCCCCATTAGTGACAAGGACTTGGAAATTAGATACCGCCCACACAAAGAAATGAAAAACTTCTTCGGCTCTCTTATGGATAAAGTTACGTGTGATTCCATTATCAATCAATACCACTAATGGTTGATGTTTAATAAAGCCTTAGATTTTGAGAGTCTGAGGCAAAGAAATGCCAGCCAAGGCATGTAGTGAGATAACCACTCATCTAGTGTAGCTGTGAGATCATTGTCAGTTTGAGTTTCCCCAGCTTCTTCCTCAAGCACCTCAAGGGATGGAGCTTCCTCTACTTAGCTGTTATCAGTAGCATCATTTTGAAAGAATTTTGGTTCCTTGCATTTATGTCGAGGGGAGTACTTGTCATCACAGTAGTAGCACACTACTTGTTTTCTTCTTTCGGCCATTTCTGCTGGTGACACCTTTTGAACCTTAAGTGTTCAGGTGGGGCCCTGATCTTGGGTGGAACGCACTTTGGAGATGAACTTTGGAAGATTGGACTGGGAATTTAAGGGGATTTCCACATCTAAGGCCTTACTGCATGCATCTAACCAAGTAGCTGGGTGGTGCATTCGAACATGGGCTTGGATGGAATCTTTTAGGCCACTGATGAAACACTCCAAGTAGAAGTAAGCCCCTAGACCATCAGTTTTGATGGCCAATTTCTCAAAGGTTGCAATGTAGTCCTTTACTGTAGCTATCTGCCGGAGCTTAGTGAGATGACCCAAAAAATTAGATTCTCGGTCAAAGCGATCACATATGGATTTTGAGAACATGTTCCAAGTTTCTCTCCTTGGATAACATTTCTTATGACACTGCCACCATTGCTATCTCTCTTGGTCCAAGTAAAGGGATCCCAAATGTAGTTTAGTTTCATCTTCACATATATCATTAAGGGAGAAATACTATTCCATTTGTGCTAACCATACTATAGGTTTAGAGCCATCAAATTTGTACATGTCCATCTTGGGTGTCCGATGGTTGGAATGGTGGTGATTTCCATGGAAGTGAATGTGATGGATAGATTCTCCTTCTATGTGTGCATAAAAACTAGGCTCCTCCTAATGAGACCTTGTTATAAGGTTTGTTAGTCGCGAGATCTATTTGGTAATATTGTCTTGGAATTCTTCGAACCTTTTTTCAAGGTGTTCGACCCTCTCATTAGCCATAACTTGAGATATGGTACCTAGCATACACCAACCCTGTTTAATTACTTAAGAGTAGTCTTCTTGGAAAGAGGGTGAGCTCAGAAGTCTAATGGCGTGGGTCACTTGAATTCACATCAGAAATTTTTTGGGATCGATGAAAAAATTGGGGCTTACAAGTGAATGGTAACACTGTGACCAACTCATCGTCTTGAAGCTTATGGGCTAAGTCTCTTGCAAGCATCCTGGGATGGTCTCAAACCTTTTTTACTCCGAAATGATTTTTACTCCTCGCTAATCAATATTGCAGTGGCCAAATTCCATAAATCTTGATCCTACCTAATGTCCTACGAAAATCGGGCCTGAAATGTAGTAACAAAAATCCCATGGTCTTGGTACTGCCAAATGTGTTGTGAAAATCTGATCTGGACTATAGCGTCCAAAACCCTCACTGTACAAAGAGTCTAGTCTGTACTGTAAAAACCCCAAATGCTGAATCTTAGTTGTACGACGGTGACAAAAACCCAGCTAGGGACCTGTTATGGAAGATAAGGTAGGTGGCGATCTTCAAATACCAGAGGGAATTGTGGCCACAAAGGAGTGTCAGGTGCTACAAATCACAATATACACAAGGGGTCCAACAATAGTACTCGACCTAATCTTCCAGGGCGTTAACTAAGGAGGATCGACCGTAGCTTTATCCGTACTACCCTACTACCCTATTGTACACACGAGTAATCTTCTCGAGTGATGTTCTTAGTGCACTGTAGCAACAAGATGATCAACGAATTATATAAGGTTAGATTTCACATGAGACTAGGGGGCTTTCGATATACCCAAGGGTACGTGGAAGTGCAGTCTGTTCATGGTTATGTTTAATGCACTACTACTCAAAGGGGTGCCCATAAGGGTTACAAAGGAGTCTAACAAGCGTGACCACCTCTTGTAGTTCCTGCATGCATGCCTCCCCAAATCCGTAGGTTTATGCACTCAACAACAGATCCCATGGTTTAAAGATGCCGGAACACGTCTCTAGCCTAAAAAAATTCTATGAAAATTGGAGGTACAACTGGCCTTGGAAATTTCTCTGATACCACTTGTTATGCTCTTGTCTTGCGATAAATCCAGAATACCAAAAATACGAAGAAATCTATCCCAGAACACAAAATTATCACATGAAATCAGAAAAACTGCAAAGTATTTTATTATTCAGAAACAAATTCAATGCTCACTTGCCTCTTCGAGGGGGAAACCTCCAACATATTAGAGCTCAATTATAATAAGACTTGACGATATTTCCCTTACTAAGACTATTTATAGCTAAATGACATCTAAAACCCTAACTACTAGTGGTCCCTTGCATAACAAAGGTTAACCACTTTACTTATTAACTATGGACCATTTGCAACTAACTGTGGTCCCTTTCTTCTAATGCGGGTCAACCGTTTATAATTACTAATGTGGAATTTATTGACTCTCTAACTAACTATGACTCTGACTCGGCCAATTGGGATTATTACGTAATAAAGGGGTTAGGGCTGGACCATAACAATGTTTGGTTTCTGTTGAGATTAAATGATGGTAGTGGGTCTAGTTTGAAAATTTGATGAAACGTAGCCTACAAATTTGGTGTTTTGGTTCAGGTGGATCCAATATGAAAATTATGAAACGTGGTCCACAGAGGTGTTAAGGTTTGGAGCCTTTAGTGAGGAAGTCAAAGCTTCCTTCTAGTGGTAGCTGGTAAATCTAATCAGGGGGTTGGAGCTCCCTTCCGGTGGGTGCCAGTAAACGAGATTAGGGGGTTGGAGCTCCCTTCTAGTGGGTGCTGGAGAATGAGAGAAGGTTGTAGCCTTTTGTAGGTGGGTGCCTACATGCTAGTATGAGTCTGTGCCAGTACAATATTGTAATATGTTTTCTTTATAATAAAATATAAAGATAGAGACGACAACAACGATGGTTTTTTCCCACATTGGGTTTCCACCTAAAAATCCTGGTGTTCATGTGTGTTGATGTGTTGCTTATGTGTGATGATTATTCTGTTCTTACTGCACATGGTTACTATTTAATTAATGTCTATTGAAGTACTGATACACTGGTTCAAGTTAAACAAATGATGAATTAACTAAAAAATAAGTTAACTGGATATACGCTAGTTGTCTACATAAAAATCACGTACATACACAACTTTACTTTAGTATAGTTGCGTACATAAATTTGAATAAGAAAAGAAAATTATAAGTGAGTTTTAAAATATTGATTCACCCCCCCAGTATTTTTCCCAACAATTGGTTTCAAAGCGGGTCCTTCAGATGAAGCTTGATGACTTGAAGGAGATCCGTCACGATGAGTAGTCAAGAAGGAATGTGTTCTATTTGGCCACCTTTATTTAATGGAACTAATATTGTCTTTTGGAAAGTTAGGATGACAACATACTTGCAGGCGCTGGGAGTTGATGTATGGGAAATTGTTGAAAGTGGATATCAATATCCATCCTCCATTCCTATAGATACTTTGGAAAGAAACAATATGAAATTAATGAAAAGGCTGTAAATACCATCTTGGGAAGTTTATCCAAGTCCGAGTTCGTGAAAGTAATGCAACTAAATAAAAAAAAGGGAATGTGGGATAATCTTATGCAATGTTGTGAAGGCGACACCAAGGTAAAAAGTGCTAAACTCCAAACATTCAAAATATAGTATGAGCCACTGAAAATGCATGCTGATAAATTCATTGCAACATTTTTCCTTAGAGTAAATGAAATTGTTAATTCCATTAGAAATCTTGGTGACAAAATAAAATATGTTACTGTTGTTGAGAATATTTTGAGATCACTAACTCCGAAGTTTGATTCCAAAGTATCAACTATTTAAGAAATATAGAATCTGAAAAGTCTCACACTTGATCAACTCCATGGAATATTGACAACATTTGAGATGAGGAAAGGTGGTCCTTCAGAGATGAGAGAAGCAACCTTCAAAGCCACATATAAATGGAAACAAAAGGAAGCACCCAAAGACACAAGCTACATATTAGATGAGGAATAATCAAACTTCGTAAGAAGGTTGCAAGTGGGACTGGAGAATTCATAGGTAAGCTTCCATTTAAATGTTTTGCTTGTGGAAGAATAGGCCATTATGCATCCAAATGTCCTTATAGAGAAAATCATAAAGAAAATGGAAAGAATTTTGCTACAAAGAAGTTCTCTGATAAGAAAAACTTTTACTCTAATGAAGATAGTCATAGTACATCCGATGACCAAGAAAATTTAGATTTAGATTATTTTGTACTTATGGCTCTTGAAGATCAGACAATACATGAATCAAAAATTCATGAGATAGATGATTTAATGAAATCTCTAAAGGAGAATGATAAACTCAAGAATTCTAACAAAGAATTGGAATCAAAAGAGAACAATATGCTTGAGGAAATAAACATGTTAAGATGGAATTAGAAGCATCCAATAAAAGAAATGAACGCATAAGAAAACAACTTCAAAAAGGAAAATCATTGTGAAACACTAAAATATGAAATTATGACCCTAAAGGAAGATTATGAGAAGACCAGAAAATGGGAAAAATCATCTGAGTCTCTAGATAAGTTTATTAATGAACAATGCTCTCCTTTGATCAAGACAGGCATTGGGTATAATCATACACAATGTGATGACAAAAACTAGGATAATGTTGTTCAAGGGAAATCTGAATCAAGTCACACATCTCCTAGATCAAGGACGAGATCTATTCCTAGGCACAAAGGATGGTTTTATGGATATTGTTTCTCTTATAAGTCATTTGGGCATAAGGCCACTGATTGCACATCAAGTATGTAGAACAAAACTAGGGGATGGGATAAGTTCCAACACATAATTAGAAATTGAAAGAAGATTTGGAGGAAGAAGGAATATCAGTCAGAAACGTAGGGAAGATTGACCCTACTGCAGTCCATTGGTTCTTAAATCTTACTTCTCACAGTGACTGTAGAAGTGATGTGAGGTACATGACCTCATAAGAGCAGAAGATGACTATTAAGTCCTCAGGATCAGTGATGTGTAATCTCAAGGGGGAGCAATACATATGTTGTCTTGATGATGACTCCCATGGTTTCTTTTGATATTCATGTTGCTTACATTATTGACAATGCATCTGATGTAGTAACAATGAACATGTACAAACATAACAGGCTCAGGGGAGATGTGGTTATACAATATCAACAATTTACTTTTTGTACGTGGAAATTGTAAAGGACAGTTGCGCATATACGCGAGTTTTGATACAGATAATCACGTATATTTTCCTATGGTGAAGAAACAATAGGACAAACTCATGGAAAGACTATGATATGTTTCAGATATTTATTATTTGGCTTTATGGTTCTAATATTGTTGGTTACAGTCAGTAGATGCCACTTAGAAATGGTATTGGATTATAATGGTTTATAAGTTGCTGTAATATGACATGGATTTACTGATTTTTGAAGTTGCTTTTGATGACCTTACTGATGGACAATTTGATGTGATCAGACCTGACAATGAATAGTTGGCACAGGTTTAGGGGGAGCATTTTCTATGTTTATAATATCACATTGTTGGCATTATGTTTTCTTGAGAATTCCTTGGTACATAATGATGCTTATAATTGGTGATGCTATTGAAGATACTCATGTTAGTGAAGTTTTTGAATGATGCTATGTTACTATCATAATGCATGGGTTGCTTTTTGGTGAAATTATGAATGATGCTTATATATTGTTTGAGCCACTGATTCAAATTTGTGATGATAAACATTAGAGGAAATTTCAACCTAAAAGTGGCCTCCTAAGG
Organism: Pinus tabuliformis; assembly: GCA_031772625.1. Lineage (NCBI taxonomy): Eukaryota > Viridiplantae > Streptophyta > Pinopsida > Pinales > Pinaceae > Pinus > Pinus tabuliformis. The sequence goes on from CM062810.1 coordinate 782,269,789, forward strand.
AAAAATAATAAAATAATAGTTAAAATAAGAAAATAAGAGTTATGAATTTTGGATGGTAAAGAAGAAAACTATTTTTTTAATTGTATTTTTGGCTTATATCCTTATAGGTTTACACAAATTTCAAGTGTAAACACTCGTTGGATGGGGAATTAAACTCCGCATCCAATGAGTACCTATTATGCATACTTTTGAGAAGACCCACATTGATAAAAATTGAAGATACACTAAAAAATGTCTTTAACACACTTTTTTAATGTATCTTCAATATTTATCAATGTGGGTCTTATCAAAAGTATGCATAACAGGTATTCATTGGATGCATAATTAAATTCCGCATCCAACAAGTGTCTACACTTGAAATTTGAGTAAACCTATAAGGAGATAAGCCAAAATACAATTTAAAAAATTAATTTTGCTTCTTTTCCGTCCAAAATATTTACATGTACCTATTTTTAAATTTAAGGCTTTTGATTGGTTTACATATTATGACATGAAAATTACGTGAAAATTTCATGGGCACTTTTAGGCTGAAATTTCCTCTAATGAGACTCTTTGGTGATGATATGATTGAGGACTGTTTTTCTTCTTTGTGGAAAGAACATGTAGATCTTGTTATCTCATGCTATGATTATTTGATGATGATGATGATGTCATGGATGAAGCCTATCGTGTTGTTCTTGGTCCTTACACCTGTTACATGTACATGTTATGATGCAAATGGTATGTTTTTAGAAGAGTATGGTTCTAAACATGATGATGTTGATGATATGGGATCACAAGGATGAGAAGTTGATGATGATGAATTACAAAAATGGACCTTATGGATGATAATTGTTAATTTTTTAGATTGTTCTATGTTGTATCAATTACTTTAGCCCAATTTACTTCTTCATTAACAATGCATCCAAGTATTAGCAATGTAACCAATTATAAGCTGCAATTGAATATAAAACAATATATGCAATGATAAAGAAGACAATCACACAACCATAAGAGACAACAAATTGGTCTAAGACCAAGGAAAATCCCCACAAGGGGGAAACCCTTTCAAATCTTCTTATTTATTAGATAATCATAAAAAGTTTTCAGCAGATAATACAATGAGCCCAATATATAAAATTGCAGCAGAGATTTACAGAGCAGATCTACAAATCTACAGAACAGTAGAGAGAAACTCTTTATCCACTAGATAACTAAAGCCAACTGAAAGAAACTGCAAAAACCTAGATTAAAATCTAGGACGCTCTCAGCGAGACTGACTGCAAGCATCTGAAACTCCCTGGACTCTCCCTCAACCAATGTGTGAGGGAATCTATATCTTCCCAGATGCTCTCAGGAAGGGTGTATGCATGCGTTTGGGGTCAAAACCACTCAGATATGCTCCAAACCCCTAGACACTCTCTTCCAGTTATTGTGTGTGTGTCCGAAGACTACCTGAACACTCTCAAGACCACTCTGTGCGGGCGTCCGGGGTCTAATGCTGTCTGATCTGCTTCTGAAACCCAGGACACTCCCTTCAGGCCTCTATGCGAGTGTTCGAGACTTCCTGGATGCTCCCTTAGCCAATATGTGCATGCGTCTAGGGAATAAAAAGCTCAGTTATGTGACTGTGTCTGAGAGACAAAAAGCTATAGATCCATGGGAGCTTCACCCCTATGATTTCAGACCCTTGCACAAACTTCATCCATCAGACCTGTGCGAACCAAGACAAAAGAGAAGAGTAGAAGATGGCTTGATCAATGTGTTGAAATGAGCCTTAGGCCCCTTCTATTTATAAGCTTTAAAGAGGGTCCACTTGGGGTTGAGGCCGACCTAACCAATTTCACATGTGCTTAGGCCGACCCATTCCATTATACATGAATGAATAAAATAATTCAAGACACAACTTCTGCTTGTTTAAATGGGGTGATATTTAGGCTAATTTTGGTCCTCTCAAAAGGAAGAATTTAATGCAATCATCATCTCGGCCATCTGAGCTATCCATGGTGGAATTTGACTCTAGTTGGAAAAATTAACAATCCCTCTCAACTAGGAGGAATTCCACCTGTAAATATATGTCTGCTAATCATCACATCATCCTGTCATGTTGTCATAATGCTTTGGATGTCTCTGTTCAACTCTATCCGCTGAAACTTTCTCAAATCTAGAAGAATAAGAATCAGGGAGTAATAACTTCCACCCATACTAAGCAATAGGATACCTTAATCATACAGGGGATCACATCTTCGACCTAGGAATCTCACCAAGGAGCCCATTCTCAACCCAGAATCTCAATAGGGGAGCAAGTCTCAACCCAATCCTATTGCCTACTGATCTTCCCAATAATGACCCTCAATATTCATGTGGTAGAACACCTACATCATAATCGAATTGGGTTGTACACCCCAAGTACGCTCTCAACCCATTGGCCAAAAGGGAAGTGATATTCCCAACATGCCTTGCTTGAGGGTATGATGCCAACAGGGGTATACTCTGCATCAACCAGATAGGGGAGAAGCATCTCTGGCCCTATGAAGATACGGGAGAAAAATGTCCAAGTCTATGGGTAACATATAGGGGAGTATCCTATTGTCCAAAGATCCCTCAACCCCAGGATCCCTCTATCTTAATTCCTCACCCAGGGAGCTCAAACAAGGTGGGAAGAGTTGGCTTAGTGTCCTTGATCAGCACTACCCCTTATTTAGAGGGGCCACATCCATCAATCCAAGCTGCTTTATGAAGACCAAGGACTTTCCTTTCATTAATTACTTGGTGAGAATATCAGTAATCTGCTCATTTGTCGATATGTGATGGAGTCTAACAACTCCTATTTGCATCATGTCTCAAATAAAGTGATATCGAATCTCCATGTGCTTGGACTTATCATGGAACACAAGATTCTCTGTTAGATAGATCCCACTCTAGTTATCACAACATATCACTGTAGTGTCTAGGACCTTCTCAAATAGCTCTCCAAAGAGCTTCCTCAACCAAAATTTGTCACAACTAGCCATGCTAGTGACAATGTACTCTGCTTTGACGGTGCTCAATGCTACATAATTTTGTTTCCTGCTTATCCAGGATACCTTGGAAGATCCAAGGCTAAAACAACATCCTTATGTAATTTTTTTGTCAATAAAATTTCTTGCCCAGTCAGCATCAGTGTATCCATGAAGTTGAACATCTTCAACAAAATATCTTAGACCAAGTGTGATCGACTAATGAAAATATATCAATATGTGTTTGGAAGATATCCAATGTGCATGGAGGGGCTTAATCATGAATTGAATCAATGTCTTTACTGCATAGCATATATATAAATGATTGTTAACTAGGAACATCAAAGCCCCAAATCGTTGTCTATACTTAGATGTATTTGCCAAATCGGGACCTCTAGCATCTCCACATAACTTCTTGAAGTTCATTTCCATTGGTGTATTCATGGATTTGCATTCAGTCATTCCAAATATTTCCAGCCACTTCACAACATATTTTCCTTGTGAAAGGAAAATCTCACCAGGCCTTGCCATACCTCAAGGCCTAGAAAATAGTGCATGAGACCAAGGTCCTTCATCTCAAATTCAGAGGCTAACTCCCTCCTATGCTCAATCATCAGAGGTTCACTAACTATCAAAAATATATTGTAAACATTTAAAACCAAAATCAATGGAATACCTTGGAATACCTTGAAGTAGAGGTTAGGATCGGAATTGCTTCTTGTGAATCCCAATTTCATTAAATAACTGTCAGTGTGTGCATACCAATATCGGGGAGCTTGCTTCAAACCATACAATGCCTTCTTCAACCTGCAAACATGTGTTCTTCGATCTTCTGCTTCAAATCCCTTTGGTTGTTCAACATATATTTCTTCCTGTAACATGCCATGAAGGAACATGATCTTTACGTCCATCTGATGAAGAGTACATCTAGCAGCAAGGGAAACTATCGAACGAATGTTTATATATTGAGCCACAAGAGAAAATATGTCATCATAATCTTCTCCCTCTTTCTGAGATAATCCTCGAGCTACGAACCTTTCTTTGTATTTCTCAATGCTGCCATCGATTCCATGTTTGATCTTGAATAGCCACTTAGAAGTCACAACAGTGTTCCCATTCGGTCTTGGCACAACATCCCATACATAATTTTTCACAATCGATTCATATTCCTTGGCCATAACATCATTCCAAACTTTTTCTTTTACAACGTCTTCAAATGAGGAGGGTTTTGATTGAATCATAGTGCTCATGGCTATAACATATCCCTAATAACTACATGGTTGCTTCCTTTCTCTAAATGATCTGTGAATGGGAACATTTCTTTCAGCATTCTTTAGAGTATCGTGGAGCCAAAGTGGTCTCTTGCTGGTAGGAGGATCACTTGGAGGAGTATCTAAAAGATTCATAGGTTCCATGGGATCATAAAAAATATTAGTCTCAAACTCGGGCATGGAAGTACCATATATAATATCCTAGTCATCATTCTCTTCCTTGGGAGGTGGAGGCGGAGGAAGATCTATTGCTTTTCCAAGTGCTACATCTTCAGCGAATGTTATGTCCCTGCTAATTTCCACCTTCCTTTGAACAAGAATATATATTCTATATGCTTTAGAATTTTCATAATAACCCACAAATGTACCTTTTATTCTTGTAGCTTCCAACTTGTTTCTTTTGTCCTTTGGCACATGAAAATATATGGGGCATCCAAATACACGAATATGGCTAATATCAGGCTTGACACCAATGAATATTTCTTTAGGGGTCTTGTTTTCTAATGCTTGATGAGGTATCAGATGTGGTTTCTGCCCAAATGAATTTTGTCACCTTTTGATCATGGAGAATGGCATGGGAAACTTCTAATATAGATCAGTTATCCCTTTTAGCTAAGCCATTCCATTCGGGATTATAAGGCACAATTGTTTCCTTCTTGATCCCTTCTTTATTGCAAAATGCTATAAATTCGTTTGACATGTATTCCCCTCCATTGTCGGACCTGAATACTTTCATTCTCTTTCCTGTTTGGTTTTCAATCAAGGATTTGAATTCCTTGAACATTTCAAAGGCTTCATCCTTGTGCTTAAGGTTGTATATCCATGCCTTTCTTGAGAAGTTGTCAATAAAGGTGATGTAGTAGAGATTACCACCAATGAAATGCACATGCATCAGACCACATATATTGAAATGAATGAGATGGAGGATGTCATTTGTCTTGTTCTCACTAGAGGGAAATGGTCCCCTTGTTTTCTTTCCAGTCACACAACCTGGACAAACTCCATCATGATGGGCTTGAACATCGAGAATACATGAGGCCAATTTCTTTAATTTCAGAAAATCATCATAGTGTATATGAGCCAGTCTGCGGTGCCACAGATCACTCAAATGATTGGTATTATGAACCAATGCTAGAAGTGTCCTTCTAGTGATTCTATAGAGTCCTTCAAATCTCGATCCTAATGTGAATGCATCTCTCATAGGTGAATTAATAGATCAAGTCAAAAATTTTCCTTTGATGAATGCAACCCTCATCCCTTTATCTTCCAATGTGGATATGAGTACCAAGTTCTTCATTAATACCAACAAATACATAACATCATGCAACATAATTGATTCCCTAGAATTTAATTGAAATTTGACGGACCCAAAACCTTTCACAGGATGAGTGGATTTGTCTCCAAGTATGATTTTCAGCTTAGTATCCCTCTCTACCAAATTAGAGAGGACTTCCTTGTAGCCAGAGAAATGATGAGTGACTCCACTATCAACCAACCAACTATCCCATAATCTGGTGGAGAAGAACTAGTAAGGGTAGAAATAAGAATGTATTCAGATTTATTTACAACATTACTTTCATACCTGGGAGCTCTTGACTTCTTTTGAGGAGGAAAATATTCTTCAAAGTTGCTAGAGGAATCTCTTCTTCTTCTTTCATATCTTCTATCACAGTTATTCTTTTGATTGTATTTTCCTCTTTTATTATTGTTGTTGATTCTAGTGTTGTAACATGACATTTTTCTCTTCTTGGGATAGTCTCGAGCATAATGACCTTTCCTGTGGAAATTATAGCATTCAATATGAGATAGAGATCTATCATTCCTTCCTTTTTTATTTTGAGAAGGAGGCTTCCTTGATAGAACTCCTTTTACCTTCTTTTTGTCATGAGGGATATATGAAACAGGCTCTCCCTCTTCATGCTTTTGAATCCTTCCTCTTGCTATCATCCTTGATTCTTCTTGAGTAAGTTTCCCAACAATTTCATCAAATGAAGGAAGGAAATTGTTGTTTCTTATTGTAGTAATGAAGGTTTCCCAAATAGGAGGGAGACCTCTAAGAGTCACAACTACTAGTTCCCCATCAGGCACATTTTCTCCAACTCTCTGCAATTGATCTCTAAGGCGAGAGATACTCATGATGTAGGATTGAATAACTTATCATGTTCATCTTGGTTTCCTTGAGTTTATATTTCAATATGATTAACTCATTCAAATTATTGATTTCATACATGCCAACTATCTTTTCATATGTGTATTTAGACTTTATTAAATTCTCGGCATATGCAAGTAAATGATCTTGTAAACCATCAACTATAATTTGCTTTTCTTTAGACTCACCTTTCTTGTACCTGTTTTTGAGGGAAGCGGAAGCATTTTCTGGAGGCTCGAGCATCCTTCCTTGAATGTATTCCAACATATCATTGTTGTCAGCTATGATCTCCAACCTGACTTTCCATGTAGCAGAATTTGATGCATCACCCAACTTTTCAAGCTCCTTGATGGTAGAGGAAGACATCTTTATCTTGACAAGGAAATCTTGTTTCTAATAATGAGGGCTTAAATGCTTGTCTTATTTTGGGCTTGTCCTTCATCTTGGCTCTGAAACCATGTTAATTTTTCAAATTGTTCTATGCTGTATCAATTACTTTAGCCCAATCTACTTCTTCATTAACAATGCATCCAAGTATTAGCAATGTAACTAATTATAAACTATAACTGAAGATAGAAAAATATATGCAATGCCAAAGAAGATAACAACACAACCATAAGAGACAACGGATTGGTCCAAGACCAGGGAAAAACCCCACAAGGGGGAAACCCTTTCAAATATTCTTCTTTATTAGATCGTCATTTTTTTATTTTATTTTTATTTTTTATATTTTATATTTTATTTTATATTTTATATTTTATTTTATTGTTTATTTTATTATTATTATTTTATTATTTTTATTTATTTATTATTTTATTTTATTTTTTATTATATATATATATATGTTTTAGCAGAGAGTACAATGAGCCCAATATATAAACTTGCAGTGAAGATTTATAGAATAGATCTAAATATCTACAAAACAATAGAGAGAAACCTTTGATCCACCAGATCACTAAAGCCAACTGAAAGCAACTGCTAAACCTTAGATCAAAATCTAGGATGCTCTCAGTGAGACTAACTGCGGGCATCAGAAACTCCATGGATGCTCCCTTAGCCACTGTGTGAGGGCGTCTGTATTTGCTCAGACACTGTTAGGAAGAATGTATGCGTGCATTCAAGGTCAAACCCAATCAGATCTACTCCAAACCCCCATAAGCTCTCTTCCAGTTACTCTGCATGCGTTCGAGACTACCTAAATTCTCTCAATACCACTCTGTGTGAGCCTCTAGGGAATAATGTTACCCGATCTACCTCTGAAACCTAGGACGCCCCCTTCAGGTCTCTATGCGAGCATCCGAGACTTCCTGGACACTCCCTTAGTCACTCTGTGCATGCATCTAGGGAAAAAAAAGCTCAGTTACGTGCCTGTGTCTGAGAGACAGAAAACCCTAGATCCGTACGAGCTTCGCCCCTGCGATTTCGGACCCTTGCACGAACTTCATCGTCAGACCTGTGCGAACCAAGACAAGAAAGAAGAGTAGAAGATGGCTTGATTAATGTGTTGAAATGAGCTTGAGGTCCTTCTATTTATATGATTTAATGAGGGTCCCATGGGGGTGAGGCCAACCTAACCAATTTCACATGTGCTTAGGGCCGACCCATTCCATTATACATGAATGAATAAAATAATTCAAAACTCAACTTCCGCTTGTCCAAATGGGGTGATATTTAGGTCAATTTTGGTCCTCTCGAAAGGAGGAATTTAATGCAATCATCATCTCGGTCATATTAGTTATCCAAGGTTTAATTTTACCTTAGTTAAAAAATTAACAATAATGAAGTAGTCTTTCTTCTTGCATGAAGAATTTGGGCCGAGAGAATGGTGTTGCTGCAGGTTTCATGAAAATATGGTTATTAATATACTACTGCTACATATGTTGAATGATACTTGGAGACATGGCATATTTAAATGAATGATGCTACATTTCCCTATCTTACTTTATGATGATATGCTTGATTCTCACATATTTTGCATGAAAATATATGTTCTCTATGACTTTGATGAATTTGGATTGAGGATCTTCATACTAAGGGAAAGAGAAAATTGAATTTGATGAGGTCATGGGGATGAGTTCTACGAAACAATCTTATGCTGTTGATGATGCATACTTGATCATAGGTTGATGATATTATATTTCTTATTGATGATATTAATGGTGCTGCTGTCATATGCTTATGGTGCAGATCCTATATGCTATATGATGATTGCTGAAGACTATCTTGGTCTTACTACCTCATTATTGAGGTCTTTGGTCTTGGTTATAAATGCCATATATATCTCTTGATGTAAAGGTCATAAATCATTGTAAAATTTAGTCATGTATGGACTACTGTGCTCAAGTCATGTAATCCCATCATTTTGGGCATTTGACGTAATGTCAAGTCAAATATGTAACCGCACTATGTTGGGTGATCAATGTAAGCATGAGTTATTGGTGATAAGAAAGGTCATGTCTGGTTGAGTCATAAAGTCATGTACTTCTATGTAAATCTTCGTAAAATTCAGCATGTGCTCAAGGGGAGCATGGTTAGTATTCAATGTTCATACTTAACATATTAGATCTATGATGCTCATGTCAACAAAGGGAAAGAAGCCTTCATTCAACATTGGGCAACCCTTTAACCTTGATGTCAAAGGTGGAGATAAGCTTGGTGTTTGGAGATAAGTAAAACATCTTACAATCTTGTACTGGCACATACTCATATCAGCATGCAGGCACCCGTCTGTAGAGGGGTATAGCCTTCTCTCATTCTCCAACACCCACTGGAAGGGAGGTCCAACTGCTTGATCTCATTCACCAACACCCACCGGAAGGGAGCTCCAACCCCTTGATTAGATTTACAAACTACCACTGGAAGGAAGCTTTGACTTCCTCACTGAAGGATCCAACCATCAATACCTTTGTGGACCATGTTTCATAATTTTCATATTGGATCCACCTGAACAAAAACATCGAATTTGTAGGCCATGTTTCATCAAATTTTCAGATTGGACCCACTACCATCATTGAAGCTCAACTGAAATCAATCATCATATCAATTCACTTAATCACTATATGAACTAAGACCCATATCAACCTCAAACCTCCAAATCAGTTAGATCACTGTAAATCCATTCACCAGAATACCAATCCACATACTATTCATCACATAAACCAGATTTTGTCAGTACAAACCCATATAAATCATATATAAGAATATATATGCTACTATTATTAAGTATATCCGCGTATATATGTGCTTTCCATGAAGAATACCTGTGTACAGATCTCAAAACAATGAACCCTCAGACTGAATCACTGTCATACTGAAATACTCACTGAATCACTTACAAAATCAATCACAGATCTCTGATCCACATACATATAAAAACATCATTACTATTCAAAAAATAATTCAATGTCTACCATCATTGTTAAACCTAGATCATCATGAAATAATTCATTAACCGAAAACAACAAACACAACAAGACTAATCAAGTTGACCAGACATCATATTCAACAAAAACCTATCACATGTACGCGACCCTTACAAAACACTTCCGCGTATGTACACACATTTCATATTTGATACCCACGTACAGGTCTGCCCATACTTCATAATCGATACACTACTACTCAGAGTCTAATCCGCATATGCACATGCCTTTTCTAAAACAAACCTTCGTACAAATCTATAATTATTTACTCATACCTTCACTACACCAAAAAACTTCAGTCAAACCCATACACATTAATAAACACATGTCATTTCAGATCTATTGGATCCAATCCATCATCATATTCCCCAGTGAACACTTAGATCAAACTATTCACTAATAACTCATAACTTGCACACAAAATAATTTGATCTCCATCTCCTTATATAGCTTAGGCCTTAACCAATACCATGGGTCAAGCCCTTAGTTATGTCGATGGTATTCTTCGACAAGATCAAATATCCATTGTCGTGCTCATTCCTATGGGCCAATACCATGGTAAAGACCCTTGGTATTTTAGAATACCATTGTGTGGAAACTGTACCAGAATTTGCTTCACCAAACCTACGTATGTACACAGTTTTGCTTCACAGAAACCGCATATACTTATTCAAACTTCATCTTTATCATTCCTCTATCTCTAAACTTCTATGCCTTTGTCCAAACTCTCTATCACGTGTACTATTTTGTAAAATCATCCTGTTATCATCATGTTGACAATCTTTATCAAGTAGGTTTCCATCAATGACAACTCAACAAGTTGGTTTCCATCAAGGACAACACATTTGTCATAATACCAACAATATCCCCCTTTGGACTTGATGGCAACCACTTTGGTGTTTAGTCACCACCACTTATAGATACCTGTAAACACATTTATAGATATACCAAGTTTCTCTCTCAAGTCACCAAGCAATCTCCAAATGCCAAGCTTCTCTCCCCCTTTTACATCAAGGGCAAAGGGCCGACCAATGATGAATGAAGGCTTCTTTCCCTTTTTTGACATGAGTGTTGTAGATCTAATTTTCTGAGTATGAACACTGAATACTGACCATGCTCCCCCTAAGCACATGCTAAATTTTTCTGAAGATATACAAAGAAGTATATGAATCTATGACTCAACTAGACATAACCTTTCCTATCACCATTAACTCATGCTTACATTGATCACCCAACACAGTGGTGTTACATATTTGACTTAAAATTAGATCACATTCCAAAAATGATGGGATTACATGACTTGAACATAATAGTCCATACATGACTGAATTTTACAATGATTTATGACCTTTACATCAAGATACAAATATGGCATTTATAACCAAGACCAAAGACCTCAATAATGAGGTAGTAAGACCAAGATAGTATTCAAAAATCATCATATACCATATATGCTTTGCATTATAAGCATCTGACAACAACACCATGAATATCATCAAGAAGAAATGTAATTGCATCAACCTGTGATCAAGTATGCATCATCAACAACATAAGATTGTTTTGTAGAACTCAAACCCTTGACCTCATCAAAGTCAATTTTCTCTTTCCCTTAGTTGGAAGATCCTCAATCCACATTCATCAAATTCATATAGAATATATATTTTCATGCAAAATATGTGATAATCAAGAATATAATCATAAAGTAAGATAGGGCAATGTAGCATCATTCATCTAAATATGCCACGTCTCCAAGTATCATTCAATAGATGTAGCAGTAGTATATTAATAACCATATTTTCATGAAACCTTCAGCAACATCATTCTCTTAGCCCAAATTCTTCAAGCAAGAAGAAATAATAATTTGTTATCATCCATAAGATCCCTTTTTGTAATTCATCATCATCAACGACTCATCCCTATGATCCCATATCATCAAGATCATCATGTTTAGAACCATACTCTTCTAAAAACATACCATTTGCATCATAACATGTACATGTAACATACGTAAGGACCAAGAACAACACCATAGGCTTCATCCATGACATCATCATCATCATCATCATAAAATAATCATAGTATGAGATAACCATATATACATGTTCTTTCCACAAAGAAAAACAACAATCCTCAATCATATCATCACCAAAGAGTCTTCTATCATCACAAATTTGATCAACGACTCAAAGATTACATAAGCATCATCCATAATTTCACCAAAAAGTAACTCATGCATTATGACAGTAACATAGCATCCTTCAAAAACTTTAGTAACACGAGTATCTTCAATAAAATCACCAATAATAACCATCATTATGTACCAAGGAATTCTCAAGCAAACATAATGCCAAAAATGTACTATTAGAAGCATAGAAAATGCCCCCTCTGAACCTGTGCCAACTGTTCACTGTCAGGTATGATCACATCAACTTATCCATCAGTAAGGTCATCAAAAACAACTTCATCAATCAATAATTCTATGTCATATTTCAACAACTTATAAACCATTATAAGCCAATACCATTTCTAAGTAGCATCTACTGACTGTAACTAACAACATCAGAACAAGAAATCCAAATAATAACTATTTGAAACATATCATGCCCTTTCCCTTACTCTATCCTACTATTTATTCACCATAGGAAAACATACGTGACTGTCTGTATCAGAACTCGCTTATATATGCGTCTGTCCTTATAATTTCCTTGTACAGAAAGTAAAATGATGATATTTTATAACCACAAATCCCCCCCGAGCCTATTCTATTTGTACTTGTTCACTGTTACTACATCAGATGCATTGTCAGTAATGTAAGAAACACGAATAAAAAAAAAACCATGGGAGTCGTCATCAAGACAACATATGTATTACACCCCCCCCCCCCCCCTCTGAGATTACACATCACTGATCCTGAGGACCTGATAGTCATCTTTTGCTCAAATGAGGTCATGTACCTCACATCACTTATGTAGTCACTATGAGAAGTAAGCTTTAAGAACCAATGGATTGCAGTAGGGTCAATGTTCCCTACATTTTTGACTGATATTCCTTCTTCCTCCATATCTGCTTTCCATTTCTAATTATGTGCTGGAACTTATCTCGTCTCCTGGTTCTGTTCTTCATAGTTGCGCTGAAATTAGTGGCCTTATGACCAAATTAGTTAAAAGAGAAACAATATCCATAAAACCATCCTTTGTGCCTAGGAATAGATCATGTCCTTGATTTAGGAGATGTGTGACTTGATTCAGATTTCCCTTGAACAACACTATACTGGTTTTTGTCATCACATTATGTATGATCATACCCAATGCCTGTCTTGATCAAAGAAAAGCATTGTTCATTAATAATATTCTCTTGTGTCTCATATGATTTTTCCCATTTGTTGATATTCTCATAATCTTCCTTTAGGGTAATAACTTTAGATTCTAATGTTTCACAATGCTTTTCCTTTTCTTGAAGTTGTTTTCTTATGCTTTCAGTTCTTCTGTTGGATGCTTCTAATTCCATCTTTAACATGCTTATTTCCTCAATCATATTGTTTTATTTTTATTCCAATTCTTTGTTAACATTCTTGAGTTTGTAATTATCCTTTAGAGCTTTCATTAAATCATCTATCTCACAACTATCTGATTCATGTATTTAGAGAGATTTTTCGGCGAAAATCACATGGAATACCATTTGTCGACGCGTTTCGAACCAACAAGTGTGGTATGAACCACACTTGTTGGTTCGAAACGCGTCGACAAATGGTATTCCATGTGATTTTCGCCGAAAAATCTCTCTAAATTGATATGGATCACAGAAGCCTGAACTCTATTATTGATTCATGTATTGCCTGATCTTCAAGAGCCATAAGTACAAGATAATCTGAATCTGAATTATCTTGGTCATCAAATGTGATATGACTATCTTCATTAGAGTAAAATATTTTCTTATCATAGAATTTTTTTGTAGCAACATTCTTTCCATTTTATTTACGATTTTCTCTATAAGGACATTTGGATGCATAATGGCCTATTCTTCCACAAGCAAAACATTTAAAGGGAAGCTTACCTCTGAATTTTCCAGTTCCTACTTGCAACCTTCTTAGAAAGTTTGATTCTTCCTTATTTGATATGCAATTTGTGTCTTTGGGTGCTTCCTTTTGTTTCCATTTATTTGTGGCTTTTAAGGCTCCTTCTCTCATGTCTAAAGGACCACCTTTCCTCATCTTAGATGTTGTCGATATTCCATGGAGTTGATCAAGTGTGAGACTTTTCAATTCCTACATTTGTTCAATAGTCGATACTTTGTAATCAAACTTCGGAGTTAGTGGTCTCAAAATATTCTCAACAACAATAGCATATTTTATTTCATAACCAAGATTTCTCATGGAATTAACAATTTCATTTACTCTAAGGAAAAATGCTGCAATGATTCCATCATCATGCATTTTCAGTGTCTCATACTGTATTCTAAATGTTCGCAGTTTAGTACTTTTTACCCCTATGTCGCCTCATAACTTTGGATAAGCTTATCCCACATTCCCTTTTCTGTGTTCATTTACATTAATTTCATGAAATCAGACTCCTCCACACTTCCCAAGATGGCATTTACAACCTTTGCATTGATTTCATACTGTTTCTTTCCTGTAGTATCAGTGGGAATGGAGGCTAGATATTGATATCCATTTTCAATGATTTCCCATAGTTCATCTCCCAATGCCTACAAGTATGCTCTAATACTAAATTTCCAAAAGAATAAATTAGTTCCATTAAATAAAGGTGGCCTGATAGAAAATACTCCTTCTTGACTACTCATCTTGACGGATCTCCTTCAAGAGACCAAGTTTCTTCTGAAGGACCTGCTTTGAAACCAATTGTTGGGAAAAATACCGGGGGTGGGGGGGGGCGGGGTTGAATGAATATTTTAAAACTCACTTATAATTTTATTTTCTTATTTGTATTTCTATACACAACTATATTGAATTAAACCTGCCTATGTACGTGATTGTTGTGCAGACAACTAGCGTATATCTAGTTAATTTTTTTTAGTTAATTCATCATTTTTTATACTTGAACCAGTGTATCAGTACTTCAATAAACATTAATTAAACATTAACCATTTGTAGTAAGAACAAAATAAACATCACACATAAGAAACACATCAACACACATGAACACCTGGATTTTTAGGTGGAAACCCAATGTGGTAAAAAACCACTGCTGTTGTCATCTCTATCTTTATCTTTTATTATAAAAAACATATTACAATATTGTACTGGTGCAGACTCATACTAGCACAAAGGAAGCCACTTGAAGAAGGTTACAACCTTCTCTTGTTCTCCAACACCCATTGGAAGGGAGCTCCAACCTCTTGATCTTGTTTACCGGTACCCACCGGAAGGGAGCTCTATCCCCCTGATTAGATTTACCAGCTACCACTCGTAGGAAGCTTCAACTTCCTCACTCAAGGCTCCAACCATCAACACCTATGTGGAACACATTTCATAATTTTCATAATAGATCGACCTAAACCAAAACATCAAATTTGTAGGCCACGTTTCATCAATTTTTCAGACTAGACCCACTACCATCATTTAAGCTCAACTACAACCAATCATCATATCAAATCACTTACTCAATATACCAACTGAGACCCAAATCAACCTCAAATAACCAAAGTAGTTGGATCACTGTAAATCCATTCACCAAAATACCAATCCACATACTATTCATCATAGAAACTAGATTCTGTCACTGCAAACCCAGATCAACCATATATCAGAATATATATGCTATAGTTCTTAGGAATACCTGTGTCTATACACGATTTCCATGAAGAATACCTGCACTCAAAACAATAAACCCTCAGACGGAATCACTGTCATGCTGAAATACTCACTGAATCACTTACATAAACAATCACATATCTCTGAACCACATACATATAGAAAAATCATTACTATTCAACAAATGATTCAACCTCAACCATAAGTGTTAAACCCAGATCATCACAAAGATTTCATTGACATACAAAAAAAGACACAACAAGATTGATCAAGCTGATCAGACATCATATTCAGCAAAAACCTAACATATGTACATGACCCTTACAAAACACTTTCGCGTATGTACGAGCCTTTCATATTTGATACCCGCGTACAGATCTGTCCATAATTTAGAATCAATACACTACTACTCAGAGTCTGATCTGCGTATGTACGTGCCTTTTCTAAAACAAACCTGTGTATAGATCTGTAATTATTGACTCATACCTTTGCTGCACAAAAAAACTTCAGCCAAACCCATACACAGTAATAAACACACGTCAAAACATTATTATCATAGATCAAACAAACCCATAAGCATATTATTCGATGTATATTCATTTCTTATCTATTGGATCCAATCCATCATCATATTCCTCGGTGCATACTTAGATCAAACTATTCACTAATAACTCATAACTTGCACACAAAACACTTTGATATCCATCTCTTTATATAACTTAGGCCTTAGCCAATACCATGGGTCAAGCCCTTAGTTATACCGATGGTATTCCTGGATGGGATCAAATATTTGTTGCCGCGCTCATTACTATGGGACAATACCATGGTAAAGATCCTTGGCATTTTAGAATAACATGGTGTGGAAACTGTACACGAATGTTCTTCACCATCCTACGTATGTACGCAATTTTGCTTCAAAGAAACCACATATACTTCTTCAAACTTCATCTTTATCATTCCGACGTCTCTGAAATTCTACGCCTTTGTCCAAACTCTTTGTCACATGTGTACTAGCTTGTAAAATCATCCTGTTATCATCATGTTGACAATCTTTATCAAGTAGGTTGCCATCAAGGACAACACATTTGTCATAATCCCAACAACGAAATCTAGTATGCTTGAGGAATACCAATAAAACTTTGGTCTATCAAAACTTTTGGCCCCAAATTTCGATATCACCTCCTCCTTACACACTGGGAATGAAGATAGAGCATTGGGTCATCTACCATTGCCACTATAAAAGTGATAGCTATTAAATATAAAATAACAAATATTCCATGAGGAAAGGATTCCAAGCATTCATATATATTGAGAACCGACACAAATGGAAGGGTTAGAGACTTATCTTTGATAATGCAAAGTAACTGATCATGTAAAATATGATAAAAAAATAGACAATAATAAGTGGAATTTGTAGCAATCGGAGTAGCGTTACAACAACAGGAACATGATAATGTGTTGTTATTAATGGTAAGAGTTGTATGGTCATATTTGTAAGGAAAATCAAGTGAGGTGTAATATTGAAATCTCCACATCTAAACCATAGGTAACACCACAAAACACTTAAAGTGCACATACAAGAAGTTAAATTTTGCAACAATTTGGCCAAAAGAATAGATTAAAAGTTGGTTTTGATTATCATGGAGGTAACCCTAACACCTACACATTCTAAAAATAAATCTCTTAGGATCGAGTTGAAAACTAATGTCTCAGATAGAAAATGACACACACACCCTAGGCGATGTAAAAGTGTTGGCAAGCCTAGCATTTTAAAAAACAACCACAAACCATTGTGGGAATACACATGATTTTAAATAAAGATGAATGCATTTTCATTAATAAAATACAAATATAAGTATATGATGTATGACCCTTGGATTCACTTTCCAAGAGGTCCTTTGAACTCCCAATTAAATTTCATATTCTAACACTCTTCATATTCCCTCTCAAATAAATATCATAATCCTATAAATTGTGTTTCCAACACTAACGCCTTTAACAATCTTTCCAATACAAGAAAAGAAATTTAGTCCAATAGGTAATGATTGATCATTGGCAACCCTCATACCAACACCAAAGAGTCAATTTCTAAGCTCGATAATTCCTGTAAAGTATTTTGTCACAATCTTTACATTGCTCATACATGCTTGGAACAATTTATTCTTCATAAGCATCATCCTACAAAAGTGGACACTAACAAACTACAACTAAAGCCTCAAACATCTCCTTGGTTGAGATCCTTCCTATGTGAAGAATTAAATGGTCTTTCACAAAAACAAAAAAAACATTATCCTGGCCTCCCATAGGAGATAACTATTAGGAATCAAGCCACAATTAAGGCCTCAAACATATCCTCGATTGTGCTCCCTACCATGTGAAGAATTAAATGGTTTTTTTAGACAATCCAAAATGATCTACTTGGCCTCCCAAGTGGATATAATGGGTTTGTGGCTTCGATCATGGAGAAAACTTTGACAACCACACAAACTAATCATAAAACACTTGGGACTGATTCAAAGACTAATGTCCTAGATAGAAAATGAGACAAAAACCTAGGTGAAGGAAAGGTGTCGAAAAGCCTAGAACTTTAAAAAATGGGTGCAATCTTGTGGCTCTCACACAATCAAGCAGGTTAGGATGGCACCTACTTTGATACCATTGTTTGAATGCACCTAATTCTAAATCAACATGAATGCATTTTCATTAATAAGATACACATATTAATACATGATGTATGTTCATTGGATTCACCTTCCAAAAGGTCCCATGAACTCCTAATGACATTTATTCCCTCTCAAGTGAATATCATAACCCTGACAAATTAAGTTTCCAACACTAACAACTTAAACAAATTTTCTAACACAAACAATTTAGTGCATTAGGAAATATTTTTTCATTGGCTATCCTCGTACCGACACCAAGGATTCCATTTCTAATCTCGATAATTTTCATAATGTATTTTTTCACAATATTTAAATTTCTCATATATGCTTGGAATAATTTATTCTTCATAAGAATATACCAATAGAAGTGGATGCTAACAAACCACCATTGAAGCCCAAACATACCCTTGGTTCAAATTCGTGCTATGTGAAGAATTGATGGTCTTTCAGGGAATCCAAAATTATCCTCTTAGCCTCCACATGTTAAATGGTCTTTCATGGAATCCAAAATGATCCACTTAGCCTCCCATGTGGACTATTGAGGATCAATTGGAGAAGTTAATGCAACCTTCACTATGACCCATAAATCAAGCACTTTTATGAGCCCTTGCAACCTAGAGTTCTGAAAAAAGCTTAGAGGCACCCTCTAATCGATCACACTCCTTAACCCTTGACATGTTGGTGTTTGCCATACCTAGTCTTGGATCACAACTTGTAAAAATTAGTTCAATGAAGAAAAAAATAAAAAAAACCTTCACAAGTTAAATGAGTCCTTCTTAGGCATTCAAAACAAATCACTCACAAGTTACTTGAGCCTTTCACACAAATTTTTCCTCTCAAATGAACTTAATGGCTTCACATTCCATGAAATTCTACTTGAAAATCACTCCCTTTTACAGGGAATTTCCTTCACCATTCACTAAAAGGTAGATTTCATAAAGGTACCTCTAATATCATGTTAATTTGCAATTTATCATAGGTATATTTCATTCCCAAAGCCTTAAACTAAATTTGAAAGAGAAACACTCTATAAACACCAATAAAAATATTTATTTTTGAGAAAAAAGCACACAGACAACGATAGCCAAGGAAAAAGACAAAGCATTTATGAATTTAAAATTTATCATCCATGTCCTTTGGGTGCATCTCAATTAACAAAAGTCATGATATGAAGTATTGAGTAAACTAAGAGATCCAAGGTTCAAATCCCCTAGAGTAGCTTGATCTATGGAGAGGAGGATAGGTCGGCGTCCCTAAAGGTATAGTGGTAGTAGCCAGAATCGACTATGTATGACATGAGTACGAGACTAATCCAGTTTCCAATTCCTCTAGTTTTTATTTTTCAATGAAATATAGGGCAGATCCACTTGAAGAGATCACATCCCGCCAAATTATTAGCAGAGCCTAACCCCGAGGGCATCAAGGAGAATTGACCTCGTGACCTGCCATTGGAAATGTGCCTAGCGATGATCGACCAATTTAGCTAACCCTCGGGGCTACCAATTCCTATAGTTAAAATAAATAGATTAAATAAAAACAAAATAAACAAAAAAAAAACTAATCAACCCAATATCAAGCATTATAAATGATTTTTCTCCTCTCTAAACCATGTATTGAGCAATATAAATGAATTTTCTCCTCTCTAAAATTATAAAACCCACGCAACAAAATCTATACGAGCAATGATAAATTTCTCGTTAGCGTCAAAAACGAATTACAATAAAGGATAAGAAAAGAGAATTATGTAGCTAACGAGGAAAATCACATTGGATGACTTCATATCGCTTTAACTCGCACTCTAACTTTGCCATCACTCTTCACAAGCAACGAAGTGATGGATATAAGTAAATAAAAATAAATAGGAGTTACGACTCACTCATTTTATTTTCAGAAAATTCATGGTAAAGTTTGCCAACTACGATAAACATTCTAGAAAATTATTGACATGCACAAAACGATCTAAGAGAAAATCTAATAAAATTTCCTAAATAATCTCTCTAAGGGAAGCACTACTTATACATGGGGAATCTTTAAAGATATCGAGAGAATCCACCTAAATGTGACGTCCTCACTTTCACTGATGAAAAAACCAAACTAACAACTAATCCCTAGTCAACGTTGTCTTAAAATAAAATCCCTTAAAGTTTAGGAAGTACAAAATAAAGTTGTTATTATTGATTTGTGTGTTGTTATTACTTATTACAACAATCAACTCCATAGAAATGGGAATGACGATGGTCTCAAAGATTTTGTTGGGGTTTTCACAAAATCCGAGATGGGGTGAACCATTGTTGTGAAATATGGATCACTAATCACTTTTTTTAATTTTTTTTGCACCCACATAAAATATATGTGACTTTCCTTAAAGAAATACGCATATATATGTGTTTTTCTTACACACAAAAAGTGTATATTTATGTATATTCAAATTACTAAACCTTTTGCCAATTCTTCTCAAACCATCAACTAAATATTTCATTAATCAACAATGAAATATATAAATAAAAGATATAAACACGATCATAAACAACACATAAGAGAATAAATACATATGAACAAATAAACCACGAGAGAAAACACCATAAAGCACATGAGGACACCAGATATTAGGCAAAAACCTTTTTAGGAGAAAAAACATTGACACCTTGTCTTCTTCTTCTTATTAATAATAATTCTTCTTTTACATCATTCATTGGCTGCCACCAGTGTGCAATATTGGACTTGCGATGCATGCAAGCAACCACTTTCTCTAGGCCACCACTTCCACAACTATATGTAGGCCCCAACCACCAATAGTTTCTCAGGCCACCACTTGAGGGAATCCACCACTTCCAATTTTTCAGGCCACAACCTGAAGGAAGCCACCACTTGCTAGCAAGCCACCAATTTCCATTAAAGGCCCCAACCTTCAAACCCTTGCGAACCACAATTCATACATTTTTAGATTAGGCCCACTAACCTCTGCACAAAACATTGTGGACCTCGTTTCATCTATTTTCACACTAGACCCACATAAATTCTCTGCTCATTTGAATATAAAACCTATCTGCAATACACAACCAATCTCTACTCTTACAATCAACAGCACGAAAACCACTCTCTACTCATCATATGCATTTAATGTCAAACCCTAGCAACATCTCAACAATAACCAAACGCTGACAAAAACATATAACCAATATGTAGAAATTACAGGGCTTATGATGATAAAAACACCAAACACACAACAAGGAATCCAACCTCACAAATACATAGCATACATATGGATACTCTGCATCATATAGACTCAACCACACAAATCAAGACTCCGCCAATACAATGTGAGCATTAGAAACAATACTACAACAATGAGACACATGGCATATATAGCACATGTATGGTACAACAATATTTCAACATCCCCAAATACATTTGCCTCTACAACAACACATATCAAACCCTCTGGTAACTCTATCACAGGATCCAAAACAACAACAACTACATTTTGTCATACTCACATAGAATCAACAACACAATGCTACCACGATCACTCCATGTAGCTTCGAGATCAAGAAATTAGACTACCATTCTACTGCTCCATTCACTGTATATAATAGATCTAAACATTAAAACAAGTGTATACAAAATGGTACAAAAAATTGCTCTTCATCCAGCCTCTGCAATGGCCATGACATAGGCATTTAAAATAGTTTGCCCAAAGATCAAATCAAACCAAATAATTACTCATTAATTGCAAACCACTTCGTTTTGGAGAGCTAATCAAAGTGATTAAGCGTGACCATATCAACACGACTTTTTTCCTCCAAATACCTTGGGAAAATACCTTAGTAAATCCCATGGTATTTTATTTTTCATGTGCATGGTTGTGTACATGAATTTTGTTCATGTCATTGCATGTGTACATGACTTGCTCACACAAGGGTCGTGAATGGATTGAAAAGTTTAGACATTTGCAATATGCTCCACCCATATTTGTTTTTGTTGATTTAAGCCACCTGCACACATGATTCAAACACCTGTACACCTCCAGAACATCAGATATGCATAAAGATCATGCATAAACACTCCTACAATTATTGACATCAATGCCAACACATAGCTGAATGAATTGCTGACATCAATTCCAACACCATTCTACCAAAAATCTCCCCCTTTGGCATTGATGGAAACCTACAACCACACCACTAATCTAATCTTCTTTACTGATCTTCAATCTCCTCTAGTTGGTCTCATTCTCGCCCTTTGACATCAATGGAAAAGGATGACCAAACCTCGCTTGGAACACCATGATGACACTAACAAATTGCTTCCTAACGACAAAATCAACTATAACACATCTACAAAATAGACATTGGAAGCCAACAATTATTCTGTTGCTCTTAATTGTGGCACCTGCAATTAATGTGAAATCATTATCAACCATGCCATTAATCTTATTTCTCTTGTTGAACATGCTCCCCCTGAACATGTGCTTGAACTACAATCGTCATTGACTCTTCCAAGGCTAATGTTCAATGAACCAATTGATTGATACCAATTGTTGAAAACTTGATCAATTAACTCTTCTTGGCTCAAGTTTCCTTATGCATACAAGTGGTTGTTCCTTCTAATGCGAGAATCACTTAACATACCATTACCAAATAATAAACAATGAAGTTACAGAGCTAAATATTGGTAGTAAAGGGCTATAACAATTGATAAACAATGATACCAATTGTTCTTTACACTCAAGAATTCATGCATACACTTGTTACAAATATGAAATAAAATGAATTACAATACAACCTTTTGTTGGAAAATTCAAAGTTTGGCGGCTTATTATTCAATTTTCCTTAACCTTAATATTTGCTTGTGAACTTGTTAATCTTCTTCAGTTCTTCCGTTAGACCTTTTCATCAAACCAATATCAAGAATGATACAATAACAATAGAGGACACAAAAATTAGGCTCTCAGCCAGGGCAAAATCCCTTAAAGGGGAAAACACTGTAAACTCAACTTTTCTTATAGAATCTTCTTCCAATGAGACAATAGAGACCCAATCTTATACCAAGTCCTTATCCAAGCACCAAATCATCCCTTCCACCAAGTCTTTCCTTGATCTAGTACCAACCAACTTCAAACTGCAACTTCGACCTCCCAACTTCAGTATTGCTTCTTCAACTTGTAACTTCGACCCTTGAAGTTGCTTTAGAAACCTTAAACCAACCTCCTTTTGACACCTTCTTTGAGAAAGAAAACTCCAACCAAGGTCAATGAGGTTACTATAGGGTAATTATTCCTTCCATTTGTTGGAAAATGTAACTAGGTTCAGTCTTCATAGTGTTTAATGTAATCATTATTTGTTGTATTTGTTGAAAAGTGAAAAATATTTTTTATTATTATTATGTTGAAGCATGGGTTTCATGCTCAAGGTTATTTTTGTTTGTAGGTCAAGCACCCATTGAGTGCTTCTAGGTTTTTTTATTGAATCAAGAAGTTAATTAAGTCATTAAATATGTATAATACCCTTTTGGGCTTATTGTACCATGTCAAAGAAATTTTATGTAAGTCAAAATTGTCATAAAAGACCCTCCAAGACCTTGTCAACATGCAGTCAACAAGTCAACCTACAATGAGGGAAAAATCATCCTCATGACAATAATTCAGCTCCAAGGGAAGGGTATATATACAAGGAAGTCAACCACATTTGAGATCATTCGTCAAGCTCAAAAGAAGTTCGATTAAGGAGAAAGAAAGAGACCTAGAAGGAGAAAATAAGAGAAGAATTCAAGAAGGAGAAAAGTCAAAGTTGAAAAGATTATTTTTGGGCCTATATCTCTCACACATGTAAACTATAGCTAGGGTTGCTGAAGTAATAAATTGCAAAACTCAAAAAAAGTTGAAATCTAGCATAAAAAAGGATTACACTAGCAATCTGAATTCATAAGGAGAGAAATACAAGAAAAGAGGAGAGAAGTATCCTAATTTTTCCCTAAACAATTCACACATGAAAATCAACTGCTACAAAAAAGGCCAAAAGTTGCAGACCCATAATAGTAGCTAAATTTTGAAGTGAAGCAGAAATTTGGAAGTATGAAGCAAGTTTTCCTAGCGTTGACTTTGTGAAGAACAATTTGATCAAAGGAGAGGCTGACTTGGTCTCGGAGGAGTCTTTTTCCAGGGTCATAGGTCTTGGAATTTTTCATTTGAACATTCTATAAGAAAATAAGAATTCTTGTGTGTTTTCCTCTCAAGAGTAGAGGTTTTGGCCCTCGTTAACAACCTACATTTTGTGTCTTGTTTTATTGATCTTGTAACCACCCCTACCATATTTACCCACTTTCACTAGTTTGTTGGGTAAACATGAGAGGGAGGGCCTTATCAATTTGTAAGGATTTGTATTATTGACCAAATCCTAGAATGAAAATCAATTTTAACCCAATTTGTAGTAGTGGTTCAATTAATATAGAAAAGATTCATGCCATAGAAATCCCTAGAAAGGCATAATTGGTGTGGGTCATAACTAGAGATCATTGATGGAAATTATCCATGTGGCCTAAGAGAGGTAAGTCTTGATGTTATAAAAATTAGGGTGAATGCAAATATGGGCCATTGATAAGGTAACATTGATGATAGAGAATAGAATCCATGATCACCAACTTAGACCTTATAGTGATGTGGAAGGGAGACACAAGACCCCTTCCCAATAATGTGAGTTTTCAATCATATTTAGATCGAAATTGGTAAGGTTCTTGATGATAGATCTGTGGGACTTAGAAAAGGGGTTTGTTAGGCTTGACGTTAAAGCACACCATTGATAGGAGAATATCTACATTGAATGTGTCCTCATGACATAAAAGTTACTTCGATGCACTAAAGAAGGGACATATGGCATGCTCTTCTTGGTGTGAGTTTATAAATTGTGCTCCAATACAATGGAGATATTGCAACCCACGAAGCTCTCAATCATTTGATTAATTTGTGATCAATAACTGAGGCTTGCCCTTCTATAGAATATATTGGGTGTTATCATCTTTGGCACTGATATTGATGGGACACCTAGTACACCTTGATTATTGTAAGCCATAATGTACCATCCCCAATGGAATAGGGTCTTTTGACCCAAACAATTGTGGTCATCAGAAAAATTTCACTAGCTATTGCTATGATTTAACCTACCACTTAATAGTTCAAGATTTAGCACCTTTGAGACCAATGAGTAAGAAAGACACTTAGCACCCATTGATTGGTTTGAGTTATAAAATTGTTCCTTCAAAGATTGAGCAGGTGGGGGGGGGGGGGGGGGGTGCATTTAACACACATGGATCTTGACTATTGACGAATTTTGAGATTTGCAATGAAGATAGAGCCCATGGCAAAGGTGCGCAAGGTTTAGCATAAAGAGGGGCCAACCCTCCTATCCAATTAGATGATGTTACATGGAAAATACCTAAGGGATCAATAAGGCCTAAAGGTAAAATGAAGAATGAGAAGGAAAATATATATGAAGGAAGGGAACAAAAAAATTATACAACCACGCACAATATTTTTGGATTCAATTCCCAACATGACTGCCACACAAGTGAGTCATTGTTTAATAGTATTTTGCTTAGTGAGAATCTAATTCCAAGTTTTTATATCCCATCTCACTATGAGCACTAGGGGTGTTGAGTACATTGATGGGCCTCCAAATTGGACATAAATTAAGGCCCATCTAACCATCCTTCAACAAATTAAATGTATATTTTTGCATTAGATAACATATTTTTAACTTTAATATGTTCATTAGGAAGGTTTATGGATAATTGCATATTTGTGCTTAATATTATTTATTTTGAAGAATATTGTGAGAATATTGGGCATATTATGAAGATTTGGAGGAGGAGATAATCTAGAGACCTGCTCCCTGTTAAAGGAGGATAAATATTGTATAATAAATCAAGAGTATATTATTAAATTATTGCACAAATTCTGGAGCTCCAATGATTGAGAAAATCTAGGACTGTGTTCCCTGTCATTTAATGCAGATTTCTAGTGTTGGGAACCAGATCCACTATTTGAGGGATTTTTGAGGGGAAAGCTTCCTCCTTTCAAGGAGAATGCTTCCTCATAATTTTTTATAAGTACCAATTCGAATTTGCCTCTATGGCATGTATTTTTTAGTCTTCTTGTGGAGAAAACTTGTAATTTTGCAGCGCCACTTTCATTTCTAGCAGGGATGTAATTGGATTGATTCAAATAATGAAGTTTGGTGCCATTTTAAGATTCTAAAGCTTGGTATAATTCATAGGACTCTAATTTTCCTTGGATTTGGCCATCCCAGGAGACTCAGAGCTCTTTTGTATACTTTTCTTTTCTTCTTTTCACTTTTGATTCACATGCATCTCTTATTCTTGTTTTTCCTATTTCTGCATTCATTATTGATGCTTCTTTTGATGTAGGATTGGGTTAAATGATTGAAGTGAGTTACTTTGAAGGTTATTTAAAGATTCACAAGCATGATTTCATCCTTTAAACAAATTTGGAAGTTCATAGAAATCATTGAGCTGAGCTACTTGGATTAGTTTATATTCACAATCTAAAATTTATGGAAGTCCCTTGTAGCAAATAGTAGTAATTTACTTCTAATTTTTAGAACATGATAATGAGCTTCATTTGAGTTTATTCCACTTACATTAGATCATAAAAAAAATAATTTTAATATTTTTTTTTACCCTATTTCATTTGCACTTGATTAGGTTAGGCGTTTGATAGGTTAACTAGCTCACTAGTTGTTAAATTTCCATATTTTAGACTAGTAATTTCCTGCTATTTTTTAACACGTGTGAAAAAGGGTATTTTGGAGTGATTTCACTTTGAATGGAGACCTAAGAAATATTTATCAATAACAAAATTTGTCCCATCCCATTTTAATTTGATTTACTTGGTCATTCGGTGAGTTATCTCCTCTTGTAGCAATTCTGTCTTCTCCTGTGGCAAATTTGTCCCTTCTTGTAGCAAACCTGTAACACCACTTTCATTCATCAGTTTTGATCCCCACTACAATTATGAATTAGTATAGATGAATAATTACTCCCAACTATGATTTTATGATCAGGGCTTAAGCCACTCCAACTTATTCAAGAAAAGTGTAACTAGGTTTGGTATTTGTAAATGTAACTTTAATCTTTGTACTTGTCAAGAAAAATAAATATTATTTTTGTAAATTATTCGAATGAGTTTGATGCTCATTCCATAGGTATAGAAAAGTAAAAGAATAAAATTCATGTTAAAGAGATCTTATTGAGCATGAATATGGGTCAACCTAGTGTTAATTAGCCTTCCAAGAAAACACCATCCTCCAAAAAAGAAGACTGCCGGGAAACGATGAAGAAATAGTCATATAACTGTCAAGTCAACTCATAAAAGGTGACACACTGGTTAAGTAGTCATGTTGGCTCATAAAAGGTGACACACCGATTCAATAGTCATGTCGACTTATCTATGGAAAGTGACTACTATATATAGGCGTGGAAAGTATCCACATTATAGGCAGATAGAACTTGGATGTCTCTGAAGTTTTCAGTGATGATTACAATGAGTAATCACAATCTAAAGAATCTCGCATTACTCTGTGACTTTGGAGAAGGAAGTATTGATGATAACCACATGGAATACCCTCACATTCCTCCAATAAATCTCAATCAAGTTAGAGGTTACAAGAATCTTGGAGGAAGACTTTATTATAGAATCTTAGTTGAGGAAAGGGTCAATGGTTCTCGGATGCAGATTATAAGAGTACACACTCTCGACATAAATACCACAGTAGTGTATGAAGAACATGACAAAGACAAGGATAATATCTAAACATAGTCATAGACTCGGTGAAGTTCTCTATGCTGTCATAGTCATGGTAACAAGAATGATCACAATCTCAACATAAAGGAAGGATCTCAATGTACATCAAGGTGTCATCATAGGCATGAAGGATTAACATGAGGACTTCGATGCAACAGTCACATGTATATATCTATATACATGTCTCATCATAGAAACCTCATCTACATAATGATGATCTCGGTAATCAGTAAATAACTAAGTAAAGATAGAGATATGGTGCAACAGTCTTGCTCTCATGAATATCTCAGTGATGTTGCAGCAGTAATGGATGTCTTAGTGGTGCAGTGACAACGATGATATAAATAGTATGAAGAAAATGATTGGTGGCTTGGTCTTGGAGTGGCTCAGTTTGTCAAGGTTCATGGTCTTGGTGTTCGTCAATTGGAATCTATATAAGAAGAATTTAATGTGGGTTTTCCTCTCCAAGAAGGAGAGGTTTCGGCCCTGGTAGAATGCCAACTTATTGTGTTCTTGTCTCTTTGCTATGGTATCTATTTGATGAATAAAATAAGACACACTAATGTTAACAAGATAAGCATTAATAATTATCATGTAAAGAAGAATCTCATTAACCCTGTTCCCTAGATTCTTCAACATGGTATCAGAGTTATGGTTACAGTCTAAGGAAGGGAAAAAAAGAGACATTGAAAGAACAAGTCTACATCATGAAATCTACAAACAGAATTTTTGATCACTCTAATAAGATGGTACAGGCTCTAGGCGACACATAATAGTGACATGTTCAAACTCCTCATCAGTATTGATGAGCACAACAAAGTATAATACCACAGTATATGAACTCGATGGATACTCTGTTTCAGTAAAAGAGGAGAATACCCTGTCCCAGCACTCTTATGATTTTTGTACAGTCTTGGCATCAATACAATCACCGTGCTAGGATCGCAGTCCACAACATACGAAACGCTGTCACTACATGCTCATGATGGAGAGATACACTAACAAGTATTACACATCTCTGTCTCAGTAATCTCTCGGCATAAGAATGATGGTATCAAACATCCTACAACACCACTTAGTTTCGATGGAAATAATCACGGTGATACCAATTCTACTTATGATTCTTAGTTATTAAGGATCTCGAGTAATTGCAATCATTTTAGTAATTCCATACAAGTCCTCGATACAAGGATACATCCTGTCTTGGCATGAATTATAATCTTAGGCAAACAAAGTATTGTTGGTGCTCAAAAACTCAGGAAAAGAAGGCAGGTTTGGTGATCAGAGACACATCCTCAGTAAATATTTCTGTGCAATCATGATAAACACAACTTGGTGCATAAGTTATGATCTCAGTAAAAAATGAAGAGATACCCATGATCTTGATATATTAAAAGGAAGATCTCTAATACATATCTCAATAAAAACACAATGATGAATTCAGTGACAAGTTCAGGCTCACAACACAGTGCACAATTCAATGAACAACACTCATGGACATCACTGTATGAGTATAATATCAATATACTTATCACAATTTCGAATCTAGTCTATAAACATGATATCAATAGCATGATGCTTGGATAAAAGCATGAATTTGCTGATGTTGAGTGTAATAAGGTCCACTTGTGGGATGGAAGTATCACTAGCATGTCAAATATAGGAGTCAAAAACACCTTGAAGATGAATTAGAAGTCAAGATGATCTCAAGATCACAAAGAAATTTTGATGATGAAAAGATCACAAATGTCATGATGCTAGAAGGTCTCCAAAGAAGTTTTGGTAAAAGGATATTGTTCATCATTAACACCTCAAGCAAAGGAAGCATCAAGGTGAAGATCTCCTCTTCACATGCCAAGCAAGTATCTCTCATGTTTAATCAATTTTTGGTTTAATGACTTCGGTTTGCAAGGTAATGGAAATGCTAGAGGATAGTCATAATCCTCATGAAAAGATACTTGCATGAAATAATGATGAAGTTATGGTCCTCATAGATGAGTGAAGTCATTAAACAAGGTCTCCTTTGAATTTATAAAGGTAGACATTAGGAAAGCTGGTAGAGAAACTATGAACATTATGTGAAAATTCATTGTTGATTTGGGGTAGCATTAGATGTGCTCTAGCCACAAAATTTGGTGGAGAGGTTAGGGCACATGAGATATCCAATACCCAGAAAGGGTTTGGGCAGATTCTAAATAGTTAGGGAGATATTAAAATAATTAATATTTTTAATGGAGTCCCTAATTCTAAACTTAGGGAAATTAAAATATTAATGTGAATTATATAAAGCTGTGTTAGAATGGTCCAAAAGACATGGATCAAGCCAGATCTAATCTTAGCCGTCAATTAGGGACTTAATCTCGACCATTGATTTGTCAACGAGAAAAGTATAAGAGGAGCCTTGAGGGTCACTTGGACAACACACCAGAGTGATCAGTCATTCTATTCTCTAGAGCGGGGTTTGCTAAGAGAGATAGAACCAGTGATCAGTTGCAGCGAGGGGCAATGAGTATGAGGCAGAGAGGCAAGGACAGTGCTGAGAGACTAGCGTAGAAGCAGAGAGAGGCAGATGCAGAGCCAGAGGGAGCCACACAGAGGCAACAGAGACTGCACAGAGCCAGAAGGGCCTGCGTCATCCACGCAGAGGCTGCAGGAGTGACGCAGAGAGCCAGAGAGGCTACGCAGAGCCTCAGTAGGCTAACGCAGAGGGTTTCAGGCTGATGCAGAGGCCATCAGGGCTGATACCGAGCTTCACATTTTACTAGAGAGGGATTTTGTGGAGAAGGTTTTCCGAATACCTATTTCTGAAGAGAGGTATTGCAACTAGCTTTTTTATCTTTGTCGGGTTAGCTAGTTTGGCACCCAGTGTACTCAGAAAATAACTCCTTAATAATAAAACCCTCAGATAGCTGCACCGGTTTTCCCGCATTGGGTTTTTTCGGGGACATTAGTCCAAAACTAACGGTGTCATTTGTGTGCTTGTTTATGTTTCATTCAGTTGTTGATCTGTAATGTGTTGAGCATGCAATTGTATTTATTTTCAGTATTTACATGGTAAATAACTTTTTAAGTAATAGAACAAGTCGG
Organism: Pinus tabuliformis; assembly: GCA_031772625.1. NCBI lineage: Eukaryota > Viridiplantae > Streptophyta > Pinopsida > Pinales > Pinaceae > Pinus > Pinus tabuliformis. The sequence goes on from CM062810.1 coordinate 782,300,946, forward strand.
TAGGAATAAATCAGTAAAGTGCATGGAGGGTTTTAACTGTTAGACTTAGAAACTTCCACATGGTATCAGAGCGTGGTTGCAGATCATAGGAGAACTGAGGACATGAGAAGAGCATAGAAACAACAACAGAAAACAACTATCCCGAGCGACAAAACTTGTTCCTAGTAGTAAATCAGCAAGGAAGGAGTGACACAGTGCGTAATTCGAGCCAATAAGAGGCTGCGCAGAGGCTGAAGGAGGCAAAGACAGGCTCACGCAGAGCCACATAGAGGTCAGGAGGGTTGACGTAGTTGGCTGATGGAGCTAGGTTACCACTGCCTGGACTACGTAGAGCCTAGGAGAACTCACCTTCAGGTTGCTGGGGTTTAGGAGGCTGTGGGTAAGTTGCAGAGTCGAGCTAGTGGGGTACTGTAGTCAGAACAATACCTAACAGGGCAAGGCCAAGGAGGAGGGAGTTGCTACCGAGGGTTTCTAGCCGAGAAATCCGGATCAGTGGTGCAGTTACACAGATGATCAGAGTAGGGGGCATCTCGACATCAATAGAATGGTTTCCAGGAGGGAATTAAGGCTCAGAGGGAGTCACATCAAGAAATTCTAGGAGGGAAGTAGAAGAGAAACATGGCACTACACAGAGTAAGAGACCAAGATAGACTAGACAGAGCCTCAAAATTTGTAGTCTGGAAGGCCAGAATCTTATCCATACTTGACAGAAATCATGTTAAGCACTTCACCTTAAGGATGATAATGATCCCAGTTGACCCAACTGATAATGACAAACACAAGGAGGCAATGGAAAGGGCCAATAGTATCATCCTTGATGGGGTCAAGGACCATGTAGTACCACACATTGCCGAGAAGGAAATGACAAATGAGATGTGGGAGGCCCTAAAGAAATTGTACTAGCATACTTTTGTGCAGAGAAGGATGTTACTAGAAAATCAGTTGCGGTCATACCAGATGAAGAAGGGAGAACTGATCGACACCTTCCTCGACCGACTAAATGAGATCCGGATCAACTGACTTCCATAGGGGCCACACCGGATCAAGAATTGATGGTGAGAATAGCCCTGAATGCAGTCTCAGAAGACTGGGAGGTATTTTTTCAGAGGATTCTGGGTAGAGTGTCCCTTCCACATTGGGAGGAAATGTGGGTGCTTCTTTGCCAAAAAGAGATCATAAGGCTAAGGAAGGTGGGAAGCAGCGACAAGGGGATCAGAGTCAAGAAGGAGGAGGAGGAGGATGTTTCCCTAGCATCTGAGGGAAAGCGAGAGAAATGGAAGAAGAAGGACCTCTCCAAGGTCAAATGCTTCCACTGTGCATAGCTGGGTCATTATGCAACCCAGTCTCCAAGGAAGAAGAACAAGGGAGAGGCCTCTGAGACCAAGGTAGCGCCAACAAGGGTAGAGAAGGAAGTGGAGATAGACGATGAATGTGCCATGAGTGCACACACGCCACTTGAGCGGAAGTGGGGAGACATCGAGCTGTAGTCAGACGGACTACAAGAAATGAGGGGAAGGATCCTAGAGGTACCCAGCCTCTTAGATTAGACCATGCTACGAGAGCCCTGAAGAGGAGTAGCAAGACTGGCAGATGTGGGTAGATATGGATGCAGATGAAGCGAAAAAGAGAGCTACAATGCAGAATTCCTAGGACAACGTGAGGATAGCAAGCTACAACAGTGCGAGAGGCATGAGAGTGTTGCACCAGTGCAGGATGGCATAGAGAGGTGTGCAACGGTGTGAGATACAAGGAGTTGTTGCAGTAGCGCAAAGGTTAGAGAGGGAGCACTTATCAACGGTAGAGGAAGCTTCAGAATCAGGAGTACTCTAGCCTAACAGAGATGTTAGATTTGGGAGATCAGTTACTTACTTCTCAGTAACTGAGTTGCAGTGCATCAGTTAGCAGTGGTAGTGCAATGGGTAGCATGATGTAACATGATGAAAGGAGATGCAGTGCAGACGCAACAATGATAGTGGCAGGGCCATGGGAAGCAACACGGATGCAGAGGGAGTTGTCGTACAGATGTAGCAATGGAATTGGCAGAGCTATGGGTAGTAGTACAGGATGTAGCAATGTAGAGGATGTTGGGTAGCAGGCCTAGCATCAACACAAGGACCGGTGCTAGATGATCAAGGTAATACTCAGTGAGGAGTATTGCTAGAGCATAATTCTCGATAAGAGGGAGTGTTGATTTGGGGTAGCATCGGATGTGCTCTAGCCATGAAATTTGGTGGAGAGGTTAGGGCACATGATATCTCCAATACCCAAAAAGGGTTTTGGCAGATTCTAAATAGTTAGGGAGATATTAAAATAATTAATATTTTTAATGGAGTCCCTAAGTCTAAACTTAGGGAAATTAAAATATTAATGTGAATTAATATAAAACTGTGTTAGAATGGTCCAAAAGACATGGATCAAGCTAGATCTAATCTTAGCCATCGATTAGGGACTTAATCTTGGCCGTTGATTTTTCAACGAGAAAAGTATAAGAGGAGGCTTAAGGGTCACTTGGAGAACACACCAGAGTGATCAACCATTCTATTCTCTAGAGCGGGGTTTACTAAGAAAGATAGAATTAGTGATCAGTTGTAGCAAGGGGCAGTGAGTACGAGGCAGAGAGGAAGGGACAATTCTGAGAGACCAGTGCAGAAGCAGAGAGAGGCAGATGCAGAGCCAGAGGGAGCCATGCAGAGGCAACAGAGACTGCGCAGAGCCAGAAGGGCATGCGTCATCCATGCAGAGGTTGCAAGAGTGACGCAGAGAGCGAGAGAGACTGCGCAGAGCCTCAAGAGGTTGACACAAAGGGTTTTAGGCTAATGCAGAGGCTAGCAGGGTTGACACTGAGCTTCAGATTTTTTTGGAGAGTGATTTCGTGGAGCAGGTTTTCTGAATACCTATTTCCAAAGAGAGGTATTGCTGCCATTTTTTTTATCTCTGTCGGGTTAGCCAGTTTGGCACCCAGTGTACTCAGAAAAGAACTACTTAATAATAAAACCCTCAGATAGTTTCATTGGTTTTCTTGCATTGGGTTTTTTCCGGGGACATTAGTCCAAAAATAACGGTGTCATTCATGTGCTTATTTCTATTTCCTTTAGTTGATTATCTATAATTTGTTGAGAAGGAACTTGTATTTATTTTTAGTATTTACATGGTAAATAACTTGTTAAGTAATAGAACAAGTGGGTAGGAATAAATCAGTAAAGTGCATGGAGGGTTTCTAACTATTAGACTTAGAAACTTCAACATTCATGACACTGGATAGGATGAAAGCCCATGGTAAGAGGGATTGGAATTCATTAAATTAGTCTCTCTATAAGTCCCTTTTTGGGCTCCTAGATCCTAAATAGAATGCGACTACAATATATTATAGGATTTGGAAGTATTAGAAACAAGATCTCGTGACAACATCACAAGGGTGACTATGATCACGAAGATAAGTGAGATACCTCTGTCAACAACTTAGGGTTTCTATGAAAGAAGGCAAGTTGTAGGCAACAACTTTATAGAACTTAAACAGTTGAAGAATTCTCATCATGCAATAAAAGGGAAACATTTGTTGAATAGGGATCTTTAAGATCCTCAAGATTCTCTGATGGAATCTTCACTAGAAGATTCACTGATCGAGGGATGAAGAAAGTGTTTAAATAAAAAATCCAACCTATGGAGGTCATGAAAAATGATGTGATGATGTAAGAGCAGTTCAAGGGGTTGAAGATATTTCAATCAAGGAAGCTATTGAAAGATGCCTGGACAACCTAAAGTTAAAAATGAGGTATGTATACTTGTATTTAAGTTTTATAATGTCATGTCACATGGTTGCAGATCAATAATTCTATCTTGAAAAGCACAATTAAAGGAAATGATATCCTCCTTTGAAAGGATACAAAAAGACATAAGTCACACCAGATGAAATAAACATAATATGTCCCCATATGAAATATGAGGTGGTTGACTACAATTACATAACTCTGATTATAAAACTCTAAAAGACACATGGGAATATGTAAGGAAGGAAATGATTGTGAGATATGAAACCCTGATGAAGGCAATCAACATCCAAAAAGATCAAGAAGATTTGACTAGAAAATATCCTAGAAAGATATGAAGACTCTGATAGAAAATATGTAGACCCTTGACTATGGATATCTTTGGGAGATGTGTCAACATGAATGCAGGATGCTGATACCAACATAAAGATGTCATGATGAAGAGCCACCTAATAAGGCACAATTTTATTTAATGATATATTTGATTTCTTGAATAATATATGGATAAGTTCATGAAGGGGTACTTACAAGTACAACTAACATTCATGTGATGAATGCAAGAAGCATGATGAGAAATAAGTATTCATATGACGAAGGTTCCAGATATGAAGAAGGCCACTTTCCATGAAGAAAGGAATGACATGATGAACTAAGGAGGAAAGTGATCGATGACTATTTCCCTACAAGAAAGAAGCTCAACTAACTTTCATGACATCAAGGAGAGAAGATGATCAAGCAACTAAAGGACCCATGAAGAAGAAGTTGTTGATGTATAGAAGAGTCCCTAGCTAAGAGGGAGTTTTGATAGGTCCCTAATTAAGAGGGAGCTTGAATCAGATCACTCATGATTACAAAGGAGTGACAATTGTGTTTTTCTATTTCATGTGTCATGCACTAGACCAAGACTAACAACCATTAGTCTAGGTGAAGGCCATGAATAGAAATTAAGACACATAATAGACACAACATTATTGTCTTCAATTGGGAAGAAATAATGGAGGGTTGGGTAATCACCTGGCATCCAATGCTCTTTGAGGATGTGTAGGGCATCCAAGACAAGAGTAAGCAAGAGGACCAATATTCTTTGAGGGTTCAGAACCCAATATAAGAATATTCCTAGAAGGTCATACTTAGTGAACACCTGAGTGGGTATGTAGCTTGAGAGACAATGATAAAGGTGTCTATAAATCATTGGTCTCACAAACATTGTGCTCTGATCTTATGAGATAGAGTTGTTAGTCAACGCCTTTCCATAAACAATGTTGGTTACAATGATGCTTTACATATGGGTTACCAATCCGATTCTTCTTATGATAAATTCTTTAGATTTAGAATGACTGAGTACCATTGTACATACCTCCCTAGTTAAGGAGTGTTGAAGAAAAGTGTAACTAGGTTCGGTATTTGTAAATGTAACTTTAATCTTTGTACTTGTCAAGAAAAAGAAATATTGTTTTTGTAAATTATTCGAATGAGTTTCCTGTTCATTCCATAGGTCTAGAAAAGTCAAATAATCAAAGTCATGTTAAAGAGCTCCTCTTGAGCATGAATATGGGTCGACCTAGTGTCAAGTAACCCTCCAAGAAAAGCATCATCCTCCAAAGAAGAAGACTACCAACAAACGATGAAGAAATAGTCATATAACTGTCAAGTCGGCTCATAAAAGGTGACACACTGTTACACATCATTTTGTCATTGTCCTTGTACTCCCCGTTCCTTGATCCTGGAGGACCTCTAAAGTGAACCCCACATTCTTTTCCTTCATGAAGAAACTCCCATTGTGTCCCTCTTCATGAGCACATAAATTCCCTTTTGCACTATTTCCCCTAAAACATCTGTTTTGCCCAGTTTACAAGACCGACACTAATGGCACTACTCCTCACGTTGACCAGATCGACTGAGCTGTGTTCAAGTCACGCTGGTCCTGTTATGGAAAGTTTTTTAAATTAGAGCCGAAGCTTCCAGCTCTAGAAGCTTCGTAACAGAAGTCTGGTAAATGGTTTGGCCGGATGGGGTCGAGGATGACAGTTTGGGCTCCTTTCCCCTATAATGATGGAACTACCTCAAGGGATAAGTCCTTCTCCCATGAGAAGAGGATCCATCTCCCATCCATATTTCCTATATAAACCTCCCTTCTTCCCAAGCACAAACTAGTTGCAGTCATAGTTTTTGGTTGAGTGTTGATGCTATTTTGGTTTGGAGTAGACAAGTAAGCTATTACTAGTTGTAGCTATCTAGTTGTGTGAGGGAGAAGTGTGATTTGGTTTGGAGTGAAGCCTAAAGGGAAGAGCTTTAAAACTATTGTTGTTTGAAGCCATCATGGAATGCTAGCAGAAGTGTGTGGGAACCTGGTCTTGTCAGAGGAAGACTGCAACGTCAAGACAAATGGTTGTAATCTCTCTTTGATATTAATATATGCAACTATCGATTGATTTCCTACATGTTTTGTAATATTACATATTCATGGCTTAATGTTTCTTGACTTGTTAAGTAGGTTGAATTGCAATTTGTCTATTATTATGTTTGTTTTCTGTTGTTGTTTACTTGTTTCAGGTGCTTGAAGAAGGAAGCGAGCGATAGCTGGAGCGAGAAAGAGAGGACGTCATCAAGAAGGATAAGCGGACCAAGAGGTAGGCCCTCTTGATTGATTCTAACCTAAGGAAATATTCCATTGAATGTATCTATTGTGGCTAGACCCATTATCAGGCTAGAGGAATTCGTTCGTGTCCGCACTTATAATTTTACTTCACCACATATTGGCGACTCCACTAGGGAACCCAATCCTTTTGTTTGTCTTGGATTTCATGATTTCATGGGAAATTTTCTAGTTCCACTTTTCCCTTTGGTTCTGTTTCTTTTCTCCTGCGTACTGGCCTGAGTCTGAAATTCATAGTAGCAGATTTGGTCCTTGTTTTATTTTTTATTTTTAATTTTTTCTTGGTTCCCTCAATCAGTGCGCTTAATCCGCTGACAGTCGCGTCGATCAATGCGAGTGGCTAAGAAACAGTCGCGCCAACCAGCCTCTGGCGCTTGTTGTCAGTTAGGAAGTTGCACCGATCCCTGTAAGTAAAGATTAGGGTTCGAACCCAATCTTGGCCAATGTGTTCTGCTCTTGTGATTTTGGCCCCATAAGCCTTTTACACTGTTTTCTCCTTGACTAGAAAGCTTCATTTAGCTTGCTTTGTGTGCTTGCTTATTTTAGCCCACCCTTTGATGTGTTAAGTCTGGCCACGTGTGAAGTTCTTTTTTATTTTTTCTTTGAATCCCTCGATTGGCGTGAATTTTTGGCCAAAAAGTCACGTCAATCAGGCCATCAACGCTAGTTGTAGTATTGGTCAGTCGTGCTGATCGGCACTACTTTTGGCCCAAAAGTCACTCTGGTCTCTGAGTTAAGAAAAATAAGAATTTCTCCCATGCCAGTGCTAGTGTGTCTTGACCCTTAGACTCCCTTCTTTTGCCCAAAAGTGACTAGGATGATTTGTTTTCAATTGAATGAGTGAAAGAGCCTCATTTTTTCCCTTATTTCAAGTGTCTCTCTTCTCTTTCCAAGCATAGATTACATTGCTTGGTTTGTCGATTGAAGCATTTATGTGTTTGGTTTGTTTGATTTAGAGAAGAAGTTGTTTTTAGTTTCATTTAATGCTTTGGATTTGATTGATGCTTGTTTGTTCAGAATTGTGAAAATTTTCATTTGAAGTGCTTTATGTGAAAGATTCATTTTGCATTTTATGAAAAGGAGAACATCATTCTAGTTTACTTAAGTGAAAATATTGCATTATTAGCGTTATTGAGAAGCTAGAATTTCATCATCATAAGCATTGGAAATGAAATCAAACTTCTTATGTTGTTATAGAAAGATTAAGTGAATTTAGGAGATTTATTAGTGAAATATTTCATTCTTCGATTGTTGCATTCATTTTGTTTTCTCTAGCTCTCAATTAGTGATAACTTTCATTGAAGACAAAGATCTTTTTTCTCATATAGATGCTTGTAGGAGTTTTGTCAGATGAAAGCAGTAGGGCCTTATAATTGAAACCTAATTCAAGATCAACCGTTAAAATTTATTGAATTAACCTAAAGAAGCATTGAAACTTAACACTCACATTTAGAAGGTCTAGGCTAGATATGTGTTCCGACGTCTTTAAACCTAGAAGCTGTTGTTAGCTTCAGCACTAGACAATGCTAGTACGGACTTGTGCTCCTCGTACCATTGTGTATATAAAGGGATACCCCACTAGGTTTGCAATCCTTATCCGTTGGAAGCTGAGTTTGCCGCCCTGTAAACGTGATACACTGAACACAACATTCGGGGAGATTGCCTGCTCGTACTTCTTGGTTCACCAGGAGGTATTCTGCAGTTCACGTTTACCTGGTAATCCTTTACCTAGGTCATCCTGAGTAGTCATTTTTGATATTTACTGACTCTTTAAATTTGAAAGATCATCGAGCACTTGTCCTTTTGAGCTCGTTAATTCCGAAAGTGACTAGAGTCACCTTTCTTCCTTTTCTCGACTCTTAAAATATGAAAAGGCAAAGTTTTATTTCAGTGTCTTATAATTTACTACCCACAAAATATTCCTTGTTAAAGTTATCTTCCTTAGTGTTTCTTTAAAATTCAATTCCAATGGAAACATTTCCAGATTCTACCAGTCAAGCGTTCCCCTTGGATTGGAATCCTAGTCTTTTTCCTTCTTTTGGAAATGCTGGTGCTCCTTATATGGCAATGTTGTCCCTCCCTAGGTTAACCATTGGTTTACTTGTCTGGTTATTTTTGACCTCAGTGGTCTCGAGTGCCTTGATTACTTTCCAATCGTTTCCTTCATTCGAATCACGTCACGATGATTCTCTGATTGACCCCTCGCCTTCTTCCCCTATTTCTTCACCCTCCTCTTCTACTTCACTTGGTGAGAGTTTCAAATCTAGTAACCAGGAGGCTAAGAAGAAGAAGAAGAAGACGAAGAAGAAGAAGTCAGATAAGCGAGAGGCCAACCGTGTGGCTGTTACTCCAAATGCACCTCCTCTACACAAACCTTCTGATCCTTCGCGGAAGGTAAAATTCCCTTGCAGGCTATGTAAGGGTGACCATCTCCTTTGAGACTGTCCTGGCATTCCCAAAGTCTTAGAGGTATGGTCTCAAGACATGAACTGACCATCCCCGTCGACCTCTGGAGATCATCTCTATGCTATGCCTTTAGCTAACGCTGGTAAGAAGAAGGGAAAGATTAAATGCCCCTGTAGGTTATGTGAGGGAGATCATCTTCTTCACTTTTGTCCTCTTATGGATAAAGCTTCCAAAGTTTTGGAAAACCTTGCAGCTCCTCAACCCAAACTTCTTGTTGGTTATTAGAGGCTTTCTTCTGACCCTCTCCTAGTTGGTAAAGAGATTGACTTGGATTAATCTCTTACCCATCCTGCTCTTCCTGAGCGTGACTCTCTTGTGCCTGTTCTCGACCAACCATTGGCCGAAAAGAGTGTCAACTTGGTTCCACCACTAGTTGCTAACTCTATTTTGGGAGAGATTGGTGATCATACTGCTCACGTTCTTCTTGTCTCCTCAGATTCTCATGGATTGAAGTGTGACCCTCCCATCCTTGTTGTTCAGGAGAGTCCTTCTTCTATTCTTGCAGAGCATGGGGGAAATCATATGATGCCCCCACCAAGTAGTTCTATCGTTTCTTTCGATTGGAGTCACTTGGCTGCTTTTTGCCTCCCATCTTATGTGCCTTTCTAAATCACAGTACAAGCCTATAATATTGTAGTACCTGGAACTATATTAGATGAAGGTGCATTTGTTAGCATAATGTCTTCTACTACTTGGCAAGATTTGGGTTCCCCACAACTTGTGCCTATCACCCAGAATCTGTTGGCTTTCAACAGAGGAACCAGTTAGCCCTTGGGGATCCTTCCGAAGTTCCCTATTACTTTGGGAGGAGAGACCGTCTATATAGATGTGATGGTAGTCCAAGGGCACTTAGATTTCAATCTTCTCCTTGGACGCGACTATGTTTATGTTATGGGAGCTCTTGTTTCTTCGCTTTTCCGTGTGGTTTGTTTTCCACACAAAGGGAGACTAGTGACCATTGATCAATTGTCATTCATTGGTCACCAGGTGCCTCCTATGCAACCATTGTCCCCTATTGGTTCTTATTTGCAAGCAATACCTTCCTCGCCACTGGTCAACTATGTGCCTACCCATTCTGTCTCCACATCTGCTGATGATCACACAGATGGTATTGTACATTATGTACTGGGGGCATTGGAACCCGATCTGTCTTTGGTACCAAATGATGTGTATTCCTCCCAGAGCGTGGTTCTTCCATCTAGTGAAGACCTCTTGGGAACCATGTTCTCGTATGGTTCGTGAATAGATGTAATGAGGATAGTTCCTGGTCCTGTGTCAACCTCATTAAAAAATGAAACAAGATGTGAGCATAGTTCTTTGTCTTGTGTCAAGCTCGTTAAAAAATGAAACAAGGGTCCGATGATAGTCCTTTACTGTGTCAACCTCGTTAAAAAATGAAGCAACTCCCTTTTCCAAATCAAGTCTTTGATTAAGATCTCGTAAAATCTCAATCGAGTCTTTCTAGATCTCAAAAGTTAACCTTCATTCCATCCATCTAGTTGATTGAAATGAAGCTTGGGGGGCATGTATCTCAATTGAGTCATTATGCTGGGGGCATGCGAACTTATTCAAGCATAGTTTTTCGTTTCGAGCTTGTGTAAACATGAAACTGAATCCGAGCAAAGTTTTCCATGGTTCAAGCTTGTGTAAAAATGAACCCATGCCCAATTTACATCTCACGATTGTCGTTTTTATCAACTAATTTCTATTAGATGAGCCTTGGTTGTTTCATTCCATTGCCACCATCTCTTTGGCCGATCATATGCTTTCACTTGGCTGTTTTTTCCTTTCTCAAGGGACCACAACGATGAGTGGTTTTTATTAGCCAACCTCTTGACCGATACATGTTTTGAGTAGTTCCACCATTTCCGGAACCAGTTTCTACCCTTTATAGCACTCGTTCCTCTAGGACAAGCCTCCTTTAAGCTCTTTTCTAACTCGTAAAAAATGAAAATATTACCGAGTATTTTTTCCCTTTTGACTCATAAAAGAGAATAAAATGGGGGGCCCGCTTTCAAGATAGTTGAGCACTTGTCTTTTCAAACTCATTAACGGATGTGAAACGTCATGCACCCAGTATAAGTTTACCCCTTTTTCGGGCTAGGATGCACTATTTACGAAAAAGGTACTTCTTGACTAAAATGGTCAAGCAATTCTCTCAAGTATTGTTTTCTACCTTTTCAGGCTCAAGATACACAAACGTACAAAAAGGGTCCATGTGTAGTTTTCTTTTGTGTGTCTTTTTCAAACTCTCTAAACATGAAAAAGATACCGAGTTACACCTTTGTTGGACTCGTTAAACTATCAAACGACATCGGATTCGTCACCATGACGAACATGAGCTTCTCCTTCCTAGGGCTCGTTAAAATTACTAGGTCGGATTCATCCGAAGGATGAGCTTACAGTGCAAGCATATGTTATCCCCTTCAAGCTTGGGATTAAAAAACAATTGGGGTACCTGCAAGAAATGGTGGGGGAAAATTTGGAAATCTATTAGTTGTGTCGGCAACTCGATCTTGAACATGACACTTTCTGCTTCATGTCAGGTTGGGACATCCTCCTTTGTATCGTTGACCTTCCTGGGTTGGGCTGTTCATTTTTACCTTCCATTTGATCTCTGCCACGTCATCATGACCATTGATCCTGTGGATCCAAAAGCTGCCAAACATCAAGTTGTGTCGCCGATATGTTCAAGAGTTGTCCTTCTGCAGTTACACTTACCTCTGATTCTTTGTATCATCCAAAATCATTTTGCATCCTCTCGTCTCACGTCGATGATGTGGGATTCATTATGGCCCTCCTTCGACACGATCACTTTCCGTCAACTTCAACTCATTATCCAGAAAGTTGACCGAGAGACTCCCTTCCAGTACCTTAGAGCTTGCATGCCCTAATGGCAAGTTCTTCACACTCGATGACAAGTTCACATCATTGGCTTTTGATCGAGTGATTTCACGGGTGTTCGACTTCAGTTCCTCTATTCACATTCCGTGGATTGTGCTGATAGTACCTTGAGGAACATTGTCATTATTGGTGGTTTCTCTCGCGCTTGTTAATAGTTTACATCATTGACTGGTAATCAAGTGACTTTCTAGCATGTTTGACGTCAACACATCTATTCACATGTTAGAATCTGTACTTTGGTCGGATCGTGTTGGAGCACAAGACCCTGGCCTTAGATCACAAAAGTCGAGGTTGTGAAGTGGTGTGACATGGTTATGATGATATGCATGTATATATCATATGGATAGCTATGACCAAACCATGAGTTCTCATATGTGATCCTTCTCATTATTGGATGGCTGCGACCATACCTTGGTTTCGTTATGATCCTTCTTGAAGGATGGCTGCACCCGTGCCTGGATCTATTTACATGATCATTCTATAGATGGCTGCATCCATGCCATGATTCATGTATCATTTGATAGAGATCTCAGTCTATGTATATGTATCTGTGCTTGCTTGCAGGTTTTCCAATGGCAGACTGGTTCCCCACACTAATTTATAAAGAGTTTCATCCCTCACTCTCGCTCGGCCTTCATGCTTTAAGGGGCATCTGTTACACAAAATTTTGTCATTGTCCCTATACTCCCTGTTCCTTGATCCTGGAGGACCTCTAAAGTTAACCCCGCATGCTTTGCCTTCATGAAGAAACTCCCATTGTGTCCCTCTTCATGAGCAGATAAATTCCCTTTTGCACCATTTCCCTTGAAACTTTTGTTTTGCTTAGTTTACAAGACCGAAGCTGATGGCTTTTGTCTCCCCCATGCCAATGTGTAGAGATTATCACTACTCCTTGCACCAACCAGAGCGACTGAGCTATGTTCCAGTCTCACCGGTCCTATTATGGAAAGTTTTTTAAATTAGAGCCGAAGCTTCCAGCTCTAGAAGCTTTGTAACAGAAGTCTAGTAAATGGTTTGGCCGGATGGGGTCGAGGATGACAGTTTGGGCTCCTTTCCCCTATAATGATGGAACTACCTCAAGGGATAAGTCTTTCTCCCATGAGAATAGGATCCATCTCCCATCCATATTTCCTATATAAACCTCCCTTCTTCCCAAGCACAAACTAGTTGCAGTCATAGTTTTTGGTTGAGTGTTGATACTATTTTGGTTTGGAGTAGAAAAGCAAGCTATTACTAGTTGTAGCTATCTAGATGTGTGAGGGAGAAGTGTGATTTGGTTTAGAGTTAAGCCTAAAGGGAAGAGATTTAAAACTATTGTTGTTTGAAGCCATCGTGGAATTCTAGCAGAAGTGTGTGGGAACCTGGTCTTGTTAGAGGAAGACTGCAACATTAAGACGAATGGTTGTAGTCTCTCTTTGATATTAATATATGCAACTATCGATTGATTTCATACTTTTTTTGCAATATTACATATTCATGGCTTAATGTTTCTTGACTTGTTAAGTAGGTTGAATTTCAATTTGTCTATTATTATGTTTGTTTTCTGTTGTTTTTTACTTGTTTTAGGTGCTTGAAGAAGGAAGCAATAGATAGTTGGAGCAATCAAGCAAGGAAATCATCAAGCAGGATAAGCGGACCAAGAGGTAGGCCCTCTTGATTGATTCTAACCTAAGGAAATCTTCCATAGAATGTATCTATTGCGGCTAGACCCATTATCGGGCTAGAGGAATTCGTTCGTGTTCGCACTTATAATTTTACTTCACCACACACACAGGTTGAGTAGTCTTGTCAGCTTATTTATGGAGACTAAATACTATATATAGGCGTGGAAAGTATCTGCATTATAGGTAGACATAACTCGGATGTTTATAAATTTTTCGGTGATGATTACAATGAGTAATCATAGTCTAAAGAATCTCGCATTACTCTGTGACTTTGGAGAAGGCAGTCTCGATGATAACCACAGTGAATACCCTCACATTCCTCTAAGAAATCTCGATCATGTTAAAGCTTACAATAATATTGGAGGAAGACTTTATTATAGAATCTCGATCGAGGAAAGGGTCTATGTTTCTCGGATTTAGATTATAAGAGTACACACTCTCGACATAAGTGTCACAATAGTGTATGCACAAGATGAAAAAGACAAGGATAATCTCTGAACATAGTCACATACTCGATGAAGTTCTCTATGCTGTCATAGTCATGGTAACAAGAATGAGCACAATCTCAACATAAAGGAAGGATCTCAATGTACATCAAGGTGTCATCATAAGCATGAAGGATTAACATGAGGACTTCGATGCAACAATCACATGTATATATCTATATACACGTCTCATCATAGAAAGCTTATCTACATAATGATGAGCTCAGTAAGTAGTAAAGAACTAAGTAAATATAGAGATATGGTGCAACAGTCTTGCTCTCATGAAAATCTCAGTGATGTTGCAGCAGTAATGGATGTCTTAGTGGTGCAGTGACAATGATGATCTCAACAATACGAAGAATAGGATTGGTGGCTTGGTCTTGGAGTGGCTCAGTTACTCAAGGGTCATGGTATTTGTGTTCATCAATTGGAATCTCTATAAGAATAATTTTATGTGGGTTTTCCTCTCCCAGAGGGAGAGGTTTTGGCCCTGGTAGAATGCCAACTTATTGTGTTCTTGTCTCTTTGTTATGGTAGCTATTTAATGAATAAAATAAGGCACACTAATGTTAACAAGCTAAGCATTAATAGTTATCATGTAAAGGAGAATCTCATTAAACCTGTGCCCTAGATTTTTCAACATAACCCTTCTTTTTATTCACTACAAAAACAGAGTAGACTTAGTTTCATTATCACAAGTATGATGCAAGTAGGTTACTAATTTACAAGCAAGTGTGAACTAGGTAGATGGTACATGCAATTCCGATTGGTAGTTTGATGAATTATGTAAGGTAAAGTAAATTTCTTTCTGCGAGTAGATTAACCTTTATCCTTTCATGAATTGATTAATTAACATTTACAAGTTGAGAAAGTAGCATTTCCATTTCTTGCAAATAGAGTAACAATTCCATTTTGGCAATTAGTTTAGGCTTGATTTCATGACATTCACTCCATTACATCACATCAACAAAATAAGGACACATTGTATGTTGCACATATAACTATGATACCTCTTAAGTTTGTACGAACCTCGAGTTGATAATTAAAGTTGATAGCCTTGGGAGTTGCAACATTCTTGTTGCAATATTGAGGCTCATCATACATTACAACAACTAAATCAAACTCAAAACCAACACTGCAAATACTAAATTGAGCTATTAAATTATTAACACAATATATGTGTTTTCTTCATGATCTATTTTATTATTATTAATTATCAAAACCATAGAACTCAATGTTTGAGAGAAGAAACCAAAGTATTAAGAGAAGACACATTGTGAAAGAGGAAGAAGTTCTTAGCTCATAATAGAAAATAAAACAATATCCAACCCAAGAATGTTCAACACTATAATGGTTGATCTAGAGTTTCATAGATCATAGCAACATAAGTAAAAAAGAACTAACATAACCTCCCATTGGCAACCTTTATTTATACCCAATGGTTCACTAGACCTAGTTAGCTCTACTCACTCTAGGTCGAGCATCTTTTTTAATTAGTGCAATTTTAATCAACATAAGGTTTCATAGATCATAGTGACATAGGTAAAAAGAACACAAACTCCTATTGGAAACATTTACTTATACCCAATGGTTCACTAGGCCTAGTCAACTATGCTCATGAGGTCGAGAATCTTTTTTAATTGATTCACTTTTAATGGACATTAGTTTGAGATGCATGAAAATAGTGGGAAATACACTCAACAAGAAAATAATGGGAAATACACTCAACAAGAAAATAATGGGAAATACACTCAACAAAGGTGATGAAGCACGACTCAATTGACATCAAGAATAACACCTACTAATCTAAAGGGATTTTCAAATTTGAACATGTATCTTATACTACCACATTAACAACATGCCTTTGACAAATGATTCAAAAAATGGAGACAAAATCAATTTGTATTTATAGTTTCAAAGATCATTTAATATAATCTATTTAGGTACAACCATGTGTTTGAACACAACCTCTAGATATCCCATGGATGTAGAAAAACCTAGTGGAAATTGAACCTTGTCCATTAATAAAAATCATTTCATTCTTCTTACTAGCAAGAATATCTTCACTTCTCCTTAATCAATAATATTTTTTAATTAAAATAAAAATTATTTACCCTTATTCTTCAGATTATTTGAAAATTTATAAAGCAAAAACCATTTCCCTTCCTAAATATCATCAATTTTTTTTTAAATTCATTAAACAATAACTAGAGTTTCAACTAACAAACAAGGTAAATATTTAGCTCCATGGCAAGGATTGGAGTTGGCACCGTCTAAGGGAATTCATCATCTAATGGTTTTTGGCAATTCGATGATTGTTATTTAGCACGTGAGTAAAGTCAAAGGAAATGTTGATCATATATTAGCCTCTATTCTGCATGTAATAAGTCTTCATTTGGAAAAATTTGAATCAACTAATTTATTTCATGTTAAGAGACACCTTAATGCAGTGGTAGACTCTCTATTCAATTATGGTGCCACTTTGAAACAAGGAGTTTTTAAAATGGGTAATGAAGAGTCAATTATCAAACCACTTCAATTCATACCTTATTACGACATGCTGGATGAATATCCCCCTTTGTTCTTCAGTGCAACTCCTCCATGCTTGAATCTTGACCTGCACACATGGAAACAAAAAAGGATCAAAGGCATATGAAACATAAATGATTCAATAATTCAAACTAGTGATCAAGGAGACTAGTAACAAACATCATCCAAATGGAAACATATTAATAACATAAACCATCCATTAAATTCATCAATTAATCCATTAAACAATGAAGTGAGAATAAATGCTTGTTAGTATTAATTTCAGAAAAATAAAGGAGCTACAAAAAGGTATTGTTAGTATTAAATTCCCTCAACATAAAGTTACTCTCAGCAACCTCCCTCAATCCCCATACCTTTGACATGATTAATAGGCCAACAGGAAGTAGTTTGAGATCCTTAGTCCAAGGATGAGATCCACTAAAAGAGGGATGAGGTCTCCTTGAGGAATGGGAATTAGTTCCATAAACAATGAGGTTAGGCTCGAATAAACATGAGTTTGAGGCTTTCTATTGGGAATGATTCACCCAACAATGCTTATAGATCTCACTTTTTATTTTTAATTTTTATTGATTTACTTCTATAGTTTCTTTTCAGAAATAGAGCACAGTTCTACATAGTCTATATTGTAAGAAACTGCACATGTGCGGTTTTTGTTCAGAAAAACTGTGCAAATGCTCAAAAGCAGGGTTTTGTAGCATGAGATCCAGAAATTACACTTTATTCAAGGTATATAAGCTACTGACTTGCAAGGGAGTGTTTCATGACACTTGGATGGATGGCGAGAGATCCAATTTTGATGATCATTTTTCTAATGTGACAAAATGATGTGTAATACCCTCTTCCTGAATTGGCTCCTCTACCCTGAGAGTTGGTGCATCGTCATTCCTTATTTCACCAAGGAGACTTATTTTCTAAGCAATGCAATCTAACCCCTCAAAATATTCTTTAGTGTTCAATCTATCCTTTAGGGTTTTAAACTTATATTGCAAAATCCTATTATTCTTTCCTAATATTTTGTGTCTTATAATAGTGAATGAATGAAAAGGTGCACAAAAAAGTGTACCTACAAGCTTCTACTTCCTTTCGACCTTGTGTATTTTCCTCAAGGATTGTGTAATAACATTAGTTTGCTAAGTTACAACTATGTGTTGTGTTTTTCCTCCTATCTTGAGTAATGTATCTATCCTTTCCTTTCCCTGCCCATTTCTCTCGATTATCTACCTATGCAACAAAGCTTTCTTTCAAGTATTCCCACATGTTTCTTGTTTAGTAATAGGTATTTTCATATCTTCTTCCACCATCCCTAGTAGTTCTTGTGTAATAGCAGGGACCTCTATTTGTTTTTCCATTACCCCTACTGGTTCTTATGTGTCAACAAGGATTCCCACTTCTTCTTCCACTACCCTTGTTGATTCTTGTGTTTTAATAGAGTTTCCTCTTTTTCCTCCGCCATCTTTACTGGTTCTTGTGTGCCAACAAGGACCTTTATTAACTCTTCTTCTGCATTTTCTTTCACCATCCCTATTGATTCTTGTTTGTCAGTATATACCTCTATTGTCTCTTATTCTATCTTCTCTATATGTGGTTTATTAGGATGAGCCATGTCCTCCTTTTTCAAATACCTATTTCTCCTCCTTTTGGGTATGATCACATGTGAGGGTATATTAGTCACGTGCTAGATTGTTTTGGTAAGAGGTAAAATCCGTGTGATCTCAAACATCACTCTTATGACTATTTATAACCTCTTCTTACACCTATTGTGGCTCTTTTTGTACTTTAGGTGTTTTAGTAGAGACACCTACCATGGATGCTTCAGGTGTTGCAACACCCTCCCCATCTACTATTTCAACAACTCCTTCCTCTAGTGTTGAACCAATTTCTTATGCCAAGGGTGGCTGTAGCTCTAGTCTCCTCAATAAGTCATCCCAGGTGCATATTTCCTATTGGAGAACATGCACCACCAACAACTTGATGAGACAATGATGTGAGAGGGAATCCTTGGGTTGATGATATTTTTGAACGTTGGTGGCCATCTATCATAGGATTTTCCATAGGTAAACTATAATATTTTTTTATCTCCAATACCTAAAATGGTTGAGCAATTTCAAATGGTGTTAGCATATGATTCCATGATGCCCCCCATAGGTAAATATATTTTAATGAAGATTGTTGCATCAACCTAGGGTGTTGGCAATGACTTTCTATTAAGACCACTTCCCTTCTTTATTAGTTCTTCACTTGCCTCGAGGAACTCTTCCATCAACTATGGTCACAACTTCTTCTAGGAGTACCATCATTCTACAACCAATGACAACCCTGATACAAAACTTATGGTCTCTCCATACCAAAATTGGTGTTCCTCCCACCACTGCTTTATCATTTTGTAGGTTAAAAAACAAATTTGAGTGTAACATTGTCATTATACCCCTGCAATATTTCTATGTACTCAATCCACTATGCAACTTAGAATATGGCCTAAATATGATTGCATATTTTCACTAGGAGGGTCTCAAAGGGTTCTAAGCTATTTAGTGATCCACCAATGATGCTTTCTTGAATTCACAACTGGATGAACAATTCAGTGGGATAGATTCCAATTAAGGTAGTGCAATTGTGAAATAATGGTGGTGGATTAATATGGAATTTGATGGCGAATGAGGCATGCAAATCATTCCAAGAGAAGTGTGGTCACTCCAATTTCATTTTAGTCATTATGTAAGGAAATTTGTACCTTTAATGCTTACTATGAGTTGGTGGCTTTTTGCAGGTTAATAGCAGTAGACATGCATGTCCCATGCTTTTCCATAATATCATCAGTGGAATCAAGAATGATTGTATTTATTGTTTGGAGAAGGTGTTTTAGCATGAGTTGTTTTAGCAATTACCCCGAACTGGTGTTGCAACAACAACATTGAATGGCGTTATAGCCACAATCACTATGTTGACCCAGTCAAGAGGTATTGCAACATGGTCACTGAGCCAATTTCAAATTGAAGGAGTCGCAACATTGTGTTACTTCTATCCATAAAAGGTGTTGTGACAATAATGTTGCAACATAATGTAAGTTCTTTTTGCATAAGGTGTTGCAACCACATGACATTGATGTTGCAGCAACGGTGTTGTAGCCACATAATTTGGGTGTCGCAACCACATCATTATGGTGTTGTGATAATGGTGTTGCAACCACCTCATGCTAGTGTTGCAGTAACAGGGAAGGTGTTGCAACAATGGTATTGCAACAACAAGGTTGTGCCCTTTTCCTATATCATGAGAAACTTTGAGAGTGTTTATTAGTGGCAATGAAAAGAATCAAAAACCTATAAATCACATGGATACACGAGTTTCAATTTTATTACTTTCTCTCTCTCTCTCTCTCTCTTTCTTTTCTCTTTGAACAATCAAGCCAAAGCTGACCTAGTTTTCACATGACATGCGCCCAGTTATGCTTGAGGGGTTTTCAAAAATGGATTTATATTACACACACATTTTTTTCTTTTTCTTGGGAGTATAATATTAGAAATGAATCATCTAACAAGGATTTCTCCCTTATGGACAATCTCCAAGTCATTGTTGGGCAATCCTTGATAAATATTTCCTAAAAATGATTCTTTTAGTAGGGCCTTGTGATATAGTTGAATTCTATGCCCATTTTCGATTAGTGGAGTGCTTTCCTCATCAATGAGTGTGACAAGTAAATATTCCACTCACAAGTAATTTTTTTTCCCCAATCCTTAGGAGTAATTTGAATATGGTTATATACACGAAACCCATAAAGGAAAGAAAATACATATTCCTTGCGAAGGTGTCTAGCACTTGATCAATGGAAAATAATGTGAAGTGGTCCTTATGAGTGGCCTTATTGATCTCTCTATAACAAACAAATATTCTCCACCTACCATTAATTTTATGTGCACTAACAAGAGGGGAGACACATTGGTTGTCAGAAATATGGATTTAAAAAAAAAAGCAAAAGTAGCTTCTGCAACTCCTCTTTGACTATGTCTCGAAAAATAGGGTTCATTCATCACTGAGGTTGACAAATGGTTATGGAGTATTCCATGAGATAAATATGGTGAGTGCACATATCAAGATGAATCCCCTTCATGTTAGTGTAATCCTAGGAAAAATCATCTTTTGCCAAACTTTAATAAACTATTCATGTATTTTCATTTTTTCTCATTGTGGGCCTACTCAAAATTATGTAGGGTGGATAATTGTTGGATGTGGAATTTAATTCTTCATTCAAGGGATGCATACTCTTAACATTTGAGTAAACCTATAAGGAGATAAGCCAAAAATATAATAATAATAAAGTAGTTTTCTTTCTTTTTCTTTAAAAATTCATAACACCTAATTTATTATTTTAACTATCATTTTATTATTTTCTTTAGGAGGGGATTTTATACCTCAACATTCCCCTAAGGGTAATTGGTTGTGGAAGAAGTTGAGGTCAAGGAGGGGTTAATTTGGAATACCACATTGGTGAAGAAGGAATAAGTGGCATAGGTGGTTGTACTAAGGCCTGTTGAGAGCCTCCAAAGGATGGATTCCTCCACTCTTGTTACCAAAGATGGTTTGGAGGGGGAGCCATCCATGGATGAGTATATAAACAACATTACAAATAAGAGTACCACATTAAAGGGTTAGAACAACATAAAATATGAAACTATGATTGAATTGACATCATACCTTGAGGTTTAGGTTGCCATGGACGCTTTTGGGAGGCGAAATATAATCACTTTGGTTCATCAACGTCTTGGTATATAGATTTCAGTCTAGGAAAAGATGGACATTTTCTTGTGGCATGGTACTTAATTTACATATTTCACAAGCCTAAATATGATCCAATGGGAATTTTTTCAATGGGTTCTTTCTCCCGCACTTTGGACAAAAAAATTCTATAGCTAACTCTCTTCCTTCCTTCTTCTTGCTCATTTTTAATGTGGCTAATTGCTAACTTTATGCGCTAAGTATACCGGTCTTGAAATATTCTAACATCTTCCCAATTTTTTCTCTAGTGCCTCCATTACTCATAGTCTTGTTGACTTTTTCCAGTATGTCTCTTGGTCCTCTCCTAGTCTTTGATGTTCCTTGGGAATCTCTTGGACACAATTCATCAATGTCAACATAAGACTACTGGGAGACATCTCCTCCACGCATAAAATTTAAGGTTTTAATACAGTCATCACAAATTCCATGCAATAACAAGATACATAGTGTCTTTGGAGCCAAGTCTCCTTGTCTTTTCCATTATAGATTGTAGTTGACTTGTTGAACATAGTCTTCCAGGCCTTCATCTTCATTCTGAGTCATTCTAAAGAATTAATCCTTCTGTTACTTGTCTTTGAAATAATCTTGATTCTTCTCTAGGAACTTTGTCTTCATTTGTTCCTAAGCGTTGACGCTATCCTTGCTAATACCCATGAACCAACATAATGAAACATTCTAGAGTGTGGTAGGAAAGAGTTTTAATTTCGAGGCATTTGATACATAGTCATAACTTTTGTTGAGCCCTGAACTTGCATCTTTCCTATACACTTTCCTAGACTCTTTCCATTCACCTGGACCTCCTAAGCTATCAACATCATTGCATATTAATCATAAAAGAGCATTTAAAGTGGTTTTTTTAACTATGTTTTGTGTCTGCTGTTTGAACTAGATTTTTGCTCATTGAGCTGCGGAATCCTGTCACTTTCCGCAGCTGTTTTTGTTAAAGTCTACATTGCAGGTGTCACTAGGCAAAGCGAGCCACATGGGCAAGTTGGAAATGACTTGGACATGGACCGAGTCCTATTGGCTTAGTCGGATTCATCAGGGGAGGCCGTGGTCAACGGTGGTCAAACAAAAGAGTTCTACGGAAACAGGACTCCGTTTCCAAGCATGTGAAAGATTTTCGTGGCCGTTTCTAGATCTCTGGAGGCACGCTGACACCTGTAGGCTGCCCACAATGTGAATCCAACAAGACGTTTTCAATAGATTGCATAATCTCGGCAGCCATGATTCTAAATTCATGGACGCTGTCGTTTACGTGTCCTCTGTCAGCGTAGTTTACAGGAAAATAGTTATGTAACCTTTTGTTATAAATAATGCGTTTCTATATGCATAGGAGTTAGTCTTTTGAATATAATTTTGCTGATAAAAAGCCCACTGTGCCGTGGCACTAGTTTCATTTTTGTTACTGCGTTTTGAAATATATGAGAAGACTCTGTTTCTACATGATTGCGTGAAGCGTAATTCTTGATTGATAGCTGTTGCTCGAGGTTGTGCAGAGGGCCCCTGCACATGCCGATGTTTTGTTTCTTATTGCTGTACAGTTTCATGTTGTGTTTCTTTATGTTTATTGCAAATATGCCATAGTTATTCACTTATGTATACTTCATTTACTATGGTACTAACGCTTCATTCTTGTTCATAATTTTACATGCTTTGTACATTGCTGTTAACGCTGATCAATGTGCATGTTCTAGATTACAGTAGGTCCGGGCATCTTCATACATTTCCTTTTGCAAAAACCAGTGACATGGAATCAGTCTTTCTGCTGACTTGCTTTTCTTAGATTTTAATTCCAGTTCTGTTTTGTTGATTTCATTTTAGTTCATTTTCTTCGTTAGACAGTTTAGATATCAGATTGCTCTAGTTGTTGATGATTACCTCCGAAAGCCATAGCTGGACTAACTAGCGAGGGGTCAGACTATGAATTGATGTGATTTGATTTTAGTTTTACTTTTCTGCAATTAAATATCAGATTGCTCAAGTTGTTGATGATTACCTCCGAAAGCCATAGCTGGACTAATTGGCGAGGGGTCAGACTATGAATTGATGTAATTTGATTTTAGCTTTACTTTACTTGCAATTTTTGGATTTCTTTGAGTGCAGTAGCTTAATTCATTTCTTTTGTATTTAGACAGTAGCAGGGATAATGGTTTCATGATCAATAGTTCACTGTTTGTTTGATTAGAATAGTGGCACATTTTCATTTTATTTTAGGAATTAATTTCATCATTAGTATGTTCTAAGACCCTCTAAAGTTTGAAGTTTTGGAAATCATTATAAAGGACATAATTGCCTTGAAAATTTATATTCATACTTGTCTTTTAGAGTAATCTTAAAACTCAGGGATAGAATTTCCATTTCACATTGGGAGATAAACGAAGATAAAAATCCCCAAAACAAAATAAAAAAAAATCAAAAACGACAAAAAAGTAAGAAATAGGTTATCTTGCACATATAGTGCGCCAGACTTCAACAGTTTACGACTCCTGGATTGACAATTAATATAGCAATTTAGGACACTCTAAATTGACCAAACATTTTGGCGCCATTGCCAGGGAAGTGTAACTAGGTAGCCAATTTCTTAAAAAAAAAATCAAAGAAGGGAAAAATTGATAACTTCTCGAAGTATGCTCTCCTCTTGCACCTAGTGTGATCTGGAGGATCAGAAAAGAGAGTTATTGGTTCAATAATCTCTTGAGTATGCTCTCTTCTTGCACCTAGTGTGATCTGGAAGATCAGAAAGAGAATTATTAGCCCGACTTGAAGAGAAATATAAAAATAAAAAAAAATGACATGCATAGAGCAAGAGATTCTAGGGGAAGGTTTATAGCTAGGGCCAAGAGTTCGATTTTTACAACTCTAGCTACTTCAAGGCATAGAAAAGATTCACCCCCATCTACTCCCAGCCTTAGGATTCCTGGAATTCAAGGAGCAGCAACTGAATTTGAGGGTTCTCCCACACTATCTACTAAATCTGATCTAGGAGAAGAATCTTTCTTTACTTCTACAGGGGAACATATTGTAATCAAAGAAGTAGAATCACCCGAAGAAGAGAAGGAAGAAACTCTCTCTCATCCACCCTTGATAGAAGAACCAGAAGACTCTGAGGAAACTACCATGACAAAGGAAGTAGTAAATGGATTTAGAGGTAGGGGTAGAGGAGGAGGAAATAATGGAGGCAACAATGGTGGAGGTGGAGGAAATAATGGAGGAAATAGGGAAGGAGATAACTCATTTGGATTCCCTATAGTTGATGAGGAAACTCATACAACAATGAAAAACATCTCACCATCTGTCCTCCCAAACTTTTATGGGTTGCGAAGTGAGGATCCTGAAACATTTCTATTTGAGTTTGAAGTCGTGTGCCGAACTTATGACTATATGGAAGACTCTCAAAAACTCAAATTGTTTCCTTCAACATTGAAGGGAGCTGCTTTGAAATGGTTCATGGGATTAGTCACTCAATCTATTAGGACTTGGAATGATATGAAACAAACATTTTTGGATAGATACCTGGACTATTGCATGCCCACCAACCATAAGGATGAGGTATTCAAAATGGTGCAAAAAGAAGATGAAAACTTGGAGGATTTACTTGAAATATTTCAATACAACTTAAAAAGAGAAAAAGTGAGTAACTTAGATGAGGAGACCTTGAAAGCCCTTCTATTAAAAGCCATTAGGGATGAATGGATAGATATTTTAAACATGATGGGGAAGGGAGATATTTCTCAACTTCCACTTCGTGACATAGCAGAACTATGTGTCCATCTCTCGAGGGGAAAATATAAAACGGGAAAAGGGCCTAGAGATCCTTCTCTTATTAGAGCAAACAAATCTACAACTGGATCAGTAAGTAGGGCAGAGATTGGAAATATGCTTGATGAGTTCAAAACTGATATTCTATGGAGCCTTAGTGAACAACTAGACACCCTTAAAATACAAAACAGGCAGAAAGCAGAAGCTGAAGCCTTGGCTATCTTTTGTCAAAAATGTAGGAAGAAACATGCTCTAAGGGAATGCCCCTTGGATGCAAAAGTTGTAGAAACATGTATGATTTGCTCGGAAAGCCATGAGGCCAAGGATTGTCCTTCAATTCCTGGGCTCAGAGCTGTCTTTCAAGAAGATCCAAATTCAATAGAGACTCTCTGTTTTGTTTCAAGGAAACCTTGGCAGGGGCAACAAAATCAAGGATTTAATAACCCTATGAACTTTCAACCCCCACCAAATTGGAATTCTTGGCAACAACCTTGGCCCCAACCTAAAAATACATATCAATCATCGGCACAAGGGATGCAAAATCCTTATGGGAGATTTTCTCAATTTTATCAATATCCTCCATATTTTCAGAATCAACAAGCTCCACAACTTTCAAATCAAAACCCACAACTTTCATTGCTATTTCCACAACAACAAAAACTTCCTCAACAAAATTCCCAACTCTTGCTTCCATTTCAACAAAATACAAATCAACTACCAGCCCAGCCATTGCCAAATCCTAACAATAAAAATCCTCAGAATGCTTACATGGTAGAAGGACAACAATTCCCTACCTATATGATTGTTCCTCTTAATGATGTACAACTCAGGTCTAGTATAGTTTTATAAAAACCTTCTATAGATGCTCAAAAGCAAAGTACTTCTGAGGAAGATTCTCTTAAAGTCAATAAAGGTTTTGAAGCATCTCTTCAAAACCCAAACACTCAAAAAGAAAAAGAAAAAGAGTCAACCCCCACAACTCCTATAGTTGAGCAACCTGCATCTTCATCCACACCTCCTTTCCTTGAAAGATTACAAATTGACAAAGGGGTGGAAAAACAAATCTTGTTGCCGGACTATGATTTTCTAGATGAATTAAAGAATGTTTGTATCAAGATTCCCTTGCTACAAGCCATTAGAGAGATTCCTATTCTAGCAAAAACAATAAAGGAGTTGAGTCACAAAAGACCAGGAAGGAAACCAAGAGATACAAGAAGAATCCACCTGGTAGGAAAAATTACAGATATCATGATGGGAAAAATTACCATGCAGAAGTATGTAGATCCCGGTAGTCCAATTGTCAAGACACATATAAATGGGATAGAAATTCCAAACACTTTGATTGACTTAGGGACTGCTATCAACATTATGAGTAGACAGACTATGGAACAACTTAAACTTCCTAATCTTGTTTTTACACCTACCTTACTGCAACTTGCAGATCGATCAATAATCAAACCAGATGGTGTATTAGAAGATATTTTAGTCTCCTTAGATTCTTAGGAATATCCAGTAGTTTTCATGATTTTGACTCCCAAGAGTAATTTAGGAGGGCACCCACTCATCTTAGGAAGACCTTGGCTAGCCACAACTGATGCTTTCATTAGTTGTAGATCTGGAGATATGTACATTTCTAATGGTAATTCGACAAAGAAGTTCAATTTGTATCCTCCAGCAAAAGAAATTACAGAAGTAGGAGATAATGAATGGGTCGATGATGAGGACACTATACAACTTGTCTTTACCATTTCTGAAATCAGTGAAGATAGTCAAATTCTGAACACATTAGAAGACTTTGAAACATCTTCAGAGTATGACCACACACAATTTCAGTTAGATTCTGACATTGAGTATTTATCATCAAGACAAATGTCTCTTTACTCTATGGAAGAGTTCAGTAGTGCCACCATTGAGATTTTTCCAGGTAAAACATTGAATATCAATAAAAATTTGGGAAAGTCACAACAGGAAGAGATAACCAAAATCTTGCAAAAACATTCTACTGCATTTGCATGGGAGTATACTGATATGAAAGGTATTGACCCTAAGACTTGCATTCATCACATCTACATCGAGGAAAACAGTAGACCAATCAGAAAACCTCAGAGAAGGATGAATCCAAACCTTCGCGAGATAATGAAAGAAGAGCTCCAAAAACTACTCAATGTAAACTTCATTTATCCAATTTCAGATAGTCGATGGGTTTCTCCTTTGGTTATAGTACCTAAAAAGAATGGTAAATGGAGGGTATGCATTGATTACAGGGAATTGAATAAAGCAACTTTAAAGGATCACTTTCTTTTGCCCTTTATCGATCAAGTATTAGATACATTAGCAGGAAAAATGTACTTTTCATTTCTGGATGGTTTTAGTGGCTATAATCAAATTCAGGTAGCACCTGAAGATCAAGATAAGACCACATTTACCTGTCCATGGGGAAATTTTGCTTATCGAGTGCTTCCTTTTGGATTATGTAATGCACTCGCAACATTCCAAAGAGCAGTACTAGGAATTTTTTCTGATCTAATCCATGATTGTGTAGAGGTTTATATGGATGATTTTACAGTTTATGGTGATTCATTTGAAGAGGCATTAGAGAATTTGGAAAAAGTCCTTATAAGATGTAAAGAAACAAACCTTTCATTAAGTCATGAAAAATGCTTTATGATGTTTACTGAAGGTATTGTTTTGGGACATCACATTTCAGGGGATGGGATTAAAGTTGATAGATCAAAAGTTGAAGTCATCTCCAAGTTGCCTATTCCAAATTGTCAAAAAGATGTTAGAAGTTTTTTGGGATTTACTGGGTACTATAGAAGACTTATAGAGAACTTCACTAAAATAGCATCTCCACTCTTCAAATTTCTCAAAAAAGACTGTGAATTCAAATGGGATCTTGATTGCCAATCAGCATTCAAAACTTTGAAAACAAGAATATCTGAAGCACCCATCTTGAGAGGACCAAATTGGAAACTTCCTTTCCATATTTCTACAGATGCTTCAGATACAGCTCCAGGGGCTGTGTTGGGTCAAAAAGGTTTAGTTCCTTATGCCATTTACTATACCAGTAAAAATTTAACTCTCA
Organism: Pinus tabuliformis; assembly: GCA_031772625.1. Taxonomy (NCBI): domain Eukaryota; kingdom Viridiplantae; phylum Streptophyta; class Pinopsida; order Pinales; family Pinaceae; genus Pinus; species Pinus tabuliformis. The sequence continues at coordinate 782,329,055 of CM062810.1, forward strand.
TTGAGTTGAACTATACTGTGATTGAAAAAGAGTTCTTAGCTGTTGTTCGTGCAATCAACAAGTTTAGACATTATATAACAGGCTATGAAACTTTTATTCATACTGATCATTCTGCAATTAGATATCTAATGAACAAACCTGCTACTAATGGCAAAGTTACAAGGTGGCTCTTACTTTTACAAGAATTCAATATCACTGTGTTGGATAGACTAGGAAAACAAAATACAGTAGCTGATTTCTTGTCTAGGATTCAGAATACTAAAGAATATTCTCCTGTAGAGGACAAGTTTCCTGATGAATATTTATTTGCAGTAACTACTAAGACTCCTTGGTATGCAGATATAGCTAACTATTTGGTTACAGGGAAACTACCTCCACATTTATTTCCTGGTGAAAGAAGAAAGATTATTCAGGAGAGTTCAAAATATTCATGGATTTCTAACGAATTGTTTAAAATAGGGCCAGATCTTGTGATCAGAAGATGTGTTAGGGAAGATGAAATGCCTGATATCCTCAAAGCATGTCATGATGAACCATGTGGCAGACAATGTGCTAACAAAAGGACAGCCTATAAAATCCTCTCTTTGGGATATTATTGGCCATCCCTTTTTAAAGATGCAAAACAGTATGTCAAAAGGTGTGACAACTGCCAAAGAGTAGGGAAACCTACCCTTTCAAATGAAATGCCATTATAGCCACAGGTACTCATCGAACCCTTTGAAAAATGGGCTTTAGATTTCATTGGACCTATTAATCCACCATCTAAACAAAAAAAGTATATATTGGTATGTACTGATTATGTCACTAAATGGGTAGAAGCCAAAGCATTATTTTGTGCCACTGAAAATTCAGTTGTTAGTTTTCTTTATGACGATATTTTTACTCGCTTTGGTGTTCCAAGAGAAATTGTGACAGATCAGGGAAGTCAATTCACATTCAACCTGGTGGAGAAGCTAATGAAAGAATACAAGATCAAGCATATAAAATCTACTCCTTACCATCCGCAAGCAAATGGTTAAGTGGAGTCTACAAACAAAGTTATTGAAGGCATCATCACCAAAACTGTTCATCTACACAGAAGAGATTGGGCAGAAAGGCTTCCTGAAGCCTTGTGGGCCTACAGAACTACATGGAGAAATACAACAGGACATTCTCCCTATGAACTTGTTTATGGGAAAGAAGTCCTGCTCCCCATTGAGTTCCAAGTCAAAACTTTCAAGATGGTAGTTCAGTTGGGGATGGATCTATCAGAAGCCCAAAAGCATAGAATGGAGCAGTTGAATGAGCTAGATGAGATCAGACAAGAGGCAATCCTAAGAACTGATCTAGTTCAATATCAAAGAGCTAAGTGGCATGAAAAATACATCAAGGAGAAAAAGTTTCAAGAAGGAGACTAGGCATTGCTATTTGATTCCAAGTTTAAAGACTTCAAAGGTAAATTTCAGACTCATTGGCTTGGGCCATATGAGATTGACAAAGTCTTTAGCAATGGAGTGGTAAGAATCAAAACCATTGATGAATTTCAAACTCCTCTTATTGTGAATGGTCACCGACTAAAGATCTATCATAAGCCACTCTCAAAGGAGGAATTTGTCAAAATCTTTCAAGATAGTTCTGCAATAAGGCTGGTGAAGAAGAATTCTTCTTCTCCACCAGCCTAGCCTTTGTTCTTTTCTGTTTCTAAAAAAAAAAAAATGTGTATAAGCCTGAAAACCAATCACTGATTGGTAGTCTTATACAGAAAATACAGGGCGAAAATCAGGAACTCCTGACGCCCTATATTTTCCAAAAAAATCTCCTCTCATTATCCATAGTTTCATTCCATCTCACTTCACTTCATTTCACCTCATTCCACTCCACTTCACTTCGTTTCATTCTACTCCACCCATTTCATCTCATCTCATTTCATTTCATCTCACCAATAAAAGTCTTTTCATGAACAATTTTCTCATATATCCATTTCCATTCAGTCATGTGGCCATTGTACTAGTTTCCACAGCTAAATCCAGTTTCCGCAGTTGCAAACTGATTCCATAGCTAGTTGTTGTTTTCGCAGCTAGCACCCTGTCATTTAACATTAGCAGTCAGCTGATAGTTAAAAATAATAAAAATCAAATGCAGGTATGACCAAGGACATATTATGAAGACATGAGGCACTTAAAAGCATCAACAAGGAGCAGTTGATCAAAGATTAATGGACAAAAAGTGGCAAGAATTCCAAGGTATGAGTAGAAATTTATTTCAAATAGCATTCAAAGCACATTTTTACATAGTTATAAAACCATAGCTCCACTATATGCAATGATTGGCATTGATAGCCTCATAACCGTTCCACGACCTACAATTCCTCCACGAACCATGCATTTATTTCTCAAACGGCCTCATGATCAGCCCTCGGATTTAACTTGTGTTGGCTGTACCTTGACACTCCACCTGTAATCATGAGGACGTGGTCGATTTGATCACGGCTCCTCTCCACCGCACAAATTCCACAGCCATTTCATAAGCGTGTTTACGTCTACTTCGTAGCCATTCAGTTTAAAATTCTGCCGGGTTCACTTTACTTCCCTATTATTTTATTGAAGCCATGGTTGCATTTCCACCGTGTTCATATAAGCCTCCGCTCCATTTCTGCAAATTCACTCCCACTACCTGTTCTCTGTTTTCCATTTACAGTCACTATTTTCTTCTCCATAAACCCTGTTCACCACCGTTAACCCAACCGTCGCATCTCCGCTAAAACCCTTACTCACGCAGACGAATTTTAAGACAGAAGGAAGGATGGGTCTGTTGTTGAGGGCAGAACCGGAAGGGCAAGGTGGCTACGGTTTATTCAAAAATTCAAGGGCTACAACAAGGAGATTACAAAGACTTTTGCGAGGTCTTTTAACGGCCTGGAGGTGGAAGTTGGAGACCTCAAGTTTACAGTCACCGAGGCATCTATAGCAGCCGCTACAGAACTTCCGCAGGAGGGAGAACGCTGGTTCAAGAACAAGAGCTTTGACGAGAAGGCTTGGAGGGTTATCCTACGAAACCCAGGTATGGATGTAACTATTTTTAAACGAGGAATCCCTGTCCATGCTTTAGAAGAGAAGTGGGCTAGTCTATTGTTGATTATTCAAAAGTTCATTACCTGTGAGGGACGTTTTGGATCAATGTATATGTATCACACCCGGTTGTTGATGAATTTCTTAGAAAACCAAACCCTCAATTTGCCCTACTTCTTGTTAAATAGCCTGAAGAAAATGTCCACCACCGTCCAAAAGAATTTGGAGGACGTAGAACCCCATTTGTATCATCACAGCCTTGTGAAAATTCTGATAGAAAAACAATTGAAGGAAAAGAAGGACACCTGGGAACAATTTTTGGTTAGAAATTTTTTCCAAGATCCCCCTGAAACACCAGAGAACAGTTCAGCCAGGAAGAGCAGAAGGAAGAAGACAAGTGTGAGAATGCAAGCCCCTCCTACTAGCATAACTAGAGAAATTAATCAAGAAGAGAGGCTGGAAAGAACTAAGGATAAGGAGCAAAGAAAACCAAAAGGGAAAAGAAACATAGAAGCTGTATATCAAGCCCCATATCCTTCCCAAAAAGAAGACCAAACACTGTCTGAAAGACTAGCTTATCTTCAGGAACAATCAGTTGCAACCAAGAAGAAAGGAAAAGAAAAACAGAGTAGGGAGGAAAAAGACACTAGTCCACAACATGTAAGGAGAAGCTCCAGGCTTAAGGGAAAATTAAGAACAGTGCAAACCAAATGGCCCCACTTTATTGACTTGGGAGGAGAAACACCGGAGCAGCCTCCAGCAACCTCTCCTGGCCGTGGCCCACATCATCCTCTTATTTCTCATCCAAAATTTGATAGTCCTTCTCGGCCAGATTTGGAGATCAGTCCTTCTCAACAGGATTTTGGGGTTAGCCCAAGGAAAACTACACCCGAGATAGACCCGAATCAGCAAGAGATGTATGATTATATAGAATCCTTGGAAAAGACAGCCACAGGTCCAAGCACTTCCTCCACTCAGCCTCACACAAGACAAGAAGCTCTAGTCCAATCATTGAAACAAGAAGTTTTTGAATTGGAGTTCTTAAATAGACACATTAAAAATGAAAATGAAACATTAAGGGAACAAAGCAGATTGGACAAGATCATTCATGACAACACCATGTTACATCTTGGGATGTGGTAGAAAAAGAACAGGAAATTAAAGAAGAAGTGCAGGAGGTTGAGTAAAGCACTTATCAACCTCAAATTTAGATGCTTGATGAGGAAGCCTAGGATGCTAGCAGTACCAAGGAAGAGGAGAAGAGGGCTGGATGTGCTGGCGGAGGTCTCAGAGCATATGGATTGAAGAGAGGATGGTCAAAATTTTGGTTGCATGGGGACATGCAACACCTTCACAGTGGGGGTATGTTGAGCCCTGAACTTGCATCTTTCCTATACACTTTCCTAGACTCTTTCCATTCACCTGGACCTCCTAAGCTATCAATATCATTGCATATTAATCATAAAAGAGCATTTAAAGTGGTTTTTTAAACTATTTTTTGTGTCTGCTGTTTGAACTAGATTTTTGCTCATTGAGCTGCGGAATCCTGTCACTTTCCACAGTTGCTTCAACTTTCCGCAGCTATTTTTGTTAAAGTCTACATTGCAGGTGTCATCAGGCAAAGCGAGCCACATGGGCAAGTTGGAAATGACTTGGACATGGACCGAGTCCTATTGGCTCAGTCGGATTCATCAGGGGAGGCCGTGGTCAATGGTGGTCAAGCGATGGTCAAACAGAAGAGTCCTACGGCAACATGACTCCGTTTCCAAGCACGTGAAAGATTTTCGTGGCCGTTTCTAGATCTCTGGAGGCACGCTGACACCTGTAGGCTGCCCACGATGTGAATCCAACAAGCCGTTTTCAATAGATTGCATAATCTTGGCAGCCATGATTCTAAATTCATGGACGCTGTCGTTTACGTGTCCTTTGCCAGTGTAGTTTACAGGAAAATAGTTATGTAACCTTTTGTTATAAATAATGCGTTTCTATACGCATAGGAGTTAGTCTTTTGAATATATTTTTTTTGATAAAAAGCCCACTGTGCCGTGACACTAGTTTCATTGTTGTGACTGCGTTTTGAAATATATGAGAAGACTCTGTTTCTACATGATTGCGTGAAGTGTAATTCTTGATGGATAGATGTTGCCCAAGGTTGTGCAAAGGGCCCCTGCACACGCTGAGGTTTCATTTCTTATTGCTGTACAGTTTCATGTTGTGTTTCTTTATGTTTATTGCAAATATGCCATAGTTTTTTTTTTTTCTCGATAAAACTGATCTAATTATATTACAAAAAAGCCAAAATTACAGCAAAAATTTACATCTGGGCCGAGGCCCTGTTCCTTCAGAGAGATTTTCCCCGTGAATTATCAATCATAGCAAAACTGGCACTGAGAGAGACCAGTTTACCTTCCTTCTGACATATCCGACATTTAGAAGTAACATGGTGGACATATGGGTTGACACAGTGGATACATAATTCAACACGGTGGATACATAATTCGACACGGTGGATACATAATTCAACACTGTGGACATGTAGATTGACACGTAGACTAACACTGTGGTGATTTGGACCGACACGGTAGACATAAACCCCGTAACAAACATACAAAGTGAGCAAAATGAAATAGTCAGAGAGATGCATTCCTTGCCGCGAAGACAGAGCGTCTGCAAAGTTAGTCTTCATCCGTGGTATGAGGCTCGTCCATTGCTGGACCCTTAAGCTTCTTCGAATCTTCCGCGTCCGAGCGCGAGCTCCGCTGAACAGGTTCACTAGGGCCGGCATCATCCTTCTGAATTGGTCGTCTGAAGTCGACAGTGGGAGTTTCCATATCAACCTTCGGCACAGTCACATTTTCCAGACGCCCCCGTATGTTGCTGCAATGCTCCACGGTGACCGAAACGATGAGGGTATTGTTCGCCAATGTGCATGGGATTCGGTATCGAATGGCCGGGTGTTCCGTGTGACCACACTCCTGAATTCCCCTGCTGCCTCTTACATTGCTGCTCGGAGGCCTATTTTGCTCTGAGGTGATCTCCACTGAAGAGGAAGGCGAAATGTCAGGCCTCTGTGAGGCTGAACGACCCCTTGAACCTCCTCTGCGGCTGCTCATCCTGAGCCTTTCTCTGGTTATCCAACAATTGCCTCCCAAAACAGAATTACCCTGAGAAACCTTACACCGGGCCAGAGAATGTTCTGCCTCTGCCAACACCCACTCAAATTGCTTGAAGGAATGCGGAAGAGTGGTTTGGGATTCAAACTTAATAACATCCATATTCCTCGAATGCTGCAGCGCATTGAATGGCGCCTGCACTGGACTGAACATTCCAACGACATCACCCTCCGTGAAAACCTTACCTTTCGAGCCCATTGCTTCACCTTCCGGCGAATTTAAGGGGCATGCGTACTGGTGTGGCGTGGCTCGTCCGGGCTGACAGCTGCCCATGTGACGAGCCACATGCCCCTCACGCGTCATTAACACCCGCATCCGGGAGAGGGAGATCTTTTTGCACCAGAGAGATGCAATCTTTCTTAAGTTGATCATTTTCAACCATATCCAATGAACCCGAGAAATAAGGTATCGACTGAGTCACTCCTTGATTTGCCAACCGATCTGCCACCTGGTTTGCTGTTCTTCTTACATGATGGAAGGTTAAGTTGTGGGGAATGAGGAGCTTTTCCTCCAGGGATTCCAGACGACTTAGCAACCTCCAACTTTTTGCAATCTTGACAGCTCTGGCTCCAGCTTGTATTCTTTTGGCTGCCTCTATTAGTATGAGCGAGTCCCCTTCAACTTCAAGGGGGGAGAGGTTATACTGTTCAGCTAAACAGATTCCTTTCCATAGTCCTTCCAGCTCTGCGGCGTTGTTGGTGTTTTTGCCTAATGAACCAAAATACAAGAGTATTACTTCTCCGGAATGTTGTCTAATGACCCCGCCGAAGCCTGCAGGGCCGGGGTTGCCTTTGGCAGCTCCATCGAAGTTTAGCTTGTAGGAGTTGAAGGCAGGAGGGGACCAGGAGGAAGGAGAGGCGGATTTGAAGCAAGGGGAGGTTTTTACCTTGACTAGGGACTTGAGATCAAGATCCCATTCCTTCAGAATACTGCGTTCTTGCGGGGTCTCGGGCATATCAGTATCATTCCAGATTCTGATGGCCAAGGTTTCCTGTATATTTTGTTTGAGGATGAGCCAGAGATCATCCGTGGATCGGTAAGAGTTGTTGAAAATTCGGTGGTTGCGCTCTTTCCATAGAGTCCAGTACAGGAAGCCGGGAATGATGTTCCACAGAGAGTTAAGAATTTGGCATTTGAACGGATTTTTGGCCCAGTTCCTTATATTTTCCGTGACGTCCGCCTGTCTGGGGTTTGCTCTCATATTACAATTTTCCACTTTCTTCCATATTTGTTTCGCTAGGGGGCATTCTTCCATTAGATGACTGATAGTTTCATTACTAATGTTGCAGTTTGGGCATCTGGAGGGCCCAATGAATCCTCTTTTTATTAGGTTGTCCCAAGTGAGAATGCGCCTTTTGCTTAATAGCCATATGAAGGTGGAGATCTTGGGCCATAGCCCTGTGTGCCAGACTTTCTCCCAAATTTGATCTTTCTCCTCTTGGAGATTGGAATATCGCAGATGATGAGCTTCTTTAGTGGTGAAAGTGCCCCTGGTTGTATAACCCCATCGTAGTTTATCCTGCTGATTGGAATAGCGGATTCTCCTTTCTTTGAGTTCCTGGTCAATATCTGTATATGTTTCTCCCTGCCAATCTATTTGCCATTGTTGCGCCGGTTTCCATGTCTGAAAATCGTGATTTGGAGAAGGCTGCCAGAACTGGTATACCTGGGTGATACTTGCTTGCTTCATATGAGCCTGCCAAAGAGGTTTGTGGAACAAATTTGCGAGTTTAGGGAGCTGTTGCCAAGAGTCCTCCCAGAATCTAGCGGCAGTTCCTGAGTGTATTTCCCAAAAGCTATGTTCTTGAATGAAGCGGCTTTGCGTTTTTGCATTGTTCCAGATGAGCGAACCTTGCGTTGTGGGATTAATTCTGATGAGGTCGCTCCAGCAGCTGCCCCTGGCATATTTTGCTTGCCATAATTGAGCCCATGGGGTGTTTGGCTTGGAGACCCAGTTCCACCATATTCTAGCTCCCATTGTGTTATTGCTTTGAAGCGGATCCCGTAGTCCCAATCCTCCCTCTGATTTGGTCTTGCAAACCTCTGTCCATTTGACAAGAGCCCATTTCCTATTTAGGGCAGTGGAACCCCAGAGGAAGTTGCGTTGAAGAGTGCGGATAGCCTTCAGTACCCCTTTTGGAGCTGCCAAGATGGAGAAAAGATAGAGTGGCATTGCTTGTAGTACTGATTTAATGAGGACGAGCCTGCCAGCTAAATTTAGAGCCCTGAAAGTCCAGGAGGAAAGCTTTGATTCAAGTTTGTCCAGAAGTGACCTCCAAGACACTTGCTTGATTGCTGAATCGGAGAGGGGGGCTCCTAGATATTTAGAAGGCAAGTGGGAGATTGTGAATCCCAAAATTCTGGCAATGTTCCTTTGCGTGGAGGGGGGAGTATTGAAAAAAAAGAGTTGGGATTTTGCAGCGTTAATGGATGTGCCGGAAGCTTCAGCAAAGAGAGATAGAAGAGATTTGAAGACAGAGGCTTCTTTAGCAGAGGGATGCCCGAAGAGCAGAGTATCATCAACGAATTGTTGATGAGTCTGAGGGGGTCGACCGTGGAGGGTTAATCCTTTGAGAGCTTGGGAGGAGACTGCTGATTTGAGGAGCCTACTTAATCCTTCAGCCATTAAAACGAAGAGAAATGGCGAAAGAGGATCCCCTTGCCTAATGCCACGTGAGGATTTGAAGGGAGGTGAGGGAGATCCGTTCAGTAAGACAGAGAAACTTGGAGAAGTTATGAGGTTCATGATCCATCTGGTCCAGGTTGCATTAAAACCAAAAGCTAAGAGCATTTTATGAATATAATTCCAGCTAAGTTTGTCGACGGCTTTGGAAAGGTCTAGCTTGAGAAGCATACCTGGTCTTTTGAGAAGCTTTAGAGAATGTATGACTTCATTTGAGAGAATTATTCCATCCATGATCTGCCGTCCCTCGACATACCCCGTCTGCTCTGGAGAGATGAGCATTGGGAGTAGCGGTTTGAGTCGGTTTGCAATAACCTTGGAAATGAGTTTGTATATCACATTGCATAACGCTATTGGTCTGTACTTCTCAGGCTTGCTGGAGGCTGCTTCTTTTGGTACCAAGGCTATGAAAGTTGAGTTGAGGGCAGGGAGGACCCAGTGCATACTGCGGGATTCTTCCACTAGATTCCATACTTCAACTTTAATGAGCTCCCAAAATTCATGAAAGAAGTTGGCCGTAAATCCATCTGGCCCTGGAGCTTTGCCATCTTTGAGTTGGGCCATGGCTTCTTCTACTTCCTTTGGTGTAACAGGTTGGAGTAGTTGATTGTTGTGGTCCTCATTGATTATTTTAGGAATGTGCTGCGTGATGGCTCGGATTGCCTCATCCCGATTGACTTCAGGTTCCTTTAGAATGTCCTTGAAGTAGCCTGTAAATTCTTTTTCCATTTCTTCATGAACCTCTATTCTGTCACCCTGTTGATTATTGACAAAGGTGATTTTGTTGTGCATGCGCCTTTGTATGGTAGTTTTGTGGAAGAACTTTGTGTTTTTCTCTCCTTCTTTCAGCCAGCTTATTCGAGATTTTTGCTTCCATAAAATTTCCTCTTGTTTTTGGCGCTCTTCTATCTGACTCCAAAGGCTCTGCTCCTGTTGAATTTGTTCTTCTGTGCGTCCTTCCAGAATGAATTTTTGTTGAAGTTCTTTCATTTGCTTCTCCAGCTTTTGTCTGCTCTCCTGTATGTTGCTGAAATGAGTGCGATTCCATATTTTTAGAACTTGTTTCAGATGTTTTAACTTTTCTTGAAACTGATACATCTTGGCTCCCGCAGGTGGTAAATATGATGTCCAGGCTTGAGTAACTACATCCTTTAGTTTACTGTTTGTGAGCCAGAAGGCTTCAAATCGAAAGGGTCGATTGCAGCCATGACCTGGTCTTGACCAATGAAGCTGAATTGGCCAGTGATCTGAGCCGCTTTGAGGAATGATTGAGGTGCTGAAGTCTCCTCCGAGGTGGATCGCATTGTCTGAAATTAAAAATCGATCCAGCCTTGAGGCAATTTGGTGAGCTCCTTTGCGCTTGTTGGACCAAGTAAAAATACCATTGGAGGTGGGGATGTCCATGAGCTGATTGTTCTGTATGAATTGCTTGAAGCCATTGCTGTCGCTGTCGAGCCGGACTCTACCCCCTTGTTTTTCCTCCATTGATTTTATGATATTGAAATCGCCCCCTCCAATCCACAAGGGGAAGAGTCTATTTGCATTAAGGAGGGAGATCGTATCCAGGAGGTCCAATTTTTGCTGAATCGACTGTGGGAAATATACATTGGTGAGGTGCCCATGAATGTTGGTGCCTATAAGATGGAAGGTGGCTTGAATAAGATGGAGAGTGGCATGGAAATTGTCCAACGTAACAATCTGCGGGTTCCATAAAATGGCCAAACCGCCTGACGCCCCTGAAGCGTCTACTGATATTGACCTACTACCTGCCCATATTTTGTTGCTGAGCTTGTCTATCATTGTGCTACTGCCTTTTGTTTCTTGAAGAAAGACTACTGCTGGTTTTTCTTGCATAATCAAGTTTTTTATCATTCTGTGTTTAGAGGGACTGTTGAGTCCTCTTACATTCCAGGATATGAGCTTCATGGAGATTGAGTTTTGGGTTTGTAGAACTTTGTCAGCTTGGGGAATAGCCCTGAATCCATAAGTATTTCCCCAACTGTTATTGTTCTCTGAAGGTCTGTTTTTCTGCCTCGTTTCTTTGTTTCTTTAAGGATCTTTTTTCCATCCCAGTGACTGCCTCCTTGAATGCCCAGGCTTTTATGGTGATGTACTCTCGACAAAACTCCTTCAAGTTTATCTATTTGCCAGGGGGGTATTGAGTCATACTCTTTTTGTTTGCATGCGGTCTCCAATTTGGAGATGTCAAGCTTAGAGATGTCAAACTCTTCCAGATTTACATCTACCCTGTCTTCCTCCATAATGATTGGAATGTTTTGTTCCATTTCCTCTGCATTATCATGAAGACTCAAGGCTAGTGCTGCGTCAAGATCCATATCTGATGCTATTTGATTTTCATTCATCATGATTTTCCCCTTGGAAGGGAATGGGGGTTCAAGATCTGAGACAGATTTGATTTTCTCCAATGAGGGTGTATCTGCGGATTTGGAGGAGGCTGGGTCCGAGGATATTAAGGTGATGGAGCGGTTGGAGGGGGGCTCGGTGGGGATCGGTTGATCAGGGGATTCAGAGAGGGGATGCTTTGGAGAATCTTGTGAGGCTAGGACAGAGAAACGGTTCTGGGGGTTCACCTTGGGGCCTAGGTCTGGAATCGCTTGGTTTTTCTTGGCATGCCGGCGGCGGGTGGGGACTTTGGTATAACCATCTTGGTCCTTAGATGCTTCATTGGAAGGAGCTAGGGGCTGAACATTTAAGGGGCAGTCACGGAAGAGATGGCCGTGCTCATGACATTTTCTGCAGCGAAAAGGGATGTGCTCATAATCTAAAGACTGCTTCCATTCATAGTCATCGTGATAGAGACTTACCGTGTCTGCAAGGGTCTTGGTTAGGTGCATCTTGACGCAGATCCTGGCATAGGAGGTGTATTTGCGTGTTTTTGTTTCGGTTGCAACTTTGATGAAGGTCCCCAGCTTGTTGCCAATGTCAGCCAGCGTTTCTTCTTTCCAGTATTCCATAGGAAGTGAGTACATTCTTATCCATACAGGGGCCCAGCTGAAGTCTTCTTTGTCCGGGTTGAATCGTGGCTTCCATTCCGTTAGATACAAACCGGAGGAGTTAAAGAAGTACGGGCCACCTTCAAATACCCTTGTTTTATCTTCGAGACAGTTGAAGATGGCTGTGAAGAAGCCCTTTGGGCCAAGCTGCAATGTCACTTGTCCTTTTGGCTTCCATTTTGAGGCTATCCAGCCTTGTATGGCTTTCTCTGTGGGCCAGAATCCCAGAAAATTTCCGATGAGGGCGTAATCCTGCATGTATTGTATTTCTCTATTGATGCGGTGGCTTGGCAGTTCCACCTTGATCGATTCTGCCGCTTTTGGTATACAGGTGGCTGAGGTCGCTTTTGTCTTAGATGGTTCCGCATTGGTGTGCTTATCATTGTTTTCTGTATCCTCTTCATTCTGAGCTGAGTGCATCTTTTCTTTCTGCGTCCTTTGCTGGGCTTTTTCAGATTCCGGATCTGTGTCTGCGAAGGGCAGAGTCACAGGCTTTCGCTTGTTGTCAGATAGGGGCGAGTCCTTTGGAGGGGAGGCTGAGCTCTCCCCTCCTGCAGCTGGTACCATGAGCGGCCGTCAGTGGAGAAACCTGCAGCAGCTATGGCAGGTCCGTGCAACGACGGCTAGGTTATTTGTCTTTCACTGTCGAATCGCTTCAAAGCGCATTTTTTTCCCCGATGTGCATAGAAAATTCATATGCCATAGTTATTCACTTATGTATATTTCATTTACTATGGTACTAACGCTTCATTCTTGTTCATAATTTTACATGCTTTGTACATTGCTGTTAACGCTGATCAGTGTGCATGTTCGAGATTACAGTAGGTTCGGGCATCTTCATACATTTCCTTTTGCAAAAACTAGTGACATGGAATCAATCTTTCTGCTGACTTGCTTTTCTTAGCTTTTAATTCCAGTTCTGTTTTGTTGATTTCAGTTTAGTTCATTTTCTTCGTTAGACAGTTTAGATATCAGATTTCTCAAGTTGTTGATGATTACCTCCGAAAGCCATAGCTGGACTAACTAGCGAGGGGTCAGACTATGAATTGATGTGATTTGATTTTAGTTTTACTTTTCTGTAATTAAATATCAGATTGCTCAAGTTGTTGATGATTACCTCCGAAAGCCATAGCTGGACTAACTAGCGAGGGGTCAGACTATGAATTGATGTAATTTGATTTTAGCTTTACTTTGCTTGCAATTTTTGGATTTCTTTGAGTGCAATAGCTTAATTCATTTCTTTTGTATTTAGACAGCAGCAGGGATAATGGTTTCAAGATCAATAGTTCACTGTTTGTTTGATTAGAATAGTGGCACATTTTCATTTTCTTTTAGGAATTAATTTCATCATTAGTATGTTCTAAGACCCTTTGAAGTTTGAAGTTTTGGAAATCATTATAAAGGACATAATTGCCTTGAAAATTTATATCCATACTTGTCTTTTAGAGTAATACTCAGGGATAGAATTTCCATTTCACATTGTGATATAAACGAAGATAAAAACCCCCAAAACAAAATAAAAAAAATCAAAAACGACAAAAAAGTAAGAAATAGGTTATCTTTCACATATAGTGCACCACAATTCAACAGTTTTCAACTCCCGGATTGACAATTAATATAGCAATTTAGGACACTCTAAATTGACCAAACAACTTTGCAAATGACATCAAACTCAAAGAGGAAAGTGCCCATATCTTCTTTGGAGAAGCCATGAATGTTAGGAATGGATGAATGTAGAATGTTATTCATCTTAGATTCCTCATCTAACTCTTGAATGAGAAATTTGAAGGAAAATTTCTCTTCCTTAGTAAGGATTTCATGTGCCATTTTCTCATGAAAAATGTCCTTTTATTTCGAAGGTGCCTTGAGAGAGTTGGGAAAGAACAATTATTCAAAGTGAAATTTCTGTTTTGGTTGGCCTTCTAGAAACAAAACCTCTATTGAGGTAGATGATTCTGCTTTTATAGTTCTAGGTCCCTGAGTGGAATATTCAAGCTACTTTTTGGCAAGACAATGAGTTGTAAGAGTCGAGAAGTGAGGCTGACGGAACCCCTTTTCCTCTTGTGATTTTCTTGCATTGTTAATCTTGTGGGGATATTGAGTGGAGCTAACAAATATACCCTGTCGATCTCTAATTTTGTGCATGGGAATTTAAAGAGACATAATTTATAAAACACGCTGACTTAAAGGAAAACTTGAATAAGAGCACACCATACCAAGATTTTTGTTTGTTTGTTAGGTAATGTGAAACCTAATATGAATGGAACAATCACATGCCTACCTTGTGGCTTGAGTAACCATGACTGAGGGGTATATAAGCCATCAAAATCACTAGAGGATTACACTCGGTCTCGGCCACACCATCCCTTAGCATGGTTAGATTTTTTCCCGCGAGGTTTTAAACTGGTGACCTTTTCACCACAAAGTGCCTTAACAGAACACCTTGTCACCATATATTCTATGCCCCATTGGCCACCACACCAAGCTTTTTAAAATAAATATACTAACTAAATTAAATAAAGAAACAAAAAGCTATAATATTATTAACATCTCCTCGACAATGATGCCAAAAATGATGAGCTTTTAAATCACCTCCTAATTAGTGAGTGCATTTAATTGCCAATCTATTTTTCATATGGAACTTGCGAATTGTCATGCATTGTATGTGTTAGTACAATCTGGTTTAAGTTCTAATGAGGTTGTAGTACTAATTAATTATTACATAGTTAGATGTTAAGGTTCTTTCATAATTCACTAAAGAAAAAATATAACACTTGCAAGGATCACAAGGATCATACTTGCAAGAATATCACATTTGAACAAATTGAAATATCACACCGCACTCTTGCAGGAATTGAAATACTAGACATAACACTCTTTTGGAAAAGTAAATCACTATTTCTGGAAAGTAAACACACAAATAGGAAAATGAATCACTCTTGCTAGAAAGTAAACACACATGAAGGAAAGTAAATAGGTGACTTGATCAAGCTAACTACTTATTCATAAACTCTACAATAAAGTTGCTCATGAATTGATAAATTACTAAAAGGTGGGCAAACTGTGATATGAAAATCCAAACTCGGCATGTTGAATCAAGGCAAATATCACATAATCTAAAAAATAGAGTAAAAAATTGTTTAAGCCAATCAACATATAACATTACAAAATAGAGTGAATCTCCCAATGAGCTGCATCAATACAAATAATTAAAAATAATGTAAATTACTTAGTGAGTTGCAATAACAACAAAATAACCTATCAAACGGGAACTATACCGAGTTCTCACGTTTTAGTTGTAGCAAAAAATCATCTGATTTTGAAAAGTTTTGATTCAGAATACGCCTTTTTATAAAAATATTTTTGATACTTTAAATTTTCTTATATATTAAGTATGCACATTTTTTTAAATGTTAGTGATTTTCATGCCAATTTTGAAAAGTGTTGATTCAACATCAACCCCCTTTTTTTAGACTTATTTTTGACACTACAAATTTTATAATATTATTAAGTATGAATATATATTTTTAAATATTGTTGATTTTCATGCAGATTTTGATAAGCATCATTTTTTAAAAGTTTTCGAGGGATATTTTCGAAAATTTAATTTTTTGTATGTCTTAAGTATGCATTTTTAAAAAATGTTTCTTATTTAACCATTTTTCAAGTTGTCCTTTTCTTCTTCTTTCTCCTTGATATGCTTTATTTTAAAGGGTTTTTCAAGTTTGTGTTTTTAAATTTTCCTTACAATTTATTTTTTGTAATGAATTTTTTTATTCTTTTGCAAAGTTTTAAAAAATAGTAAAATAAATATTTTGAAGTTAGAACCTTTTTTTATATATATTTATGATCATTAATTAATACTTCAATACACAAAATAATTGTCACCAAAAAGATAATAATTTTAAATATTTGACAAAAAATATACATTTTGCATATAGATATAATTAAAAAAATACACATTTGGGACTTTTTTTCGCTAAAAATGACATGTCAATAAAGGACTGTTATGGAAATAATTGCACCAAAAAAGTTTTTTTTGTTTTGTTTAAGACTTGACATTTAATTATCTATGAAAAAGAATACAACCATATTTTCTTGATGTTAAGGGCCACCCCACAGGGAAACCAACTGAAAAACACCAATTCAGAGCCTTAATACTACAAATATTGAATGTTAACTAGATTGTCTTGCCAAATTATAGGTAGAAGAGTTAGTGCTTTGCAAAAAGATACAACACAACTTTGGTTTTGGCCTCTGGCCACAAAATTGACTGTATAAATACCTATCATGACAAAACCATGATAAGAACCATACTATAAGCCACGTAAGAAAAGAAGACTAACATAATAGCAAGGAGAGAGCAACTTGGGATCGTGATGAAGCTTCCACAAGCCACGAACCACTAGCCAGTATCGACAACTCCGTGCACCCATAAGAAGCCACGAACCACCAACGAATACTACAAACTCCCAACAAGCCATGAGTCATCAGATGATACCCGCACCCACGCCCGACCAATAGACTGACAACAAATTACTTGTAGGTTTCACTTTAGAAGTAAATATCTGAGGCCACAACCGACCTCCATTTCTTCCCACGTGACAAAATCTACGAACAAACACCATCTGCGCTATAGTATGCTCTCCTCCTCGACCAACAAACTCCTACTCACCAACTGAGAATTGATCCGCCTCATCAGACCACTACGAATTGTCCACCACCTTCCGGAATGAAGAATAGCCATGCAAAAATGAACACAAGAGTGCCTGACCCGACCTGTCATACTCACTAGGCACTCGAATCAATTTCCATTCTGACTAGGCATCGAATGGGATTTCAAACTCCATGAAAGTTTCCAAACATGAACACACCTCTGAGTTGCCAGAATCCTTGGAGCTGAAAAGGGCCTCTGAGGGCCGAATTTGCACCATTGAACCTCCATAGAAATTCCTCGCAGGGGTGAATTGCTCCATGTCCAATGGGCACCCAATCCTATCCTCCATGCCAAAGAGAAGAACAAAAATCTGAATATGGGTGATGTCCTTGGTTGCCACAAAATTGCTATAACTACTAGCATTGTAGAGTATGTGCACCATGGCACTACCTGTAGTCCAAAACTTAATACCATCCACCATGCGATCAATTGAAGGAATAATCACCTCACACGCTTAAATAATTAACCACCTCTAGATTTCCCGATGTCGAATGTCCCTTATAATCCGGCAGGGAAGTACTGCATTATCATAGAGGCACCAAATATGGCTTGGATTTCACATGCAGAACCATTTATAAACCATAAAAGACCCTGCAGATGAGTGATGGTAGTATGATCAATCACTATCATGAACCGAGCAGAGAAGTACCAACTTTCCCCTCTAGCGAAAGTGCCAACTTTACCCTCTAGTGAAAGTGCCCAACATCATCGAATTTAATGGAGTGTACCTACATAAAGAATGATACACATTACCTCTCAGGTAGAGGATGAAGCCATCCCTAGCGATCAAATCAATTTGATTGTCTATCATGGGCACCCATGGTGGGGATAATTGCACCAAAAAAGTTGAAAAAATAACAATTGTAATGAAATTTTTATGACTTTTACGTCTAGAGTTCATAATATATGATTTTTTTTCAAAAGTAATGATTCACATAGAATTTTAAGTAAAAATAAAAAGATGTTGCTAAAAAAATAAATAAAAAACAACTTTAAAAATAAATCAAAGTAACGAATTAAAACTAAATTGTTAAAAAAAATAAAAACATTTAAAACAAATACTTGAAGAAAAAAATAAAACAAAAAAATGATCAAAAAATAAAAAAATAAAAAGATTATAAATCTATATCATCAAAATTTATGAAAAGAATAGAAAAAGAAAATTAAAGCGCTGAAAAAAATATAAATAAACCAACATATATATATATATATATATATATATATATATATATATATATATATATATATATATATATATAACTTTATATAAAAACTTAACTTGAAAAACATAAAAAGAAATACATATTTCTTTATGGTATGTATTTCCTTTTATGTTTTTCAAGTTAAGTTTATATATATATATATATATACACACTCCTTCCACCACACACACTTTTAATTTTTTGGGATGTTTTTTCATGTTTTTTTGGGGATTTTTGGCTAGAGTTCCCATTTTGAGGTTATAGTTCACATAGAATTTTAAGTAAAAATAAAAAGATGTTGCTAAAAAAATAAATAAAAAACAACTTTAAAAATAAATCAAGGTAACGAATTAAAACTATTGTTTAAAAAAATAAAAACATTTAAAACAAATACTTGAAGAAAAAAATAAAACAAAAAAATGATCAAAAAATAAAAAAAAATTAAAACATTATAAATCTATATCATCAAAATTTATGAAAAGAATAGAAAAATAAAATTAAAACTCTGGAAAAAAATATAAATAAACAAACAAATATATATATATCTATAAACTTAACTTGTTATATATATATATAAACTTAACTTGAAAAACATAAAAAGAAATACATATTTCTTTATGGTATGTATTCTTTTCTATTTTTTTCAAGTTAAGTATGTATATATATATATATATATATATATATATATATACATATATACATATATATATATATATATATATATATATATATATATATATATATAGATATATCGTTCCACCATACACACTTTTAATTCTTTGGGATGTTTTTTCATGTTTTTTGGGGGATTTTTGGCTAGAGTTCCCGTTTTGAGGTTATAGTTCCCTTTTCATAGGTTACAATGTTTAGCATGAATAATTAAGAAATAGAGTAATCATATCAAATAAACTATGAATGAAAATATAAACTACCCTAACTAGAATACAAGTAGTACTTGACTAAGGAGGGGCCTACCACCTTATACTAGACACTGGTTAAACTTGGAGAAACATGCCTGCACTATCATCACATATCACACACAAAATGGAAATGGAACAAGAACCAATAAGCTTTGATTAACAACAATCAAAATATTGTTACAACATTCTTCTCCCCATTTGCTTTCTACCCTGGTTTGAGTAGAGTAGGTATTTATATAATGATTCAATTTCTCAAATTGATCATGAAATCAAGGGAAAACCTTGTGAATCGCTCATTCTCAGGCTATTCTCCCTTTGTTACAATAACACAACCAAAAAAAGGAAAGATTAGACATCTGTTGGCACACTCAACTATTTCGATAAGAAATAGGTCGGGTTAAATCGATTGCGATCAAGCTCTCCATGCTGGAAAACAAACCACTCTTTTCATTTCCTCCATTGAGTAATCTAGTGGTCGATCCCTTCGTTGGGAAATCGGTAATGAAAACTATGGATCTGGTAGTTGACTTGTTGTAGTAGTTTCTTTCACTATTGGTGTTTCAAGGTGTTGCAACATAAATTCTCATACATATTGCAACATTGGTACTCAAATGTGTTGTAGCATTGATATTTTGACATGACGTTACAATATCGATTCTTAGACGTGTTGTAACATTGTTGCTCAGACATGTTGCAAAATCAATACTTTTAGACATGTTGTAGCATCAATAGGGTGTTACAATAATACATGTTGGAAGTGTTGCAACAATGCGACCTAAGGTGTTTCAACAATGTGACTTGGGGTGTGTTGATGAGGTTGGATACTACCAATGTACAGGGGATCTCCCAGATGTGAAGTCCCAATTAGACCTCAAACTGCTTGGAGTATGTGCCTCATCCAGAGTATCGGCCCAACCACCACAACTTAAAGTTTGCTTTGGTTTCAATGGATAACATAAGATATTAATACATAACCTTTAAATTAGCAAGAAAGTTGACATCATGAAACACCAATTGCAACATGTAAAAGGAGACCTTCATAAGTTGGAGACAAGAATGAGTCTCTAGAAGAAAATTAATAGTATTATCTTAAGAGAAGCACACCAGAGCAAGGAAATATTCGTTGATTAACTAAAAAATTAGTTCACAAGATAAAAATGATTCATGAAAGAAAAAACACACATTCAACAAGATAAGCACCAAATCCACCAAAAAAATTCATTTTCTTTAGTACAAAAGAACGCCAACATATAACGCAAACATCCAAAGAATAGTCTCAAAACATTCACAATACATGCATGAAAGTGTGCTGGCTCAATGAGCTTTAATTATTAAGTGAAAGATCCAAGTACATAGTTACAATGGTGAGGCACTAGCTCCAATACTGGAACATTAAATCACTTCTTGCTTCTCCAAAGAATAGTTTTCTCTCCTATGCCAAGTTAGAGAAGCCAAGACTATCTCTCCAAAGCCTAAGCCTACAAAATCCTTTTGCTTGAGTTATGAGGTTTGCTTTTATAACAAGAGGAATGACCATTCACGTTCCCATGAATCTTGAACTAACCTCATGACTCTTATACTTCCAATGTGACCTTTGAACTTCTATAAGACTTTTGGACTTTTCCTAATGACTCTTGAACTCCTATTTGACTCATTTTCCACATGTGACTCTTGGACTTCCACACTTTACATTTTGTTGTTTTTCTAAAACTACATCATTACATTCCACATGATGATATGGCATGGCACATGGACATATATGACATAGTGATGACATTTGGACAAGCTGTAACTTGGCAGTGATGACATGGAATTCATGATGAAGTGGCAATGTCGAGTTGTTGTCCTTATTTATTTGTCTTTAATATTCATGATGGATATGATCTATACTTCATCTTCATAAAATATCTGCTCTGTTCTTCATCATCACCCTCCAAAGGGTCTTGGATCATCATCAGGACCTTATGAGTTATCATGCAATGTCTCTAATCTGTCATGGTCTAGGATCTTCTTCATGTATTCATGATGGTTCTTCTTTGCGCTTCTTCTCTGCAAGTGATTATTTGCTTCTTATCCTTGACATATTCCTTGAGCATCACCTTGCCTTGTTGAGGAAGTACACTTTCCAGTGAATATCACTCATGACAAGGCAGAATCAATCTTGAAATCATATATTTTATCCCTACTTTGTTCATGGAAGAAGTTGCTTATGATAAGCTTGTGGAAGGAATGAGAAGGAAGGTCTTGATGAGGAGGGAACAATTGAACTAAAAAATGGCTCAGGAATGCACCATTGTTCACCTTTGTTGTACCATAATCTATGAAGATGGGGATATTCAAGGCCCAACGTAGTGGGAAAGCACAAGAAAAAAGGCGATGAGCTTGTTAATCAAGACTGCACAGTGCACTAGGAGGGGAAGAGAAGAAGATAGTAACCACACAATTTAGCCTAAGAAGGACTAAGAGGAGGCCTTACTAATCCTTGTTACTATGCCATGCACTAAGAAAGAGATGATTGAGAAAGTGTTCAATGTAGATGGGAAGAAAAGGGAACAAGGTTGAAGGCTTGATGCTTGAGACTGCACTATGCATTGGAAGGAAGAGAAGGCTTAAAGGGTAGCACAATTTTTCTCAATAAGGGATCACTCTCCATTGAAACTGCACTTTGTGTTGGGAGAGGCTAAACAAGATAAGGCTTGAGTGTAGAGAGGGACCACGGTCAATAATGGAAGAAATACCAATCCTTGTTACTACGCCATGCACTGGGCTTAAGGGGAGGCCTTTATAGTAACATAGTTTTTGTCAACAATGACTAATTATTCATCTAGAATGCACTTTTCCTCCTATGCTAGCACATTTTGGTCCAACAATGGGTCACTATTCATCTGGAATGCACTATTCACTGAGGGAGGGAGATAATAGAAGGCTAGGTCACTTAGCCTAGGAAGTGCTTCATTGCATTGATGAGGGAAGAGGGCCTTTGCCTTGTGAAATTTTCTTTTGCAAGGGAATGGAAGAGGTTCTTTCTGTCAATTGTAAGTACTTTATGCACCATGCAAGGTAGAGGTGATAAAAACTTAGTGTAGTGAGTCAGTATGAGGAACAAGGGTTAGGTGATCGTACTTGGAAGGTTTCTCAATATGTAGTCATTGGAGATGATCTTGACACAAACTCAGTGTGAAATTATTGGTGAGAAAGGTTGCATCAATGAGTCTCATGAATAGGTTATGCTCATCACCTGGTAAGAGGGCTAATGCCTTCACAACTTGCACTAGGAAGGTGGACCAAGAAGAGATCCAAACTGGCCAAGTGTAGGACCAATAGAGTAAGAGAGGGAAAAGCATCCAAAAAATACTCAAACCTGAATCACACACATGGAAGTCATCAATACAAGTAAGGAATATGCACAAGACTCATGAACAACAATAAAACCTTGAAATGACAACAAAGCGACACTTATTTCTAAGTGTGAAAGTTAAAACACCACATTACGACACTTAGAATACAAGTATGGGGGATTTACGCAGTGCATTATATTAGATATCATTTTTGGGATTCAACTGCGTTAAGTAAGTCATTCAAAGTATGACCATTTCCATGAGAGGTAGTCGTAAAGTGACTAATTTCTCATGATTTTTGAATAGTTCACTTAGCACTCATTGCATCGGGTGATGCTCACAGGGGTGAAGAAGTGGGATTGAAACTAGTGAAATGTGGAGAACGAATCACTTAGAATACAAGCTGTGACACAAGGGGCAACTGTAACTATCAAGTGCGCTAAGCTATAGGAATGTGTCTAACACATATTATTATGATATATAAGACCATATAATGTAAAATATTGTTCCAGAACTGACTCTAGTTATGTGCAAAGGTGCAACACATACATGAGTGAAAATGATAGAAAACGACACTTGCGATAGTAAGAAAACATGAAAATGACACTTGAAAAAGATAAATAAATTGAAAGAGACACATTCAAGAGCAAATATAACATAAAAAAACCACTTTTTAAAGTGAAATCATGGAAAAATGGCATATGGGAATGATAAAGCAACACTTACGAAAGAAAGGGTGTGCATAAGCGACAATTGGCAAATCTCACTAAAATAGAAGTACAATTGCAACCAAAGTGAGGGAGACTATCGATGGAGAGTGCATACTAATTTTCGACATGAGTTGAACATCACAAAAAAACCATCTTGATGGACTCTGCAATGCCTCTTCAATCTTGCATAAAGGAAGCATGCTTATAAATTCATCAAGGGATGAGCATATGTGGGCAAGTGTCTTTGACACTTAAAGTCTAAGAAGAAGGATTGAACATTTAGATAAACATCAATCAAATATGAAATGACCATAGGATGATAGACCATAAGATTCTTAGCAGGCTCCAAAATTAAAGTGTAGGCAAAATTTTGGAGGGTGTTGATCACAACATCAACACTTGGCAACACACTGGTAGAAATCAGCTTCTTTGTCTAGGTCTTATCCTTTAAATGAAAGGTCTCAGTCTTTTAGGAAGTATTAATTCATCGTGTAGATTACCTTGGCTCCCCCATTTGACCATGTTATAGATATAGTCTCCTCTATTCCTTTTCTTAGTTAAACACATTCACAAAGATTGTCAGATCACAATTGTTTCGATATAGGAGAAGGCTAATATGTAGTCGCGAGTTTAAGATAGTCAGAGTCTTAGTTTTCACCTCTAGTGTTGATCCACTACTAGCAGGTCTGGACAATACTCCAATAGAGTCACTTTAGGAACACAAGAATTGCTTTGCTTCCAACGATCCTAGACATTACCCATATGAAGTTACTTGCTTCACCTCTCTGCACAGGAAGCCTTTCTCTTCTTTCACCCTTTATTTATTTTATTTATATGACTATTCTTAGGCACTTATTATTTCATAGGGGTAGAAGAGGGATCCCGACTTATTGAGAGCAGGAGAGGTTGTTCCTTTGGAGACAATTATATATACCTCTGATATTGGTTTCTCATTATTGATTTTCCCCTTACCTTTCTCTACTTGATTGGATCAAGAAGGAAAACACCATTTAATTACAATACTGAGTTAAGGAAAGAAGATCCTAGAGTATATATGGGTGTCATGGTTTTTCTAAAGGATTACTGTTCGAATGGATCATATTTTCCATTCAGACATCATCGATTTTAAAAGATATGTAAACCTAAATAGAGAAGAGGTGACATATTAGCTAAGAGTTGTTCGTCATCACAATTTTCCTTCTCAAGATTTGCCACATTGTCTTTTGAGCCATACGAGAGTAGTTTTCATGCAAAGTCTTATTAAACAAACATGGAATAAAAGACATAAAAAAACCATGAAACAAAATCAAAAGAAAAATGCGAATGGAGGACTAAAATAAAACAATTGTGTGAGACATAAATAAGAAAACCAAGGGAAGACTAAAGGAGAGAAAGTGAAGGATGAGTGCAAAAGGAAACTAGAATGCAACTAGGCCTTCTCCTAACCTAACCATGTAATGGAATTTCCAATGCAGGCACCATAGTTGTTCCCTACCTGCAATCACAAAGATATAAGAAATTAAAACCGACATAACATAATGTGCAATAGAAAAGATAAGAACTTGAATATATTTCACAAAAGAGTGAAGCTATTTTCTAGATGTAGAAAGATGTGCAATCCTTAACCAACTTGAAACTTTACCTTTTAGATCTGAAGAACAATGAAACAAACCTCAAAAGCTTTTTATGAATGCATATTCATTTGTGTTGTATTTCTTAGCAAACATCAAGAAAGATTAGAAATTATTATTAGCATAAGGGCTTGGTAAGTAAGCTACTTCCAACCAATCATAGATATGATCATGAAATTCAAAGCCATCCCATTGAAAGCCTTGAAACCCTTGAGAGAATGATTTTTCAATTAATGCAATGATATCAAGATGAGAATCATGTAATGGAAAATGAATCTGATCATATTTAGAAGGCTTTTCAAGATAGTGAGGACGTGACATAACCATTAGCGAAGACAAAAGTGCCTCAACTACTTGACAAGTATCTGAATAGTGAGAAGGTACACAATAAGGATCAATTAGTGTAAAACAACCATCATTAGGTACACTAGTGGGAAAATGGTTAGTCGAATGAATGTTTCTAGGACCAAAATTATGATTAGATGGATTTATTAAAGCATAAGATTCTTGGTTCATAAACAACAAAGATAGATCAATTTGAAATTTATTACAAATTCTTTGAATGGTAGAATCATCTTCCTCGCATGTTGATTGTGAAAAACCATTTCCTTTTACCTGGTTGTAGAATAAATCAAGATCACAATCATCGAAATAATTGAAAATGAACACTAGTATAGCAAAAACATGAAACCAGTCAATATGAAATGGATAAAAAAGAGGAACTTGATTCACCAAATAACCCAAGAATTCACTAACATTTAAGAGGATATTTGGTGCCATAATGGAAATGAGTAGCATTATAACATTCACAAGGAAAACCGTGAGTTGAATATTTTCAGATGTATATGATAGACATGAATACTTCAGCTGATGATATATTTAAAATGAGCAGCTTCACATCTTTGTGTGCATGAAAGGTATACACTCTAAACCTAAGTTTGATACAAGAGATTTGCATGAAGATGACTAACTGAAACATAATATTCAATCTGGTTAGAAACTGAATCTTGAGAAATATAAAAACTATATCCGTAGTACCAAAAGTATTCTAAGAGATTTGCATCCAGTTAAACCGTGCAAAGGAAATAATTTTGTGAGAAAATCCAGATTTGACTTAGTTCTGGGACCTTATCAGGATTGTTAGAACCTGAAATAACCATCAACTAAATTTGAAGTGCCTCAACTTCTTGTAAAAGTTCAGAACTTTGAAAAGTTAGATAACTACATTTTGAGAATGGATTCAGATAAAAGATTTCATGTGGACAACTACTATCAGTTAAATCAACACAATCACTATTATCCAGATGGAAACCATATACATCACTGGTTTGATAGAATTTTACATCCTTAACAAATAGATTACCCAAGTCATAATGTTTTTTCGATTGAAAATCTAAGGATGTATAGATCAAAGGAAATCTATGCGCAATCTGAATTATGGAGTTATCTTGATGCAAGATTGGAATTTGCAGACCAGGGGACACATGTTTGATGATTCAATTGTTTCTCCTTCTTCACCATGAATGGCCTCATAACCCCATGTCAATTGAAAATTTAACTCATTAGATGATGAAATTGAAGAGAATGGAGTATCTTCGCCACATGATAATGCATTACAAACAATAAGACACAAGGGGTAGTGAGATGAAGAGAAAGTTTCCGTAAGAAAATATTCTTTGACTAAATTAGATTCAAATATGTAAATCTTTCAAATCAAAATCTTCTTTAGAAACTTAAAGATCTATTGATACACTTGGGCATTCATCATTACATACGTCAATATAGTCAACATCATCAGTATGATGGTTTCCCAAGACTTTAGATTGACTAGGAAAATTGATTTCATTTGATTGACTACTGAGATTAGTAGATCCAAAAAAAACCAAGGATGGAGAAACACCATCTTCACATGGATGACTTTGGCAAAAAAAAGAAATATTGCAAGAATCTTCAACTTTATTCTCCTCTACCTGTAAAATATGATTACCTTGCACTTGATCATTAGTTGGATTTGGAAAAGACTGATCAAGCAGATCAATGGGGCAAGGAATTGTGAGAAAGAGATAATAAAGGAGGACACATATCCCTTGAAGAGGTGCTTTCAAGATTGGATTTATGAGTGATAAGATCATATTGAAAGATCAATGGATTAGTCTTCACCCTACATTCAAATTTTTCTTGGACGTAATCTCAGATATATGGATCAACAATCATATTTATAGATTTCCCAATACCAACATCGAAAGGAGGAGGAGAAGGAATAAAAGGAGTGGCATATTCCTCCTTTGAAACTAGAAATGTATCATGATTAATGAAAGTTGGGGGAGCACTATTAACCAAGGATTGAGATTCAGATTTCTTCAAGGATATTTGAACCAAGCATTAAAACTTTTCTTTAAATAAATCCCAATCCGTATCTTCTTTAAGAAACTCATAACACAGGTGAAGACATATATTATAAAAATACTCAATTCACTCATTAGGCTTCATCCTTAATTGATTAATCCATTTAAGAACATCTCAAAAATCATACCTATCAAAGGTTTGATGAAGCTCCTTAAGGAATTGATCAAATGAATGGATGGAAGCGGGTAGCAGCTTATGACATCATTGGTTAACTCAACCTTCGAGGGCGAGGAAGAGAAGTATAAGCACACCATCTTAAGAATTGTTTTCATAAAATTCACAAAAAAAGAGAAAACTAGATATATGCTCGGTTATGGATATTTCACCCTCACCATCAAAATTTAATTGAGACAAGTTATAAAGGGTTTCCTCGGGGATTAAAACTTGACCATTAGATTTATTAGAAAAAAACCCAAAGTGTATGATTTGTGGAAGATCCATTTAAGATAAGAGATTCAAAATAGACTCAATGGGCACAACTTGTCATCTAGTCCACCTAGTGTCAGAATGTTAATGGTGTTGGATATTGCCAACATACATGAGGCTCCCACTCCAAACAATATGAGGTCTAATTGGGACTTCATGTCAGGGAGAACCCTTGTAGTTTGGCGATACCTAGGACCATCAACAGGGTGTTGCAACAACACGAGTTGGTGGTGTTGTAGCAACATAAAGGTGTTGCAACAACACAAAGCAGTTGCAACAACACAAAGGTGTTGCAACAACTAATCTTCTCCAAATCCTTAGTTGTCATCTCTAGGGTGCATGTATGAGTCTTTCTAAAGTATTTCTCATGAATTTTCATTAGTTAGCACAAAAAGACAAATTCTTTCATTAATACATAAGAATGAACTTTAAAAGTAACATAATTAGAGAAATGTTGTACCTCAGTCGAAAATGCATTGTTATGAGAAAAACGAGTTATAAGATGGTATGGAGATGGAAAAAGATATTGAAAAAGGTGGTGAATGGGTGTTGAAGGAATGTAAATTTGGGCTCCTGTAATGTAGTTAAAAAATAAATCATCTCCAAAGTAAATTAAAAATAAAATAAAAATTAGATTTTCATTGCTATTACCTCTAAAATCTAGGAATGACCATTCCTTCTTTAACTCTAGGAACAACCATTCCTTCTTTAAGTATCACTTACAAGTGTTATTGTTCTCTCATCTTTTCCTTCTCATCTTCCACTATGTGCTGCAAAACCTGATGTTGCATCTTTTGTTGGCAAATCCTTGAAAGAATGAGCTAGATCTTGTTAAATTTTCCACATTCTCATGTCCATGTAACTACATGACCTTCAAACTATTGGGTTCTAGATATGCTTTGGGGTGCCTTGATGCTCACATCTCCATACTTTTTTTTATCATTGCATGCATGAGATTGGGAATTTTCATTACTTCTTAAGACAACACATTGTTAGAGTCTTGTAATAGGAATCAATGGTATTGGTTTCTCACTATTCATTTTGGTCATTTTAGCATATGAATCACTAGGTGTCATAGCCTAAATATTCACTTGTCAAAGATATCATTCAGTCCTTGAAGTCTTGAGCTAAAAAAAAGTCCAAAGCCGGGAGGGATTTTTGTCTGTAATGTTTGGATTAGATGATATTGCACGTGAAATCATCAGATGGAGCTCATAATTAACTTTTCGATGGTATATAAAACTTCCCAAAAGGACCCCATAATCAAAAGTTATAACAGTTTAAGTTTCCCTTTAAGAACCAACAAACAAAGGGAAAATGATTAAGTATAGGTCCCAAGTACCCTGCATCCCTCATCCTAGAGGTTCCAAATCTCGCATCCCAGAGGTTTATGGTCAGTCGACAGTTGGAAATTCGGCGATTCACAATGGAGGTATGGCAATCACATTTTGAAATCGATGGGATTGCGGGAAAAATCCTACAGTGTTAAAATGCCGGGAAAGGCCAAAACAAATTTACGAAGGAATTGTTCACAGAAACAGAGAAGGTTGAGCCTTTTCTCTCTGCTCCCAAAGTGGATGCATGTCAGCAAGAGATTGGATCTGGTAAAGGATGCCTGGCAGTCAACGATTGGATCCGATAAGGGCCACGTGGAGGATGACGTCAACAATGATGTGTTTGTACGGTGGACACATGGCAGGTGGATTGACATTTTCAAGGGTCAGAAGGGCCAAAAATGGGTGACACATGTCACCACTCATAGGATGACATGTGGCAGTGATGTGGTGGTGATGTCGCATTGACGACGTCACGTATCGACATTCGACGATCGGTGGACGTGTGTAGTGTATCAAAGTGAAACCTTCGATTGGAAATCATTGGGAAAGGGGGCTCCGATACGGGGGCTAGCTTATGGCCATGTGAGGAACCAAAGGATTAGGTGCTAAGCAAAGAGGGTGATTGACGTTTGATGATCAGAGGAGGCGTGTTGCATACCAAGTTCAAACCACTGATTATAAATTGTTGTGAGAGGAGCTCCGATGGGGGGGCTAGCCCATGGTTATAAAGAGTTCAAAGAGTCAGGATCTATCGAAACAATGACCCAAACCTGTATATTATGGTCCCATGCAACGCATTATTATAAATAATCGACCCCCTTTCAAGCCAAAGGGTTTAATATATCAAAAGGCTTTCACCCTGAGTTTCCACCTAAGCCCCAGGGGCTAGACATATCATAGAGTTTCATATCCCCGTGCAGTTCAAAGCTGCAAACAAATAAAGCTCCGATATAATAAGTCTGGGTTTCGCCTCTATTCATAAAACTAAGAAATACATAAAGGAACTAAAGCAAAGGAGTTTACATCCGTTCCCCAGTCATGATTTTGTACTCCACCTTGTTTTATGGTTTTGACTGTTCGGTAGGACCCGATAAGGCATCAAGAGGATTTTTGGTAGGATTTTTGGCATCATAACAAGCAGTTCGGGACTTTACAGAGGATGACGAGAAGATGAGGATGAAAATGATGATAATCCTGTAACTAACCCAAATCTTGTTGTTTTTGTTAGAAATTATAAAATGCACCTTTTGATCCACTTGGCTGGATAAAATGCAATGTATTTAGCCCTTGGCCAAAATAATATAAAAGGCTAAACCTATAATGTAATAGTGGATGATGGATAATTTTTGAGAGGAGGAGGCACTATATGTAAATATTTTTAATAAAGCTCAGAGAAAACTTTGCTATTAGTTTCAGAGATTCTTATGGTGTGTGGTCTTAAGTCTGTGTTTCCCTTGTGTTTAATTAATATCCATTTCTGAAACTATTGTCTTGAATTCATCTTTGTATGCTCAGGATAATTGTGGATCTAATACATGATAGAATTCTTTATTGCTATGTCATGTTTCTTCTGAATATTTAATTAGAAGTTGTGTAGTATAATTCATAATCATATGCTCTGTTACATTTAACTAAATATTTATGTGTTTCCCCTATTCTTTGCTATACTACAATCGACAAATGACTTGAGAAATGTGCCTACGTTGCCTCTGTTATCTAGATCGATCATGCTTGCCTTGATGTGATATTATCCTATAATTTAGTGATTCTCACTCACAACAATTTCATCAAATGGTATATCATTTGCCTTTGAGCTTAATAACTAGTGTGAAATCCATATCCTATTAGTCTTTTTGATTGATAGTTGATCCAACAAGAGAGCCCTCTCCAAGGTTAGGGGGAATGGACCTTAACCTGCAAGTGGTTTTTGGTTGCCTCTCGGATTCGTTTCTTCAACCTTAAGGGATTTACGGAGTGCTAACATTCTGTCACCGTTGCCGGGGAACAAACCAAATTCTTAATTTTCCCCGTGAAAGATTATCAAAGTTGCAGATCTGATTGTTGATGGTGGATAATAGTCAGACACAGAAAGGTTGAATCATTCACCCGATGACTCCGTTTTCAAAGGATCCATAAGATCAAACATTCACAATGTCTTCATTAGTTAAAGGTCAGTAATTTGCACAATTACTGGTGATTGTTTTCAAAATGGGTTCTGCAAGAACGAATACCAGGTATGCTCCCATGGATAGATCTCGTATTCCTTGGTTTTCCAAATCCTATTCCTCTTGTTAATTGGTCAGCCTATCTCCCAATATTTAGAGATGGAAAGGGAGAAGTTGTTGCTTTGCATTTAATTAAATAACACATGCATGTACGTAGACTTGAAGTTCATTTTCATGAGGGTTCATTGATGAAAATGTTTATGGAAACCTTAGAGGATAAAGCTAGATCATGGTATGAAGGTTTTCCAACTACAAGTATATGTTCTCTGATGGATTTCTATTCAGCATTTTGTACAAATTTTAAACAAACTTATCCTTCTATAGTGTTGATAGAAATATTTTGTGGAAGATTAGATGATCTATTTCAGCTCATGGGAATTGACATGTATGATCAAGATGTAATGATAGATGAAATTGAAGAATCCTTGCTTGAGTTGCCTTTTCCTCATAAAGAAATAGAAGAGGCCTGTTACCTAGATATTCTTGAAGATTCCTAATAGGTAACATTTTTTGCAGTTCAAGATGAAATTGATTAGACATAGATTAATGAAGAAATTCAGCAGACTAATCCAGATCAAGAAGAGAAGAATAGTGAAAGATAAGGACTTGTTTTAGAGCCTCTTGCAATTGAAGATCTGCCTCCAGAAGAATCTGTTGAAGAAGAGAACGTTGTTCCGAATCTTATAGATGTACATATTATTGCTGTGGATCTGGTTGCCTGAGTTGAAGAGAGAAAAAATGATGAATAAAGTGCTCAAGTGGAGGTAACTAGTTATGTTTTTAAGGATTCTTTTGCTGGTCTCTTGGAGTTTGCAAAAGAGGAGTTTAATTATCCCATGGCTAGTATTTTGTAGGAGTTATGGGAGCTTATACTCTTTATCAATGTTGGTTCTCAGGATTAGTTGAATTTTGGGTTGACATTCTTTTTCTCCTTCTGCCTGCTCATGAGAACTGTGAGTAGAACACAATGAAGTAGCCCTTTACTTGATTGGTTACATTGGAAGGAGGAGATCACCTAATATGTATATTCTCAGCAACAGTAGACAACTCTCATTGAGGTTTGAAGCTTGAGGAGAAGGCCCTAAGACTTCAGCGATATGTTGGAAAATTTTCTTATTTCTTTTAAAGTTTACAATTATGTAAGTTTCTTAGTTGGCTTGTAGTTTTGACTCCATTTCTCAATGGTTAGGCCACTAGTCTGCTTTTTGTTCTTGGCACCTCACTAGGAGGCTGCCATCCCCATTGGAGCCGATGTTAGAGTCTTATAATAGGAATTAGTGGTATTGGTTTCTCACTATATCACTAGCTATCATAGCCTAAATATTTACTTGTCAAAGATGTCATTTAGTTCTTGAAGTCATATGGTAAAAAGCCAGTCCAAAGTTGGGAGGGATTTTTGACTGTAATTTTTGGCTCAGATGATCTTGTAGGTGAAATCATCAGATGGAGCTCAGAATTAGATTTCCAAAGGTATATATAACTTCCCAAAAGTACCTTAGAATCAAAAGTTATAGCAGTTTGAAGTTCCCCTTTCAGAACCAGAAAACAAAGGGAAAATGCCTAAGTATAGGTCCCAAGTACCCCAGATACTGCATCCCAGAGGTTTATGGTTAGTCGGCAGTCGAAGAGGTTGGAAATCAACAATTCAAAATGGAGGTAGCGCGATCACATTTCGAAATCGTTGAGATTGAGGGTAAAATCCTATAGTGTTAAAATGTCGGGAAAGGCCAAAACAAATTTACGAAGGAATTGTTCACTGAAACAGAGAAGACCAGGCTTTTTATCTCTCCTCCCAAAGTGGACGTGTGTCAGCAAGAGATTGGATCAGGTAAAGGATGCATGGCAGTCAACGATTGGATCCGATAAGGGCCACATGGAGGATGAAGTTAGAAATGATGCGGACGTATGATAGACACGTGACAGGTGGATTCAACATTTTCAAGGGTTAGAAGGGGCCAAAAATGGGTGACACATGTCACCACTCATAGGCTGACACATGGAACTGACGTGGTGGGGACATGGCATTGATGACATCGTGTATCGCTATTTGGTGATCGACAGATGTGTGTTGTGTATCAAAGTGAAACCTCCAATTGGAAATCAATGGGAAAGGGGGCTCTGTTACGAGGGTTGGCTTATGGTCACGTGAGGAACCAAAGGACTGAGCGCTAAGAAGAAAGGGTGATTGACATTCGGTGATCAGAGGAGGTGTGTTGCGTACCAAGTTAAAACCACTGATTAGAAATCGTCAGGAGAGGAGCTTCGATGTGGGGGATAGCCCACGGTTATAAAGAGTTCAAAGAGTCGGGAGCTATCGACACAAGGACCCAATCCTGTATATTATGGTCCCATGTAGTGCAATATTATAAATAATCACCCCCCTTTCAAGCCAAAGGGTTTAATATATTAGAAGGCTTTCACCCTAAGTTTCCACCTAAGCCTTGAGGGCTAGACATATTGCAGAGTTTCATACCCCCACGCAGTTCAAAGTGACACACAACTAAAGCTCGGATATAAAATTTCTAGGTTTTGCCTCTGGTCACAAAACTAAGAAAAACATAAAGGCGGTAAGGCAATGGCGTTTACATCCCATCCACAGTCATGATTTTGTACTCAACCTTGTTTTATGGTTTTGACTATTCGGTAGGACCTGATAAGGCATCTGGAGGATTTTTGGCATCATAGTAAGAAGTTCAGGACTTTCTAGAGGACAACAGGCAGATGAGGATGAAAATGACGATGTTCCTGTAATTAACCCAAATCTTGTTGTCTTTGTTAGAAATGATAAAACACACCTTTTGATCCACTTAG
Source organism: Pinus tabuliformis (assembly GCA_031772625.1). Taxonomy (NCBI): domain Eukaryota; kingdom Viridiplantae; phylum Streptophyta; class Pinopsida; order Pinales; family Pinaceae; genus Pinus; species Pinus tabuliformis. Next base: position 782,362,695 of record CM062810.1, read on the forward strand.
CTGGATAAAATGAAATGTATCTCGCCCTTGGCGAAAATAATATAAAAGGATAAACCTACAATGTAATAGTGGATGGTGGATAATTGTTGAGAGGAGGAGGCACTGTATGTAAATATTTTTAATAAAGCTCAGAGTAGACTTTGCTATTAGTTTCAGAGATTCTTGTGGTGTGCGGTCTTAAGTTTGTGTTTTCCTTGTGTTTAATTAATATCCATTTCTGAAACTGTTGTCTTGAATTCATCTTTGTATGCTCATGATAACTGTGGATCTAATATATGATAGAATTCTTCATTGCTCTATCATGTTTCTTTTGAATATTTGGTTAGAAGTTATGTAGTTGAATTCATAATCATATGCTATGTTACATTTAACTAAATATTTATGTGTTTCCGCTATTCTTCGCTATACTACAACCACCAAATGACTTGAGATATGTTCCTACCATGCCTCTGTTATCTAGATGGCTCATGCATGCCCTGATGTGTTATTATCCCATACTTCAGTGACTCTCACTCCCAACAATTTCATCAAATCGTATATCATTTGCCTTTGAGATTAATAACCAATATAAAATCCATATCATATCAATCTTTTTGATTGATAATTTTTCCAGCAAGAGAGCCCTCTCCAAGGTTCGAGGGACTAGACCTTAACCTGCAAGTGGTTTGTAGTTACCTCTAGGATTCCTTTCTTCAACGTTAAGGGATTTACGGATTACTAACACCCATCACACCAATAGGTCTATTCACACTCTATTCACATTCTAGACAAATTAGCCCTGATACCAATTATTAAGAATATGAGTAATGAAAGATAAGTAAAATACAAGCAAATACGTACACAGAGAACCTTTGTGGGAAAAGCTAGCCATAAATATCTTTGATTACTTTTTGTCCAAATCTGGCTAAGCTAATGGCCAAGTGAGCCCAAAATCCGTGGTACCTTAAAATGGAGCATCTTAAGCCTATTTATAGGCTTCATTACAAGCAATACTATGGGAAACATATCATGTGCACAGAACCATGGCTATATAGTATAGACTTTAAAAAAATTGACTCAATTCCAAGTCAAAGTTAACCTAATAGGAAAATTCATATGCAGGATTGGGATGAATGATAGTGTGTAAGGGAGGTGGGGCGGTCTTATTGACCCACTCCATTGTTAGTTGTTTTTAATGTTTCTATTGTGATCCAAGCGTCAATTCGATACCATGCATAATGTTGATTTGATGTGATGATTAAGTGATTGGTTTGATCCTTCAAGATGTGAAAGCAAGAAATTATTTCTTATGATTCTTTTGCCTACTTTATTCTTTCCAACACTCAGTTCAATTTTTGATTTGTCCAAGGGAGATTAGTGAGAGGGGCCTAATGATTAGGGAGAAATACCTAATGAGTGTCATTTTTGGGGCATTGAGAGTTTTTGCTAAATTTAACCTTTACAACAGTGAATACACCTCCATCACATTATTGGTGGTTGTTCAAAAATATATAAATACACTTTTGTTTAAGTGAAATTATAAATAACCCCACACACATACCACCCTTAAAAACCCTCTTTCTTTAAAATCACAATTAAAAAAATCAAATTTTACTATTGTATAATTAAATTCTCATATTTCTTCTATAAAATTATTTTATTAAAACCTTCTTTTCCATATAGCAACATGGATATGATCCTTACATTTCTGATTGAACGTTTTCATATTATCTTTCAGCAATAATGAATATATCTACAACTTACGAATGTCTTGACAATAAGTAAATGGTCCAGAAATAAGCTACGAGGATCTTAAAAATGACAGAAATAGAGACATTGTTGGGTTTTGAAAATTATGATAAGTAAATGATCTGCAAATACGCGACGAGGTTCTTGAAAATTACACAGATATAGAGATTGCTTGGGCCTTGAAAATTATGCAAAAATAGAGACCCTGGGCATTTCAGCAATGGTTTTTGTTTTTTTTTTTTTTTTTTTTTTCCAGAAAAATTAACAGTCTGCTCAAGAGATCGCCCAAACAATTATAACATTCCTCAGGCAAGGAAAGGATAATGGAAAATTTTAATTATGGAAATTTATGTGGATAAACTTTGGATTTTATACTATAAAATTTGGGCATTTTAAAAAAATTTGAATTTTTCAGAAATTGGTTTTTTTTTTTCAAAAAAATACAGAAAATTAACCTTCATGCCAAATTTAGAATCCATTAATCCAAATATAAGAGTGCACCTGAATTGAATTGCTAGCTGGTTCAGGCACCCACCTGTGTTCTCGTCTTCTTACGCTGAAGGCTTGGGCGGGCCGCTTTCAGCTTCAATACACAGTTCGCACTGGTAGAAACCAAATAAAATTAGACGCTGTCAAAGGAAGAAATCTTGGATATCTTTTCTAATTGGCCAGGAAATTGTATTAGGTAAATTATGAGATTCAAGATTCAAATTCTCAAGTTAAATTAATTAGAAAAAATTTCTCATTCTAAATAACTTAGCTCAATAAAATACTCCACTAAGATTAAAATTAAAAAAAACAAACCTTAGCTCAATAAAATACTCCACTAAGATTAAAATTAAAAAAAAACAAACCTAAGACGCAAAAGTTGCTGAGAGCTCAAATCAATGGTAAAGCATAGAAGGCAGCAACTAGGAATGCAAAAGGCCTGTTACAACAACAGGGTAACAGGATGAATATGCTGAGCAATGAGAAGTCGGAGTAGCAGACTTTTTGCATTCTAGTTGCTGCCTTCTCACTGAAATTCACTCAGAAAAAGGAGAGAAAGATAGAGCCTTTGCCTGTGATGCCATGAAGGAATGAGAGCGCTTGTTATAAAGGATATCAGATGAGCATAACTGAGTCACGGGGTTCTTTCTCAGCGATCACGAGACGCCAGAGAGCAACAGACCGGTAAAGGAGCGCTCGTGACCACCGAAGGCTTTTTAATAACAATCACGCAACACAAAGTTCGTACCAATAATGTTCTTTCGCATCTTTTCATCATAACTTGTACGTTCGTCTAATTTGGTCCTTTCGACGATGAAATTGTTTTTGGGTTTTAGGGTTTGTTTGTTTGTTTTCTTCTTAGGTTTTGTTGCTGTGTTAGGGTTTGTGTCTCGTGTGCAGGTCCAGTGAATCCAGGTGAGCATGCTCACGTGAAAACCGTTTTCCCATATAAAGATTTATCTCTGAGCTTCCTTTACTGGAACATGCGATTCCAAAAAGGATTTTCTTTATACTTCTCTGTCTAAGCTGGATTCCATTAAACATTATAAAGCCGGTGACTCGTCAACAGCTCGTCTCTCCATTAATAGATGCCATTTTCACTGAAGTATAACCATATTGACAGTTACTAAATTACTTCATTGCTTTTGATATAGGGGTGGATCGAGATGGTTACAGGACAACTTATTAGTTTTATTTTTATTATGAAGGTTCTGGACGGAATTCTTATGGTAAAAGATCAGTGACCAAGTGTCAATATCAGTTTTCAATTGTAGCCGATAGTTTGATTTACTCGTTGTTTAAGATATTAATAATTTTTATAATTTGTGTGTTAGTGAACAAAATGTTTTATATTTTTATTTAAAAAGTTATAATTATATATACTTTTACTGTAGGGGTAGGATGTGTGGGTTTATATCTATATATATATATATAATTTATTGTTTTAAAAAAAAATTATATGAGAAAATTGAAGGTTTAATCAAGAAGGTTTTTGGCGATAATCACATCAAAATTTATTTGTCGACGCGTTTCGAACCAGCGAGTGTGGTTCATCGTCACAACAAGATGAAGAAATAGATCATGGCAATAGGTTAAATAGAGATATCCATCATTCAAACGGCTACAATTGACCAAGGAAAGACTGGGAAACAACTACAATTTACAATTGATTGGACAAAACGCTACTTATGAGTTCAAAATGTATCATACATATATTGATGTACCAACATTCAAAGTCATGAGCGCAAACCAAATAAACAAGAAACTGAAAAGCTAAAGACATAATGGAAGCAAAGAAACTAGGAAGAGGGGTAAAAATATGTAGTTGTGCAACCAATAGTGGGGGAAATGTTGAGGTGCTTCTCTATGTGCTCTAGTCATTGATCCAAGCCTGTAATATGTTGGTGATGATGCTCCATGGAGAGGAGGAGGTCCTCCTTGTGTTCATGTCGATCTAATAGCACCCTTCCAACAAGGAATTTCATGTGCAAGTACAGGTCCATCATGTGCATGTATTGGTTGAAGTTCCCACGTGTGTGTTCTTTGCCAAGCACCCTATCAACCAACTTAGCTAGTACCTCAGTTTTAGAGAGAAGGTTCCTTTGGGTGGATCCTCTCCCAACACGAGAGCTCTTCTTGAATGGGGCCCGATGTACGCTCCTAGAAACGATTGCTACTTACTCTAATATGTGATGGGTTTGGGTGTTGTCTCCAGTGACCCTTTCTTGGTAGTACGTGCATCCTATCCAAAGAATGATGGCATGGCATAATAATCGCTTGGGGGAGGGAACAAGACCAAGGAATAGATGGAGGGGTTATGAGAAAGAGACTGGGAAGGATAAATGAAAGGCCAAAAAAAGAAAAGTAGGGCCATGCTTGCATCCTAAATGAAGCAAGGAAATCAACCACAAACTTGAGTAGCTAAGGAGGGACTGGCGAGGATGATTTCTAGCAAAAGGGAGCACTAAGACTATGAGAACAACCCAGAGAGATAGAGGGTTTCAAATTAACAGGAAGGGAAATGATGCCAATTATCTAGATGAAGAACCATATGCAACACTAAGACTATGAGAAGAAGATACATAACATTACCAAGAAGAGAGAGAACTCGACCTGCCCGAAAGGGAGGATGCTTGTCCAATTTTTTTTCCCATGAAAAGAAACCCATACTTTCATTCATATAGAAAAGAGAATACATTTTGTATATACACACATGGTGTGTGCATTTGTCAAATATATACCGAGATCCTTGAGTGGAAAAAAAAACAAGCAAAAAAGATATTTTCGATTATATGCTTACATTCTGAAACAAAAATGAAAAAAGGAAGAAATACAAAAAGTACAATGGGGAAGATTAAGTAAGGTGTACATCACTTATCTTCCCATTTTTTCCTTCTTTTTTCTGGGCTTGTTGCTATTCGTCAAAATTGTGGCCCACAAGAACAAGAGCCAATACACCCACATTTGTTTCGAAAGGGTGTTCTTTATCCGAAACTGAGTTTTCTGATACATGGGAATGCTTTGTACCCCCTGATTCTTCCTCCATCTAGTTCATTGTTGGATGATTTTCTATTTCCTGGAGTGCTACCAGATTAGTTCCACCCTGTTTGGGGGACACAATGACATTTTTGTCTTGAGAGTCCCCATCTGCTTTGGCTGAATTATCCATAGGTTCTTCATCTTCTTCTTTAGAAAGATGTGGATATGAAAACTGACATCCTCTTGGCTTATGTGTCTTCTACAAATGTCCTTTTTGAAAACAATTCCTACATTTGAATGTTGCTTTTTCATAGTCTAAGACCTAAGATCACTGGAGATATTTGTGTTTTAAATTTATTTGCTCTACCTTTGCTAAAGTCGATCTCCACACATATCCTCGCAAAGGTGAAAATACCTTTCTCTGTTCTTTTAGAGTCCCTTTTTAAAATTTTCATAGGGTCTTTCCAATATTTCCTAGGATCTTGTGGTGCCAAAGGGAAGAGAAAGATTTGGGAGCCTCACCCAAACTGACATTTTTGAAACCACTATGTTGATTGGATTGCAATCTGGAAACCATGGAGTTGTGAAGAGCCCTACATTATCCCATAACTAGGTCCCTTCATTTAAAACAAAATCATAACCTTTATGTGTATCAAAATGGATGATAAAAAAGCCTTTGGAACATAAGTAAATGCCACAATTGGCTATCTAAGAGGAAAATATCCATTGATGTAATGCTTCTGGTTTTGGCCGAAATCCATTAAACCTACAGATAATCGCCTTTGATTCCATGGTAGAAAAGAGAGAGTTAACCTATGGAATATTAACTTCCATGTCTAGAGGGTACTCCATTTGTTCAACAATGTATGGGCCTCAAGTGTTAAGAAATTATTTTGTTGATGTGGAAGATTTTCCTTTCACTATATCTTTAAAAGAGGTGGAATTTTTAGAGGAGGAAACTGGTCCTTTTGGAATGGGACAAGGAGTTCCACCACACAAACCCATATGAAATACTACAATAAAGTTCCTTTGTATGTTATATTCTTTGATATGAGCTAAGTTTTAAAGAACCCTCCCCTCATGTTATAGGTAGTGCAGAAAGTCAGGAAAACCCCATTTGACCCCAACACTTTGTTTCATTTTTTTTTAACTATGTTTGAGTTCTCAACCCAAAATATTGAGGACATCTCATTTAAATGTTTAATAAAGATTTGAAATGGGCTCTGATCCCACCCAAAGTGTGATGCATTCAGTTCAGATCCGGGAAAGTGGAAGGGAACATATTGACATGAAGGCAACCAAATATGCTTTGAAATTAAGCTATCTGACTGTCCCAAAAAAATGAAACAACACATTCACTTAATATATGGAGCAAGTGTTGGGTGTGTGTTATATTCTTTCGACAACTAACTCCACGTGACCCCCTATCAGGGGGTTTGCATGGGTAGGTCTGTGGCAGCGCCTCGAGATTTTTTTTATGCGAACCTAATAATAGTTGTGCGGACCCAAGGATGGCGAGCAGACCCAAAGATGGTGGGAGACCTACCCATGGTTTTGTGCATGGGTTTTTCACATGGTTTTGGGAATGATGGTTTTCTGTCCATGGTATTTTGTAGATCCAATCAAGGGTTAATGGATTGAGGTTTATGAATGCTCCGACATGTATATATATGTATTGTAACATTGAAAGGAATATAATGAAAAATCAACCTCGTGGTCCTGTTTTTGGGATCCATGGGAAAATCTTTGTGTATATTTGTTTTATGTTCTCGCCATTGTTTATTTGTTTGTTTTAAGAATTCGTTTGTAGGTAATTTCTGTATAGGGTTAAAACCTACTGCAAGGAGTGTGGGTACTTACACAACAACCCAAAAGATACCCTCTAGCCACCACATCCATACACAGTGGCCAAAGAAAGGAGGCACCAATAGTGAGAAGCTCACACACCCAATGAGATACATAAGCAACAACCCCAACAAACTTGCCCTATAGCATAAGAGAACCGTCAATCCAAAGCACCCAACCCTTTACATCTTTGTTATTCTGATAAACACTCATGGGTAGAAACATTACTAATAAGTCCACCACTGGGTCAAAAGCCCCACCACTAAATAGCTCCCTAGATACCAATCGTTGTAAACCCAGATGAATCTCATCCAAAATGGGAAAAGGATGACCATAACTATAGTTGTGATCACATCGATTCACAATCACCCCTTGAACTAGGACCCTGCAGCCCACAACAAGGAAACACAATTGCTCGGCGACGCCATGCCTGTTGTAGCAAGAAGCCAAAAACCTAGTCCACCCAATCTCCATTCTTCTCCTTGCACATGTTTATGTTCTGATGCCCATCCAATGAAGTGATACTTGAAAACTATAGTTGTTTTGCTTCTTGGATTGACCTAGACATGCACGCTGAGAGCTTTGCCATTGGATGTAGCTAAATTCTGTCTTTTGTTATGAGTGGAAAAAGCCAACTTTGAGGAGTGAAGCTCACTAACAAGCTGCCTTTCCTCTTTTCCAATTCCAATTGAGTGACTAGAGGCAATGTAATTCCATGGGGATTACATGCAGGGACGATTTGAAGTGAAGTATTATGACGTAGATGAGAAATTACCTTTGAAAGGGAATGGAGTTACTAGGATCAACAGGATTTCCTTTGTAGTCACGATAACCTCAACAACCTGTTTTCTAAATCAACCAGGAAAGTGGAAGCTTTGAATTGCCATGAGGGAGTCATTTATTTCCATTGTTGATACTTGCAATGCTTGTACAGTCACATGAGAGAGACTCGAGCCTTGATGCCAATAGATAGCAAGAAAAATGAGGTTTATTTGATGGGGGTATGGCTGACAAAAATGGTGGATGATAAATATGGTGCCAGGAAAGGAACTCTCCTAATGTCAAGCTGAGATTTCACTAACTACCTAGAGTGCATGCTACCACATCCCCAGTCTCATGACCAAGTGAGACAATAACAACCTACCCACCCTCTCTAGTGTATAACACCTCATCCATAATAAATCAAAATTTATTAAAAAATTAAAAAATATTAAATTAAAATTCAAAATATGTTATATGGAAATTTTTACATATATAATATTAAATAAAATCATTAGAATTTTACATAATAAATTAAAATTTAAAATGGGTTATGTGTAAATTTTTACATATATAATATAAAATTAAATCATTAAAAATTCACACAATTTTTCATATCATAAAAAATTTACACAATAAAAAAAATTGATTTCTTTATGGGATAAAACTTGGTTTAAAATAAATTTAAGCTCCTTTTATACTCTTTCCTTATAAAGATTTTCCTGAATTATTATAATGATTAATTAATTACTTTATTAATAAAATAATATATTTAGTATATTAATTATTTAAATAATTTATACTTTTGTATTAATTTATGTTTCTTATAAAGTTTGATTTATATATATGATAATTATAATGATTAATTAATTACTTTATTAATAAAATAATATATTTAGTATATTAATTATTTATATAATTTATACTTTTGTATTAATTTATGTTTCTTATAAAGTTTGATCTATAAATATAATAATTTTTAACTTAAGATATTTATTAGGTGATTTGTCTTTCATAATCAATCTTGAATTATTCAATTGTTTATTGATAAGTAATTTATCATTTTTATTTTTATAATATAAATAATTGTTTACTTTAAATGGTTTAAATATTATTGTTATTAAGTTAATTTGAATATTTATTAAATAATTTGTTATTAATAACGAAAAAACAAAAAAAAATTAAAATATTTATTAATAAATTTATTAACACATATATTTAATTTTAAATCCCTTAAAATATAATAGCTACCCATTAAGATACTACAAAATATAAAAATTGAAATGAATGGAGTGTTTGGAAAAATATAAAAATTGAAATGAATGGAGTGTTTGGAAAGATTGTTTAGGTTCTTCTATTAACATAATGATTAATTTTGAATATTTAAAATTAAATTAAATTCTTTTAAATATTATAAATTTTTTAAATTAATTTTGAATATTTTAAATTAAATTTTATATTTTTAAATATTATAAATTTTTAAAATAAATTTAATATTAGTTTTTATTTTTATCGTGGTGAATTAATAATTCGTTAGAGTATCTAGCAACTGCCATTATAACACTAAGAATATATCCAACAACCCATAAGTTAGATATATCAAAATTTATGACGTAGCAAGAGTCTAGACTCCATGAGGATTTGGGAGCCTTATCACAACCAACCAAAGATGTTCCTAAATGGGATTTGAAACCAGGTAGAGGGGATAACAACTCATTAAGAAAACCACTCGGTCGTCCCACGAGGAGACTAAATTTAATATTATCTTACATAAGATTTAATATAACAAATGTGAGGCGTCTATTCTCGCTTCTCTTAGTCTTCCCTCTTCCCCTTTCTTATCAAACTAAACTTTGATGGTGCCTCCAAGGGAAACCCTCGTTTTGCAGGCCACACGAGAGTATTTTGCTAAAAAATAAGATACATTATTCATCTATATTTTGGTACTCTATGGCTCTAAGGAGGACAACGTGTGGTATTCATGGGGTTTTGGTCATATGATCAATAATCAAGCATATATATATGGTCTTTGCCAAGGAATTTGGTTAGCCAAAGAACACCAACTCGACACACTTATGGTTATGGGAAATTCTCTCTTAATCTCGCATGATATGGTCAAAGGCTCCTTCCCAAAGGAGAAATCTATGGAAAACACCACGAAAAGATTTGGGAAAATTGCGAAAGATATCCCATCCAAAGCATATTTCTATGTCTTAAGAAAGTTCAATAAAAAAGTGTAACAACCTTGGTGAAAATTCCATGTAAAATATATATATATATATATATATATATATATATATATACATACGCATACGCATACGCATACACACACACACAGACACAGACACATACACATACACATACACACACACACACACACACACACACACACACACACACACACACACACACATATATATATATAATATAAGGTCATTGATCCAGGTGGATATTGGTGGCCAACCGCCAATTCCACTTGGACCCTGTTATGAAACCAGCTCAAGAAAAGATAGAAAAGATAAATCCACGCCTTAGAATTCAGCCTCTTCGAGGGGCAACCTCCTTTACATTACATAAATGAACAATTCTTGGATGATACAAATGACAAAACCTCCTTTCTATATATAGGAGTCTAAGGAGTCACAATATAATCCAGCCGACCTAACAATAATAATATAAAGCCACAAAAATAACAATAGAGGGATTCTATGGGGCACAGAAATAACAATATGGGGGTAATAGGGGCACAACAATATAAATAAGGGGTATAACTACAATAGTAATGGGGTAATCACTAGTATTATAGGGACCCAACATGCCCCTCTCCTTCAAAAAAGTGTTGTCCTCAACGCTTGAGTAGTTCTGGATACTTCTGCATAAAATTCTCATCCTCCCATGTGGAATCTTCAGCGGATAAGTTCTTCCACTTGATAAGATACTCTGAAATTGATCGATTTCGTAGCTGTCGAGTTCTTGTTTCTGTGACTGCTTCCGGTTCCAATATAATTTTTCCTTCCTCGTCAAGTTCTGGCAATATTGTTTGAACTGGGAGCTTGTCGCCTATAACCTTCTTTAAACATGAAACATGGAAAACTGGGTGCAATCGAGAAGCTGCAGGAAGCTCCAATTTGTATGCCATAGTACCAATCTTTTCCAACACCTTGTACGGACCATAATACTTTGGTGATAATTTATTATCCTTCTTAGCTTGCTTTAGGGACATTTGCTTATATGGTTGTAGCCGTAGGAATACCCAATCACCTACATCAAAACTTCTTTCACTGCGATGTTGATCTGCCTGTTGTTTCATTCTATTTTGTGCCAACACGAGGTTATCCTTTAAGAGTTGGAGGACTTGTTGTTGATGTTCGATGTGATGTTCCACTGCCTGAACCTTAGAATTTTCTCTTAAATATGATGTGATGGATGGTGGTTGATACCCATAAAGTGCCATAAATGGGGTCATTTTTGTTGCTGTATGGAAGGAAGTGTTATACCACCATTCAGCCAGAGGCAACCATTTGACCCATTGTGTCTGTTTATCAGATACAAAGCAACGAAGATATCCTTCCAAACATTTGTTTACTATCTCAGTTTGCCCATCAGATTGAGGATGATAAGATGAGCTATGAGCTAACTGAGTACCAAGACAAGAAAATAATTCTGTCCAAAAATTTCCAGTGAAAATGGGATCTCTGTCACTTACAATAATCTTTGGGTTTCCATGTAGCTTTTGAACTGTTTCCATAAATGCAGTAGAAACTGTACTGGCTTTAAATGGATGTGATAATGCACAAAAGTGTGCATACTTGGTAAGTCTGTCAACTACCACCATGATGACACTCTTTCCCTCAGACTTGGGTAAACCTGTGATAAAATCCATTGAAACCTCCTCCCAACGTTGGCTTGGAATGGATAAAGGTTGTAATAGACCCGGTGTCTTAATTGTTTCAACTTTATTTTGTTGGCAAACCAAACATTCCGCCACAAACTTTTGAATATCTGATTTAAGGCCATCCCAAAAAAATTCCTTCTTAACCCTGTGGTAAGTTTTTAAAAATCCTGAGTGCCCTCCTAAGGGAGAAGTGTGCAATTCCATAAGAATCTTTTGTTTTAGCTGGGAATTCTTACAGAGGTATAAGCGATCTTTGTACCATAACGAATCATTTTGCCAGCTAAATGTATCAGAAGTACTGGAATCTTGTTGTAGCTTTCGAATAAGTGCCCACACTTCTTCGTCATTCTTCCATTCCTCCCTTGCTTCGTTTATCCAATCTGGTTGGATAATAGAAATGGCACACAACAATGCTTCCACATCCTCATCCTTTCTTGAGAGTGCATCTGCCACCACATTTTGCTTCCCTTTTTTGTAGATGATTTCAAAGTCATAACCCAACATCTTTGTGACCCACTTTTGTTGCTCTTCAGAGGATAATCTTTGTTCTAAAAAGTATTTAAGGCTATCATGATCCGTTTTTACCTTGAAGTGTCTTCCCATTAGGTAGGGTCGCCATTTCTTAAGTGCATGGAGTATTGCCAACATTTCCTTCTCATAAATAGCTTTGCTTAAAAACTTTCCCTTGATTGGACGACTTTCAAAAGCAATGGGTCTTTCATCTTGCATTAAAACAACACCAATTCCATTTCCTGAAGCATCACATTCCACAATAAAGGTTTTTGTGAAGTCCGGTGTAGCTAAGACCGGTGCTTGGCACATTGCCTCTTTAAGATGTTCAAAGGCCTTTGTTGCTTCCGGAGTCCATGAAAATGAATCTTTCTTCAATAATGTTGTTAGAGGTGCTGCTATTCTCCCATAATTCTTAACAAACTTGCGATAATACCCTGTCAACCCAAGAAATCCTCGCAGATGCTTTATGGATGTGGGGATTTTCCATTCCTTAATGGCTTTAATTTTGCTAGGGTCTACCTTAACTCCTTCATGAGATACAATATGACCCAAATATTCCACCTCCTGGACTCCAAAGAAACATTTGGATCTTTTTGCATATAATTGTTTCTCCTCCAATAGTTGTAGCACCTTGTCAACATGTTCAACATGATCCTTCCAAGACTTGCTGTAGATTAGTATATCATCAAAAAATACTAACACAAATTTTCTAAGGAATGGTTTGAAAATTGAATTCATCAAACCTTGAAATGTTGAAGGTGCATTGGTAAGGCCAAAAGGCATGACCAAAAATTCATAATGACCCTCATGAGTTCTAAATGCCGTTTTCGGAATGTCTTCAATCTTCATTCTGATTTGATGATATCCCGAACGAAGATCCAACTTGGTGAAGTAAATTGATCCATGCAATTCATCCAGTAATTCATCAATGACAGGAATGGGGAACTTATCTTTAATAGTGAGCTTGTTGAGCTCCCTATAATCTGGACACATGCGCCATGATCCATCCTTCTTGTGCACCAATACTACTGGAGCTGAGAAAGAACTTTGACTCGGTTGAATTATACCAGCCTCTAGCATTTCTGCAACCATACGTTCAATTTCACTTTTTTGGACATATGGATATCTGTACGGCCTGATGTTTGGAGGAACACTTCCTGGAATCAGATGAATAGCATGATCATGATCACGCATAGGTGGGAGACCTTTGGGAGTCTCAAATACCTTGGAATGATTGTCCAGGACTTTTTGGAGATCTGGAGAAATAGATGATTCCAATGTGGAAACATCTAGCGAACATAATTGTGCAATTACACCTCTTTGCTCCTTTTTTAGAAGCTTTGTCATGCCATTAGAGCTGATTATCTTTCCTGGTTTCCCTGCAATACCCCTTAATTCAACTTCCTTTCCTTCCATAGAAAATTTCATGAAAAGTTCTTGAAAATTAAAAGCTATTGTACCCAAGGATTGTAGCCATTGGACTCCTAGTACAACATCAGCACCTCCCATTGGAATGGAAAGCATTGGGCTAGTCAATACATATTCTCCCATGGATAGCTTGATATTATGGCACTTTCCAGAACAATTTATTGTTCCTCCATTTGCAATCATCACTTGACACTCTGGTGCTGGATATAGGAAGCAATTCAATTCTTTTGCTACCCTACAATGAATAAAATTGTGGGTGCTTCCTGAATCAATCAACACTATTACCTTTTTCTTCTTGATTTGTCCTTCTATCTTGATGGTTTGAGGAGTGGTAATTCCCGCCAATGCATTACAAGATATGGTCGGATTTATTTGTTCTTCATCTAGGCTTTGTTCCTGGAATATATCCTCTTCTTTTGACCTTTCTTGCTCCTTTTCTTCTTCCTCTTCACAATCTATGTAGAATAATTTCTTCTCAGCACACTTATGACCTTTTGTGTATTTGCTATCACAATTGTAACAAAGCCCTTTTGCTCTTTTTTCTTCCAATTGTTGTGGTGTCAACCTTGTAGGTTGTGGAAGACTATGGGCAACAACACTTCCGTCTTTATAGTTGTGAATGGTATGCTTCCTAGTTGCCATAATTTTGCTTTCCATTTTTCTTGCTAACCTGAATGCCTTCTCTAATGAATCAGGTTCCCAAAGGCGCACATCATGTTGGATATTATCCTTTAAAGACCCTATGAACACATCAATCCTATGCTCCTCTGGAATATCTTTTACCCTTATGTTCAATTTTTGGAACTCCTCAATGTGCTCCATTATTGAACCCTTTTGTTTGAGACTTATCAATTGGCTAAAAAAAGTGTTGCTTTTTGTATCCTCATAATGTGCTATCAATTCTTCCGTAAAAATTGCCCAAGTGATAAATTGTTTACGAGAACAAAGCCATTGATACCATACAAACTGATTTGGTTCCAAATATAAAGTTGCCATACGTACCTTTTGTGTGTTTTGCACATTATTGAGATCGAAGAATTGCTCCATCTGTAATATCCATGTGGCGGGATCCTTGCCATCAAACTTCCTCATATCGATTTTTGGAACATGGTGAGTCTTCGATCCAACATTAGCGTCTATGGTATCATGATTAACATTTCTTTTGTTCTCATCATGAGTTTCCTTTACTACCTTTTCACCATTAGTGACACTTTCTTGTAGCAACTTCTTCAATTCTTCCATATCTGTCTTCAAATCTATCTTCAAATCTGCCATGTCTCTCTTCAAATCTGTCTTCGAATCATCCATCTTAGCTTCCATGCCCTTTATCTTAGATTCCACATCACTTATCTTAGCTTCTGTTAGCTTTTGTGAGCGTGACATTTGTTGCACTTGTTCTTGTAATTTTGATATATCATGTAGCATTTCTTCTTCTTCTTCATGAGTCATGCTAGAGCTTTCAGGTTCCTTACTAGGTGTTTGCATTTTCTTTCCTCGGGGCATCAGTTACCGATAATAATGCTTTACTATGCCCTTTGAATTCCGTTAAACCAAGCTTACACAAAAATTTAAAAAAAAACTACACACCTTTTTTTCACTTTATAGAAGGCTGATATTGAATCTGATGTATCTCTGTAATTTCGAATCATCCAGTTCTGAAATTGCTACCTGCAGTAGCCTTCTGCATCCTCTTTCCAATGCCACAAGTCTGAGCCAAATTGGATTCTCCAAGGAAGAGTTATGTGAAATCTCCCACAGTGACTTGCTTTTAGACTCGTTCAGTAGAGCGAACTTGTATGACGTGCCACGAGTCACTGTTTCAACCTTTGAATCTGAAACACACATACAAAAAACTACAGTCCTTCCTATTTCTGTACCTTTTTACGAAATTTCAATCCGATCCTCAGAGAGAGAGAGTTATGACGATTTTCCCCAGGTCACCTGTTTTGAATGTAATTCAGGAGTCTGCAAAAAGGCCAAATTCCTCAGATCATATCTCCGAAAATATCGCGCTAAAAGCTCTGAAATTCGGACCCAAGGTTCAGCGCCAATTCTTCTCAAATGGGTTTGTTTTGCGACTTCTGAAACTTTACAGAAAAAAAGTTATAGCGAAAATGCCACGATGACCTGTTTGGAGCAGCGAAACCCTAGAATCCAAAGCTCTGATACCAAATGTTATGAAACTAGCTCAAGAAAAGATAGAAAAGATAAATCCACGCCTTAGAATTCAGCCTCTTCGAGGGGGCAACCTCCTTTACATTACATAAATGAAAAATTCTTGAATGATACAAATGACAAAACCTCCTTTCTATATATAGGAGTCTAAGGAGTCACAATATAATCCAACCGACCTAACAATAATAATATAAAGCCACAAAAATAACAATAGAGGGATTCTAAGGGGCACAGAAATAACAATATGGGGGTAATAGGGGCACAACAATATAAATAAGGGGTATAACTACAATAGTAATGGGGTAATCACTAGTATTATAGGGACCCAACAGACCCCCACCATTGATTATTTCAGTTTTTCAATTTCCTTAATTGTAGCACAATTTATTATTTTTAGCAGTTTTTCAGGTCCTAAACTTCCGGAACCGTTTTGAGGCCCTAAACGATGTTTTTTTGGAAATCTACTGCCAACTATTTTTTTCTAAAATCGTCTTTTTTGCCGTAGTCCTCGGATAGATCTTTCCAATGGGTTATCATGCGCATCAAACGGAGATAATATGACCAAGTTGCGACCTCGGGAAGTTGGCTGTCCAACTCACCCTAACGGGGCTCATAAACTCTTGGTGTTACATCTCCTCTAGTTAGGGTTTTGGTTGTTTAGGGTTTGCTCTTATTGTTCAATAATAAAAAGGCTCTTGAGCCTCTTTGTAAGGCAGCAGAGGCATGTAGCTGCCACATCTCTTCTCAGAGATAAGCTACCATTGCCCTAGCTGGTTTATTTCCATTTATGTGTTTAAGCATATTTCAGTATTTTACATTATTGAAATGAAGTATTATTTCCGCTACATCTTTGTGTTTATGGTTATATTTGTAATTTGTTGCGTTCCTGTTTAAATCCAGATCAGTGGTATCAAAGTGGTCTTATTTTTTTTCTCTGTTTTTTCTTTGCATGTCCCCAACGAGGTTGGGATATAAGGAGTTAGGGCTTGAACTGGTTGAACCTTTGCAAGACCAGCCTCGCAAATCTCGACGGCCTCCCATGGCGGATGAAAAGAAAGATGAGGGGGCAAGAGATCCTATCAAAATCTTTCTCGAAGAAGCCCTCGAGCGACAAAGGAATGCGATGATGGACAACTTTGTCCAAATCCTTTAGCAGCTACCCAGGGGTGACGCATCGGCTTCCAACAACTACTTTGGAAACACCACACCATTTAAGTTACAAGTTAATTTTGAAATCCCCATATTTGAGGGTCAGATAGATGCAAATGTTGTCGATAAATGGTTAAATCTGCTAGAGGGTTATTTTTCCGTTCATGGTTTTTCCAGTCGGGAAAATATTATTTTCGCTCTTCTCAAAGAAGCTCCCCACGTCAAGGACTAGTGGGAAACCTACTGTGAGAAGAAGGATGAAAGTACAGGCTCACTATTTTCAGTCGCACCCACTTGGGATTCATTCCGGGATGCCATCAAGGAGCAGTACTACCCTGTCGGAAGCTATGAGGATCAATACATAAAGTGGACCACGCTGCGGCAGGGAAGGGACCAAGACGTGTCAGAGTTTACCAATATTTTCCATACCCTTCACACAAAGTTGGGTATCAAGGATTCAGAGTAGCATTTGGTACTCAAATACCATGACTGCCTACACAAGTACATCCAGGAAGAAATAGAATTCCTGAACATCTCCTCGCTCGGCACGACATACCAATATGCCGTCAAGGTTAAGCAAAAGTTTAAATAGAAGAAGTGAGACTTTTGATTTGCGAATTCAAAGCAAGGGAAAGGTGCCCCCAAACCGCAGAATAAAGGACAAATCCAAGGCGGGGTGACCCAAGACAACCCGCCAAATCTGCAAGCAAATAACATCACCGTGAAGCCAAAAAAGGACACGGGAAAGTGGTGTGAGTTCCATAAGAGCTCCACTCACAACACAAGTGAGTGTTGGGCCAAGCAGTCATTGGTAGACGAGCTAAAGGTTTTAGAATCAGATGCATGTTCCGACTCTGAGTCAGAACCCGACAAGGGGGAATGACAAAGGGAAGTAGATTATCGAGACAGAGCCCAACACCACCATTGCCACCATGAAGATCCAGAAGGAGGAACCCGAAGATCCAAAGGAGGAGAAGCATCTCTTCCACACCCAGATGTGGGTAAAGGGCTCCCCGCTACAGTTCATTGTCGATAGCGGGAGCCAAAAGAACCTCATTTCGGTAGAGGTCGTGAAGCAGCTGGGCTTACCAACCATAGCACATCCACAACCGTACACCATCAGGTGGCTTCACCAATGACGGGATCTTCACGTGAGCCAACAGTGTCGCCTTCCATACAACATCAAGCCCTTCACGGATGAGGTATTGTGTGACATTGATCTCCTTGAAGTTTGTGATGTATTATTAGGACAACCATACTTGTGGAAGCGACATGTTGTGTATGAATCAAGGCCCCATGTTGTTATTGTTACTTTGGGAAATAAGTTGTACGGATACTGGAGGTAGCATCGCCTACCGCCATCTCTTTGGTTACTATAAAACAATGGAGTAAGCTCATTTCCAAAACCGAGAAATTTGTTTTCTTGATGATACGCCCTCAAGGAAAGAAGAATACAGTGGCCACGACCTCCAGACAAGGCCCCTCTGCATGACAACTACAAATGGACAAGGTCGTGGAGGAGTACGAGGACATATTCACCTCCCCCGCAGCGGTTCCTCTGCACTGTCAGGTCAAGAACTCCACCGATCTGACCCCAGGTGCACCGTTGCCCAATGGACCAATCTATCAGTGCTTTGTTTTAGAGAATGATGAAATCAAGAGGCAAATTTAGGAGCTTCTACAGAAAGGTCACATCCGTTTGAGTTCATCGCCCTGTGGGAGCCCGATCATGTTGGTACAAAAGAAGGATGGGACTTGGAGACTCTGTATTGACTATCAGGCGCTGAACAAGATCACTGTCCGTAATAGGTATCTGATCCCACAGATTTATGACCTCCTGGACCATATAAGGGGGGAAAAATATTTTAGCAAGATTGATTTGAAGTCAAGATATCACCAGGTACCAATCGAACCCTTCAATGTGTGGAAGACTGCCTTCAAAGCCAAGGAGGGCCTTTTTGAATGGTTGGTTATGCCTTTCGGATTGACGAATGCCCCTGCAACCTTCATGAGGCTAATGGATGACATCTTGTGGCCATTCACCAACTCATTTGTAGTGGTATACTTGGATGACATCATGATCTTCAGCCAGAGTTGGGAAGAGCACCTCCACCACATCCGATAGGTTCTCTAAACACTGCGGCAACACAAGTTATGTGCCAATTTGGAGAAATGCACTTTTGGCATGACCTAGGTTCAGTATCTGGGATACATTATTGATGAATAGGGGGTGCATGTGGATCCAGCCAAGATCCAAGGCATTCGGGATTGGACATCCCCAACCACTCTGATAGAGCTCTGCAGCTTTCTAGGTCTTGCCAACTTCTACCGCAGGTTCGTGTTGGGATTTTCTCATATCACTTGGCCCTTGAGTCAATTCACCAACGGAGGAGCGAAAGAAAAATTCTTTTGGTCTGAATCTCAATAGAAGGCATTCACAAAGTTGAAATATTGCCTCTGCTCAGTACCAGTTCTTGCATTACCAGAATTGCAACAACCATTTGAGGTCGAGACAGATGCCTCTGACTATGCTATTGGGGTAGTCCTTACTCAACACGGGAATCCAGTGGCATATCCTAGTGAGACATTTTCAGACACAGTTCGGAAGTATTCCACTTATGAAAAAGAGATGTATTCCATTGTGCAGGCCTACCGAAAATGGAAGCATTACATTTTGGGGAAGGAAACAGTCATCCACACAGACCATCGACCCCTGTAGTTCATACAAACCCAAGGGAAATTGCAGAATGATCGCCATCAAAAGTGGTCGACATACCTGCAACAGTTCCATTTGAATATCAAGTATAAGAAGGGAAACACCAATAATGTTGCAGATTCCCTCAGTTGACCATCGATCATGGCGTTAACCACCATGCTCAACTCTTGTGGGCACGAGACTTCTGATTGGCCACTTCTCTAAAAAAGCGACCTAGAATTGGGTCACGCATACCAGACACTCTTGGAGGGTTAGCATGTTCCATATTTTCACCTCAAGGATGCCCTGTTATGCCACCTGGGTCACCTTTGTGTTCCTCCAAGTGAGCGTGCCAAGATGATTTGGGAAGCACACTACAATCGGGCCATTGGGAATTTTGGGTTCGAGAAAATGGTGTCAGTACTACAAAAGTATTTCTATTGGCCGAATCTTCGACAGGATGTCAGGAAGTACATCAGATCATGCACTGCCTATGCCATTGCCAAACCGACCATCAAGAAGAAAGGCCTCTATACGCCGCTGCCTACCCCTAGTCGACCTCGGGAATCCATCTCCTTGGATTACATGTCAGTCCTTCCTTCCACTAAGCATGGAAACGACTGTGTTTTTGTGGTCGTCGACAAGTTCTCGAAGATGGCCATTATGGCGGCTTGCAAGAAGAATATTACAGCAGAAACCACTGCTAAACTCTTCTTTGAACAAGTGTGGGTACACTTTGGGATCCCACAGTCTATCATCTCAGATCGGGACAACAGGTTCCTCAGCACATTTTGGTCTAGTCTCTATTCAATGCTGGACACCAAACTCACTAAGTCCATAGCCTTCCATCCTCAAACTGATGGCCAGACAGAGGTTGTCAACATGATGATTGTACACATTCTGCGCATGTACAACTCAAAGCATCCACGCACATGGGACGAGGGCCTCCCCTATGTTCAACACAGCTGCGACCGAGCTCTCCACAGCTCGACTAGCCACAACCCTTTTCAGGTGGGCTTGGGATTCTAGCCACTATGTCCCATTGCTGTGGCCATGCCATTTGCAGCTACTCATGCAGATTCGGCTCATGTCCAGTCCGAAATAGATAAGGCAAACAACTTCATTGAGCACATCCAACATATTCGCTAATAGGTCCATGACATTCTGGAGAAATCAAATGCCAAGTACAAGCAGCGACATGATCAACATCAAGTGCCACACAAGTTTCAGGTGGGCGAAAAAGTCTGGTTGCATTTGCAAAAGGAACACCTTACCGGAGCCTATTGGAAACTTAGACCACTCTGATATGGTACTTACACCATTACCAAGGCTGTGGGAGACAATTCATTTGAGCTCAGCATTCCCCCATTCCTTGGCCTGCACCCAATGTTCAATGTGGACCGACTTCGGCCATACTTTCCACCATTACTAGACACATCCAACATTGCAGAACAACTTACATCCACAGAGTTAAATCCAGATTGCATGGAACAAGCTACAACTGATCGGATCATGGACACACAGATCAAGCACACTCGCTAGAAGAATATCCAACTGTATCGAGTTGTCAAAGCAGGCCAACTCCTTCACCAGGGCAAGTGGCTCACCAGGTACCAAGTTCAGCAGAATTTTCCTCATCTCATGGAGGAACTCAACGTAATGGGGACCATTGCTTCCTAAGGGGGGAGGAATGATCTAGGTGGATATTGGTGGCCACCTGCCAATTCCACTTGGACCCCAACCATTGCTTCCTTTAG
This sequence comes from Pinus tabuliformis, assembly GCA_031772625.1. Taxonomy (NCBI): domain Eukaryota; kingdom Viridiplantae; phylum Streptophyta; class Pinopsida; order Pinales; family Pinaceae; genus Pinus; species Pinus tabuliformis. The sequence goes on from CM062810.1 coordinate 782,384,107, forward strand.
TTTTTCAGTTTCCTTAATTGTAGCACAGTTTACTATTTTTTGCAATTTTTCAGGTCCTAAACTTCTAGAGCCGTTTTGAGGCCCTAAACGACGTTTTTTTTGGAAATCTACCGCCAACAATTTTTTGCCTGAAATTATCTTTTTCGTTGTATTCCTTGAAGATATCTTTCGAACGGGTTATCATGCGCATCAAACAGAGATAATATGACCAGTCACGACCCCGGGAAGTTGGCTATCCAACTCACCCCAACGGGGCCCATAAACTCTTGGTGTTACATCTCCTCCTGTTAGGGTTTTGGTTGTTTAGGGTTTGCTCTTATTATTCAATAATAAAAGGCCTTTGAGCCTCATTGTAAGGCAGTTCAAAGGCATGTAGCCACCACATCTCTTCTTAGAGATAAGCTACCATCGCCCTAGTTGGTTTATTTCCATTTCTGTGTGTAAGCATATTTCAGTATTTTATATTAATGAAATGAAGTATTATTTCCGCTGCATCTTTGTGTTTATGGTTATCTCTGTAATTTGTTGCGTTCCTGTTTAAATCCGGATCAGCCATGGTGATGGGACACATATTCCAAGTTGAATGGTGGGGAAAACATCCTAGTGGGTGTTCATTTGGTTGTTTATGGCTAAGGAAATTGGCAAAGGCAATGGCTAAGGCTTTGGAAAGGCATGAGGCATTAATTGGTGTTTTATTTATGAAAATAAAGGAAATTAGAAGAAAAGGAAGTTGAAAGGTCACATGTTGCATGTGGGTAGGAAAATGAAGGAAAATAATGGAAAATGAAGAAAATAGAGGCCTCATTAATAAAAAGGTTTCTAAGGATCAATTGGTAAGCTTTTGACAGGTTTTGGTGGAGCTCTCTTCTATTCTCTCTCTCTCTCTCATACTCTTGGAGACTTAGGGTTTTCTTGGAGCACTCTTGGAGGGTGTGGAATACTTGTATTTTTGTTGCAAGAAGACAAAGGAAGAGTAGGAAAGTGCAAGAGGGCATCGAGATCAAAAACTATATCAGATTTGCTTGCAGGTACCTATTACACAGTATTTTGTCACGCCTCTTGCACTTCCCTGTGACATACCCTGAAGTGCTTGAAACATGATCATTAAATAGTATACTCATCCATGTATACAACTCAGACCCCTCCTTTAACTTTGCTTGGAAAATCTCTAGAGCTTTCCCTGAAGACATAACTCTTAAAACCCTAAAAAGAGGGTCATCGCCCTTATGAAGCTAAAAACTGTGATGATCGCTTGTTGCACCATGTTAAGCCAACAATGGCATCACTCCATTCCCTTTCATACCCATGATGGTATCAAAAAGGATTTTTTCCCAAAGAGGATGAGAAGCTTCATGACCTGGAAGCTCCCAGAGTGGCGAGATGGAGGTGGTTTCACATAGATGAGGTCGGATCCTCCTAGTTTTACCTCTTGGTCTCATCCTTATGAGCTACCTCCTTGAGATTTGGGCCTAATCCTATATTTGGAGGAGTCCTAACTCCCTCTCCTAGCCTATAAATTCCCCCTCTCCCATTCCCAAATGGTTGATCTGTGTCCATTTGCACGCCTATGCTGAGCTTGTTCCTAGAGGCTATTCATTAGACTTGGAGAAGGAGTGTTTATAGAGTTTCTTTTCTTGGACTTGGATTACCACTCAAGTAGAGCCTTTCAACATCAAGGTTATGGTTGTAAGATTCCCTTCATTATTTAAATAATAATACAGCTGATGGTTCATCTTCCCAAAATATATATGTTCATGTATGTATTGGTTTGACATTCCTTGATCATCTAAGTAGGTTATTATTAGATTTTTTATTGGTTTTGGCATGCTTTTTTGTCTCTTGATCACTTGTGCAGGTACATAAGCACTAAAAGAAGCAGGAACAAGTCTATGACACAAGTAGTTCGAGGATCTCAACAAAGGAAATTGGCATAGCATCAGAGCAAGGTAGGTCATCTCTCTTGTTCTACTTTTCAATTATAATCTAGGAAGATGTTTGGTTGATTGTCACTTTAGTTGCTAGATCCAATCATTGGGCTAGAGGGATCGTCTCTGTTGGCAAAGAGGATTAACCTAGTCAACAAAATGGTGACCCCACTGGGGAGCCTATGACCCTTTCCTTCCCTTTCTTCACCTTGTCTTTTGATGAGTTTGATCAACCATTCATTTTTGAACTTCATTGCTTGTCTGGAGTCGGTGTCACTTTTTGGTAGATGTCTGAAGGTTGTTAATTTGAACTTTTCTTGAAAATTTTGAGTTTCTTTTTTGTTTTTCTCGATCATCATGGGTTTGACCCGGAAATTCGCGATGATATCGTGGGTTTTCTAGTTACTGTAGGGATGATCACTACTTTCCTTATGACCGGTGTGATGATTTTAGAAAATTAAGAAATTTAGGGTTTCCTTTCTTATTTTCAGTTCTATTTGCCTTCTCCCTGTGATATACTAGTGTATTCTTCATTGACTCTATCATTGTCTGATTGCAATTGTCTTTTAACTTGGCTTGAGTGTGCTTGAAGTTTGATTATCATTTTAGGGTTCTAGGTCTTCTAGGTCAACCTTCGTCCTCTAATTGGTCTTCCCATCAGAGATCAATTGCCTGTGTTAAAGAGTCTTTATGTGTTCAAACATACTTCACATATCACTTTTGGTTCTTGTGCCTTAAGTTGTTTCCATTAGTGGATATTGTGAAAGTTACTTAAGCTTCATTTAACAAACGACAGATTACAAATCGATTGTCTCATTGGAATCAAAAGGAAGTGTTTGTTTTGAAGTTTTTGTGTTTCGAAAATTAAAAGTGAAAGTGCTATTATTTTCATAGTTTTCGAAGCATTTTGAGTTGCATTAAAATCATTGATGAGAAAGAGATTTTCATATTTGTTGGCTTGCTTGCATTCTCTTTTACTTTGCACTAGATTACATTAGTTGCATTTTGAAAAAGAGAAAAATCATCATAATATCTTAAGGAAATTTTTCTTTAATATTTGTTTTGGCATTGTATTTGATTATCATATGAAAGATTAGATTTCATATTTTGCGTTTAGCATTTGGAGATTGTCATGGACGCATGTTTTCATTTGGTTTGGTGCATGATTTGAGTGATCTTCTTCCCTACATAGATAATTTTCATCGAATTGAAGGATTTCATTTCATCATCTAGTTTGCATTTTAGGAAGAGGTAAAATCGTTAAGGCCTTGAAATTGAAACATAATTACAAGATCAACTTTAAAATCTATCAATTAATCTAAGGATCATTTGAAACATTAACGTTCATATCTACTGTTCTAGGTTAGAGATGTGTTCTGGCGTCTTTAAAACTTAGCAGCTGTCGTTCGCTTTGGTATTAGATAGCGGTAGCATGGATTTGTGCTCCTCGTACCATTGCGTATATAAAGGGAGACCCCCATAGGTTGCAAACCTTTATCCATAGGAAGTCGAGTCTGTCGCCCTGTAAACGTGATACACCGAACAGAGCATTTGGGGAGATTGCCTGCATGTACATCAAGTCCTTGGTAAATTTATTTGTTGAGGTATATATTGCAGTTCACGGTTACTTGATACTCTTTTTACCTAGATTCACCTGAGCAATGATTTGATCTTTTCTGACTCTTTAAATTTGAAAAGATCATCTAGCACCTTGTCCTTTCAAGCTCACAAAACTATTGAAAGTGACTAGAGTCACCTTTTCACCCTTTTCTTGACTCTTAAAAGATGAAAAGGCAATGTTTTTGTTTCTAAAATATAACTGCCCATGATAAACATGTCGATCCCAAGTAGTTGCTTCTTAGACCTAAATTGAGTAATTCCCTATTAATTTCAAGATTGTTAAAGCCCTTAACGAATTTTCCTTTCCTTTTTTGCTGTTGAGAGGAAGTCATCGTGGTTGAACCATTGAGTCCATCTCATAGTTCCCCTTCATTGTCTGATACTGAAGGGTCCTCCCAAGGAGTTCATCCAGAACTTCCTCAATCACTTGAGGATCAAGGTTTTGAACTTGGAATTGTTCTGAGTATTCAACCTTTGTCTTCTCGTCTGCCTCCATCAAATTCTTCGTCACCTCAAGAATCTAATCCAGATTCCTCTGATAATCCTATTCAGACCCTTGAGAGTCCACAGACTCCTGAAAGTTCAAAGAGGCTTGTTGTCTATTCGTCGAATCCATTGTTCGATTATGTTGTGATATTTCCTCGGCGCCCTTACAGTCCATACGATTGACCTGGTATTCCTTTGGAGTCATCTCCTCGTACATCTTGGGTTCCTCTTCACCAATTGTTTCCATATATGGAGTCAGAAGGTGAAATTCCAGTCTCCTCTCTGGGTCATTTGGAAGTTTTTGCTACCCATACTCCTCACATGGATGATGAGTAGGGATATGAATTCCCTCCAGAAGGCTTTCCTTATACAGGAAGAGTCTTGTCTCTCTCCTATCTTGAAACTAGTGGACCCATGTTTCCACATGGTTATACCACTTTAGCTTAGTTAGTCTTGGGTACTCCTAGTGCATCGTCATTGTATCAAAACCCATATGGTCTTCCAATGCCATGCCTACATTAGGTCTGTTCATTTTGAACACGACCTCTCGAACCTCTGTACAAACTGTAGTCACTTTCGTTCCTGTTCAACCTATCATTCTGTCTCAACCTATTTCATCATTTCAACCGACTCATCCAGTTCAACCGACTGTCTCAGGTCAGGTCTCGGTAAGTTCTTATATCCCTCCATCGAGTGGATAGACTGTGCCATCACCTAGGGGAAAAGATTCGAATGTTCCTTTATGTCAAGCGAAACCAATGTGAGTGTGATTACAAAATCACATAGTTGGAATGAATCAACCTTTTTATGGACTTATTCATAACCTTGTTGGTTCTTCCGGGTCAGGTAACGTCGAATATCAATAGCCGTATATGGCTCAGGTCCTATTCCAACAAGCTTATGTCCCATATGGTTCACAAGCCTTGGTTAATCTGCCTTACATTCCTCAAGCTGGACCATATGTTTAGCCTAGTCAATCTGTTATTCCGAGTGGATATGGCTAGATCCAATTTGGGAACTATCAATACCCTTAAGGTATAACTCCAGGCGCTGTCCAGCTACCCTTGCAACAATAATGACAACCTTTGCTGCAGTAAGGGAAACCTTTGCAACAACAAGGGCAAGCATTGTAGCAGCAAGGGAAACTGCTACAATATGAAGGGAAACCTTTTCCATAGTCGCAACAACCTTTGTAGCTGCAAACTCAGTTTGTTTAGCAGTCCTCTCAACCTTTGTCCTCGCAAGGCCAACCTTTGCAGCAGCAAGGTCAACCTTTACAGCAAAAAAGCCAGCCTTTGCAGAAACAAGGTTAGCCTTGGCAGCAATAAGTTTTATATGCGTATCAGCAAGGTTAGCCTTGGCAACAACAAGTTTTATATGCGTATTAGCAAGGTCAGCCTTTGTAAGGTCAAGGTCAACCCTTGCAAAAACAAGGTCAATCTCATTACGTTTAGGGTCAATAGGCTTAACAGCCTTATAACCCATATGTCACGCAGAATTCTTTTCAGCGGCCTATGGAAGGGCAATATCAAGCCTACCCTGGACTGAATCCACCTTACGGGCAAGGTAACCCTCAATGGGGACAAAACTAGGTTCCATATGGACAAAATCCTCCACTGTGGGGGAAAAATCCTTACCAACAAGGATGGAATCCACATTTTGGGTCTCCTCAAAGGTCCTATATGCCATTTAACACACGATTTCCTTTCTTGTCTATGTTGGAGTTGCCCGATGTCTCGAGGCTAATGAATAATCCCATTCTTCATTTGCCTTACTGGCCTCTAGTTTCGACAAAAATTCCATGCGATTTCCCCAAATTCAAGGGAAAGGCAAAGGAGGATCCACAAGCCCACGTGATGACATATCACCTCTAGTGCTCCTCTGATTCATATGTTGATGATTCCATCCATCTTTGACTCTTTAAAAGAACTCTCACAAGTGTTGCCACTAAATGGTACATCGAATTGCCTCGAGGTACCTACGGTGATTTCAACTCTCTCGCTACTGCTTTCCTCACTCATTTCCAATTTCCAATTCGATATGAAACTGACACTCATTTGCTTACGTCCCTTAAGCAAGACACTGCAACCCACATTTCCGATCATATGCATGAATGGAGATGTCGGCATCGCCTCATCATGTTTGAGATTGTTGATGAGTTGTTGACATAATGGTTCACAAAATAATTCGTCAACAAAATTGCTAAGAACATAGCTATGGGTGGATGTGTTAGTGAAAAGAAGGTTATCACCCGTGCCCAGTATTTAGACTTGGTCTATTCGAAATCTGGCACATTTTATGATATGTTACTTGATGTTCCAATACCATCATCAGATCTGACAACATCGTAGTCTCCGGATACACCACTTGTTGATGGTGTGATTGGTTCCATGTTTCAAACTTCTGCGAGAGTTTCTTCGAAGCAAAATTATGTCTCAACCACTGGTTCCAATAATCCCTCCAAGAATTCATCCATTCTTGGTAAAACCTCTGAGGTACATGATGTCCAGCCTACTGCAACAGATAAGACCTCTAAAGGTAAAAATAAGGGCAAAGGTAAGGCCAAAGCAGATGCCCCAAAATAGGACCCTCCTAAATCTTATACTAATGATGCTTCTAGAAGAAAGCCGAAATATCCTTTCCTCATCTGTGAGGAGGATCATTACACTAAGGATTATCCTTGACGATTTGAAGTTAGTCGCTTGCTGAAAGGGACTCCGGTCATCTTAAAAGAACCCTTTCCATCACAACAAACCTAGTTGGTAGACCAACCTCAGTCTTATGCTTCCTCAGGTTCCCAAGTGTTCATGATGCAAGGTTCATCACCTATCTTGATTGCTACTCAAACTAAGGACTATCAAGCTACGTCTAAGTAGACGATGGAGAAAGAAGCCACCGATACTCCTTCTACTTCTACTTTGTCCAGTTCTAGTCTGCTTCATATCGAGCACCCTAACAGTGAGTCTGTCATCCGACCACCTCCCAAAGGTGTTCTTCGGAAGTCATCTTTCAATCCGAATGCTAGAGCTGCGCAACATTACAATATTGTTGAGGATTTAGCTTAGGCACCTTTAGCGATGTCTACCTTGGAGGTTCTCCAATCGTGTCCAACATAGTGGAATTCACTATTGATTCCTATAGGTGCTATTGATCCTTCTTATTCGAGTCTGATTACTTTCAATATAGAGAATCATGTGCCTCGTCTTCCCCATCAGATTGCATTTCTGATACATATATTTATCAATGGAAAGACAATTCATCGAACAGTTATTGATGAAGGTGCCTCAACCTGCATCATGTCAATTTCATGTTGGAAAGCCATTGGTTGTCCTTCTCTTAACCAATCCCCGAACACCTTGGAAGACTTTGATGGAAGAGGTTCACGTCCATACAATATTCTCATGACCTTGTCAATTACATTAGAAGGAAAGACTGTTGAATTAGAAGTAGAAGTGCTAGATGACAATCTCAACTACAACCTTCTTCTCGGGCGAAGCTGGGCTCATGCCATGTTTTGTGTGGTGTCCTCTTTGTTTTGCATACTTCGTTTTCATCATGATGGAAAAATTGTCACGGTTGATCAACTATCCTTCTTTTCTTCTAGTTCATTGAATGACAATGTTCCTTATGTGGGAAATATTGAGATTCCTTATGAGAGTGTGGGGGTAGGTCTCTTCAAAGGCTCTACTTTAATGGGTACCTTTTCTCTCCCACCTCCGAATGTTCATTCGGTCAATATGATCTCGGGCTCTACGGATCCTTGGATTATCTCTACCGACGATCAAATTGACTCATTTGGCGATGCTATGCCTTTAAGTTCAATGGAGATAAATTATCAAGAAATTGTCTTAGCTTCGATGGCTACTTCAGAAAATCATATTGTCTTCAGTATGAACCTGGACACTTATGTGCCATCTCCATGGCTGGGTTATTTTGATTCTTCGGATCCTTTGAACGAGACATTCCCCGTCGATGAGAGTATCGTTGAGGTCATGTCTCTGGATGAAACTTCATGGAACGGTCTACATCATCATTCTTCTTTTCTTCCTAGCCTCGATGAGATGCCTTCCCATCTTGAAGCGTCTGTTTATCATTATCCCACACTTCCACTTCAGACACCTGTCCTGGTGCATGAAGTCTTGTCAGTGGATAATATGGGGAACATCATTGCAACCCTACCTCTTGATATTTCAGTTTACCCTGAAATTGTCAAAATCTTTCAACTGGGGGCACCTTTTCCTCGTCATGAGGTCAATTTTTTCATGCCTCCTTTCATGAGATTTTTTCATTGAGTCTCTATCATTTTCCCATTATCACAATGGAGTTTTCATCTTATGACTCGTAACCCTCACTCACCCGGGGGGAATGGGGGCATAGCCTTTTATGAGTTTTACTCTATTGTTTGGCCGAGTCAATGCTTACACGTCATGTCAATGGTGAAACTTCAGTTTTCTTCTCTATTGATTGATTACCCAAGTTTGGAAATGGACTCCATCTGAGCTTTTTACGTGTGCAATTCGTGTAATAACATTTGTACATTAGTGTGTTAATTCATTAGTGTGCATTTTTCATTTTTGGTATGTTTATTTTCTTTGCGGACATGTGTTTTTCTACTTACCCTGTGTTCCACTCAGTTTGCAGATGTCGTCAAGACATTACATTGGTTTCGTTGATGGTGCTTGTTGTAGCACACAAAACCTCTCTTTAGCAGCATGGGTACTCTATGACCCTAATGGCGACCTGATTAACTTACAAGGTATCTTCCTTGGTTGAATAATCAATAATATTTCTCAATATAGTGCAGTTATTGAACTCTTGTCAGAAGCAGTTGCTCTTGGCATTAGGGATTTAGTTGTCAAGTTGGATTCGCAGCTCGTTGTGTTACAATTAAACAATCATTACTCAGTGAGAAATCCACAAATATTGTGTATGTATCTACGTGTTAGATTGCTGGAAATAAATTTTGATTACATTACATATCAACATATTCCACGTAATTTAAATACATTAACTGATGCATTAGCAAATTTTGTTCTTGATAGACATTTGCGTCATTTATAAAACTGAATCATGTTATGAACACATAAGTAGAAATAAAACATGCATGCATATATATATATATATATATATATATATATATATATATATATATATATATATATATATATATATATATATATATATATATATATATATATATATATATCGCGTCTACCGGAGTGTTTACATCAAAATGTCAAAAAATAAAGTGTTCTAAGACACTTGGCTTTCAAAGCCTACAAAATGTGTAAAAGGCCTAGATAAACTATCAAACTGTATGGTGCTCATGATAGCACGAGACTGCCTTGATCACTTGGTCTAGCAGCCAACGCAGTCTCATAGAGACTCCCATAGTGTGTCTCTGCCAATGTAGTGGAACATCATCAATAGTGGCATAATTTGGAACCCCTCGAGTTATTGCCTCCAGATTGCACTCCATCTCAGCCAAGGGGTCAGCCCCTTCCTTGTAGTCTGCACCCACTATCAGATGAGAAGCTCACTGTGCTATTGGTGACATTCCTGGTGATCTCTCTGGTCCCACATCTACACATTTATCATAAGTTGAGTCTTAGTTTACATTTTTATAAAAAATCATCAAACTTGAAAAAATCCAAAAAACATGTTTTTACTTGCATCAGTCCACTATTCACCTAGTGGCAGAGGTAGAACTAGATCCCATCTAAAAATCTGTGCCAACATAAGTGTATTCATCTACCACGAGTAGTTGGCATTCAAGCCAAGCAAAGAACTATGGTGGATAGTGAATATGTTGACCGTGCCTCCTCGAGGCATGAGCTGGCTCCATCTCACGAGTCTCGGATGTTGGGGGGTAGGATCTAGTACCTCTGCCCACTGATACCAGAATAGGGGCACTTGATCCAAAAAGACAGTCACCAGTATAGAACCGAACCCGAATTTCTTCAGGTGTCCATGCTTCCCTTTGGTCAGTTGACGTTTCAAGTTTGCCAAAAGGCCTCTACACCAGTTAAAGATGGTGGGTGTCAAACATGCAATAGCATATTGGAAATGGGATTTTAACGCCTCATACAAGGTTTGCATGCTGGAAACACATTTCATAGTGAACAAAATCGCTCTCAGAATGAGGTTGTTGGTGATTTTCACAATCTTCACCTTACCTCTGTTGGTTATTTTGAAACTAGGACAATACCTCTGGACTAAACCCCTGGTACTCTCCCTCCTTGGTGAGATACAAATATTTGAAATGCTTCCCCTTGTCGGGACAATCCCGTGATGAAGTAGATATCCATCTCCTTCAGTTCTAGTTCCTATCCTTTTATGATGAAGTTCTCTCAATCTACATCCCAAAGACTAATTAGATGGGGCAACAACTCCATTTGAGCCCTTAACCCTGCAGTCCTGAAGAATTTTAGCAACCCACAATCCCTTAGAGTGTTTATGCATGTAGGATATTGAGCTGCTTGATGATATTCAGCCTCATGGCCTCTTTCTTTCCACTCCAAGACCATATTATCCTGAAAAACAACATTTAAACACAGTAATACTTTTTTCATGGATCAAAATCATTAATTTTTTCTTAAAAGAGAATTTTATATCTCAAAAAACTGCCCTCAGTGCCATCACGCCTGTTTTTACAAACAATGCAATGGCATCGCACGAGCCTTTAGGATCGAGCGCGACCATCGTGGGTTCGATGACCATACCCGCGAGGGTCATTAGCACCCTAAAATTTTGAAAACATCCTTTATAGCTTAAACTTTACCATTTAAAATGCATAAAAAGAACTTTTAGAGCTCAATTTGGTAAAATGGTAAAAAATGAAATTACTTTTACCTATTTATAATTTTTGAAAGTCATTTTGTCAATATTTTTCATAATATTTTAATATTCTCTTGATATTGGCGATAGGTGTGTTTCTTGTGCAGTTACAGGTGCCTTCAATGTGAACAATGATCATTATTGACTGATTCTGGTAGTTTTATTTTATCTCTTTTTTAGACTCATTAAACAAATGAAAAAGGAACCCCCCTGGAGTCATCTTTCAGCTCTTTTCTGACTCTCGAAAATTGAAAAGATTGTCAAGCACTTGTCGTTTTGAACTCGTTAAAGTAAATGAATCGACATCGCCTCAATATGCGTTTACCCTTTTTTCGGGTTGAGATTGACTATTTACGAAAAAGGTACACCTTGGTCAACATGGTCAAGAGGTTCCCTCGGATATTGTTTTCTACCTTTTTAGGTTTGAGGGACAAATTACAAAAAGGGACATGTTGGAGTTTTCTTTTTTGTTTCTTTTTCAAACTCATTAAATATGAAAAAGAAACCGAGCTATTCTTATGTCGAGATCGTTAAAAATTCACAATGAAAGACTCATCACCATGATGAGATCGAGCTTCTCCTTCCTAGGGCTTGTAAAACTTACTAGGATGGATTCATTCAAAGAATGAATTTACATGACAATCATATGGTATCACCTTTAATCTTGTGATAAAAATAATTAGGGTACTCTCTATAAATAGTAGGTAAAAATGAAGATGAGACATCCTTTGTATAGTCAACATGTCACTCTTGAACATGACACTCTTTTGCTCTTGTGTCCGGTTTGGGATATCCTCATTCAGTAACTTGTCCTCTCGGGTTTGGGTGATCCATTTTACCTCTCATTTGACTATTCCACACTGTCATCATGACCTTTAGTCCTATGTTGAGTCAGATGCTGCCACACTACGGATTCGTGTTGCCAATATGTTGAAGAGATATCCAATATGCAGTTATTTACCTATACATTGTTTGAGTCATTGCTACAGTCTTGCAGATTATTCCACTTTATTCCTTGTTTCGTGTCGATGATGGGGGATTCATCATTGCTCTCCTTCAACGGGTCACTTCCTGTCGACTTTAGCTCATTATCCAGGAAGATGACTTAGGAACTCCCGTCAGTACCTTAGAGCTGGCATGCCTTAATGGCTAGTTCTTCGCATCCGATGACAAGTCTTCATTATTGGCTTTCGATTGGGTGATTCCATGAGTGTTCGACCTCAGCTTCATTATCACATTCACGGATTGTACTATTGTACCTTGAGAGCCATTGTCATTATTGGTGGTTTCTCTCGTACATGTTAACGGTCCACATCATTGGTCGGTAATTAGGTGGTTTTATAGCATGTTCAACTTCAACACTTTTTCGCATGTTAGGATTCGTACATTGATCAGGTTGGGATGGAGCACAAGACCCTGAGTCTTGTCTGTTATGACTCAGGTTGCATGGAGTTATATATCATTCATGATTGTACACATGTTTCTACTATACAGATGGCTGTGACCATACTGTGAGACTTTATATTTATGATGATCCTTGTTATCTGGATGGCTGTGCCCATACCATGGATCTTTTCATATCATCTTTATCATCCGGATGGCTGCGTCCATGCCATGGATTCATGTCTTGATCTCATATATGTATATGTATATGCATCCTTGATTTGTAGGTCTCTTGATAGTGCATGTCCTCGTCCTTGCAAAAAGCTCGTAAAGCATCTCAGCCATCACTACTCGTTTTGCCTTCATGCTTTAGAGGGCATCTGTTACAAAGTATTTTGTCACGCCTCCTGCACTTCCCTATGACATATCCTGCAGTGCCCAAAACATGATAATTATACAATATACTCATCCATGTATACAGCTCAGATCCCTCCTTTAACTTTGCTTGGAAAATATCAGGAGCTTTCCCTTAAGAAATAGCTCTTAAAACCCTAAAATGAAGGTCATTTTCCTTATGAAGCTCAAAACCGTGATGATTGCCTGTTGCACCATGTTAAGCCAGTGATGGCATCGCTCTATTCCCTTTTAGACCTGTGATGGTCTCAAAAAGGAAGTTTTCCCAAAGAGGATGAGAAGATTCGTGATCTAGAAGCTTCCAGAGCGACGAGCTAGAAGTGGTTTCACATAGATGAGGTCGAATTCTCCTAATTTGACCTCTTGGTCTTATCCCTATGAGCTACCTCCTTGATATGTGGGCCTAATCCTATCTTTGGAGGAGTCCTAACTCCCTCTCCTAACCTATAAATTCATCCTCTCCCATTCCGAAATGGTTGATCTATGTCCATTTGCACCCTTATGTTGAGCTTGTGCCTAGAGGCGATTCATTAGACTTGGAGAAGGAGTTTTTGGAGGGTTTCTTGGCTTGGACTTGGATTACCACCCAAGGAGGGCCTTTCAACATCAAGGCTATGGCTGTAAGCTTCCCTTCATTCTTTAAATAATAATACAATTGTTGGTTCATCTTCCCAAAAATATATGTTCATGTATGTATTGGCTTGGAATTCCTTGATAAGCTAAGTAGGTTATTATTGGATTTCTATTGGTTTTGGCATGATTTGTTGTCTCTTGATCACTTGTGTAGGTACATAATCGCTGAAAGAAGCAGGAACAAGTCCGTGACACAAGAAATTTGAGGATCTCAACAAAGGAAACTGGAATAGAATCAGAGCAAGGTAGGCCATCTCTCTTGTTCTAATTTTCAGTAATAATCTAGGAAGATGTCTAGTTGATAGTCAATTCAGCTGCTAGAACCACTGATTGGGCTAGAGGGATCGTCTCTGTCTATAGAGAGGATTAACCTTGTCAACAATATCGAGTTGCATGTATGTTTCCTTCACTAGTTTTGGCATGCATGCCATATGCATGTGGATTTTGGTTGTGATCTGCCATTGTTATGGATGTTGGCCTGGATTGACAGTGGATTTGCCTAGCCTTTCCATTTCTTGGATAGCCATGGTGATTGTGGGTTTACTTTCAGTGCTTGTTTTAGTTGGTTCTCATGTTTCCTTTAGCTTGGGTTGAGTTATTAGTTCCTAGAAGTCTTGGGCAGATGAATGCTCTAGAAGCCTAGAAAATGTCGTGGGTTGAGTTACTAGTCCTGGAAGCCTTGGTTGGACAAACACTCTGGAGCCCGGTGGTAGTTGCGGGTTGAGTTACTAGTCGTGGGAGGTGGGTTGGAACAAATGCTATGGAAGCCATAAAATGCTTGGATGGAGACCAATCTAATGATGGTTTTGTGATGTCCGACCGTGAGGTGGAATCACTATTTGATGGGTTGAGGTGGATGGCCTTTGGAAGCCCTGGATGGTTTTTGATTGATGTGTTCTATGAGATCCCACTTTCATACTTGGAATATGGCACGAGGGTGAATGACTAAAGAGAGATTTGGCTTAGCCATTCTACGGTCAGGTGGAATGTGGAAGTCCCATCCCAGGTTTGGATTTTGCATCATTAATGAAAGGTTATTTCTCCTTGTATTTCTACGAGAATTTTGATGGATTATATGTGGTCTATATGGCTATACTTTCATGTGTATTTATGCTACTATTATGCTGGTTACGTATGTGTTTTATGACAACAACCATGTATGACTTTCATCATGTTTTTACTTGTAATTGAATGATCAATGTATCTATGACGTAATGGATGGAATGGAAGTTGATGTGTTGAGGCATCAATGGTTCTTAGCGATTCTTAGATAAGTATGAGACCCCTATGCTCAAAATTTTTATTTACACCTATAGATTACATATTCGTGATATGTTTGACAAAATTTCTGTCATGGCTAGTAGGGGTCCATTCAAGTTTTTAAATAAGTATTTGATTTAATACTATCATTTCCATGTTATTTCACTGATTTGAAGAGATGGTTCAATTATGGGTGGTGACTTGGGTTTTGGGCTTGAAAAAGTGGCTCAAATCCTGGAGTCATTGGAATAGCACTAGTAGTTTTGGTCCTTGGTCGCTGGCAAGCAAGCCTGTGAGAGCGACTTTGGGTTTCTGGTCACCATCATGCCTATAACATGGGAGTGACTGAGGCTTAAGTTATCCAAAATATTAGTGGGACCTCAAGAAAATTTGTCTAAAGTATTGGATTGGTTCCTGAGGGTCCTATAGCTGATGATTAATGTCTGTATGGTGTGTTTCCGTCGATTCCACTTCCTTAACATGACTTAGGAGGTCAAATCATATCATAGTGGCCTCTTGTCACATGTTTACCCCGACTGGCTAGTTTCTTGTAGATGTGGGAGGAGGTTGTTACAGAGTGGTATTAGAGTGTGGTTATTCTCTCGTTGGGCAGTGAGTTGGTCATGCTTTCATGTTGATTGCATGTGTGTCCCTTATGCATGTAGTCCACGTGCTTGTTGAATTGGCATGGTGTTGATCATGGTTGTAGTGATGTCATGATGTGAAGGTTGAATATGTTGTCACGGAGTATGTATTTATGTGTGCATGGTTGATTATGCATTTTTATGCATGTCAGTGTTCACATGTTATCAAATGAACATGAGGTGGTTGTTGTTGTCATGCATGAGTTCATGGTTTGTGTTGTTGATATGATCATGCATTGATGACTGGACTCTAGCTAGAATGGTGTGTATATGGTTTTGCACTCATGTGTTATATGTCTATATGTAGTTGTTATGCATATATGGTCTTGGTTATAGTTATGCATGAATAGTAGGTAAAACATGCCTTGTGAAGTCATTGCATGCAATTTAGGTCATCATGATGCTATTGGTTGTTATGATGCTAATGGGTTGGCTGAGATAGAGCAGGAGATGCAGATCATCATAATGAGGTTTCAACATTATACTTTGGGGTAAGAGTAGATCGTCATAAAAGTATTGTATGTTTGGAATGTAGGTATGTAATTTAAGGATTGGCATATGCATTAGGTTTATATACATTAGGTGTGTGTACATGCCTTTTGATGCTATGGTCACATACATGATAGATGTTAGTTGGTTAGTATAGTCATATGCACATGTGTTGGATAGTCATGAACGATAGTAACCTATGGTTATATGAATTTTTATCATTTTTTTATGTTATATAACTTGATGATTATGTTATATGTTGTTGATGAGTATGTTATAGGTTAACTGGTTGTTGTTATATGATAGTTAACTTGATGATTAGGGTTATTACATTAAGATCTTGATATTATATGTATTGTGTTAACCTGGATTGGCCTATTCAGATGGTTAGGGTTATGACATTCAGGTATGAGTTAATATGTTGTGATAGTATGTTATACTAATATAGAATGACTATCTAGATGTGATTATTATGTATGAATCATAAATGTTTATGAGCTTATGATGTGAACATGCTAATTATTGAATATTATGGATATCATGATCTTATTTATGTTTGGGTTGATATGTTGTGAAGTTATATCATGCTAACTAGGTTGATTGTGCAAACGAGATAGTCCCCTTGAGATACATTAAGGTAAGAACTTATTTATGTCATCTAGCTTGTGCTTGAATGTTTGATTATGACATCTTTTTTGTGTTTGAGTGTATGGTGTCTAGTTGATTTATTTAACATGGTATGTTTGCGAGTTGTTTGAATGTTTGATTAATTGCATGATATGAGTATGAATTGCATGAAGAAATGATCTTGTTTTAAGATGTTTGTACTAATACATACGCTTTGAGAAAAATGATATGTACGTGAGTGTAGTAGGTGACAGTTGTAGCACTATGTCTAGTGACTATGAATTGACTATGGATTAGGGAATGATTTCTAGTCCTGGTAAAGGTTGATTCCAAATTGTTAGATATGATTGTCTTGATATTTGGAACATGTGGTTGACATGTGTGAGTAGTTGCAGGAAACATGCTTGGTATTAGTCTGAAAAGGTAATAGTGGATATGTTTATATAACTAACCATTGGGAGATGTGGCAGTACATAGTTAGCCTCAATTGCAACAAGATAAAATGGGGTAAAAGAAAGGAATTGAACAAGAATCCCTTTGGCTATGTTTTGGAAACCCTAATTCTAAAAAAATGAGTGCCTCGCATACAAGAAGTCTTCTTAACCTTGATTTTGTCTGACATTATGTGGATATGTTTTATAGTCATGAACATGTACTTGACAGTAATATTAGCCAGTCTCTAGTTGCAGGTGGTTCTGTCAAGGGAGTTCGAGTCACTTGAGAGATGGCATGTATGTGTTCAGTTGCAAGCAACGTGTTTGGAACAACAAGGTAATGTAGCTAGTATGTCATTATGTGTATTTATGCACTGACAATTATGTGTTTATGGCTATATGACGCAGGGGATTGCATAGCAAGGAAACTACCATGAAATTATGAAGAAAGCTCGGGTTGAGCTTTCCTTGGGAGCCATGGGGATTGCATCATGGTGCTTGTTGTTAGTCTTGTGCTTTTGGTATTTTGTGATTGTTGTGCTTTAATGTCAATTTTGATTGTGTTTGGTGCATAACTATGCCACTTTGTTTGTGGTGTCAGATTGTTGTTGGTTTTCATGGTTTTCTTCTTGTTTGTTTCTTCTACTTGCATTTTAAGTTTTGAGTCTTGGGAATGGGTTGATAAAGAGGAAAGAAAATGGATCTCGGGCAGAGCCGTGTGGTACCTGGAAGGTAATGTAAGATTTAGATGAAGCTTGGTGCATGAGTAACTGCAATGGAAGGTAAGACTATGATAGTTGGTAGGACTAGTTGTGTCCATTTTGATAAATGGATGGTGGCAGTATAAACATGAGAAGGGTAACTAGAAAAGGTAAAGTAAATGGACCTGAGGTGTTAGATGGTTTGACCAAGTTGGTAACGGTGGTTCTCAATGTTGTGCATGCTATACACAAATAAGGAAGTTCTCTTAACCTAGACCTTATGTGATCCAGATTTAAACAGGAACGTAACAAATGACATATATAACCATAAAAAGAGATGCAACAGAAATAATACTTCAGTTTACTAATATCAAATACTGAAAATATGCTTACAAGCAGAAATGGAAATAAACTAGCTAGGGCGATGGTAGATTATCTCTGAGAAGTGATGTGGCGGCAGCATGCCTCTGAATTGTGTTACAATGATGCTCAAAGGCCTATTTATTATTGAGAAATAATGGAAAACCCTAAACATCCAAACATCTAACCCTAGGAGATGAAGTGCCAAAAATGTGGGCCCTGTTTGGGTAAATTGGTACATCAACTTCCCTGGGTCCTAACTTTGGCATACAATCTCTGTTTGGCTATCATAATACCTCGTTTCGAATATCTTGAAGAGAAATCTGAAAACAAACCAGCAAGCCAATAGAAAAGATTTTGGTCTCTCTGTTTTCCCTAAAAACATCATTTAGGGCCTCAAAACGGCTCCGAAAGTTTAGGACTCGAAAAACTGCCAAAAATAGTAAATTGTGCTACAATTAAGGAAACTGAAAAATTGAAAGAGATAGATGTGGGGGTCCAAGTGGGATAGGTGGGTGGCCACCAAAATGCACCTCGATCATTCCTCCCCCCTTAGGAAGCAATGGTCCCCATTGCGTTGAGTGCCTCCATGAGATGGGGAAACTTCTGCTAAACTTGGTCCCTCGTGAGCTGTTCTGCAATCTCTGATGTGTCTAGTAATGGTGGAAAGCATGGTTGAGGGCAGTCCACATTGAACACTTGATGCAAGACAAGGAATAGGGGAATGTTATGCTCCAAAGCATTGCTACCCACAACCTTGGTAATCGTGCAAGGACCATATCAGAGTGGTATGAGCTTCCGATGGGCTCTTGTAAGGCATTCTTTCTGCAGATGCAACTAGAATTTGTCGCCCACTTGAAACTCGTGTGGAACCCGATGTTCATCATGTTGCTGCTTGTACTTGGAATTTTCCAGAGTGGAGTGGTGATATATTGGCTCACTGGGTAGAGGTGCTCCGAGAGTCAGATTGAATGAATGCTTGACCTGACAGTGCAATGGTACCCCTATGGGTGAGGAGAAGATGTTCTTGTATTCTTTCATGATTGTATCCATCTGCTTCCACTGCGTAGAGGAGTCGTTCCCTGGGGCCATGGATGTGGCTACGATCTTCCCCTTACCTTGAGAGCGAACCAGAAAGAAAATAAATTTCCTAGTCTGGAAGATGATATTGTTGCATTCTTAGCAAAGATTAAAGAGTTGGTGGTAGGTGGGGCTACCTCTAGTATCTTGTATAATGAATTTCCAAAAGAAATAATAACAACGCGAGGCTTTGACTCATACACAACATGTCACTTCTATAAGTATGGTTGGCCTAATAATACATCACAAACATCAAGGGGTGCAACATCACACAATACCTCATCTGTGAAGGGCTTGATGTTGTAGGGAAGGCGACACTGCTGGCGTTCTTGGAGATCTCGTCCTTGGTGAAGCCACCCGATGCTGTACGACTGTGGGTGTGGTGTGATCGGTAGGCCCACCCGCTTCATGACCTCTATTGAAATGAGGTTCTTTTGGCTCCCATTGTCAATAATGAGTTGCAATGGCAAACCCTTTATCCACATTTGTGAGTGGAAAAGATGCTCCCCCTCCTTTTGATATTCGGACTCATTCTTCTAGATCTTGGTGTGGCAACAATGGCGTTGGGATCTGCATCAATGATCTGCTTCCCTTGGTCATTCCTCTTGTCCGGTTTTGACTTAGGGTTGGAACATGCATCTGATTCTGAAGCCTTCAACTCGGCCACCAGCGACTGCTTGGCTCGACAGGCACTTGTGCTGTGAGTGGGGTTCTTATGGAACTCACACCACTTTCTTGTGTCTTTGTTTGACTTCCTCGTGGTGTTCTTTTCTTGTAGATTTAATGGGTTGTCTTGGGTCATCCTGCCTTAGTTTTGTCCTTTGTTCTTTGGATTCGCAGATCCAAAGTCTCGCTTCTTTTATTTAAAATTCTTCTTGATCTTGACAGTGTATCTGTACGCTGTGCCAAGCGAGGAGATGTCTAGGAAATCCATTTCGTCCTAGATGTACCTATGTAGGCAGTTGTGGTATTTGAGTACCAAATGCACTCAGAATCATTGATACCCAACTTTGTGCGAAGGGTATGAAAAATATTGGTAAACTCTGGCACGTCTTGGTCCCTTCCCTGTCGCAGTGTGGTCCACTTTATGAATTTATCCTCATAGCTTATGACAGGGTAGTATTGCTCTTTGATGGCATCGTAGAACGAATTACAAGTGGGTGTAGCTGAAAACAATGAGGCCATATTTTCATCCTTTTGTTCGCAGTAGGTTTCCCACCAGTCCTTGACATGCAGGTCAGCTTTGAGAAGAGTGAAAGTAATCTTTTCCCTGCTCAAAAAATCATGAATATAAAAATACCCTTCTACCAGATTTAACCATTTATCTACGACATGTGCATTTATTTGACCCTCAAATATGGGAATGTCAAAGTTAACTTGTACCTTAAAGGGTGTGACATTTACAAAGTAGTTATTAGATGCGTCGCTCTTGGGTAGCCATTGAAGGATATGGGCAAAATTGTCCATCATTGCCTTCCTTTGTCGCTCGAGGGATTCTTTGAGCAAGATTTTGATCGGATCTCCTGCCCCCTAGTCTTTCTTTTCTTCCGCCATGGGAGGTAGTCAGATTTGTGATGATGGTGTTCAAATGTTCGACCAGTTCAAGTCCTAACTCCTTATATCCAGACCTCGTTGGGGAATTGCAAAGAAAAACAGAGAAAGAGTAGACCGCTCTAATACCACTGATCTAAATTTAAACAGGATTGCGACAAATGATAGATATAACCATAAATGCAGAGATGTAGTAGAAATAATACTTCAGTTTATTAATATCAAATACTGAAAATATGCTTAAACTAGAAATGGAAATAAACTAGCTAGGGAGATGGTAGCTTATCTTTGAGAAGAGATGTGGTGGTTACATGCCTCTGAACTGTGTTACAATGAGGCTCAAAGGCCTATTTATTATTGAGAAACAATGGAAAACCCTAAAAATCAAAAAATCTAACCCTAGGAGATGAAGCACCAAAATTGTGGGGCCCAATTGGGTAAATTGATAAATCAACTTCCCGGGGTCGTAACTTTGGCATATGAACTCCGTTTGGCTATCATAATACCTCGTTTCGAAGATCTCGAAGAGAAGGCCGAAAAAAAACTGCAAGCTTGTTTGGGACATTTCCGGTCTCTTCTTGTTCCCTAAAAATGTCTTTTAGGGCCTCAAAATGACTCTAGACGTTGACGACCCGAAAAAGTGCTAAAAATAGTAAACTATGCTACAATTAAGGAAACTGAAAAACTGAAAGAGACAGTTATGGTGGTCCAAGTGGGATAGGTGGGTGGCCACCAACATCCACCTAGATCATTCCTCCCCCCTTAGGAAGCAGTGGTTCCCATTGCGTTGAGTGCCTCCATGAGATGGGGAAACTTCTGTTGAACTTGGTCCCTGGTGAGTTGTTCTACAATCTCTGATGTGTCTAGTAATGGTGGGAAGCATGGTCAAGGGCGGTCGACATTGAACAATCGATGCAAGACAAGGAATGGGGGAATGTTGTGCTCCAAAGAATTGCTTCCCACAACCTTGGTAATGGTGTAAGGACCATATCGGAGTGGTCTGAGCTTCCGATGGGCGCTTGTAAGGTGTTATTTTTGCAGATGCAACCAAACTTTGTCGCCCACTTGAAACTTGTGTGGTACCCGATGTTCATCATGTTGCTACTTGTACTTGGCATTTTCTAGAATGGAGTGGCGATATATCGGCCCATTGGGTAGAGGTGCTCCGGGAGTCAGATCAAATGAATGCTTGACCTGACAGTGCAACGGTACTCTTATGGGTGAGGAGAAGATGTTCCTGTATTCTTTCATGACCGTATCCACCTGCTTCCGCTGCGTAGAGGAGCCCTTCCCTGGGGCCATGGATGTGGCTACGATCTTCCCCTTACATTGAGAGTGAACTAGAAAGAAAATAAATTTCCTAGTCTGGAAGATGATCTTGTTGCATTCTTAGCAAAGATTAAAGAGTTGGCGGTAGGTGGGGCTACCTCCAGTATCCTATATAATGAATTACCAAAAGGAATAATAACAACGTGAGGCCTTGAATCATACACAACATGTCACTTCCATAAGTATGGTTGGACTAATAATACATCACAAACATCAAGAGGTGCAACATCACACAATACCTCATCTGTGAAGGGCTTGATGCTGTAGGGAAGGCGACACTACTGGCGGACTCGGAGATCTCATCCTTGGTGAAGCCACCCGATGTTTTACAGCTGCGGGTGTGGTGTGATCGGTAGGCCTAACCACTTCATGACCTCTACTGAAATGAGGTTATTTTGGCTCCCATTGTCAATAATGAATTGCAACGACAAACCCTTTACCCACATTTGTGAGTGGAAAAGGTGGTCCCCCTCCTCTGGATATTCGGACTCGTTCTTCTGGATATTGGTGTGGCAACAATGGTGTTGGGCTCTGCATCAATGACTTGCTTCCCTTGGTCATTCCTCTTGTTTGGTTTTGACTCAGGGTTGGAACATGCATCAGATTCTGAAACCTTCAACTCGGTCACTAGCAACTGCTTGGCTCGACACTCACTTGTGCTGTGAGTGGGGCTCTTATGGAACTCACACCACTTTCCTGTGTCCTTCTTTAACTTCGTGGTGGTGATATTTTCTTGCATCTTTGACAGATTGTCTTAGGTCACTCCACCTTGGCTTTGTCCTTTTTTCTTCGGATTCGCAGATCCAAAGTCTCCCTTCTTTTGTTTAAACTTCTGCTCGATCTTGACAGTGTATCAGTATGTTGTGCCAAGTGAGGAGATATCTAAGAACTCCATTTCATCCTGGCTGTACCCATGTAGGCAACCACAATATTTAAGTACCAAATTCCACTCAGAATCTTTGATACCCAACTTTTTGCGAAGGGTATGAAAAATATTGGTAAAATTTGACATGTCTTGGTCCCTTCCCTGCTACGGTGTGGTCCACTTTATCTATTTATCCTCATATCTTCCGATAGGGGACTATTGCTCTTTGATGGCATCCCAGAATTAATTCTAGATCACTGCTGGAGGAATTGCAGATCTCGTCCTTGGTGAAGCCACCCGATGTTGTACGATTGCAGGTGTGGTGTGATCGGTAGGCATAGCCGCTTCACGACCTCTGCTAAAATGAGGTTCTTTTGGCTCCCACTATCAACAATGAATTGCAGCGGCGAACCCTTCACCCACATTTGTGAGTGGAAAAAACTCTCCCCTCCTATGGATCTTCGAGCTCATTCTTCTAGATCTTGGTGGTGGAAACAGTGGTGTTGGGCTCCGCATCAACGATATTCTCCCCTTTGTCATTCCTCTTGTCAGGTTTTGACTCAGGGTCAGAATATTCATCTGATTCTGAAGTCTTCAACTCGGCCACCAGCGACTTCATGGCCCGACACTCACTTGTGCTGTGAGTGGGGCTCTTATGGAACTCACACCACTTTCCTGTGTCCTTCTTTAACTTCAC
Source organism: Pinus tabuliformis (assembly GCA_031772625.1). Lineage (NCBI taxonomy): Eukaryota > Viridiplantae > Streptophyta > Pinopsida > Pinales > Pinaceae > Pinus > Pinus tabuliformis. The sequence goes on from CM062810.1 coordinate 782,407,442, forward strand.
GGTGGTGTTATTTTCTTGCAGCTTTGATAGGTTGTCTTGGGTCACCTCGCCTTGGCTTTGTCCTTTGTTCTTCGGATTCTCAGATCCAAAGTCTCGCTTCTTTTGTTTAAACTTCTGCTTGATCTTGATAGTGTATCAGTACGCTGTGCCAAGCGAGGATATGTCTAGGAGCTCCATTTCGTCCTGGATGTAATTATATAGGCAACCACAGTATTTGAGTACCAAATTCTACTCAGAATCCTTGATACCCAATTTTGTGTGAAGGGTATGAAAAATATTGGTAAACTTTGGCACGTCTTGGTCCCTTCCCTACCACGATGTGGTCCACTTTATATATTTATCCTCATAGCTTCCGACAGGGTGGTATTGCTCTTTGATGGCATCTCAGAATTAATTCCAAGTGGGTGCGGCTGAAAATAGTGAGGCCGTACTTTCATCCGTCTGCTCGCAGTAGGTTTCCCACTAGTCCTTTCCATGGGGGGCAGCTTTGAGAAGAGCGAAAGTAATATTTTCCCCGTTGGAAAAATCATGAACAGAAAAATACCCTTCTAGTAGATTTAACCATTTATCTACGACATCTACATCTATCTGAACCTCAAATATGGGAATGTCAAAGTTAACTTGTACCTTAAAGGGTGTGGTGTTTCTAGAGTAGCTGCTAGATGCGTCTCCCCTGGGTAATTGCTGAAGGATCTGGGAAAAATTGTCTATCATCACGTGCCTTTTTCACTCGAGGGCTTCTTCAAGCAAGATTTTGATAGGATCTCCTACCCCCTCGTCTTTCTCTTCTTCCGCCATGGGAGGCCATTGGGATTTTCGAGGCAGGTCTTGCAAATGTTTGACCAGTTCAAGCCCTAACTCCTTATATCCTGACCTCGTTAGGGACATGCAAAGAAAACCAGAGAAAGAGCAGACCGCTCTGATACCACTAATTCAGATTTAAACAGGAACACAACAAATGACAGATATAACCATATATACAGAGATGCATCAGAAATAATACTTCAGTTTATAAATATAAAATATTGAAAACATGCTTACAAGTAGAAATGGAAATAAATTAGTTAGGGCGATGGTAGCTTATCTCTGAGAAGAGACGTGGAAGCTACATGCCTCTAAACTGTGTTACAATGAGGTTCAAAGGCCTATTTATTATTGAGAAACAATGGAAAACCCTAAACATCCAAAAATATAACCCTAGGAGATGAAGCGCTAAAACTGTGGGCCCCGTTTGGGTAAATTGGTACATCAACTTCCTGAGGTCGTAACTTTGGCATACGATCTCCGTTTGGCTATCATAATAACTCGTTTCAAAGATCTAAAAGAGAAGACCGAAAACAAATCAGCATACCGATTTGGGACATTTCCGGTCTTTCTGGTTTCCCTAAAAACGTTGTTTAGGGCCTAAAAACAGCGCTGGAAGTTCATGTCCCGAAAAACTACCAAAAATAGTAAACTATGCTACAATTAAGGAAACTCAAAAACTGAAAGAGACAGTTGTGGGTGTCCAAGTGGGATAGGTGGGTGGCCACCAACATCCACCTAGATCATTCCTTCCCCCTTAAGAAGAAATGGTCCCCATTGCGTTGAGTGCCTCCATGAGATGGGGAAACTTCTACTGAACTTGGTCCTTGGTGAGCTGTTCTGCAATCTCTGATGTGTCCAGAAATGGTGGGAAGCATGGTCGAGGGCAGTCCACCTTGAACACTTGGTGTAATCCAAGGAATGGGGGAATTTTGTGCTCCAAAGCATTGCTTCCCACAACCTTGGTAATGGTGCAAGGACCATATCAGAGTGGTATGAGCTTTCAACAGGCTCTTGTAAGGCATTCTCTCTACATATGTAACCACACTTTGTCGCCCATTTGAAACTTGTGTGGCACCCGATGTTCATCATGTCGCTGCTTGTACTTGGCATTTTCTAGAATGGAGGGGTGATATATCGGCCCGTTGGGTAGAGGTGCTTCGGGAGTTAAATCGAATGAATGCTTGACTAAACAATGAAATGGTACCTTTGTGGGTGAGGAGAAGATGTTCCTGTATTATTTCATGACTGTATCCACCTACTTCTGTTGCATGGAGGAGCTCTTCTCGGGGGCCATGGATGTGGCTATGATCTTCCCCTTACTTTGAGAGTGAACTAGAAAGAAAATAAATTTCTTAGTATCGGAGATGATCTTACTTCATTTCTTAGTAGAGATCAAAGAGTTTGCAGTAGGTGGGGCTACCTCTGATATCTTGTATAATGAATTACCCAAAGAAATAATAACAGCACGAGGCCTTGACTCATACACAACATGTTGCTTCCACAAGTATGGTTGGCTTGATAATACATCACAAACATCAAGAGGTGCAACATCACACAACACCTCATCTGTGAAGGGCTTGATGCTGTAGGGAGGCGACATTGCTGGCGGACTCGGAGATCTCATCCTTGGTGAAGCCACCCGATGTTGGACGAATGCGGGTGTGGTGTAATTAGTAGGTCCAACTGCTTCACGACCTCTGCTGAAATGAGGTTCTTTTAGCTCCCACTATCAACAATGAATTGCAGCGACGAACCCTTCACCTACATTTGTGAGTGGAAAAGATGCTCCCCCTCCTTTGGATCTTTAGGCTCATTCTTCTAGATCTTGGCGGTGGCAACAGTGGCATTGTGCTCCGCATCAATGATCTACTTCCCTTTGTCATTCCTCTTGTTGGGTTTTGACTCAGGGTTGGAACATGCATCTGATTCTGAAGTCTTCAACTCGGCCACCAACGACTGCTTGGCCCCACACTCACTTGTGCTGTGAGTGGGGATCTTATGGAACTCACACCACTTTCCTGTGTCCTTCTTTGACTTCGTGATGGGCATTATTTTCTTGTAGCTTTGACGGGTTGTCTTGGGTCACCTCGTCTTGGCTTTGTCCTTTTTTATTTGGATTCACAGATCTAAAGTCTTGCTTCTTTTGTTTAAACTTCTGCTCGATCTTGATAGTGTATCGGTATGTTGTGCCAAGCGAGGAGATGTACAGGAATTCCATTTCGTCTTGGATGTACTTGTGTAGGCAGTCGCAGTATTTGAGTACCAAATTTCGCTCAAGATCATTGATACCCAACTTTGTGTGAAGGGTATGAAAAATATTGGTAAACATCGGCACGTTTTGGTCCCTTCCCTGCCGTAGTGTGGTCCACTTTATTTATTTATCCTCATAGCTTCCGACAAGGTAGTACTTCTCTTTGATGGCATCCCGGAATGAATTCCAAGTGGGTGTGACTGAAAACAGTGAGGCCGTACTTTCATCCTTCTGCTCACAGTAGGTTTCCAACCAGTCCTTGACGTGGGGGGCAACTTTGAGAAGAGCGAAAGTAATCTTTTCCCTATTGGAAGAATCATGAAAAGAAGAATACCCTTCTAGCAGATTTAACCATTTATCTATGGCATCTGCATTGATCTGACCCTCAAATATGAGAATGTCAAAGTTAACTTGTACCTTAAAGAGTGTGGCGTTTCCAGAGTAGCTGCTACATGTGTCGCCTCTAGGTAGCCGCTGAAGGATCTGGGCAAAATTGTCTATCATCGCATTCCTTTTCGCTCGAGGGCTTCTTCGAGCAATATTTTGATAGGATCTCCTACCCCCTCATCTTTCTTTTCTTTCGCCATGAGAGGCTGTCAGGATTTGCGAGGCAGGTCTTGCAAATGTTCGACCAGTTCAAGCCCTAACTCCTTATATCTTGACCTTGTTGGAGACATGCAAAGAAAAACGAAGAAAGAGCAGACCGCTCTGATACCACTAATCTGGATTAAAATAGGAGTGCAACAAATGACAGATATAACCATAAATGCAGAGATGCAGCATAAATAATACTTCAGTTTATTAATATCAAATACTGAAAATATGCTTACAAGTAGAAATGGAAATAAACTAGCTAGGGCGATATCTCTGAGAAGAGACGTGGCAGCTACATGCCTCTGAACTGTGTTACAATGAGGCTCAAAGGCTTATTTATTATTGGGAAACAATGAAAAACCCTAAACATCCAAAAATCTAACCCTAGAAGATGAAGCACCAAAATTGTCGGCCCTGTTTGGGTAAATTGGTACATCAATTTCCCAGGTTCATAACTTTGGCATACGATCTCTGTTTGGCTATCATAATACCTCGTTTTGAAGATCTCGAAGAGAAGGCCAAAAACAAATTGGCATGCCTATTTGAAATAATTTTGGTCTCTCTGTTTTCCCTAAAAACGCCGTTTAGGGCCTCAAAACGGCTCCAGAAGTTCAGGATCCGAAAAACTGCCAAAAATAGTAAACTGTGCTAGAATTAAGGAAACTGAAAAACTAAAAGAGACAATTGTGAGGGTCCAAGTGGGATAGGTGGGTGGCCACCAACATCTGCCTGGATCATTATGTTATCTAGTAATTATGTTATGATCATGATTATGATGATGGCTATTGTTATCACAAAATCATGTTCTGATGGCTGCTAATCAGTTAGACTTTATGTAACTATTTCAGACCAGACTCTTGGCTAAGGATTAGCCTCCCTAACCTGAGAGGGCTCTCTCAAAACAAACTACTGATTGTGATTAACACTAAGAGGGCTAACTCTTGAAATGAAAACTAAATAACATGCTGGTTGGACAGACAACATAAGATTTCTTCCATTGGGCTCATGGAGTCAAACACCATTTCAGTAAACCATTCAACTACTCATTCATGGAAGTCAAGGCATGTAATGTTTAAACACTCAAAACATTTTGCAAATGAACCTCAACTCATAAATATACACAGGAAATCTGAGCAACTAGGTGAATTCAGAGTGATTGTATATCTATAGAGCTGTAAAACACAAAGGATAAGACAAAGCCAAATACATCTTGAGCATTTGAACAAAGTATGAATCTTGAGAAGAAAAAGTAGTCTATTATATTACTGCAACAAGTCTTTTACATAAGCCAATATAAAACTCTGTTTTTTCAATAACATCCAACCCTTTGTACATCAGTTCTTCTCCCATATATAGAGTTCATGTAGATTCCTTCCTCCAGCATGAGGGGAATTCGAATTCCTTCTAATTTGACACCTAATGACACTCAAAACTAACTATTAAATGCAAAGGACAGCTAACTAGGAGTCCTAGAGACCTAATGCAACTAGGAGTGTAACTCCTTATTATGATTACAACAAACTTATCTAAACATTTAAAGCATTCTTTGACACCTAACACTCCATGAGGTCGAATTTGATGAAGCCTCCCACGTGGTCACCCAACTGCTGATGAGAAACCCTAGAAATTAGGGAACATGTTTCCCTGTTTTTAGGGTTAGATCCTTGAAAATTACAGAGCCTTTATCTCTTCATCCATGACACATTTTACGAAACTGAAGGAGGTTTTTGTAGCCCATCTTGTCTAGAACAAAAACCTCTCCTGGTTTTTGAAAATATTTCTCCAGCTGTCCAGAAATTGTCCTTGAAAAACACGTGGCAAACAGGGAAAGATCCGTTTTCTGAAATTATGGACTCAATAAAAGCTTCTTATCTCCCAACTGAAAACACATACGAATAAAGTGAGATAGGTTATTGTATCTGGACATGTTATGAAGAGAAACCTCCCTCAGAATTCCAAGATAGCCTTTCATGTGACCAGAAACGGATTTTGAAAAACACTACTAAAACCAGTAGACAAAGCTTGACTTTCTGCAGTTTCGTAGCGCAAGTTTAACCATAAATTCCTCCCACCTCAGAACGAATTTGAAGAAAATGAAAGAGGTTTTTGTAGTGCAGAATGGTAGGAAGAAAAGCCTCTTTCATTTTACAAAATTAAGTTCTCAGCTACTCAGGAAAGCTTTTAGAAATTGACTAGTAAAAGCAGAAAACATAGTTTCTTCAGCTGAAACAGGCTGCTACAGGGGTTTCGCAGCGCGCTGCGAAATCACCTAAAAGATGTTGCGCTGCGAAACTGCTAAAAATGATTTATGTGTTTTACCATCAAACAAATGTAAGACATTTGGCATTGAAATTTTGTCAGTGATAACAGTTATATATATACATGTATGTATGTATGTTGTTGTTTGGAAGTATGATGGTTGTTTGAAGCTAATGATTATATATGTATGTATGTATGTATCTATGTCACTATCTGATAGGGTTGTCTGGGATCATTCATGTGGAGGAATGATTTCATATGCAGATGAATGACATGAAGAGATTCCTAGTTCCCGAGGAATCAAGTGGGAAGAGTAGTCCTAACAAATATACAAGGTCAGTATCATGTGGTTATGAGTTGATATTATGTGATTATATTATGTCTATGTTATGGACAGGTTATACTGATGGATAAATCAATGAAATGAAATAAGTGTGGTTCGCGACATGCTGGGAAAAGCATGGATAAGACACTGGAAGTAAGGTTTCTTGGTAGAGACAATGTGCTTTTGGATGTGAAGTACTATTGTTGTGCATATGTTGTATATGTTATACATGTTGCATTTGTGATGTTGTGTGCATGCAATTTTGTCTGTGTATAGTGTGTGTACATGTTGTTATGAAATGATTATGTACAAGGTGGTATAGATAGTGTTGTGTGCATATGGTTCTTTGCGCATGTTGGATATGTAGTGCTATGTACATGTTGGATATGAAATTCTATGTACATGCAGTGTTGCGTGCATGTTATTCATGTGGCGTTATGTACATATGGTGTGGTGTGCATGATTTTACAAGTGGTGTTGTGTGCATGTGGTGTTGTGTACATGTTGTACAAGTGGCGCTGTGTGTTGTGTACATGTTGTGCATGTGGCATTGTGTACAGGTGGTGTCGTGTACATGTCATGTATATGGTACTATGTACATATGGTATTGTGTACACATTGTACAGGTGGTGCAATGTACATGTGACGTTGTATACATGTTGTGCAAGTGGTGCGGTGTACATGTGGTGCTGTGTATGTGTTATACATATCCTATTGGCAAACATGTGGTATTATGTGCATGTTGTACATGATGTATTGTGGGAATACAATACTATGTATGTGTCTTGTGTATCCATGGTATCGTGACATGTGTATTCCTTGTGTTGTACTTTGTGTAGTACATGTATTTTGTTGTGTTGCATGCTAGGTGTAGGTACATGTATTGTGTGGCATTGTACATGTGGTATAGATGTATGAGTTGTGTTGTATATCGGGTGTATGTGCATGCATTTGTGGTGTCAAACGTTGTGTGCGGATGCATGTTTTGTGATATACATTATGTACGTATACATGTTGTGTTGTGTTGTACACTGGGTGTAGGTGTATGTATTGTGTTGTGTTGTACATTGGGTGTAGGTGTATGTGTTGTATGTAAGGTGAAAATGCATGTATTGCATGGTGTGGTATGTCATGTGTGGTTTTATGTGTGGGATATACACTATGTGTGTGTGAAAACGGTTGAGGATAAGGCACTGGGTTTTTGTCGGGTGTGGAAACCAATCCGGAGTGCATACGAAATAAGGACAAAGGTGGAAGCTAAGGATTGATTAAAGGATAAATATTGGTACATTATTTCAGTTTTATTATGCATTTGATTTATGATTCAGGTATATGATGATTACATGAGTATTATGATTTTGATTTATGATGATTACGGGTGATCTACGATTTTGGTTTATGATGGTTACGTGTGATTTATGATTTTGACCTATGATGGTTGTGTTTCGAGATAACTTGATGTGATATGTTATACATGATGATTTGGTCAAGGATGTTAGTTTGACTTGTTGTGACAGGTAGCGAACATAATTGAAAATATACCTTATTGACGAGCTACCAATGAGGTATGATTTGAAGTTATTTTAATTTATTTTGAATCTAATGGAAATTATGTGCTTGGTACAGGAATGCATGAATCCGTCTGTTCATGTGGTTTAAATCGACTGCAAGAATGAGCAACAACCGTGAAAGAAATTGGAACATGCAACAGTATGCTGGTAAAGCACTTAAAGAGCAGGGTCATTGTGGGACACTGCTACTCAATAGTGACCATTGGTTTCCATGAGGATGCTATGACTGGTATGATGATTTTAAGGCAGAGATATGCCTTGATTTTGTATCTTCCAATGCGAGAAAGCCTTCCCAAGGGATGGACTACCCGAGATGGGGATGCCAACAAAACTTGGAAGGTGAGTAATTGCACGAAAGGGGTTGATTGGATTTCCCAAGGGAATATGTATTAGAGAAGGGAAGGTCGGGGATGGATTTATTTTGGTCATTGGATTTTCTAGATGGGATCATATGCACATTGGGAGTGCACCCTGGAACAATGAGCCGGTAACTGTTCACTAAGAGGACAAGTGGAACATGATTATAACACTGGAAATTGGATGCAATTTGACTATGGTAGTGGATTTTGGACTTCCTGGGAAGGGGGTGAATCCTGGTATTACTTGAGGGTGGAGGAGTGAGCCTCTGGATTCCCTTGTTGCAGATGCATGCATCATATCTTTTATTTTCTGGTTGAGAAAATGTGTATATGCGTATATTATTGTAAATACTATGTCAAGATGAATTTATAAAGCTCGATAGACAATATGGTTATTTGTTGGTTGAATAAAATGTGTATGTGCATATGTGGTTATTGTAAATATTGTAATGAGCTATGTTATAAAGCTCTAGTAAACGATATGTTTGTCATGTTTTATCAGTGGTCATTTTAAATAATGCAACGAGCTGTGCTATAAAGCTCCATGGGAAATATGTTTTGTTATCAACAGTCTTGTTGGTTATAGGTGTCATTGAACACTAAGGATGATGTTCCCCCAAGGGGAAGGATCCTGTAACAACCCAGGTGAAAATTCCATATATATATATATATATATATATATATATATAAGACCACAGTGATGGTACATATGTTCCAAGCTAAATGGTGGAGAAAACATCCTAGTGGGTGTTCATTTGGTTGTTTATGGCTATGGAAATTGGAAAAGGCAATGGCTAAGGCTTTGGAAAGGCATGAGGCATTAATTGGCATTTTATTTATGAAAATAAACGAAATTAGGAGAAAAGGAAGGTGAAAGGTCACAAGTTGCATGTGAGGAGGAAAATGAAGGAAAATAAAGAAAATAGAGGCCTCATTAATAAAAAGGCTTGTGAGGATCAGTTGGTAAGCTTTTGACAAGTGTTGGAGCCCATTTTTGTCGCCATTTCTTTACTCTTTTCACCTACATTTTCACTCTTTCTACCTATATTGTTCTTCTTTTACCTTATATACTATAACATTTACTGCCAAAACCCTATCATCATATGACTAGAGGTAAATTCATTCTACTTAGCATTATTTCAATGTTTTTGGTTAAGTTTGGATGGATTATAGGATCACACTTATTAGGCCATCTCTAACTATCTATTTTATTGGACTCGTAGCTATGGAGACTATTTGCAGGTAAATGGCAAGCTAAACATATGGTCAAAGCATGAGGAGGTGGACAATTCATCATTTAAGTGTCACTGTCATTATGTACTTAAAACTTCATTTACAATTCTATACTTAAGTTGGCAGTCAATGATTGACAACTTCTTTTGGTGGAATAATAAGCAGTTTATGGGATCTTTTGGCATATCATATACTGATATCCCCGTGGCCAAGGAAAGAAAGTTTTTTTCAAGTCAAATGCAACCAACCAAAGTCTAATTGAGTCATGCGTAGCTGATTCAGGATTGATCTTATGAGATATTATACAACCCATGATAGTCATTGATAAAAATTTTTCTATGTTAAGATATAGTTAGTTAAGCCTAGTATCCATAGTCTATCTTCTTAAAGGCTCGATGAGTTTGAATTTAGTTACTGTCAATTAATGATGGTGATGTAATGTTCCAAACTCATTGATTTTAAAAACTTATGCTATTTTTCAGTCTCCAGACTATATATGTGAATGTTTAAGCTTTGATCTAATTTAGTTCCAGCATTGTCTTACTATAAGTAATTATGGTTGTGTTTTGAATTTCGTTTTACTGAGTTAATTTAACTTGCTCCAGGCGTGGCAAGGGCCCACCACCTATGGAACCAATTTTATAGTTAGTCTAGATCTAGGATTAGTTTACCATGTTAATTTTACATAGAATATCGTGTAATTGCTTAGTTTTCGAATGGTTTAATTGATTATGTACCTAAGTTTTTATTTCAATCCTGTAGATTAAATTGACAAACTAAACTTTCTTGATTAATCCATAGACACTGGGTAACAATTTTGAATTGTTAACTGTCTCTTCTGAAGAGCCTCATCATACAAATGCGTTGTGAATGTTCTGATTTGAATTATTAATAGAATTTTGAATAGTATTCCGAACCTTATAATGTGTAACCCTTCGAATTAAAAAGTGTACATGGATACTTCAGCATTAGAACAATCGAATGAGTGTTTTCCATTAAACGTAATTTGAATTCTGTAATTAGCATTTCATAAGTTATAGCGATTTTACTGTTAAGAAAAATAGTGTTTGAATTGATTTGTTTGAGTTTTTGATTATAGAAATAATTTGTAGCAAGCATGTCTTAGTTGTAATATTCTTGTTTAAACGAGTAACTGAATATAGTTAAAATAGAAATGGATTCTATAGGATTTAATGAATGAGTGAGTGAGTTTTTTGAGCATTGAGTCTTTTAGAACAAGTACAATTTCTTTGAAGCTTTGTTAGAGTAGCACGCTTGATTCATGGTTGAATGCTTTAAGTAGATAGAGGAGTTTGAGTAAATAGGTTTATGTGCGTAAACATTGATTATAAAAGGAAATCACCTACTTTGTAATTAGATCTTGAATCTAAACCAATACGCAGTGTAACTCAGTGATTACGATCCCTAGTTGATGATTTAATATTAGGAGCTTTAAAATAACGAATTAAAACTCCCAACATTTTTGGCGTTGTTGTCAGGGAGTTGCATTTGGTTCAGGTAATAAATTTTTTTAGAGTTACAAAGATATTTGTAGGACAGTCAAAGGGTGGGGAGAGTACGGTAAGACGTGAGTGAAGAGACACACATCCACTTTGGTGGGGTTTCTCCAAAGTCTGACCGTATTTGTGTATCTTTGTATCATCATTTCCATTTCCTTATGCATTGGAGTAAGAGTAGACCTAGAGATAGCAAAGGTAGCTTTATTTCTAGTTCGAAATTGTTTTCAAAAATTTGTGGTCCAGTAAACACACCACCAACTAATCCTGCTAATCATTACGTAGGGATCAAACAAGGAGAAGGAAGCACCAAAAGTAAAGTAGCCTTAGTAAAGGAAATTCCAATTTATAAAGAGATTGAACAACCACAAACAGTATCACAACCAGAACAAATTGCCTTTGGAAGCACAAAAGGAATAACACTAGGAAAATTAGCTGAAAAATAAATTCATACATATTTGGAATCTAGTAACATAAAGGATAACTTCATTGAATCTTCCTCCAACCACATAGTCATCAATAAACCTCTTCAAGAACCTGAAGTGAACACAACAAACCAAGGAGGTGAGAACACGAACCATGAAGAAAACCATGACGAAGGAGAGGGTACAAGACACAATCTATTTGGAGGTAACCATGATGGTCCGAGAGGAGGCCCTGAAGATGAAGACGAAGAAACAACCTTTGGATTTACTATACTGGACATAACCAGGAATGTCACCATGAAGAACACCCTAATGAATTCTCTTCCACTCTTTCATGGTAAGTCCTCTGAGTTTGACATTTTATGTAGAAGTTATAACTACTATGATGACACACATAAACTCAAATTATTCCTAGCCACCCTGAAGGATTCAACCCTTATATGGTTTATGAGTTTAGGAGAACACACAAATTACTCTTGGGATGACATGAAATCCGTTTTCCTCAAAAAATACCAAGAATATTATAAGATTAGGGATGTGAATGACATTCTAAGAATGCAACAAATGGATGAGGAAATCCTAGAAGAGTATCTAGAAATATTCCTTTATTATTATCATAAGTCCCAAGGGTCAAGCCTAGATGAAAATATCATTAAGATTGTCTTCTTAAAAGGGATAAGGGAAGAATGTATCAAAACTTTAAACATTTTAAGTGCTGGAGATATCTATAAGAAGCCTTTTGCTGAAGTAGATGATTTATGTCGTACTTATTTAAGAAGTCAGGCTAAAATAGGCAAGAGAATTTGTGAAAATCCACGAGACTATATGCCTAGAAACCAAAAATCTGTATGTAATGCCGTCACTAGGGTCGAGCTAGGAAATTTGTTGTAAAAATTAAAAAAAAAACATTTTAAATACCATTAGTGACTAGTTGGATACATTAAAAAATAAAAAGAAACAAGAAGGGGAGAAGGCTTCCATGCCAATCTTTTGTCCCAAATGTAGATGTAAGCATGTTGAAAGAGAGTGTCCCATTAATGTTCTTGAGGTATGTGAAATTCGCGCTTTATAACATGCAACTGGAAAGTGCCCAACTCTCCCAAGTCTTCAGGCTATTTACAAGGGGGGTCCTGAAGCCAATGATTTGTCACAAGCAAATAAAAGGCCCCAATGGAGAGGCCCTAATCAAAACATGTATCAAGATCCTAATCCTCAAGGATTTGTTCAAAACCAACCTTGGAACTTTTAGCCATCCTACCCTCCTTGGGTTAATCAACAACCTCAATATTCACCACGGAACCAAGGTAAGGAGGGGAAACTCTTATGGTAACACATTTCAACCCCAAAATCAACCGTATCCTCAATATCAAGGTATTCCTAGTACATCTTACAATAAAAATATTCCTTCATATCAACAAGGGTATAACCAAACTTACTATCAACAACCCTCGCCACCTCCTCCTCCTCTACATCAAATTTTACCCACAACTTATAACTCATCACTTCTGCAGGCACCACAACCATTTAACCCACCTCGTCCTACCTTGCTGCCTGCATAACCCATTGCTAACCCAAACAATAATAAACCATCTCAACCTGTACAAAACATGGAAGTACAACCTTTTCTCACCTATGTTATTACTGCTATCCCTATGAGTGAAATTCAATTGAGATATGGGAAAACAGTTAATAAGGAAAATTCAGTTGTGATAATTCAGGAAGAGGACCCTAGAGAAAAATATGAAAATCACCAACATAAAGAAAATAAAAAACATAATGAACCAGAAGAACCAAGTGAACCTCCTTACCCGAAAAGGCTACTTGTTAAGAAAACTGAGATCCCTATAGAATATGATATAGAATCTGAATTAAGGAACATCTATATCAAAATACCCTTATAACAAGCCATTAGAGACATTCCTATATATAGTAAAATCATTAAAGATCTCTGCATTAAGGAACCAGGTAGAAAAGGACATAAAATTCAGAATGTGAAAATAATGAGTGAAATGACATGAATGATTTCTAATTTACCACTGAAGTATAACAATCCAAGGAAGCCCATAGTTACCATAGAAATTATTGGAACGTTCTTGCCAAACACCCTTGTATATCTAGGTGTAGAAATCAATGCCATGACATTTGAAACCATGACATCATTACAGCTACAAGGAATCAAACCCACACGTATAGTCTTGGAATTAGCAGACAAATCCATTGTCAAACCCATGGGGATCCTAGAAGACATAGTGGTAATGATCGCCTCTTGGAAATATCCCATTGATTTTATTATAATTTCTCCAAAAAATTCTAAACCAGGACATCTAGTAGTCCTGGGACACCCTTGGTTAGCTACTGTTGATGCTGTCATAGGGTGAAGAAATGGAGAAATGATCATTTCCAATGGATCACATAATCAAACATTGACAATTTTTCCTCCTACTCAAATAGATGCTGAAGTACCTCTTTGGTTAGAGAGTCCTTATGGGGATGAAGACTGTATGTTTCCTTTGTTAACTTTAGAACAATCTAGAGGACTCCAAGAACAATCAGAAGATCATATTTTACAACAATTTTTATCTGATATTTCTTGCATCAATTATCCCATCTCTTTTAATGGTTATCAACATGTTTTCAGTAATGAGTTTCAGGAAGCTTGTCATCCAGCTATATTTGCAACATTTATTATGGCAACATTAGAAACCAACAATGAAATCACTACTGAACCTATTGAGATCAGTGATGGGAAGATACTATAAATTGGCAAAGCACATAACAAAATCAACAAGTGTTAAGCATGGTTGGAGAGAAATCCAGAGCATTTTCTTGGGACTACTTACATATGAAAGGTATACACCCAGACACATGCATACACCATATCTATACCAATGAGGAAATCACACTTTTTAGGTAGCCACAGAGGCGTATGAACCCAACCTTGAAAGAAATTGTCAAAGATGAATTGAAAATTTGTTAATAGATGATTTTATTTTTCCTATTTCCAATAGCAAATGGGTATCGCCTTTGGTGGTTGTTCCAAAGAAGAACGGTAAGTGGCACATTTGTGTTGACTATAGAGAGTTGAATAAAGCCACCTTACAAGATTATTTTTCCTTACCATTTATTAATCAGGTGCTTGACACACTCTTTGGCAAAAAGTATTTTTCTTTTCTAGATGGGTATAATGGGTATAACTAGATTCAAATAGGTGAGGAAGACCAAGAGAAGACTACTTTTACCTGTGTGTGGGGTACCTATGCCTATCGAGTTCTTCCTTTTGGCTTATGAAATGCCCCAACTACCTTTCAGTGAGTTGTTTTAGCCATCTTTTTTGACTTGATTCATGACTGTGTAGAAGTGTACATGGACGAATTCATAGTATATGGGGATGATTTTCCTCAAGATTTGAAAAATCTAGAGAAAGTATTGGTCCGGTGTCAAGAATATCACCTAGCCCTTAGCAATAGTAAATGTAAAATGATGCAGACTAAGGGAATAGTTTTGGGCCATCATGTTTCATTTGAAGGAATAAAAGTCGACCTGGAAAAAATAGAGGTAATCTCGCGTATTCCAGTTCCTAGTACAAAAAAAGAGGTAAGAAGATTTTTGGGACATGCAGGTTACTATAGACGATTTATTGAAAATTTCACAAAAATTGCAGCACCCTTGTTTAAAATACTTACTAAAGATGTTGATTTTATTTGGGATGATAATTGTCAAAATGTTATTCAGGAAATGAAGAACAGGTTGTCTACCGCTCTAGTATTGAGAAGGCCAAATTGGTCTCCCTCATTTCACATATGTACAAATGTATCAGAAAATGCCCTTTGAGTAGTTTGGAACAGAGGGAGGACCACTTTCCCTATGCTATTTATTTTGTTAGCAAGAATCTTTCCCCTGCTGAATTACATTATATAGTCACTAAAAAAGAATTGTTAGCAATTATTCATGCCATTAGTAAGTTTAGACATTATATTACCAGTTATGAAACTTTTGTCCATACCAACCATTCTACTATTAGATTTTTGATGAACAAACCTATTACTAATGGTAGAATTACTAGATGGTTATTGTTATTACAAGAGTTTAACATAACTGTGGTTGATAGACACAGACAAGACAATTTGGCTACTGAATTCTTATCTTGGATAAACATTACTCAGGAAAATGCTTCAACTTCAGTTCCAGATGACTTTCCATATGAAGATTTGTTTTCCATGTAAACCCTCACTCCCTAGTTTTCCGATATAGCCAACTACCTGGTATCAGGGAAGTTGCCACATAGCTTTCTACCAGGGAGAAACAAAATATTGTTCATCGTAGTGCAAACTATTCTTATATAGATGGAGACTTGTTCTGCACAGGACCTGACTTGATTATGAAGAGATGTGCATGAGAAGATGAAGTTTTTTATGTGTTGAAGGCCTGCCTGTCAGGCGGAAAGAGTCAATAGTGCAGACACAACCGACCTTCCTAGAAGTCTAAGACATTCTAATGACAAACAAAACAAAGTAGAGCTATCCTTCTCTAAACATGCATTATGATATGAGATATCAAGTGTTTTGTTCTTACCTTTGTCCAAACGCTGTTGTAGAAGTCCAAGCTTTGTTGATCTGGATGAGCTCCTCCTTTTCTCCAAAACCTGCAATCACCAACAGTCAAACCATTAAATAGCACCTGATTATAACATAAAACAAAGCATATTCAACATGTAGACCAAGGAGTACATGAAACAACTCATAAACAACAAGTCATTGAGAAGAATGGACTAATTTGCATTAAAAGTAACAAAAGGAACCATTACAACCTGAGCCTTGGTGTTGTGCAAGCTCCTTCCAGGGTCCACAAGAGTCTTCCTTTACTTTGACAAAGTTCACCCCCCTCCCAATGGAAACAAGTAAAGATGACAATCTCTCCTCACAAGCTTCTAAATGGGAGTCCTAATTCCTGCAGCATTTACCCTTAGCAATGTATAGCTTCCAACCTCTCCTCCTTCTGGCCCAATGCCTTTATTTATAGTGCTCAAGAGGAGGTTAATCAGGTCCACCATCAATGGGATAATCCCCTCTTTGGGTGGGATAGCTCCCTTATTGATGGGATAAGTTCCTCTTTGATAGGAGTGCATGAACCATCTGGAGGCGCCCAATACACGTCGAACAACCTTCTAGAATGCTCTAGAAATGACCACAAGTAACTTTTTAAAGATGAAACTTGCGCATTCTAACCTTTACAGGGGGACGCACCTGTCCCTTTACATACAGAGCGTCCAAAGACGCAGTTTTTGTGAACATAGAGAGCGTCCCCGCAGGTAAGTTTGAGAGAACCTGCGTCCCCAGAGATAAATACATTTATACAAGACTTTCTCTCTTTTTGGAGTTTGACATGGAGAGCAGAGGCATAAGACTTGCCTAAGAGGGTAGCATGACTGTTGATTGAGCCATACTAACTGTAAATAGTCATGGTGACATTTTTTAGTGTAACAGATTGCCCCCTAAAGTGCGAAGCCTGGAATAGATTAGGGTTTGTAATATCTAGGAAGGGTGAAGTGCTTTATCATTTCAAGGATTATCCCGTGGAGAGCCTGGTCAGAACCTGCAATTTTCAACACAAAATACATGTATAAGATTATATCATCACTGAGGTAGGCATTCCCATACTCAGATAAAAACTTTAACTAACAGACTAACTACTCTGATACAGGAATGATCTTGCAGTACATCATAATCATAGACTTTTGTAGACACAGTATGGACGCAACCATCTGTTTTTGATTAGTCTACTTAGATAATGAATACAAAACTCCTCGCAGCCTGGATGGTGGAAACTAGATCCAGGGTCTTCATTTCTACTTCCTGAATTGGTACGATTCTAGCCATGCGAATAAATGAGTTGATGTCGAACATGGTAGAAACCACTTGATTACCAGTTGATGATGTAAACTGTTAACAAGCGTGAGAGAGACCACCAGTAATGTCAATGGTTCTCAAAGTACCCAGTACAATCCATGAGATGTGAATGAATGAGTTGATGTCGAACATTTCACGGAATCCTTCGATCGAAAGTCAATGATGTAAACTGACGTCAAAGGCGAGAAACCTGCCATTGATGCATGCAGACTTCAAGGTACTGACGATTTCTAAGTCATCTCTCTAGATAATGTGCTGATGTCGATAGAAAGCGACCCGTTGCAGGCAAGCCCACAACACGAAATCATTGTTCAAGTTGAAGAAATGTTGCTGTAAGGACTGACTCAGGGATGGTCAAATGGATGACAAGTATTTTGCAGATGAAAGTTTTGCTTGCAGACCTCTTGAACACATAACGACACGACAGATGGCTTGGTGACGAATAACTCAAAGTTAATCCCCGGAACCCGGCTGAAGACTTTCAAAGTGGTTTGATCAACTGTGAGGTAAAAGATTTCCCAACCCAGGTGAATGAAAAGTGTCGTGTTCAAGAGTGGTAATAAAGTTTCTTTTGAGACAAAAGGTAACAAACAGGTTCATTCTTCTCTCTTTTTCCCCACCATTTCTGGCAAGTACCTCTTTATTTTTAACAAGCTTGAGGAGGATAACATATGCTTGATTATAAGCTCATCCTTCGGATGAGTCCAACCTAGTTTTGATTCGAACCCTAGGAAGGAGTGGTTCGTTCCTGTTTGTAATTGAACAGGTCCTTTACTGTAAAATGTTTAACGAGCCCAGTATAGGAGAAACTCAGTGTTTTTCAATTTTAGAGAGTCTGAAAAACTTAAGAAGACTCCAAGTTGAACTTTTTCGTAGATTTGTGTCCCTCAAGCCCGAAAAAGTATAAAATAATACCTGGGGGAACCGCTTGATCTTGCGACCAAGGAGTACTTTCATAATTAGTGCCACTGACCTGAAAAGTAAAAAGCGATCAAGGACACGTCGTTTTATTTCCGTATCGAGTTTGAAACGACAAAAACCCGGCAATCTTTTCCTGATTTTACGGTCAGAAAAGAGCTATAAGGGGACCGTCTTTTAATTCCGTTTTAACGAGTGTAAAAGAAACGCTCGGCAATCTTTTCATGTTTTATGAGTCAGAAAAGGGCTTAAAAGATGATTCTGAGGTTTCACTTTTTTGTAAGTTTTAACGAGTTTGAAAAAGGGATAAAAATGTACTCATATGGCCGACTTTCAATTTAATTTACGAGCAGGAAAAGACGGAAAGAACTCGGCATTTTCATTTGTTTTACGAGAATGAAAGATAGCAAAATAATCTCGGGATTTTCATGAGTTTAACGAGTCTTCAAAATAACCGAAATTGACTCGAGATAGGTTTCATTTTTACAAAAGCTTGAAACAGGGAAAAACTATGCTTTAAAGTAGTTTCATTTTTACACAAGCTTGAAACAGAGATAAAACTGTGCTTGATGCCCCCTAAGCATAACTGCTAGAGTGCATGCCCCCCTAGCTTCATTTCATTCAACCAGTTGGATGAAATGAAGGTTTGAGTTACGAGATCATTTGAAAGACTCGACCTAAAACTGTAAGAAAACTATGCAAAACACTGAAATAACTAACTTAAATATACAACTTAACATTTATGAGATCTAGTCAATCTCTCGACTCAAATCTGAAGGAGGATTTGTTTCGTTTTTTAACGAGCTTGACACAGGAAAAGAACTATGCTCGGATTCGGTTTCATGTTTACGCAAGCTTGAAACGAAAAACTATGCTTGTTATAAGTTCACATGCCCCCAGCATAATGACGCAAAACGAGGTACATGCCCCCCAAGCTTCATTACATTCAATGAGGTCGATGAAATGAAGTTTTACTTTCGAAAACTTGGAAAGACTTGTGGGAGTTGTTTCATTTTTTAGTGAGGTTGACACAGAAAAAGAACTATCCTCATACCTGATTCATTTTTTAACGAGGTTGACTCAGTAACAGGAACTATCCTCATACCTGATTCATTTTTTAACGAGGTTGACTCAGTAACAGGAACTGTCCTCACAAAATCCTACTTTCTACAATCTACCTACATATCCTAAAATCTAGCTGATTCATTTTTTAATGAGGTTGACTCAGTAAAAGAACTTTCCTCATACTAGCCTGTTTCAGCACAGGAAAAGGAACTGTCCTCGAACACACTGATTCATTTTTTAACGAGGTTGACACAGTAAAAGGAACTTTCCTCGCTAATCCTACTTTCCTATATAACCTACTATCTACCTGATTCATTTTTTAATGAGGTTGACTCAGTAACAGGAACTTTCCTCATAACATCCAATTTCATTTTTTAACGAGGTTGAGAGAGGAACAAACTATCCTCGTGACCAACTGATTCATTTTTTAACGAGGTTGACACAGTAAAAGGAACTTTCCTCGGACACACTGATTCATTTTTTAACGAGGTTGACACAGTAATGGAAATTTCCTCACGACTCCTTGTTTCATTTTTTAATGAGCTTGACACAAGACAAGGAACTATGCTCATGACTTCCAGTTTCATTTTTTAACGAGGTTGATACTAGAAGAAACTATCCTCGCCCCATTGATCATGGCTTTCAACCGGAAGAAAGACATGTCAATGGACACACCTTGATCATGGCTTCCAAAAGGTCTTCATCCGAAGGAAGAATAGTTCTCTGGAAGGAACACATGTCAAGGGACTCAAAAGGGATAAGAACATCGCGTTCAAGTAATCCCATAGAGTTTTCCATGTCAATTACCGGATCTAAATCAAAGCAAGATGGCTCACTTGCATCGGTAACTGAAAACATGGGACCGGTTGCCACATAATTAACCCGTGGCAGGGTAGATACCACTTTAGAATCAGGAACATTTAGAGATGTCATATTATTGGTAGCTGAGACAGGACTAGGGAATGAAAGCTGGTCCACAGTCACAATACTGCCATTGTGAGGGAAAGACATCACGCGAAAGAGTGTCGATACGACAGCTTTCATTGCATAAACATAGTCTCGCCCAAGGAGTAAATTGAAATCCAAGGGACCTCGAACTACCATAAGATCAATACAGACAGTTTTACCTTCCAAGGTAATAGAAAACTTAGGAAGGATCCCTAAAGGTTCACTAATGGTTCTGTTAAAAGCTTTCAGATTCTGCATAATAGGCGCAAGCTGAGGGGAACCCAAAGCTTTCCAAACAGTTGAGGATAAAATACTAACAGAAGCACCTTCATCTACCTGAGTACGATGTATGTCCCTACCACCCGCCTTGACAATGATTTGGAAAGGGATGGAGGAAGGAAGACGAGGTTCTGTTAGTCTATTCCAATCAAAGGAAAAGACCTCAGTACTTGGAGGGGGTTCTGTAGAAACAGGTGAAATCCCCCCGGCATAGAAGAATCTGATGTAACAAGAAGAACCTGAGCGGTATGAAGTTCACTCTCTAAATGGAAAGTGGGATCGACCGAATGTGAAATTGAATCGACCACTTGATCAACTAATGGATCATCAACCTGAGTGACATGAGTTTCACTCTCCAATGGAAGAGTGTGATCGACTGTACTTGAATTTAGATCAATCACTCCGTCAGTTGACGGTAGGTTGGGAGAAAGTTTACGGTAACCAGTTGGAAATTCTTGCTGTGGAACAGTAAGGTTTTCCAACAATGTTGAGGCTTCATCCATGTGAGGGCAAATGTGAGTTTGATGACTCCCTTTGCATAACTTACAAGGAAACCTAACTTTACCCTTTTTCCCAGGAACCTGACTATCACTGGTTGATGGATCAATGGAAAGTTGATGAAATTTTTCTGACCATACTTCCAAGACCTTTGGAATACCAAGACAATTGACAAGGAAGTGGTCACCCTTACAAAGCCTGCAAGGGTATTTGGGTTTACGTTGCATGTCGGAATTTTCCTCAACACAACTAACACTTACAGCCATGGTTGGTTGGTTGACTTCTTTCTTATCTTGCTTCTTCTTCTTCTTCTTCTTCTTCCCTTTCTTCTTCTTCTTAGCCTCCTGGTTACTAGCATCAAGGCTTTTACCAGGCGAAGAGGAAGAAATGGAGGAAGAAAAATTAGGCGAAGAAGGTAAAGGGTCAACAGAAGGTTGGTGATGTTGAGACGGTGAACTCTGTTGAGGTGAAGCATCCGGTTGAGGTGGAACAATTGGAGTACTTTGGGCCAACGAAGTTGAAAATAACCATATCGGTAATCCTATTGTAAATCCAGGTAATGACAAAGTAGCCATATAAGGAGGACCAACATTTCCAAAGTAAGGAAAAGTACTAGGATTCTCATTAGGAGGGGTTCCTAGGTTGGTAAATTCCGGAACATTTGCCATTATATTCAACTTCAGTGAATTTTATTAACAATTTATAACTAAAATTAACAATTCACAATTCACACTTAACAACTAAAATTCACAATTCACACCTATGGTCTCTAAAAGTAAAAACAAACAAATTAACACGCGCTATCAAATCTAGGAGTCAAACCACACACAAACAGTAACCTTCCGGACCGAAAACACTAGTTGGTGATGAAGCCCAACATCGCAGAAGTCAGTACAGAAGTGGCGGGTGGAACAGTTACCCCGGCAACCTGCTTAATGAATAGACTGGACCAAGTTCCTCCACTTTAACCGTCTCGAGTGAAGTGAACCCCCCAGAAAATCCAAGTGAGTCTAGCCGACGTCTGCTCCAGGTACAGTGGGATCTTCCCTCCACCGTCACCTTGGGTAGAACCCTAAAGATAATGGTCACTAAGGTTACCAACAGCAACAAATGCACCTGGGGGAACAGTCTACACTCCGACAGCACGCAAGGGCAGAGTATCAAGCTCAATCCCCTTGCCGGCTCCTTGATAATAATCCAAGGTTTACCGACAAGTGACCCCTGGCTCCTCGACAATGGTTAATCCGAGGTTTACCGTTTGTAATACGTGCGTGTCTGGCGTCGTTCCCAACGAGGGAGGATTGATCCCCTCACTGGTTCGGACACGAGCTCGTGCTTCTCCTTTAAGAGGAGCTTTCCCAGAGTACAAATGAAACAGTTGGATTTATCCTACCACAAGATGAGATACTTGTTTGGTTTTACTGTCTTGGAGAGTTAATTACTCTCCTACTCCAAGACACTAGCCTGATCTATATTGGTGTTTCAGAGCCCTAGAAATGTAAAAATTACTAGATGAATTTTAATTAAGCGCTGTGTTATTAAGGCTGTTATTACTCAAAGGGGTAAATGGAGATGAAACCAATGGTGTTATGACCCGACTCAACTGAATGCAATCGAATATGATAATGTAATCTTTTCAATTCGATGAATCCTAACTAAAGTAAGGAGAGAGTTTCCATTCACTTCCAACAATGCAAAAAATTGATGCACTAATTTTATCAAGAAAAACTAATGCAAATCAATTCCAAACCATTTTTTATTTTTTGTTTTTGTGTAAATTCAAATCAAAGAAAATTGATCTAAATCTACGATTGATTTTTCAGAATGTTAACTATGCAATTGTAATCTATGCACAATTCACTTGAAAAGTATGCAAATGTAATCTATGCACATTTTTCATTAATATTCTGAAAATGAGAATTCTAATTATGCAAATGTGATCTATGCAAGAGAATTCTCAAACACAAGATGATTCTAATGGAATCTAAGAACCAATCAAGTGCAAGTTGAGAAAATTGGGTGAGAGTTCCAAAGATCAAAACATAAAAACACTCAAAGGCGATTAACACTCATACACAATTTAGCCCCCCCCGCTGAATGAGGGGGAAATTTTTTGCAAAAACAAAAGCAAAAAGATGCAAAATTGTGAAAAGACTGAGACAAACCTCCAAGTAATGACCAAAGGAAATCAAATTAAGAATTTCTCAAAAAGAGACTCAAAACACCCAATTGATGAAAGCTTAAAGCAGGAATGCCAATGAAACAAGCTTAGGTGAAGATCTTTGACAGGAGACTAATGGATCTGGGCAGTAAAAACTAAGAAAAAGCAAAATCTAAGAGAAAAAATGCAAAAAATGGAGTTTTCTTCAAATTTTAGCAGGGGACGCAGGCGACCCGTTAGAACAGGTGCGGGCCCGCTCTGTGCACACAACAACAGTGCGTCCAGGGACGCACTGTGCAATACTCAGGGGGTGCGTCCTACTGAAAAACTCAAGAAAAATTAAAAGGAATCTAACTCTAAGCTAACCCACCCAAAACCAAAGTCACAAAGCCAAAAACCGGAAAAATAAACTATTTTCTCAGAGCAAAGTTCATACAAAGGAAAAGACTTTTCACATTAATGGAATCCCCAGTGGAGTCGCCAATTTGTCAGGCGGAAAGAGTCAATAGTGCGGACACAACCGACCTTCCTAGAAGTCTAAGACATTCTAATGACAAACAAAACAAAGTAGAGCTATCCTTCTCTAAACATGCATTATGATATGAGATATCAAGTGTTTTGTTCTTACCTTTGTCCAAACGCTGTTGTAGAAGTCCAAGCTTTGTTGATCTGGATGAGCTCCTCCTTTTCTCCAAAACCTGTAATCACCAACAGTCAAACCATTAAATAGCACCTGATTATAACATAAAACAAAGCATATTCAACATGTAGACCAAGGAGTACATGAAACAACTCATAAACAACAAGTCATTGAGAAGAATGGACTAATTTGCATTAAAAGTAACAAAAGGAACCATTACAACCTGAGCCTTGGTGTTGTGCAAGCTCCTTCCAGGGTCCACAAGAGTCTTCCTTTACTTTGACAAAGTTCACCCCCCTCCCAATGGAAACAAGTAAAGATGACAATCTCTCCTCACAAGCTTCTAAATGGGAGTCCTAATTCCTGCAGCATTTACCCTTAGCAATGTATAGCTTCCAACCTCTCCTCCTTCTGGCCCAATGCCTTTATTTATAGTGCTCAAGAGGAGGTTAATCAGGTCCACCATCAATGGGATAATCCCCTCTTTGGGTGGGATAGCTCCCTTATTGATGGGATAAGTTCCTCTTTGATAGGAGTGCATGAACCATCTGGAGGCGCCCAATACACGTCGAACAACCTTCTAGAATGCTCTAGAAATGACCACAAGTAACTTTTTAAAGATGAAACTTGCGCATTCTAACCTTTACAGGGGGACGCACCTGTCCCTTTACATACAGAGCGTCCAAAGACGCAGTTTTTGTGAACATAGAGAGCGTCCCCGCAGGTAAGTTTGAGAGAACCTGCGTCCCCAGAGATAAATACATTTATACAAGACTTTCTCTCTTTTTGGAGTTTGACATGGAGAGCAGAGGCATAAGACTTGCCTAAGAGGGTAGCATGACTGTTGATTGAGCCATACTAACTGTAAATAGTCATGGTGACATTTTTTAGTGTAACAGATTGCCCCCTAAAGTGCGAAGCCTGGAATAGATTAGGGTTTGTAATATCTAGGAAGGGTGAAGTGCTTTATCATTTCAAGGATTATCCCGTGGAGAGCCTGGTCAGAACCTGCAATTTTCAACACAAAATACATGTATAAGATTATATCATCACTGAGGTAGGCATTCCCATACTCAGATAAAAACTTTAACTAACAGACTAACTACTCTGATACAGGAATGATCTTGCAGTACATCATAATCATAGACTTTTGTAGACACAGTATGGACGCAACCATCTGTTTTTGATTAGTCTACTTAGATAATGAATACAAAACTCCTCGCAGCCTGGATGGTGGAAACTAGATCCAGGGTCTTCATTTCTACTTCCTGAATTGGTACGATTCTAGCCATGCGAATAAATGAGTTGATGTCGAACATGGTAGAAACCACTTGATTACCAGTTGATGATGTAAACTGTTAACAAGCGTGAGAGAGACCACCAGTAATGTCAATGGTTCTCAAAGTACCCAGTACAATCCATGAGATGTGAATGAATGAGTTGATGTCGAACATTTCACGGAATCCTTCGATCGAAAGTCAATGATGTAAACTGACGTCAAAGGCGAGAAACCTGCCATTGATGCATGCAGACTTCAAGGTACTGACGATTTCTAAGTCATCTCTCTAGATAATGTGCTGATGTCGATAGAAAGCGACCCGTTGCAGGCAAGCCCACAACACGAAATCATTGTTCAAGTTGAAGAAATGTTGCTGTAAGGACTGACTCAGGGATGGTCAAATGGATGACAAGTATTTTGCAGATGAAAGTTTTGCTTGCAGACCTCTTGAACACATAACGACACGACAGATGGCTTGGTGACGAATAACTCAAAGTTAATCCCCGGAACCCGGCTGAAGACTTTCAAAGTGGTTTGATCAACTGTGAGGTAAAAGATTTCCCAACCCAGGTGAATGAAAAGTGTCGTGTTCAAGAGTGGTAATAAAGTTTCTTTTGAGACAAAAGGTAACAAACAGGTTCATTCTTCTCTCTTTTCCCCCACCATTTCTGGCAAGTACCTCTTTATTTTTAACAAGCTTGAGGAGGATAACATATGCTTGATTATAAGCTCATCCTTCGGATGAGTCCAACCTAGTTTTGATTCGAACCCTAGGAAGGAGTGGTTCGTTCCTGTTTGTAATTGAACAGGTCCTTTACTGTAAAATGTTTAACGAGCCCAGTATAGGAGAAACTCGGTGTTTTTCAATTTTAGAGAGTCTGAAAAACTTAAGAAGACTCCAAGTTGAACTTTTTCGTAGATTTGTGTCCCTCAAGCCCGAAAAAGTATAAAATAATACCTGGGGGAACCGCTTGATCTTGCGACCAAGGAGTACTTTCATAATTAGTGCCACTGACCTGAAAAGTAAAAAGCGATCAAGGACACGTCGTTTTATTTCCGTATCGAGTTTGAAACGACAAAAACCCGGCAATCTTTTCCTGATTTTACGGTCAGAAAAGAGCTATAAGGGGACCGTCTTTTAATTCCGTTTTAACGAGTGTAAAAGAAACGCTCGGCAATCTTTTCATGTTTTAGGAGTCAGAAAAGGGCTTAAAAGATGACTCTGAGGTTTCACTTTTTCGTAAGTTTTAACGAGTTCGAAAAAGGGATAAAAATGTACTCATATGGCCGACTTTCAATTTAATTTACGAGCAGGAAAAGACGGAAAGAACTCGGCATTTTCATTTGTTTTACGAGAATGAAAGATAGCAAAATAATCTCGGGATTTTCATGAGTTTAACGAGTCTTCAAAATAACCGAAATTGACTCGAGATAGGTTTCATTTTTACAAAAGCTTGAAATAGGGAAAAACTATGCTTTAAAGTAGTTTCATTTTTACACAAGCTTGAAACAGAGATAAAACTGTGCTTGATGCCCCCTAAGCATAACTGCTAGAGTGCATGCCCCCCTAGCTTCATTTCATTCAACCAGTTGGATGAAATGAAGGTTTGAGTTACGAGATCATTTGAAAGACTCGACCTAAAACTGTAAGAAAACTATGCAAAACACTGAAATAACTAACTTAAATATACAACTTAACATTTATGAGATCTAGTCAATCTCTCGACTCAAATCTGAAGGAGGATTTGTTTCATTTTTTAACGAGCTTGACACAGGAAAAGAACTATGCTCGGATTCGGTTTCATGTTTACGCAAGCTTGAAACGAAAAACTATGCTTGTTATAAGTTCACATGCCCCTAGCATAATGACGCAAAACGAGGTACATGCCCCCCAAGCTTCATTACATTCAATGAGGTCGATGAAATGAAGTTTTACTTTCGAAAACTTGGAAAGACTTGTGGGAGTTGTTTCATTTTTTAGTGAGGTTGACACAGAAAAAGAACTATCCTCATACCTGATTCATTTTTTAACGAGGTTGACTCAGTAACAGGAACTATCCTCATACCTGATTCATTTTTTAACGAGGTTGACTCAGTAACAGGAACTGTCCTCACAAAATCCTACTTTCTACAATCTACCTACATATCCTAAAATCTAGCTGATTCATTTTTTAATGAGGTTGACTCAGTAAAAGAACTTTCCTCATACTAGCCTGTTTCAGCACAGGAAAAGGAACTGTCCTCGAACACACTGATTCATTTTTTAACGAGGTTGACACAGTAAAAGGAACTTTCCTCGCTAATCCTACTTTCCTATATAACCTACTATCTACCTGATTCATTTTTTAATGAGGTTGACTCAGTAACAGGAACTTTCCTCATAACATCCAATTTCATTTTTTAACGAGGTTGAGAGAGGAACAAACTATCCTCGTGACCAACTGATTCATTTTTTAACGAGGTTGACACAGTAAAAGGAACTTTCCTCGGACACACTGATTCATTTTTTAACGAGGTTGACACAGTAAAAGGAACTTTCCTCACGACTCCTTGTTTCATTTTTTAATGAGCTTGACACAAGACAAGGAACTATGCTCATGACTTCCAGTTTCATTTTTTAACGAGGTTGATACTAGAAGAAACTATCCTCGCCCCATTGATCATGGCTTTCAACCGGAAGAAAGACATGTCAATGGACACACCTTGATCATGGCTTCCAAAAGGTCTTCATCCGAAGGAAGAATAGTTCTCTGGAAGGAACACATGTCAAGGGACTCAAAAGGGATAAGAACATCGCGTTCAAGTAATCCCATAGAGTTTTCCATGTCAATTACCGGATCTAAATCAAAGCAAGATGGCTCACTTACATCGGTAACTGAAAACATGGGACCGGTTGCCACATAATTAACCCGTGGCAGGGTAGATACCACTTTAGAATCAGGAACATTTAGAGATGTCATATTATTGGTAGCTGAGACAGGACTAGGGAATGAAAGCTGGTCCACAGTCACAATACTGCCATTGTGAGGGAAAGACATCACGCGAAAGAGTGTCGATACGACAGCTTTCATTGCATAAACATAGTCTCGCCCAAGGAGTAAATTGAAATCCAAGGGACCTCGAACTACCATAAGATCAATACAGACAGTTTTACCTTCCAAGGTAATGGAAAACTTAGGAAGGATCCCTAAAGGTTCACTAATGGTTCTGTTAAAAGCTTTCAGATTCTGCGTAATAGGCGCAAGCTGAGGGGAACCCAAAGCTTTCCAAACAGTTGAGGATAAAATACTAACAGAAGCACCTTCATCTACCTGAGTACGATGTATGTCCCTACCACCCGCCTTGACAATGATTTGGAAAGGGATGGAGGAAGGAAGACGAGGTTCTGTTAGTCTATTCCAATCAAAGGAAAAGACCTCAGTACTTGGAGGGGGTTCTGTAGAAACAGGTGAAATCCCCCCCGGCATAGAAGAATCTGATGTAACAAGAAGAACCTGAGCGGTATGAAGTTCACTCTCTAAATGGAAAGTGGGATCGACCGAATGTGAAATTGAATCGACCACTTGATCAACTAATGGATCATCAACCTGAGTGACATGAGTTTCACTCTCCAATGGAAGAGTGTGATCGACTGTACTTGAATTTAGATCAATCACTCCGTCAGTTGACGGTAGGTTGGGAGAAAGTTTACGGTAACCAGTTGGAAATTCTTGCTGTGGAACAGTAAGGTTTTCCAACAATGTTGAGGCTTCATCCATGTGAGGGCAAATGTGATTTTGATGACTCCCTTTGCATAACTTACAAGGAAACCTAACTTTACCCTTTTTCCCAGGAACCTGACTATCACTGGTTGATGGATCAATGGAAAGTTGATGAAATTTTTCTGACCATACTTCCAAGACCTTTGGAATACCAGGACAATTGACAAGGTAGTGGTCACCCTTACAAAGCCTGCAAGGGTATTTGGGTTTACGGTGCATGTCGGAATTTTCCTCAACACAACTAACACTTACAGCCATGGTTGGTTGGTTGACTTCTTTCTTATCTTGCTTCTTCTTCTTCTTCTTCTTCTTCCCTTTCTTCTTCTTCTTAGCCTCCTGGTTACTAGCATCAAGGCTTTTACCAGGCGAAGAGGAAGAAATGGAGGAAGAAAAATTAGGCGAAGAAGGTAAAGGGTCAACAGAAGGTTGGTGATGTTGAGACGGTGAACTCTGTTGAGGTGAAGCATCCGGTTGAGGTGGAACAATTGGAGTACTTTGGGCCAACGAAGTTGAAAATAACCATATCGGTAATCCTATTGTAAATCCAGGTAATGACAAAGTAGCCATATAAGGAGGACCAACATTTCCAAAGTAAGGAAAAGTACTAGGATTCTCATTAGGAGGGGTTCCTAGGTTGGTAAATTCTGGAACATTTGCCATTATATTCAACTTCAGTGAATTTTATTAACAATTTATAACTAAAATTAACAATTCACAATTCACACTTAACAACTAAAATTCACAATTCACACCTATGGTCTCTAAAAGTAAAAACAAACAAATTAACAAGCGCTATCAAATCTAGGAGTCAAACCACACACAAACAGTAACCTTCCGGACCGAAAACACTAGTTGGTGATGAAGCCCAACATCGCAGAAGTCAGTACAGAAGTGGCGGGTGGAACAGTTACCCCGGCAACCTGCTTAATGAATAGACTGGACCAAGTTCCTCCACTTTAACCGTCTCGAGTGAAGTGAACCCCCCAGAAAATCCAAGTGAGTCTAGCCGACGTCTGCTCCAGGTACAGTGGGATCTTCCCTCCACCATCACCTTGGGTAGAACCCTAAAGATAATGGTCACTAAGGTTACCAACAACAACAAATGCACCTGGGGGAACAGTCTACACTCCGACAGAACGCAAGGGCAGAGTATCAAGCTCAATCCCCTTGCCGGCTCCTTGACAATAATCCAAGGTTTACCGACAAGTGACCCCTGGCTCCTCGACAATGGTTAATCTGAGGTTTACCGTTTGTAATACGTGCGTGTCTGGCGTCGTTCCCAACGAGGGAGGATTGATCCCCTCACTGGTTCGGACACGAGCTCGTGCTTCTCCTTTAAGAGGAGCTTTCCCAGAGTACAAATGAAACAGTTGGATTTATCCTACCACAAGATGAGATACTTGTTTGGTTTTACTATCTTGGAGAGTTAATTACTCTCCTACTCCAAGACACTAGCCTGATCTATATTGGTGTTTCAGAGCCCTAGAAATGTAAAAATTACTAGATGAATTTTAATTAAGCGCTGTGTTATTAAGGCTGTTATTACTCAAAGGGGTAAATGGAGATGAAACCAATGGTGTTATGACCCGACTCAACTGAATGCAATCGAATATGATAATGTAATCTTTTCAATTCGATGAATCCTAACTAAAGTAAGGAGAGAGTTTCCATTCACTTCCAACAATGCAAAAAATTGATGCACTAATTTTATCAAGAAAAACTAATGCAAATCAATTCCAAACCATTTTTTATTTTTTGTTTTTGTGTAAATTCAAATCAAAGAAAACTGATCTAAATCTACGATTGATTTTTCAGAATGTTAACTATGCAATTGTAATCTATGCACAATTCACTTGAAAAGTATGCAAATGTAATCTATGCACATTTTTCATTAATATTCTGAAAATGAGAATTCTAATTATGCAAATGTGATCTATGCAAGAGAATTCTCAAACACAAGATGATTCTAATGGAATCTAAGAACCAATCAAGTGCAAGTTGAGAAAATTGGGTGAGAGTTCCAAAGATCAAAACATAAAAACACTCAAAGGCGATTAACACTCATACACAATTTAGCCCCCCCCGCTGAATGAGGGGGAAATTTTTTGCAAAAACAAAAGCAAAAAGATGCAAAATTGTGAAAAGACTGAGACAAACCTCCAAGTAATGACCAAAGGAAATCAAATTAAGAATTTCTCAAAAAGAGACTCAAAACACCCAATTGATGAAAGCTTAAAGCAGGAATGCCAATGAAACAAGCTTAGGTGAAGATCTTTGACAGGAGACTAATGGATTTGGGCAGTAAAAACTAAGAAAAAGCAAAATCTAAGAGAAAAAATGCAAAAAACGGAGTTTTCTTCAAATTTTAGCAGGGGACGCAGGTGACCCGTTAGAACAAGTGCGGGCCCGCTCTGTGCACACAGCAACAGTGCGTCCAGGGACGCACTGTGCAATACTCAGGGGGTGCGTCCTACTGAAAAACTCAAGAAAAATTAAAAGGAATCTAACTCTAAGCTAACCCACCCAAAACCAAAGTCACAGAGCCAAAAACCGGAAAAATAAACTATTTTCTCAGAGCAAAGTTCATACAAAGGAAAAGACTTTTCACATTAATGGAATCCCCAGTGGAGTCGCCAATTTGTCAGGCGGAAAGAGTCAATAGTGCGGACACAACCGACCTTCCTAGAAGTCTAAGACATTCTAATGACAAACAAAACAAAGTAGAGCTATCCTTCTCTAAACATGCATTATGATATGAGATATCAAGTGTTTTGTTCTTACCTTTGTCCAAACGCTGTTGTAGAAGTCCAAGCTTTGTTGATCTGGATGAGCTCCTCCTTTTCTCCAAAACCTGCAATCACCAACAGTCAAACCATTAAATAGCACCTGATTATAACATAAAACAAAGCATATTCAACATGTAGACCAAGGAGTACATGAAACAACTCATAAACAACAAGTCATTGAGAAGAATGGACTAATTTGCATTAAAAGTAACAAAAGGAACCATTACAACCTGAGCCTTGGTGTTGTGCAAGCTCCTTCCAGGGTCCACAAGAGTCTTCCTTTACTTTGACAAAGTTCACCCCCCTCCCAATGGAAACAAGTAAAGATGACAATCTCTCCTCACAAGCTTCTAAATGGGAGTCCTAATTCCTGCAGCATTTACCCTTAGCAATGTATAGCTTCCAACCTCTCCTCCTTCTGGCCCAATGCCTTTATTTATAGTGCTCAAGAGGAGGTTAATCAGGTCCACCATCAATGGGATAATCCCCTCTTTGGGTGGGATAGCTCCCTTATTGATGGGATAAGTTCCTCTTTGATAGGAGTGCATGAACCATCTGGAGGCGCCCAATACACGTCGAACAACCTTCTAGAATGCTCTAGAAATGACCACAAGTAACTTTTTAAAGATGAAACTTGCGCATTCTAACCTTTACAGGGGGACGCACCTGTCCCTTTACATACAGAGCATCCAAAGACGCAGTTTTTGTGAACATAGAGAGCGTCCCCACAGGTAAGTTTGAGAGAACCTGCATCCCCAGAGATAAATACATTTATACAAGACTTTCTCTCTTTTTGGAGTTTGACATGGAGAGCAGAGGCATAAGACTTGCCTAAGAGGGTAGCATGACTGTTGATTGAGCCATACTAACTGTAAATAGTCATGGTGACATTTTTTAGTGTAACAGAGCCACAATGAGCCCTGTGGAGGGAACTTTGCAGACAAAAGAACAAATTGTAAAGTCTTATGTGTAGGGTATTATTGGCCCATGCTTTTCAGGGATGCTAAGAAATTTGTGATTAGTTTTGATGCTTATTAGAGAATGGTGAGGCCAGTTCCTTTAGATGAGATGCCCCTTCAGATAAAAATATCCATAGAACCTTTTGAGAAGTGGGTGTTAGATTTTGTGGGACCTATTTCTACAAAGTAAAAGAAAAAGAGATACATTTTGGTTTGCACCGAATATGTTTCGAAGTGGGTGGAGGCTAAGGCTTTGTATTTTGTGACTGAGAAAACATTGGTGGATTTCCTCTTTGAAGACATTTTCACCAGATTTGGAGTGCCTTGAGAGATCGTTACGGATCAAGGCACACAATTTACATCTAAGTTGGTCAAAGCCATCATTGAACAATATCAAATTAAGCATCGAAAGTCTACTCCTTACCACCCCCAAGCAAATGGGCAGGTGGAGTCTACAAACAAATTATTAGAATCCATTCTCACCAAAACCATCCAGCTTCACCATAAGGATTGGGCTAACAAGTTGCTTCAAGAATTACAGGCTTATTGCATAACTTGGAGGAATGTGATAGGGAACACCCCGTATGAATTAGTATATGGGAAACAAGTATTTCTTCCTATTGAATTCCAAGTAAAAATATTCCAAACTCCCACTCAGTTGGGGTTGAATCTCAATGAATTCCAAGAGAAAAGGTTAATGCAACTAAATGAGCTTGATGAGATCAGACATGATGCATTCCATCAAACAATGTTAGTGCAAGATCACAGAGCCCAATGGCATGATAATTTTATCAAGAAAAGGTCTTCCACCCAGGGGATTGGGCCTTACTCTATGACAACAAATTCAAGTATTTCAAAGGTAATTTTTCAACCAGATGGTTAGGCCCCTATGAAGTGGATGAAGTTTTTAACAATGGCTCCATTTGAATTAAAACCATTGATGATAATCAAACCCCATTTGTTGTAAATGGCCATCTATTAAAGATCTACCACCAGACACTTTCCCGATAAGAAGTTTTGTAGGAAGTAAGAGGAGATCCATGAATATAGTTGGCTCATGAAAATGACTAGCCTTCTACTGGTTCATCTGGCTGGTTCTTTTCTTTTTATCGTATATATATTTATAATTATGTATATGTATATAGTATAAATAAATAGTGAGCTGTAATTTTTCATATTTATAGGTGTTCTCCCCACAGCTCATGTAGAATAAAGGAGAAATTTGTCTTGGGTAGGTTTATTCCTTTAACTAGACTTGACAGATTAGTTATGGAAAAGGATCTTTTGGAGTCTTCTTTGGATGTTTCAGACTCTCAAAAACTGAAAATCCCAAGCAGTGACTGATCTAGGCTCGTAAAAATTGAATGGAATAGTGGTATTTTAGGGATTCCTTGAGTATATAATTATTATTTTCTAGGATCAAGGGAATATCTATGGAAAAGAAGCCCCCTTGGAGTCTATTTTGGGTTATTCAGACTCTCTAAAAGTGAATGCCTCAAGCACATGGCTACTTCAGGCTCGTTAAAATCATGAGGTGGAAGTAGTTAGGGATTTGCTAAGCATAGAATTATTCTTTTTCGGGCTCAGCAGAATACTTCTGGAAAAGAAGCCCCCCTGCAGTCTTCTTTTTGGACATTTCAGACTCTCTAAATATGAAATTCCCTAGGCAACAATCACCCCAGGCTTGGTCAAAATCCATGGGATGATGTTTCAAAGTTAATTTCATGATTCAGAGACAAACTGCAATAAGTTATGTGATGATATTCCAGGAATAGTTTTGTTTCCAGTTATGTTAAGACTCATTCTGTACTTAAAAACTTCCTGTACTTAACTGCATGTACTTAATTGATCACTGTCATAAAATATTGTAATTTTTGAGCATGACATTTGCAAAAGAAAAGTTGTGTAAAGATTCCACTCGTTAATATGTGTTGCAAAGACATCATTGTTTGCGTCTGTTATTATGCCATTATTCCAAGTTAGGCTTAGCATGATTCTTCAAACTTCGAGCTCCAAATTATTATAAGTTAGAACTAAAGGTATGTGACTGTGATTTATCTAGACTAGATCATAAACATTTGATTGTATGTATATAAATGTGTTACCTCTATTACTTACAATTACCATTTCTCCCAGAATATCACTCCTTCCCATGATTATCAATCCTTTCTTACCCCCACTCCCTTCCTAATCATGATCATGCATGTCAATCCCTCATTCACCTTTGATGATTTATCTCTCTATCAATTCAAATGATGATTGAGTGAGTGACCATCATGACACCTAATGCTTGGTGACTCACCTCCTCCCATTTGCCCATTCCCACAGATTATGGTGTAGACTGTCAGATTGACCATTGGAGCAAAGTTTTTATAAAGTTCATAAGGCCAAGGCAGTAATGCAATGATATTTTGATATAGGGCAGTCAACTGTGAAATTGTTCTTATAGCTAAAAGTTTGAGAAAGGTAGCTTCGCATCGACATGGGGGCCGACAGGCATGAACCTACTTTTAGGCAATTTTCATAGAGCCCAGACTATGGGAAGTGTAAAGAGATACTAGAAGGCAGAGGGTGGATGAATTTTATCCAGAAATTCCAACGGTTTAATTACAAATTTTCATTAGTTTTTGCGCAGAGATTTGATGGGGAAAATGTGAAGATCAACAATTTGAAATTTAAGGTCACCGAGGAGTCTATTAGAAAGGCTACATGGTTTCCTTCCACGGGTGAGCCATTCTTCAAAGGTGGGAAAATGAATGTATCAGGTTGCGCGAAGTTTCTTAAACCGACATATCAGACACTTAGTTGGTCCAAGGGGGTATTGCGCAGTTGTTTAGAGGAAAAATGGCACCCGTTGGTCACCATTCTCCAGAGGTTCATTACATGTGAAGGAAGGTATGCAATCATTTTTATTTATCATATTCAGTTGTTATTGCATTTCTTTGAGGACCATAGAATTAATATTCCTCATTTCTTACGGTTGAGTTTACATAAGATGGCTCGAGGCGTCCAATCCGAGAGTAAGAACCCTGAAAATTCCATCTATCACCATAGTTTAATCAAGATGATCATAGTGGCTAAATTAGGTAAAAGGAGGAAGTCCTGGGAGGACTTCTTCATTGAGACTTTTCCTGGGGAAGGGATGTAGTTTAAGGGTCGACAGAGGCTTATCAGTCCAACATCGAAGTATATGAAGGAAGAAACTCCTCAAAGCTCCAAGCCTAAGCCTAGCCCTACACCTAAACCTACCCCTCCTACAGAAGCGACTCCCACAGAAAACCCTCATGAATCATCACCCAAATCTGGTGCCCCGAGGAAGAACCAGTCTTGAAATTGACAGGAGAAAATAAAAAAAATAAGAATGTAGAGAAGAAAAGTAACAGGAAGGTAGGGAAGAAACATAAAGAAAAGAGGGGCCACAAGTACCAACTTGAGCACACCGAAGCACTTGAGAAAATTGATGTTGTGGAGGGGTCTCTTCTCGAAACGGAAGAGCTGGCTCCCGAAGCCCCTGAAAAACATGCACAAGCCGATACCACCCTCAAGCGGAAACGAAAACTTTTTCCAGTCGACCAGAAGTCAGTTCCCACTGCATAACCCTCAACTTAGGGTCAACGACGAACCAGAAGTATGAGTAAGGTTGAATACCTTGTAATAGGGACCCTAAATCTAGAGCCTGTCGACATCCTTTCCTCCCCTGACCCAGATACTAGAAGATAGAATCCAAGAAGTGAAGAATTGAAAACCCCCTTGTTTTAAGAAAACATTCCCCAAGATATTGCTGAAGATTTGGAAGACATGTCTCCACCCCAGCCAGTGATTAGTAAGAATACTAGTAAAAAGAGACAGGGTACCAACTTGGACAAAAAGGCCACCAGTCAAGTTTGAGGGGGGAGTACATCTCAACAACCATAACACTAGTCAAGACACCCACTCTTAATAATGAAGAAAACTTACATATTCGTTTAGTTAAGTTGCAGAAGAAGATTGTAAAGTTATGAGAGCGCGGAAATAAGTACAAAGTCTTATTTCGTTATGTGCGTGAGGTTAAAAATCAAATCAGGGACACTAACCTCTCTCTAATCTCCCAAAATGATGTGCTAAAATGAAAGAATAAGAAACTACTTCGGTGGAAGTCATCCCAACTTAAACCCACAAAGAAACTCAATGCTCAGGAATTGGCCCTACAGTTTAAAAAGTGCTGAGTCCCAGTTAATCGTGGTTTAGAAGTTCTGGTTAAGGCAGCAGGAATTTAACTGGAGGCCTCTCTTACACTGTCCTTTTTGGTGAATTTGTAGCTGATGCATGAGGGCATGCATTCGTACAGGCATGGGGGGGTGTTGGAGCCCATTTTTGTCCCCATTTCTTTACTCTTTTCACCTACATTTTCACTCTTTTTACCTATATTGTACTTCTTTTACCTTCTATACTATACCATTTACTGCCAAAACCCTATCATCATATGACTAGAGGTAAAGGCATTCTACTTAGCATTATTTCGATGTTTTTGGTTAAGTTTGGATAGATTATAGGATCATACTTATTAGGCCATCTCTAGCTCTATATTTTATTGGAATCGTAGCTATGGAGACTGTTGGTAGGTGAATGGCAAGCTAAACATCTAGTCAAAGCATGATGAGGTGGACACTTCATCATTTAAGTGTCACTATCATTCTGTACTTAAAACTTCATTTACAATTTTGTACTTAAGCTGGCAGTCAATGATCAACAACTTCTTTTGGTGGAATAGTAAGCGGTTTATGGGATCTTCTAGCATATCATACACCGATATCCCTGTGGCCGAGGATAGAAAGTGGGTTTTCAGGTCAAACATAGCCAATTGAAGTCTAATGGAGTCATGCAAAACTGATTCAGGATTGATCTTATGAGATATTATACAGCCCCTGATAGTCATCGATCAACAATTTTCTATGTTAAGAGATAGTTAGTTAAGGCTAGTATCTATCGAATGTCTTCTTAAAGGCTTGATGAGTTTGAATTTAGTTTACTACTGAGTAATGATGGCGATGTAATGTTCTAGACTCATAGATTTTGAAAACTTATGTTATTTTGAGACTCCAGACTATGTATGTCAACGTTTAAGCTTTGATCTAATTCAGTTCCAACACTGTTCTACTGTAAGTAATTACGATTGCATTTTGAATTTCATTTTACTGAGTTAATTTAACTTGCTCCAGGCATGGCATGGGCCCACCACTCTAGAACCAAGTCTAGATATAGGATTAGTTTACTGTGTAAATATTACATAGCATATTGTGTGATTGTTTAGTTTTCGAATGGTTTAATTGATTATGTACCTAAGTTTTTAGTTCGATCCTGTAGATTAAATTTACAGACTAAACTTTCGTAATTAATCCATAGACACTGGGCAATGATTTAAATTTTTAACTCTCTTCTAAAGAGCCTCATCATATAGATGCGTTGTGAATCGTTCTGATTTGAATTATTAATAGAATTTTGAATAGTATTCCAAACATTATACTCTGTAAGCCTTCGAATTCAAAAGTGTACATGGATACTTCAGCATTAGAACATTCGAATGAGTGTTTTCCATTAAACGTAATTTGAATTCTGTAATTAGCATTTCATAAGTCAGAGTGATTTTACTATTAAGAAAAATAGTGTTTGAAATGATTTGTTTGAGTTTTGCATTATAGAAGTAATTTGTAGCAAGCTTGTCTTAGTTGTAATATTCTTGTTTAAAAGAGTGACTGAATAGAGTTAAAATAGGAATGGATTCTATAGGATTTAATGAATGAGTGAGTGAGTTTGTTAAGCATTGAGTATTTTAAAACACGTACGATTTCTTTAGAGCTTTGTTAGAGCAACACGCTTGATTCATGGTTGAATGCTTTAAGTAGATATAGGAGTTCGAGTAAATAGGTTTATGTACTTAAACATTAATTATAAAAGGAAATCACCTACTTTGTAATTAGATCTTGAATCTGAACCAATACGTAGTGTAAATCAGTGATTACGACCCCTGGTTGATGATTTAATATTAGGAGCTTTAAAATAATGAATTAAAAGTCCCAACAACAGGTTTTGGTGGAGATCTCTTATATTCTCTCTCTCTCTCTCATACTCTTGGAGACTTAGAGTTTTCTTGGAGCACTCTTGGAGGGTGTGGCATACTTGTATTTTTGGACCAAGAAGGCAAAGGAGGAGCAGGAAAGTGCAAGAGGGCATCGGGATCAGAACCTACATCAGATTTTCTTCCAAGTACCGAGTTGCATGTATGTTTCCTTCACTAGTTTTGGCAGGCATGACATATGCATGTGGATTTTTTGTTGTGATTTGTCATTAGCATGGAGGATGGCCTGGATTGATAGTGGATTTTCCTAGACTTTCCATTTCCTAGATAGCCATGGTGATTGTGGGTTTACTTTCAGTGCTTGTTTTGGTTGGTTCTCATGTTTCCTTTAGCTTGGGTTGAGTTATTAGTTCCTAGAAGCCTTGGTTGGACAAATGCTTTGGAAGCCCTATAATGGCTTGGGTTGAGTTACTAGTCCTGGAAGCCCTATTTGGACAAATGCTTTGGAATCCTTGTAAAAATTTGGGTTGAGTTACTAGTCCTGGAAGCCTTGGTTGGACACACGCTCTAGAATACCTTCATTAGGGGAATTTTGAGATCTAAAATGGGACTCCTAAGAAAAATATACAACCAAAACTTTATAAGAACCAATAGGATTCAAGATGACAATGTCAACCATGGGGGATGATTCACCATTTTTAGAGTAAAAAAGAAAAAATATTTAAAAATAATAAAATAATAAAACTACTTTTTCAACTCGTATTTTCAACTTATCTCCCTAAGGTTTTACTAAAATTTCGAGCAGGAGTACTCGTTGGATACAAAATTTAATTCCTCATCCAGGGAGTACCCATGTTGCATACTTTCAATGGATGCTAGAACACTAAAAATGATAAATACATGAAAAGATGTGATTACAATCATGGTTTTCATGCATTTCTCATTTTTTGTGTCGCAGGGTCCATCGAAAGTTTGCAACATGGGTACTCCTTGGATGAGGAATCAAATTTTTCATCCAACGAGTGTTTCCGCTCAAAATTTGAGTAAACCCATAGGGAGATAAGTTGAAAATACAAGTTGAAAAAAATAGTTTTTCTTTTTTTTTTTTCCCTCTAAAATTTGATGATGTAATCTAATATTTTTATATTATTTCCACTATTATTTTATAATTTCCTTAGGAGGCCCATTTTAGACCTCAAAACTCCTCTAATGGGTGGGTTGAGTTACTAGTCCTCGAAGCCTTGGTTGGGCAAACACTTTGGAGCTTGGTGATAGCTGTGGGTTGAGTTAATAGTCCTGGAAGCCAGGTCGAAACAAACACTCTGGAAGCCTTGGAAGGCTTGGATAGAGACCAATCTGATGATGGTTTTGTGATGTACGATCGTGAGGTGGAATCACTAGTTGATGGGTTGAGGTGGATGGCATATGGAAGCCCTGGATGGTTTTTGATTAATGTGTTCTATGGGATCCCACATTCATGGTTGGAATATGGCACGGGGGTGAATGGATGAAGAAATATTTGGCTCAGCGATTCTATGGTCAGGTGGAACATGGAAGTCCCATCTCAGGTTTGGATTTTGCATCATTAATGAAAGGTTATTTCTCCTTGTATTTCTATGAGCATTTTGATGGATTATATGTGGTCTATATGGCTATACTTTCATGAGTATTTATACTGCTATTATGATGGTTATGTATGTATTTTATGACATCGACCATGTATGGATTTCACCATGTTTTTACTTGTAATTGAATGATCAATGTATCTATGACCTAATGGATGGAATGGTAATTGATGTATTGAGGCATCAATTGTTCTTAGCGATTCTCAGCTAAGTATGAGACCGCTATGCTTAGAACTGTTATTTACACTTGTATATTACATATTCATGATATGTTTGACGAAATTCCTGTCATGGCTAGTAGGGGTCCAATCAAGGCCTTAAACATGTATTTTCTTTAATACTGTCATTTCTATGTTATTTTACTAATTTGAAGAGATGGTTCAATTATAGGTAGTTACCTAGGCTGTTGGCCTTAAAAAGTGGCTCAAATCCCAGAGTCACTGGCCTAACACTGACAATTTTGGTCTATGGTCACTGGCAGACAATCCTGTGAGAGCGACTTTGGGTTTCTGGTTGCCCTCGTGCCTATAACATGGGAGTGACTAAGGCTTAAGTTGTCCAAAAGATCAATGGGGCCCCAAAGATTGGTTCCTGAGGGTCATGTAGTTGATGATTAATGTCTTTATGGTGTGTTTCCATAGGTTCCACTTCCTTAACATGACTTAGGAGGTCGAATCATATCATAGTGGCCTCTCATCGCATGTTTACCTCGGCTGTTCGGTTGCTTGGATAGATGTGGGAGGAGGGTGTTACAAAAAGAAGACAAGTATGTTAACAAAGGGTGTAAACCAAAGATAGGTGAACTATAAATTAATTCCAAATCATCCTTGTTCTATTTCCTCATAACTGATGAAGTCTATTAAACAAATTAGTTAAATTGGTTGATACAAGAAAATATACAAATAGAAAATTGGGGGGTGAATTATAAATTAATGCAAAATCATACTTGTTATAATTCCCTCATGGTTGATGAAGTCTATTAAAAAAAATAATTAAATTAGTTGATACAAGAAAATATAAAAATGGAAAATTGTGGGGCCCGGGTGACTTCATGGCAGACTCACTGAAAACCTTTACACAATTGGACTAGGGTAGTGGAAGGATAGGTAGTTACCATTAAATTTTACTTCACATAGGTCGAGGAGACAACCCTTTAGAAGATAAGGTCGAAGATCCAAGACACACTGTCAGGAAAACACTCTAAGAAGAATAAGGTATTTCTCTCTCTATCTCTCTCAGAATACATTAGGATACAAAAGAAAAGTATATACACCCTCATATTGGAGGAAACATGGGATCTAACTCCCTATTTCTCATGTTGGCTCAATTGGGCTTCCATATTTTTTTTGGTTTAGACTTGTTCACAGGAGTCTTGGTGGTTGACCCTTGGCTCACTTGTACTCTCTCTACTTTCTGATATTGTCATTAAACTGATTTCTAATTGTGAGGGGAAAATGTTTCTCTCTCCCTCTGATTTTGGTGCATAGGCACCCTTATTTTCCTAGAAGACATAAGGTTAAGGTAGATCCTAAGTGATGAGGAGTTATGGAGCATACTAAACACTTAGTGCTTTCCATGTGGCCGATGAACTACTAAGTGTTTTCTAAAGTGATGATTATAACCACTGGGTGCTTGTAGTTAGGTTGATGAAACACTTAGTTCTTCCTAAGTTCTTGATAACTAGTTGATGAACCACCCTCATAGTGGAATTAATCCCTAGAACTGTGCATTATACTACCTATGATGTTTACTATTTTTCTAATGAGCCACTTAGTGCTTTTCGTCTATCTAATGAACCACTAAGTGTCTGTTGAAGGGTTGAATAAAACTATTGGGTGCTTGTAGTTAGGCTTATGAACCACTTAGTTCTTGCTAAGTGGTTGATACTTGGTTGATGAAACACCTTCATAGTGGATTAAATCCATTGGAACTAAGTGATATACCTCAATGAACATTGTGTAAATCCCTATGTTTTGAAACACAAAGAGTAAGTAGGTCACTAGGGTGCTTACTTCTATAAAGTAGTTTATGAATCATCTAGATAAAGGACTACATCTATTGATTGTTTGACCAAACAATTGGTGTGAAATTTCCCCTATGCAAGCATTACCTCAAAATCCGGATCCAGCTCGGGGTTGGTCATCTGCAAGAGAGATTGCAGTATAACTGACCTATGGTTTGCTGGAGAGTCTATGTCCCTTCTTCATTTTACAATTTTTCTAATACACTTAAATTAGTATAATGACTTATGCATATTTGAATTATGGATGATGATTTTTCTTGTTACGTCATTGGATTATTTATGTTTCATAACTACTCATGAAAAGTTTCTTCAATTCATTGTGTATTCATGGTTGACATGTTGTCTTATATATAGATATGTCTATGGTGATATTGAACTAATAGAACTATGTTCCCATATTCATTAATTGCAGGATCATTTACTTGATTATGACTAATTGTTTGAGGGTCACTCATCTAACCTACCATCTTATAAGCTCTCAATGTCTTATATGTTTATTAAATGGAAAACTCACTACCATAAACTTGATTGTATGTTATCTTACGTATGATGAATGTTACTATGAGCATGCTTAATCATGTATGGATGTTGATTGTTGTTATTACATATATTGTTTGCAATCTTGATTATTATGTCTTTATTGCTTGGAAACACCTTGGAGCTACTACTTTTCTTATGAGATGTCAATCAATTATATGCGGGTGGTTGAGTGCTTGTATGGTTGTGATGGTAGGCTTATAAATTGTGAAATTGGTTGAAAAATATAAGTCTTTGAAGAATTTATATTGTTACTGTTTGTTTAATGAAAACTTTGAATGGTTCGCTCATAAACCACCATATTGAGAAAATACATATTAAACCCGTGGGAATGGAGCTTCATGCTCATTTAACAAATGGAAAGAAATGTTCAAGATTTAACCATATCTTGCAAAAAAATTTAGTGTTCGGGTCAATGCCCTAAGTCATGAGAATTTCACCAAATTGTAACTTTTTTCCCTCATTGTGTGTGGGAGTAACACGTCCATCCAAGAATCCAGTGGTTTCAAGGGCTAACACTCCTGCGTGGAGGATGGATCATCATGGGAATAGATTTTGACCAAACACATGTCGAATTGACGCTTCATGCAAAACACTAATGGGAGGACATGGTGGGCCCCATACCTCAAGGACATGGTAGTGCTATGTGGTCCCACCCTCCTAAATATTGGAAAACATCTGAGAGGTATGGTGGTTGTGCTTGGAATCTAATCGAATGGGGATATGTGCATTGGTGGGAGTGCTACGCTAAGACCTAGACTTGAGTGTCCAAGGTCCAAGAGTGGAAAGGGGTGTAAACTTAGGTGGAGGCTTGGATGACCACCCCACAATGTCTGACATGTCACATGATAAGAGTGGGACAATTTACCTGGTGGGCCCTATGTTATTTGTATTGCGTGCAATGGTGGATATGGTTCATGGGTTTGAAGGGGAACAAATCCATGTCACATTGTGATATCAAATCCATTGAGGATTGTATAAATCAAGAAATGGTCGTGAACAAAAAGGGGAGTAGACTTGGTGGGTCCTGTGCCTGAGGTGATGTGGCAGTGGGAACATGGAGGCCACACATGCGTTGGTGATGAGGGGAATCCCTTTTTGGAAACGACGATGCCATGTGGACCCCACATGGATGCCATGTGGTAACTCAATATTGCTGTGGCCTAATATGATTGGCTAAAATTTCAAATGGAAATAACTTTAAATTCGAGAGTGCGATTGAAATAAAATTTATATCACTAGAAAGCTCTCGACAAGATGAACACAATGATGGAATTTATTTTTATTTTTTATGATGTTGGAAAAGACAGATTTTTGTAACCTAATCTTCATAATAGACCTTATAGATCAGGTCAAATCAATAGATAACACCTCCTACTTCCCGAAATAATGCAAGGGGGTGGGAGGGAGTGTTACAATACTCTTGCCGAGTAAATGTAGAGGGAAGATTTTGAATATTTAAATATTGACCATGTCAGTCAAAATGGACTTGACTAGGATGTAAATTGAATTATAAAATAACTTAATACTAAGAATGCTTGAA
This sequence comes from Pinus tabuliformis, assembly GCA_031772625.1. Lineage (NCBI taxonomy): Eukaryota > Viridiplantae > Streptophyta > Pinopsida > Pinales > Pinaceae > Pinus > Pinus tabuliformis. Next base: position 782,451,766 of record CM062810.1, read on the forward strand.
TAATGGCTGAAAAGTATTGAAAAAGAATGAATGAGTAAAATGAGTTACATGTTGAATTAAAAATATTGGGGAATATGTTTTTAAATTGATTAAACTAATAAGTGACATGTGAAAAAATTGTGAAGCAAGAAAATGCAAGTTGTTCTCAAAAAATTAATATCAAAATAATCCCTTATTTGAAAATGAAATTTGAGGCAACAAAAGTTCCCTATGTCATCAAAAGAACCATGAGGTAAAATGAAAAGAGAGTGTGTGTCAAAGAAGGCTAAAGAAGGATCCAAATGGAATCTTCGAGAAATCATAAGCTAAGAATAAATGGTAATGGAAATCATGCAAGTATGAAAATCAGCTAAGATGGAAAACAATTAGATAAGTGAGTGGCACACTCACAAATTGAAAAAAATATGTTGGCAATGCATACATGTCATAAAATACTTAGTGCACTATGATAGTGGTATTTATACATTTGGTATGATCCTGATATATGAAAATTTAGTATATGTTTGTTTGATGCACTTAATGCATGCATGCCAGTGTAGGACAAGATTTAGAGTGACTAAGCATCATAGAATAATGATTGTTAAAATATTTAAAAATTGCTGATTGCTAAAGTGGGTGGTGTGAACCCCTCACTCACATACAAAGTAAAGTAGGAAAATTGGTTTGTTAATGAATTCCGAGATAGACATTCCAGTGGAAAGAGTGAATATGAAACTCTATGCCTTGGACTAATTTGAATTGTAGGCATGTAAAGTCTGATTATCATATGAAATTCTCAGTATGATTGAATGTGATGCATATGATTAAATATGTAATGCAATAATGATTTCCTTTAATTAAAAGTATTATGAAACTGAATTTATTGAATGGTTAAGTGTGTGATGATCGAGAACTCAATTCTAGTTGTTGTTGTAAAATTTATATTAAATGTTAGAAATTAAATAATAGAGTAATGGAACACATAAAATATTGTGGAAACACAACAAAGAAAGGCATAAAACAAGAGAGACACAAATATATGTGGTTTACTCAATATGGGCTACGTCCATGGAGAAATAACTAGTCCTTCCTTTTATATTATACAACATACTGAAGGGATCCAACCTACAACACATCCATTGTAACGTCCTATTCACTCTTACATAGTATCCTATGTTTTTATTTCATAGAATAATACAAAACCACAATAGAATTCCCTGATATAAACTGAGGGTTTCCTTCTAGGGAAAAAATCCATAAATTAACATAAATTCTACTATCAAATATTTCTCTTAATGAACAAACCTAATTGACTACAAAATTAAAATATTTTACAAGGCACTTTTATCTAAAATTTTGCTTTCATGAGAGTTGCCCCTGAATTCTCACCAAGGGAGGATAAAAGAGTGTTTCTGCCCCCCAGGCCCCCATGGCAATAGTAGTGTGGGGGAAATCCCCCCCACACTCACTTGTTAAGGACTGGGATCCAAATGAGGCTAAAACAAGACCTTTGAATCAAGAAGATAATCAAGCTCCAAACCCAACATTAAAAGGATTATATGCATGAGAAAACTAATTTTTTTTGGTTGAGTGAAAGTGAAGAGTACAAGTAAAATGACCTTGGAATATGGCTTAGAATGTAAACCCATAAGAAAACTAAGTATTATCAACTCTAAGAAGCCAAACGTCATAAAGACAAATACATTGATTATGAAATTTTATTCATATATGAGATACACCGAAATGAAGTTTCTTAGTTGAATATATTTATGATTATATCTCATGAGAATTGTATGCATGTGATATAGGTAAAATGATGAATTATCTAAGAAGGGTAGAAAAAAAAAGTTTTGAAGCAAAGAAACAAGAAACAAGGGCACTATAGAGCCATTGGAACACTATGACAAGTAAATCATGCTAGAGAAAGCCAGAGGGGTACCTCGATTATAAGACTCTAAAAGCACCATCAATCTTCCAATGCAAGAAAGCCTTGATCGGGAAAATCACCTGGAGGATTGTCTACAATAGAAGGGGATTTATTGAACCTAAAATGGTGTGTAAGTACCAAGAAAAGGAGAGTTAAATTAATTATTTATGAAAATATTATGCCACACACTTACTGCATTGTGAGTGTGAATGAATGTTTCTAGTACAACTAGTGAGCTAAACTTGTTATCTATGGAATCACGACGAAGTGAAGGCTAACCATATAGATAAGTACTGATTTTAATTTTAATTATGATTATAGATAAAATTATTATTAATGATGGCCATAACATATGTGTGTTGTTTGATGTTTGATGTAGGTTGGAAGGCCCTATGACTGGAAAAAGCTAAATAGTCAAAATATGAAGAATATTACAGACATAGAGAGGAATGCCATGTTAGTATTGTTGATGACAAATAAAAATTGGGGCATGATAATCCCTATAAAAAAATTACAACTAAGAAAGGAAAAATGTGGACCACTATGGAGAAAAACAACACATTAGATGGCAATTGTTGCTGCTAAATGACAACTGTAGTGCTGCCAAAATCAAGGATGATGTTTCTTTAAAAGGGAGGGGATTGTAAGACCTTAATTTTAAATCCTAATCAATATTGTAATTAATTATATTAATGTTTCCATGTATAAATATATTTGTAAAAATGACTAAAACAAAAGAAAAATATGTAATGATTCTTATTATAATAAAAACATTGCTAAAGCTAAAGAACAGAGATAACCAGGGCAAATCCAAAGCCTAGGAGGGATGCTTTCTTGAGGGTAAAGATGTGAGGGGGTAACTTGGAATTTTTTCTTGTCCAACTAAATTAGTTAGCCAAATCTCTGATTTGACAATTGAACCACCAAAATTTCTTAAGGGTGTGGGCCACATACCCATTCTAGAAAATTTAGATTGACCATGTAGCCCAAGGAAGGAACCAAATTTTTATGACAAAAAATGTGGGATTGAGAAAAACACTCAGAGAAGGGTATGAGAGGAAAATATGAGAGAATGTAGAACACAAGATGCATAGAAGAAAAAAACTAGAGAAAACTTATGATTCTAATAGAGTAACTATGAAAAACAAATAACTAGTGAGAGAACCCTCTTAGATATAGCAAGTATTGTGTGGTTGTGATGCAATTGAATGGAATATGAAAGTTAATGGGGAAACCTTCAGGCTAAATGAGGGGCCAAAAGATTTTTTAGATAATTGTTTGTGAAATTCCACATAAAACACTAGGAAAATTAAAAGTGTTGATATATTCCAGATTCAATGAATGGATCCATTTTCATGCCATGTAGCCCCATAGTGACCATAATATAAATGTTAATAGGACCTAGTTGAGAAATTGAAAGGTTGACCATTGATTTCCTATGCATGAAGGAGAGTGACCTTAATGTCCTTCACCCTATTTTGAACCTCATGAAACTCGAGTGAATCTTCCCTTAAGGTGTTGAGTCTAGCTCGAGGATGACCAACTATAAGAAACACTATAGTGTACTTGAGCCTATGGTGGGGTGGAATGTGGCATTCCATTCTTAATTTTCCAACTAAGCTCGAGTAAATCAAATAAGCACAATTAAATATTTTTTAATGAAATGAAATTTCTTTATAGTGTGTCACAATTATTATTGTACTAGATTCCTGTGTGACTATAATGATGAGATGAAAATGGTTAAGACGACTTCTTGGCTATATATAACTTATGAGTTGAATCAATGTACAATTTTGCTTCATTGTTAATTGTTATTTTTTTCATGAGAGAACATTGCATGTAGAAGTATTTCCTAAAGTACTTTTTCTTGCAATGGTTTTGATGTATACAATGTATTATGAAACAATAATCAAAGGTTAAATTCCTCTCTAAGGATCTTTTATTATTGATTTGGCATGGTTGTTACGAGGTCTTTGTGGAAGGGGAAAGCTATGATTGTGTCCTTGTTGAATGAGAGTATTTAATAAATCCTTTAGTGGGGAGAGACTTGGTTTCCTTTAGATTTAAGCCACAATGTTCGCCCTTTATTGTAAGAGTTTCCCCTTGTCATAGTGTGTTAGGGATTTGCAGCCCCAAAGCAATGAGAGTAATCTCATCTTAGCTGGGGGAAGTCAACAAGAACTAGCCATTGGTTTCTTTATGTCTCTCTATCATATAAATGTACTATTGAAGAAAATGTTTTCCTTGCCTCAAAGGACGGTAAGGACCTCTATAGCCTCAGAAGTATTTGGGTAACTTTTTTTCTTGTTAGATTTAGAATTAGTCCTCAAGTAGGCTAAGGCATTCTCCATGTAAGCCTTTTTTCCTTGGATAATTTCACGAATGACTTTTTGAATTTATGGGAATGCTTATAAGAAGTTAAGAATTTTGGGGATTAGATGCATTAGCTCCCACCCCTTGTGACACCCCTTTCATTACCCTAAATTTTTAAAAGTAATTAAGAACATATAATGTTGGGGTGCCAACATTGATGTTGTGTGTCAAAATCTATTGTATGATGTAATGTTTATTTTTATGAATAAAAATTCTAGAGTTGCAAAAAGCAGATAACCGACATATTATGATGCCTTAGGGAAGGGGAAAATTTGACTTAGGAGGAAAAATATACTTTGGGTGAATATTTTCCTTTAATGTGATGGTTAGTCTTCCCAAGAAGGTAAAAGGTTTGGAAGATGAAGGGTCAAGGTATGATTATAAAAATAAGAGGGAGAAGAAATCAATGGGTTCTTCTTCTTGTTGCTTAGGTTTCTAGTTTTTCTCTCTTCTATTACTCTCTCATACGTCTCTCTCTCTCTCTTACTCAGAAATTTGAATTGGCATGAGAATTGGTGACATCTTGTGTGATAGGAAAAGAATGTGCTGCAACACTTTTTCTTTGGACTGGATGGCTCTGAGGACTAAGAATGGTCCTGGTTGTGTGTGACAAATAGAGGGTAGGGTTGAGGGACTGCAGATATCAGAGAAGGACTCCCCTTCGCTGCGTAGATCTGCATGGTATTTTTGTGAATGTTTATAAGCCTAGTCAAAGACGGAAAGGTTGAAGACTGATTTTTCCTATGTGTGAAGGAGAGTTTCCTTCACTTTAATGTTAAATCTTGTCTGAAAATTGTGATGCTATTGCTAGGAAACAATTGATAAACCAATCTGGTGCTTTTTGTAGGAACAACTGATAAACCACCTTGGTGCTTATTGATAAACCACTTGGATAGTGGGCTCCATATTCTAGGTGTTTAACCAAGCCTTTGGTGTGAAATCCCCGTGTTTAGTTTTCTCTTAAGGCATCAAGATGTGGAACGAGGATGGACATCTGTGAGAGAAATTTCAACATAGTTGAGCCTATGTTGGGGTGGAATGTTGCTCACTCTAATTCAATTTTCAGTATTTTTCTGGGCATAATAAATAAATATTGATTTCGGTGTCAATCATATTTTTGGCATGGATGTTTCAGTGACATGCATGATTATTTAATTGTTCTTTTCAACAAGTTTATATGTACATACATTTAAACTTGAGAAAAATTATCATGGCTATAGTTGTTATACTATTTAGTTGTAGCTTTTTATATGCATTAAATTTTGTAACAACATTGGTCGAGGAAGATAGGCTTCCTAAATGCATATTTAACCATGTCATGTTGGAATTTTTGCCACCAATTTTATTATGGAAGGTTCCAAAAGCTAAAACTTGAATCATGGTGAGGGGAAATCTCGTTGATCATCTGGTCCAACTTTTAGATCTTGGGTCGTGAAATTTTAGGAAATATGACTAGAGGAAATTGGGCTTCCTAAATGCATGTTTAAACATGTCATGTTGCCATTTCTACTATAACTTTTCTTTTGGGAGCTTCTAGAAGCTGAAACTTGGACCATAGTGAGGGGAAACTTCAATGAACATCTAGTCCAACATCTAGATCTCAAGTTGTGATATTTTAGGAGATATTATGATAGGAATTCTAGCTTCCTAGATGCTTTAAAAATCATGCATCAAATAAGTCATGTTGCATTAGGGGAATTTTGAGGTCTAAAATTGGCCTCCTAAGGAAATTATAAAATAACAATGCAAATAATAAAATAAGATTAGATTACATCATCAAATTTTAGAGGGAAAAAAGAAAAACTATTTTTTCAACTAGTATTTTCAACTTATCTTCCTATGGATTTACTCAAATTTTGAGCGGAAGGACTTGTTGGATACACAATTTGATTCCTCATCCAAGGAGTACCCATATTGCATACTTTCAATGGATCCCGCTACACAAAAAATGAGAAATACATGAAAAACGTGATTGCAATCATGTTTTTTCATGTATTTCTCATTTTTCATGTAGAAGAGTCCATCAAAAGTATAAAACATGAGTACTACTTATATGAGGAATTAAATTTTGTATCCAACGAGTACTCCTGCTCGAAATTCGAGTAAAAACTTAGGGAGATAAGTTGAAAATACGAGTTGAAAAAATAGTTTTATTATTTTATTATTTTTTAATTTTTTTACCTTTTTACTCAAAAAATGGTGAATCATCTCCCATAGTTGACATCATCATCTTGAATCTTATTGGTTCTTATAAAGTTTATTTTGGTTGTACATTTTTCTTAGGAGGCCCATTTTAGACTTTAAAATTCCCCTAATGGAATTTTCGCTATAACATTTCTTCTATGATAGTCCAGAATCTTAAAATTGGGCCATAGTGAGGGAAAATTCCCTTGATCATATGATTCAATGTTTTAGAACTTGATCTCCTTTAAAAGTTAGGAGATATATCCTAAGGAAGTTGCTATATTAGTTTTCATGCAAAGTGTTTGAAGAAATGCTAAATGGGTTAATGATTCATTGCATACAAATCATTTAATGAAATGCCCCAATGAAAATGTTGTTTTGTGGATGGGGATAGTATTGTTGTATGATAGTACTTTTATAGCTTATCTATGCCTATTTTCATGCAAAACATTTGAAACAATGTGTTAAAGATGTTTTATTACAATTTGCATACAAACTATTTGATAAAATACCTCAAATACATAAACCAAAAGGTGAATGATTGAGTGGTACATTTCAGCTAGTATGTTACAAGTGGAACCAAAGAAATGTTTCTTATTGATTCGATGCAAAATATTTGATAAATTTTGTGTGAGAAAAATACTACTTAATTGGTTGTATACAAAGTATTTGAAGAAATGTTTATATGTAAAGTGTTTGACAAAATGTATGAGAGATAAAGATCAAGTTTTTGTAGGTGCGGTTAGGATAAATTTAGTAGCGGTATGTCACAAAGTTGTATCAGATCTTTTGTCAAGCTAATAAAATAAAATAAAATTGCAGGTACCTCGTAACCTCTGTAAGTCATTGAGGGAATTGGGTATGATACAAAATAGTACGAGAGCTAAGATTTAGTAGGGGAATTTTGAGGTCTAAAATGGGCCTCCTAAAGAAATTATAAAATAATAGTGGAAATAATAAAATAAGATTAGATTACATCATCAAATTTTAGAGGGAAAAAAGAAAAAACTATTTTTTCAACTCGTACTTTCAAAATATATCCCTATGGGTTTACTCAAATTTCAAGTCGAAACACTTGTTGGATGCAGAATTTGATTCCTCATTCAAGGAGTACCCATGATGCATAATTTTTATGGACCCTACTACATGAAAAATGAGAAATACCTGAAAAACGTGATTGCAATCACATTTTTTCATGTATTTCTCATTTTTCTTGTAGCAAGGTCCTTCAAAAGTATGCAACATGGGTATTCCTTGGATGAAGAATTAGATTTTTCATCCAACGAGTAATACCACTCAAAATTTGAGTAAAACCTTAGGGAGATAAGTTGAAAAGACGAGTTGAAAAAATAGTTTTATTATTTTATTATTTTCTAATCTTTGTACCTTTTTACTCCAAAAATGGTGAATCACCCCCTATGGTTGACATCGCCATGTTGAATTCTATTGGTTCTTATAAATTTTATTTTGATTGTACATTTTTCTTAGGAGGCCCATTTTTGACCTCAAAAATCCCCTAATGACTGAACCTAGATGGGCTTGAGTATAGGAGATAATTAAGTTTTAAATTAATATCTATGCATGCATGTATACTTATGGGAAATTATTTTACTATATATATTATTACATTAATGTTACTTGAAGATTGAATTGTGTTCGATGCAATAAGATAAATATGCAATATGTTGAGTAGATTCCCTAGAACAACCCAACAAAATTGCAAAAGTTTATGGATGAGTGAAGTAGCCATACTATGAGAAGGAATCTCTAAACTGATATCTTGTTAGCTTTGTTGAAGATAGCAACAAGAAATGCTAAAAATAGAAAATGCTAAAAATAGCACTGCTATAAATAGCAGTTCAACCAGTGTTGAACTTAGCAACAATGGATGAAAAGTGAAAGTGCTAAAAATAGCTTTTCTATAAATAGCATTTCGGGATACCTTCCTATTTTAGTCAGTCCCTAAACTATAATAGGAAGTAAAATTCGAATTTGAACTTAACAGCTATTTGAAAATAAATTAATTAATTCACCATGAGTTAATTAGTTGTGAAAAATCAAACATGAAGTCTATGTGAGGACATGCAACAGTTTCTCTATTAATTGAGGAATTTATCCATTAGTTAAAGAGATAAGGATGAGTTCTAATTTGAGTAGTAATTAGTTGGCTCAGTTAACTGAGTCAAGTCTAGTTAGATTGATTTAAACAGTTTGTTTAAATTAATGTAAGTTCAGTTAGTTAATGCATGCTTGCATATAACTGCTGCTCTTCAGATAACTGAATATTCTCTCATACATAACTCATGCATGTCAGTTCAAACAGAGACCCAGTTGAGATCGGATGGAGGGAAAGTGTACTATCAATTGCTAGGATATTCCTTGGTGAATATTCCTTGCATGTAGAAGGATTTCTTTCCAAGAGAATTGTGTTGTTACTTCTTCTTGTTCAGTGAGTGTGATGAGGCCAATTCACACATGTGGCTTCACTGGACCCCAAGAAAAATTGTGCAAATAAATAGGGGCTTGGAGGACTTGAGGAGGATATATACTTGTCTATTCAGTCTATGAGCTTCATTGTTTGATTACAGAGAGAGCAGGATAGCTTTTGAGCTGATTATTTTTGTAACTTGGACAAGATTTCCACTTGTATGATAATACAGAGTTGGGGTTTTAGGCTGGTGCTTTCCCTTGGTTATTTCTTCTGTGTTATGTGTGATTGATTTCTTCTTATCAGTTATATGTGTTCAATTGATCTTGCTCATATTCGATTAAGCTTCCGCATAATTGCTTGTAGAAGTAGATCAAGTATTTTTCTTTAGCATATTGCATTATCAGGTGATCTACAAGTGTGAATTTCTACATGGTATCAGAGCTAAGGTGATCAAGGAAGAACAGTATACAAGAAGGAGAAGTTTGAAGTTTGGTTTTTGAATGTTGAAATGAGTTCTTATCACATCTCTATTTCACCTATGGAATTCAATGGTTTAAGATTCGAGTATGCCCCTGATGGCAGCTCGAATTATATAGCTTGGAAGGATCGCATGGAAGCAGTATTAGAGGATAACGATCTAAAGGACTTCATTGATCAAGAAGTTCCCAAGCCGAATGATGCTTCTCAACTGGTGGAATGGAAGAAATGTGTGGCTAGAGAAAGGAGAATCCTCTTCGAGACCACATTGTCTCGAGCCTCCATGGGAAGGAGAATCCATTTTCGATGTGGAAAACATTGAAAGATTTATATCAGAACATCAACGATCAGAGGAAGCTGGTGTTGAAAGACAAGCTTCGTAAGATCGAGTGTGAAAAGGGCGACACGATCTCTACATATCTGAACAAGCTCACCACCTGCAGGGATGAGCTTGGAAGTGTAGGGATCATGACAACAGATGATGACATGGTGAGTCTTGCACTCCTCAGTCTTCCTAAGAGCTGGCATAGCTACCAAGACTCGATTAATGGAAGAGAGAAACTGCCAGATTGGGAATGACTTTGGTCAGATATGATGCAAGAAGAGATAAGAAGAAGCACTAGAGATGGATACTCATTGAAGCAAGATGATGAGGAATATCTAGCCTTAGCGAGTAAGGCAAGGAAGGGGAAAGGGAAGGCATCCCAATCCAAATCTGGTTCTTCCCATGGTGGGAAGAAGTTTGATAAATCAAAAGTGCGATGCTTTCATTGTCATGAAGTGGGAAATTATGCTACTAATTTTCCACAGAAGAAATCCAAGAAGGGTTCCTCAAAGGGATCTGATAGTGATGCACTAGCCTCATAGTTTGAGCTAGATTTCTCTCTTATCGCATGCATGGTTTCATCCATGGTGGGATTTGTTTGGTACTTGGACAGTGGAGCCTCTTTCCACATGTCAGGTGACAAGAATCCCTTCAGTACCCTAGAGGAGAAGGATCTCCAGATGCGGATTGAGATGGGCGATGATGGAAAGTACTGTGTCTCAAGTGAAGGTATGGTTGTGTTTCAGAGGGAGCATGGAGCTCCTCTCACCCTGACTGATGTAAAGTATGTACCAGGTCTGAAGAAGAATCTTGTGTCCATTGCTGTGCAAGAAGATAAAGGCTATGATGTAGTCTTTAGCAAAGGAAAGGTATTCTTGAGGCATATCGACACTGGACAGACAAAGAAAATAGGGATTCGAGTTAAGAATATCTACAAGTTGGAGGTAGATGACTGTGTTGCTTTGAGTTCCAAAGCAGAGATGGTGTAGAGCCAAGATGTTGGCGAGCTATGGCATAGAAGATTGGGCCACTTGCACCATGGAGCCCTGAAGATCATGCAACAGATTTCTACCGGATTACCCAAGGGAAAACTTGAGCAGACGAGTACATGCAAAGGTTGTACCTTTATGTGAAATATTCCTTTCTGGATCGAGACAGTAGAGCTGGAGCAATCCTGGAGCGAGTTCACTTAGATGTTTGTGTACCTTTCTCTATAGTCTCCACCGCTAAACAAAGGTACTATGTTATTTTTACTGATGATTTTTCTCGTAGATGCTGGATCTACTTTATGCAAAAGAAGGATCAAACCTTCTTGAGGTTTTGTGAGTTTAAAGCCTTGGTAGAGAAAGAATCATGAAAGAAAATAAAAGCCTTGTGTAGCGATAATGGTGGAGAGTATGTCTCCCAGCAGTTTAAGGACTTCTGTGTCGCAGAAGGAATTAAACGGGAATTGACGGCACCCCATAACCCACAGCAGAATGGGATCTGAAGTTTGACAAGCAAAAAGCCATGCAAGTGTCACTTGAGAGGGAGCTCAAGTTGCATGAAGGTGAGGAACCTTTTGTTCTTAAGGAGGAGGAGCCTCAGATTGATGCGGAGCAGCCACATGCAGAGGTGTTGAGTCTTGAAAATGTCATTCATTTCCATTACACTTTCACTATTATGTCCATTATATCACCTCCATTTCACCTCCATTTCACTACTATGTCACCACATTCATCCCACTTTCATTATCATTGGGCCACCTTTATGTTTTTCCAATCTTTATTATTTCTAAGCCTTTTAAGTGAATTTGTGGTTAAACATTAGAAAATAATGTGCATATGCTTATACCTAACAAATGGGTTGAGATTGTTGACATGTGTAGGTTGAAAGGAGACTTCTAGAAGACCCTTATGTGGCACTCTAAGGCCAAATTCGAATTTGATTGGAAAGAATCATGGGATCATGAGGATATGTGTCACATCTCCTAATTGTATTGTAACTCTAAGAAGACATGTGTCTTATCAGTTCCTATTTTGATTAGAAATCTAGAGGTAGAGGGAGAGATTCATGGACTATCATTAATGAGATGGCTCTCATCTTTTTGTATAAATAGGAGATCTCTCTCCTTCATTTTTTAGTCCTTAGTCCCTAAGTTCTTAAGTTTGTAGTTCTTCCTTGATGGCTTTTGAAAGCTTTGGAGAACTTTGTTGTACTTTGTAATTTTGAAGAATTTGAATAAAGCTTTGATGTTCTCAACATGGAAGGAGATGTGAAGTAGATGTCATGGAGCATATTAGAATATAAGGTAGAGTAGATTTCATTTTGTAAATAATGTAAGGTAGAGTAGATTTCATTTTGTAAATATTGCTTTGATTTCATTATGTTATTTGATTGCTTTCAAGTTTGATAGATTAGATTTTTCTTCATGCAAGTGTGTTCAATTTTGCTTTGATTTCATTATGTCATTTGATTGCTTTCAAGTTTGATAGATTAGATTTTTCATTCATGCAATTTTAATTCATGCAAGTGTGTTCAACCGGTTGATTGTAGATTAGTGATGCACATAGCCTTTTAATGAATAATGACATGATAGAATCATCTTGTCCTTCTGCTGAAGCAGCAAGGATACTGGGTCTCATAGTCACTAGCTCATTGTTTGGTTGTTGCATTTTATTTTGATTGTATATTAGTAATGCACATAGCCTTTTAATGACTAATGACATGATAGAATCATCTTGTCCTTCTGCTGAAGCAGCAAGGATACTGGGTCTCATAGTCACTAGCTCATTGTTTGGTTATTGCATTTTATTTTGATTGAACTAGCTGTATATTTACACTTTTGTTTAAATACTACTTCCATCAATAACATGTTTTAAGATCTTTTGAAGTGTGAAGTTTTGGAAGTTACCATTAGGGACATAGGCCTTGTCTTGAAAATCTCTATCCATACTTGTCCTTTAAAAGTATTCTTAGGACCTTAGAATAGGATTTTCATTTGCATTAGACACTTTAGGAAACCAACAAGAACAAAACCCCCAAAACAACATAAACTATAAAACAACGAAGTAAGAAAAAGGTTAACTAAGCACATATGGTGCACCACACTTCATCAGTTTACGATACCCGGATTGATAATTTATGTAGAGCAATTTAAGACATTAAATTGACTAGACATTTTGGCGCCGTTGCCGGGGAAGTGTAATTAGGAGACCTTATTTCTTACATCTGAAAAAAAAATAATTAACAATTCTTGAGTATGCTCTCTTCCTGCACTTTGTGTGATCTGGAGGATCAGAAAAAGAATTGTTATGTAAAAAAAGAAAAGAAAAAAAAGAGGAGACAAAATAAACTTCATCATTTCAATTGATTTAATAAAAAAAAAAAAATGAAAAAAATGAAACTCAACTGCTTTGATAGGTTCAAATTGTCCAAAATTGTCTGGTTATGGTTTGTAGTGGTCTTCAAAACAATGTATCCTGTTTTAATAAGGTTTTGCAACTTAGCTGTGGAAACTGCCCTGATTCTGCAGCTAGCTGAGAATTCCGCAGCTATTTCAAGGTTTAGCAGGTTACAAGCATCCAATAAAAAAACCGACCACATGGGCATCTTCAGAATTGTCCCGACATGGATCCTATCCTAGTCACCCAGCTCAGATCGATGAAAAACCAGCATAAGACCTCAGTCAAAGTCCTATTTTTAGCATGTTTTTCTTGAAGTATTTGCTGCTTGAAATTGAAAATCATTAATCATTTTTATAAAATTTTACAATTTCAGAGAAGAAAAAAGAAGAAGAGAAAAACAATCTATGGCTATCTTGAATCCTAGCTTTCACTGTGGCTTCAACAAGAAAATCTGCCTCCCTGATCAAGCTTTGGCCTTAAAACGAACCTGCAAAAGCATTACGTCTCCTTTAGTTGTTTTTATGTCTCTTGTAAACAACAACATCAAATCAATTCTTTCATCTCTGTGTAGGCTCTGAAATTAGAGAGAGAGCAGCAGTATGCAACAACATTGCGTACTGTTTATCCCTGTGCATGCGTTTTTTTTGGTTTGTTTGTTGTGTAGACAAAAATCAGCAGAAATCTAATGATCATAACAAGGGAGACCACCCAATTCCTGGAAAATCCATTCTTGAATGCACGACTCCTGTGGTCTTTATTGATGATATCTTTGCCCCGTAATACACTCCACAACAGTTTCATGTCCACTTTGTATGGATCCCTCATGCTGCCAATAAGTCAAACCAATGCATCGCTGACCTTGCAATATGATTTCCATGGCTTCAACATGTCAATTGTTCCCAGTCCAACGACTTTAATTCAACATCACAAACCCCATGCGAAGTCTCTCAGTCATGGTTTTGTTCAGCGATTCCTCACTCTTCTTTATGAAATGGCTTCGTGACTCTTCAAATAGTGCGTTCTTTATTGGTGTGTCTTTCCTGTGGTTGGATTGGAATTTCTTGTCTCCCACATAGATTTCCAATAAGGATCAACAATGTGCACACTACCACTGTCAAAACAAAGATGTATTGTCTTACCTCTGATTCAATCTTACAGCCGAGTGCAACAAATGCAGAACAGTGAAAAAAAAAATTTACTCAGGAAAAACGTAAACAACAAAAAAACGTCAAACTTCACACGCTCGAATTGCCCAAACAGAGGCGAATTTGAAAAAACTAAAACATGGGTTTTTTCGCCAGCTGGGTTAATTAGATAACCCAGAAACCGTTTGAAGAAATTTGTGGCGGTCTGGGAGAAATCCTCGGTTCTTTGGAGCCTCTTTTTTGCCGCCGCGTGAAGAAAAACGGAATTTGAGTTAATTAACTGATAGTTTGAATGTGTGATTCAATTTCGCGTGCCTGAGGAAGAGAAATCCAAATAGGAATCAACTATGTGCTGTTATTCAAGCTTAATTACAGTCTTATGCTTATTCCGAGTTTAAACTCAAGACTAACTGCACTTCCACTTATTAGCCGTACTCTTGAGACGTGACCTATTGTGTTACGGCTCTTCTTAGCCGTAATTTCCGCAGCCGTCTGTTGAGACGTGTACACAGTCATCCGATCCGAAAGGATCCCGCCGTTACTCTACTCATTATCACTCCACTTATACCATACTCCTCGCATGCATTCGTATTTTCTTGTGAACATACTGCTCATCCTCTATTCCCTCGGTAACTCAGGTACTTCCATTCCCTGTTCTCCATTTCCGATTGCAGTCACTACAGTCTATCCTAAATCCTGTAATCGAGCCATTTTTTTCTGAACCCTCACACGCAGACAAATTTTAAACAGAGTAAAGGATGGGTCGGTTATTAAGGGCAGAACCGGAAGGGCTTAAGTCTATGAAAGGGCCAAATAGTTATGATCATGGTTATAGGCTGTTTATCAAACTATAAGTCCATCAATAAAACTGTTTTGCTCCATTCACAGAGTTCCTACATGCAGACAATGAAAAAATTTCAAAATTGATGATCGACTGTTTTAGCTTAACTTTCCGCAGCTGGCTCAACTTTCCGCAGCTGGCTCAACTTTCCGCAGTTGTTTTGTTAAACTCTAGGTTGCAGGTGTCATCAAGCAAAACAAGCCACATGGGTAGTTGGGGGAATGTCAGTACATGGATGGTGTCCTATTCATTTGGTCAAATTTGATGAAAAAGACCTCGGTCAAAGGGAAGTCAAGTTGAGTGTTATCACAAAGTCGCCACACTGAGTCGCCACACTAAGTCGCTGCATGTCAAGAAAAAAATAATAATTTTGAATCAATGAAATGAATAAGTTATTTGCTCACTTTTCTGAAGGTATTGATTAATTTTGGATTGATGATGAAAGATGAATGGCTAACTTTTTATTCAAGATTTTTAGCTACAGAAACTGTGCACATTCCGCAGCTAAAGTCCAATTCTGCAGCTGTTCTCTAATTCCGCAGCCAGAAAAACCTCATTGTTCAAATCAACCTAACTTTTTCATACAAAATCAGATTTTGATGATTTAAGTACTATTGGAAAGATCTCAACAAGATCTACACAATGAGAAATCCATCATTTGAGTTTGAAATGACAAATAATGAAATAAATTGCTGAAAAAAAACAACATCAACTTGAGGCACTAATTCCAAATCAGGTATAAATTCTTTTGATTTTTCCTTTGAGAACTTGTTTCACTAATACAAATTCTTAGTTTTGTGTGTAAATATCATAACTAGAGAGATTGATCACCTCTCTCCTTTGATAATCTTACATTCCATTGCAGAAGAAGTATTAGTTTTTTTTGCAGGTTCCAGGAGGAAGGACAAATGACTACAAGAGAATGGTGTCTCTCTAAGAGACCAATTTGTTTCATAAGAGGATGATCAACAACAAAGAGGAAATATGCTGATGCAAAATCAGATCCAAACACTACAAAAACTTTTAGATACTATTGTCTCCACCACATCCATCCATCACATCCATACTTCATGCAAACCATTCATCTCATTTCACTCCATATTTTCCATTTACATTCACATACACTTTCCATCTCTTTTTGTCCATTCATAACCCACAAATAAAAGCAAGAGGCTCATTCACATGCTCATTTCCATTGCCATTTCTGTTCTCCATTGCCATTTTCCATTTTCATCTTCCATTCCTTGTCATTTTCATTCCGCAAATAGGCCCTGCTTCAATGCAAATTATTGAGTCCATAGTCCTTTGAGTCTAAGTTCTTTGTAAAAACACCTTGAGGCTTGCATGCCTTAATGGCAAGTCCTCATGCTGACAAACAATGGGAATACATTAATGTCCCTTGTTCGTTAGATATTCTAGGTGACTCGACATCAGCAAATTCATTCGTACCTAGCAAGATGTGTTTGGGCATCTTGACTCTCATTGTCATCAATGGTGAGAGTTCTCGTGTTGACTAGTGGCATCCATTAATGACCACTAAGCCAACAATTTCCTACTATGTTCGACATCAGAACATTTTTTCACATAGTAGGAATTGTGCCAATGAGTTTTGAAGACGTGAAGACTATTATTTTCAGCATTTTGGAGCAGATTCAGCAAGTTTTAGTAGAAGCAATAAAAAGTCATCTTATCTCTCTATCCATGACTCCTCTTGTTCAGCCACTTGAAGAAGAATATGATCAGAATTTTTCAGCCACCACACATACAACTCATCCATTCCAAAGGGTAAGTGAAGGTACGTCATTTTCTAACTTTTGACCATAGAATTCCATAAAAAGCTAGAATGATAATTATTGGAAAAACATTTCTCTTCCTCATTTCATAAAATTGCCAATACCATCAATTGGGGGGGGGGAATACATTCATATTCATATCTTGCCATGTCCATATCATATTCAAGAGCTCACATACTTCTAACGTATATTAATTATTACATTGCTATTATGAGCATACAATGGCTTTTGAAAAAGTGCTTAAAGGATAAATTGGATACAAACAAAATCATGGTTGTCACACAAGAACCAACCAAGAGGATCCATGAGTGGAGACATCCATTCATGCTGAGACTTCCAGAGATGGGAAAAAATGCTCAAGGGAAGCTGACAGGTTGATGCTGGATGCGCGGGAGAATGTGCGACAACCATCTTCTCAGTGCAGACAGAGGAGGTCGCCAGAGCGGTACACTGGTTACATGGCCTTGGTTGGGGAGTGTGTAGATTACAAGCCTTCTTCATTCAAGGAGGCGGTGCAGCAACCAGTGTGGGTTGATGCAATGGTGGAGGCATATGACTCCATCATGCAGAACTATGTTTGGGATGTTGTCCCAAGACCTCAAGACAAGTCAGTGGTGAGTTCCAGATGGCTTTACAAGGTAAAGCAGGCAGTTGATGGCAGTGTTGAGAAACACAAGGCAAGGTTTGCTGCCCGAGGTTTCTCACAGGTCGAGGGGATCAACTACGATGAGAATTTTATTCCTGTAGTAAGGTACTCATCGATTAGATTGATATTGGCACTATCAACTTAGATGGGGTGGAAGATCCACCAGATGGATGTGAAGACAACATTCCTCAATGGGACAATTGAGGAGGAGGTGTACATTGAGTAGCCAGAAGGTTTCGAAACCTTCGACAGTGAGTCGCATGTGTGCAGACTCAAGAGGGCTCTGTATGGGCTGAAGCAAGCACCCCGTGCTTGGTACACCAGGATCGACAGCTATTTCACCAGGTTGGGCTTCACCAAGAGTGAAGCAGATGCGAACCTTTACCACATCATGGTAGAAGGTAAGCCATTGATCATTGTACTTTATGTCGATGATCTGATTTTGACAAGTGATGATTACCTGATATAGTCTTGCAAGGAAGACCTTGAAAGAGAGTTTGAGATCAAAGACATGGGTCTTATGCACTACTTTCTAGGCATGGAGGTGTGGCAAAGAGATGGAGAAGTTTTTGTATCTCAAGGCAAGTATGCCAATGAGATCCTTAGGCGGTTCCATATGGAGAAGTGTAAACCCATGCAGACTCCTCTAGCTGGGAACTGGAGGAAGGAGTATGCTACTTCAGGTGAGGTAGTACCTGCTATTGTTTATCGGTAGTTGGTGGGTTCACTTATGTATCTGGTGAACACACGACCTGACTTGTGCTTTGTGGTGAACCAGCTGAGTCAAGCTATGGTTCAACCTACCAAGCTGTTTTGGAAGGCATCGAAGTATGTGCTGAGATATCTCAGAGGCACATCTCAGTTTGGATTGTGGTACATACGGATAGAGGGAGTGAAGCTTCAGGGCTTCACAGATGCGGATTGGGCAGGGAGTCCATCAGATAGGAAGAGCACTTCTGGAGGAATCTTCAACCTTGGTTCAACTGCAATTTCCTAGTATAGCAGGAAACATAGATCAGTTGCACTTAGCTCAGCAGAGGCTGAATACATGGCTGCTAGTCAGGTTGCATGTGAGGCCATTTGGATGCGGAAGATTAAAGTGGGATTGTTTGGTTAGAGGATGGATCCTACAGTGATCTACTGTGATAATCAGAGTTGCATCAAACTCTCTGAGAATCCAGTTTTTCATGACAGGTCCAAGCACATTGATATGCAGTATCACCATCTTCAAGACTGTGTGGTCAAGAGGATCATGTTGTTGTTGTATGTTTCAACCGAGGAATAGGATGCAGATATTTTGACAAAGGCAAGTTCGAGTTTCGCAGAGACAGGATTGGGGTTATTAATAATCCCTTTCTTGTTGAGAGGGAGTGTTGAAGATAGCAACAAGAAATGCTAAAAATAGAAAATGCTAAAAATAGAATTGCTATAAATAACAGTTCAGCCAGTGTTGAACTTAAAAACAATGGATGAAAAGTGAAAGTGCTAAAAATTGCTTTTCTATAGATAGCATTTCAGGATACCTTCCTATTTTATTCAGTCCCTAAACTATAATAGGAAGTAAAATTCGAATTTGAACTTAACAACTATTTGAAAATAAATTAATTAATTCACCATGAGTTAATTAGTTGTGAAAAACCAAACATGAAGTCTATGTGAGGACATGCAACAATTTCTCTATTAATTGAGGAATTTATCCATCAATTAAAGAGATAAGGATGAATTCTAATTTGAGTAGTAATTATTTGGCTCAGTTAATTGAGTCAAGTCCAGTTAGATTGATTTAAACAGTTTGTTTAAATCAATGTAAGTTTAGTTAGTTAATGCATGCTTGCATATAACTGTAGCTCTTCAGATAACTGAATATTGTCTCATACATAACTCATGCATGCCAGTTCAGACAAAGACCCAGTTGAGATCAGATGGAGGGACAATGTACTATTAGTTGCTAGGATATTCCTTGGTGAATATTCCTTGCATGCAGAAGGATTTCTTTCCAAGAGAATTGTGTTGTTACTTCTTCTTGTTTAGTGAGTGTGATGAGGCCAATTCACACATGTGGCTTCACTGGACCCCAAGAAAAATTGCGCAAAGAAATAGGGGCTTGGAGGACTTGAGGAGGATATATACTTGTCTATTCTGTCTATGAGCTTCATTGTTTGATTACAGAGAGATCATGATAGCTTTTGAGCTGATTCCTTTTGTAACTTGGACAAGATTTCCACTTGTATGATAATACAGAGTTGGGGTTTTAGGCTGGTGCTTTCCCCTGGTTATTTCTTCTGTGTTATGTGTGATTGATTTCTTCTTATCAGTTATATGTGTTCAATTGATCTTGCTCATATTCGATTAAGCTTCTGCATAATTGTCTCTAGAAGTAGATCAATTATTTTGCTTTAGCATATTGCATTATCAGGTGATCTATAGGTGTGAATTTCTACAAGCTTTAATACTTTTCTTTAAAGTTTTGAGAAGTGGTCATATGTTGATGAATAATATCACATACATGATAAAAATGAAATAGATGAAATAGTTCAAATTTTCATGTCCATTGAATAGATATTAAATAATGATATGCTAGATGCATAAAGATATGTTAGGTGCATACAGTAATGATTGTGGATGTATAAATACTCAGAGTAGTTTTTTGTCATAACATGATTTAGATGACTAATAATGGTTAATGGTGAACATGTAACTAGGAACACATTAACAACATGATTGGGAAGCCAATGAAGGTGATGCATGTAGTCTTGTAGAATAAAGCCTAAGGAAGATAAGATGTTGATGAGAGAATGTTGCAAGTGGAACCTATGCCTATTGATATACATGTTGTGAGTACACTTCTCCTTGGTTTGCTTTGTGGGAAGTTGGAGCCATGGAGAGAGGGGTGTAGGGACAAGTGTTTGTGTGTGGGGTTTGGAGAGTACCTGGATCCCTAAAGGTATATGAAACTCCCATAAGCCATATGTTTCTGAGAGACCCTTTTCCAACCTAAGTTGGAGACCCTAAAAGGATAGTGGCATAGCTCGAGGGATTAATGTGATTAGAGAAGGGGGTGCACTACCTTAGGTTGAGTGGGATTATGGGGGGATGTGATATTGTTGGTTGGAGGTTCACTACCTTAATACCTTGACCTTTTTTGTGTCCAATATTGGTTATTGTATCATAATTGGCTCTTGGTAAGCCAATGTCTTTGTGGTTTCATGGCCCAGACTGAGAATGGCCTGTTGTTGAACAAAATAGGAGCAATAGAGACTATGGCTAAGAGAAAGGAAGAAATTTTCTTCTAGTCATTCATTTTCTCTAGATAAGTGTTCTAAGAAATATTGATAATGAGTCTTGAATTTTATGCACACCTAAAACATTATTTGAATTTATGGTTAAGTGCATGATATGAGTATGTTGTTGTGAGATTGCATGAAGGAATGATCATGTTCTAATAAAATTTTAGTGATATAATGTGTGTTTATATAATTGATATGCATAAGGGAGAAAGGGGGATGGAACCCAAAACTATTACAAGGAAGAAATTTGGGTTGTGATCCTGGCAAGAATTTGATAAAATGTATTTCTTTGTTTAATAAAATTGCTATGTTTAGATGAAATTCCTAATGAGCTTGGAAGCTTTCCCTACATAGTTAAATTAGAGGGAAGATGTGGATAAAGGATTAATCAAGGAGGGATTTATGGCTTCAATATGAACCAGATGGACAATGAAGTCACAATTGTGAAAATGGATTAAGAAGGGAGTTTCCCTCAACTGAAAATTGTGATTGGCTGAGATATTTTATTTACGAAAATAATATGAATATGTGAATGGTATGAAAATAGAAACTTGTACTTTCTATATTGTTTTAGGTAATACCAAAAAGTTACCTAATGAATTCCATGTCACATGGAATGATTATATGGCAAGTGTGCGAGAGTGATCTCTTATTATTAACTACCACATGAAAAAAAGTGTGTGTATGCTTATGCTTATAAGATTTTTCATGTAAATAATTGAAAACATGACAGGTTGAAAATTAAATTTAAAAATAAATGTGTATGAATAGCATGGAATATGTCCAAGTATGGCACATGCATGACAAGATGTATATGCACATGTTTGGGTGCATGATTGAAGGAATTATTTGAATGTGTAAATTTGATACACATTGCAAATTCCCTTTATGAATATTAATTGAAACTTATATGTAAGAAGATGAAATGATATCGTTTTGACTAATATGTGAGGTCAGTATATGGCTTAATGGATGACTGAAATACTATGGTGCTTGGTGAGTAGCTAATAAACCACATGGATAGTGGATTGTAGACCCTTGTTGTGCTTGCTATGAAAATATAACTAACATAATACCTATACAGTGGATTCCAACTCTTGGGACTAATTAGTAATATCCCATACGAACCATGGGTGTAAACCTATGAATGAAATCAAAAGAGAGAAGTGAGTCATTGTGGTGCTTACTATTAGGAGATAACTGATAAACTACCTTAGTGCTTGTTCTAGATACAACTTGTTGAGAAATCTAGGGCATGAATAGTTAAAAGATTTCTATGCTTGATAATTTCTTGTGATATACTTTTACTTCTTAGCTTAGAGTATTTTCTTCGTTATGTTATTATTGTGTTCTTTTCATTAAGACAATTACCAATGTGTGCAATAAAAGAAAAGTGACACAATATGTAGGCTTGTCAGCAAGGGCCAAAACCTCTCACCTCTTGATAGGAAAACCCGATCAAAATTCTTCTTTTAGATATTCAATTGATGAGTAACAAGACCATGAAAAAGACCCTTGACTCAAGTATCCTCCCAAGAAACTTGTCACTAACCTTGATGTTCTGCCTCTTGTCTACCTTGACTTCCTTCTAGATCTCAAAGTGCTCTCCTTGGGATTCTAGAGAAACTCAGTCGCTATCCTTCACAATACTTCTTCTTATCTTCCTCTAGAGAATCTTGGTCTCTATATTTCACACTAATCTTCTTGGCTATCTCTAGAAAATCTCAATCTCTAGATAAGAAACCCTAGTATATATATTTCTTCTCCTCAGCCTCCTTCTATGCAACAATAATTTCTCCTTCGATCTTCTGTTGATGCCTTCAGTCCTTCTTCTTTTGTACCCAAAACGAGTACCCCAGAAGAATACTTCCTTCGATGACCCCAAAAGAAACCTTCCTTCGCTATACCCAGAAGAATCTCTCCTTCACTATACCTAGAAGAATCTCTCCTTCGCTGACCCAAAATAATTCTTCTTGTCACTTCTTCACACTTCTTCTTTGTGGCCTCTTCTTTTCACTTCTACTTGACCTCTTCTTTGCACTTCTTCTTGGCAGAATCTCCGTACTTCTGCTTGAACGAATGCTTGTCGGGTTTCTTGTCTCTAAGTTAGGTTGAGTGTGGCTACTTATACTACTCAACACATGTGCTTTAGGCTGATATGATCACTATCTGTTAGGCCAACTTCTTCTAGCAAGTTCTTCCATCATTGTAGGCCGACTTGAAGAAGATAAGTGAGAAGGTATGGGAGGATACTTTACATAGACAAGTTTGACGTTTTACAAAGTGTAACATGACTTCATTACATGACAATGACTCTAATATTTTATGACTAGATGACAAATAATTCCTAAAGAATCTCAATGGGAGTATTGACTCAAAAATAAAATCTCTTGCTCATGAAACCCATGAAGCAAGTAAATACAATAATTTTATTTTTCTTCTTCAAATCTCATTACATAAAATAATAATTACATGACATTATGAAGACCGAACCCAATTACACTTTTCAATACTCCCTCTTAACTAGGGAGGTGTTCATAATGCTACTTGGACATTCTCAATCTGATGAATTTCTCATAAGAATAATTTCGGATTGGTAACTCATTTGTATAGAATTATATCAACCAACATTGTTACATATAAAGGCCTTGACTAACAAATCCACCTCTCCACAATATCCGCGTTCAATGCTAGTGATACCAATGATTTATAGACACTCTCATCATTGTCTCTCTTGAAACATCCCTTACCTGGGTACTCAGGGTGTGTTCCATGAGGAATATTCTTATCTTGGACTCCCCATCCCTCAAAGAATATTGGTCCTCAATGGTTACTCTTCTCTTGGATTCCCTATATCATCCTCAAAGAGTATGAGATGCCAAATATTTACCCAATACTCCATTTCGTCTTCCTAGGTGAAGATTAGAATGATGTGTCTATATCTCCCTCTCAAATAGGGATGACATATTCCAATAAAGGAATGTACTCATTCCTACAAAAGGAATGTACCTAGCTCCCTCTTGGCTTAGGAATTTCCAAGTTTATTTCAAGTAAGAAACTTATTTTCAGGTTCCCTATTAACTAGGAACCTACAACAACTCCTCATGTGGAGATCATGGAACATCCAGCTGCTAGAAGAGATCCTTCCTTTGATGTCATGAATTTATTATTTTTTATAAAGTCTTCATATTTTGGACTTCTTCATAGGGAATAGAACATCCATCACTTTCATCCATGAGTTATTCATGTCCTTATTCCTTTAATCAGAAAGTGATCCATTATATTTCCATCTGGATTTACTTCATGTCATGCTACTTTCTTCATGCCATATTTTCTAGAAGGATCTTACATCCTTCTATATGGTTTTCCTAGAATTCGTCCACTGATCTTCCCTTTGGAAGTCCTAAATAAGCCCATCCATAATATTAGTTCAAAAATAATAAATGAACACTTAAATCAAACATTACCTCTGTGATGGTATTTCACCATGACATCTTCCTGTAGGTATCAACATCCGGCATGCATGTTGACACATCTCTCAAATATATCCATTTTCAAGGGTCTCCATATTTTTTCGACTCTTATCAGAGTCTTCATATCTTTCCGGGAGATATTCCAGTCAGCTCTTCTTAGTCTCGGATGTTGAATGCTTTCTACCTTTGTTTCATATTTTACAATCTGTTCCTTTCTTTTCACACACTTCATTCTCAAGAGCTTCCAATCATAGTTCCTTAATTGTAGTCAGCTTCCTAATGATTTATATGAGAACATATTATGTTGATTTCATCTAGTGTGACTTATGCTTTTCTGCAATATTTCAGAAGAGGAGATCCTTTCTTATTTTCATTATATTTCCCAAGATGGAACTAGTGATCCATATTATCTACAACCATATGACATGACTTTCATAATAATCTATGTGAGCATACATACCTCATATTTCCTTTCGGTCATCCAGAATTCCTATAGTAGCTTCCTTTGAATGAATGAGTTTTATCCTGCTTCATTATTATGTCATCATACCATCATCCCTTGAATCCCATGAGTTGGAATTCTTGATGAAACATTTTCTTCCTTTCTAGATCAGTGAATCCTTTGATAAGGATTCCATCATAGAAACTAGAGGATCTTGCATATCCTCACCCAACAAATGTTTCCTTGACTATAGTATGATGCTCCCAATCGATGATGAACTCTACTTATTTCTATAAGTATCACTTGAGATTTCAATGAGGTTTCCAAGAGCCCTTACTCTTTGTAATCAATAGAATTTATTCCAGACATTCTTTCTGCTTCTCATGTCAAGAGCTCTTACTTCTAATGCTTCTACCATGATGCTATAATTTGATGCATCCTATCTTATTTGTATTGCTTCCTATCTATAAATTACAAGTGGAAAATACCTTCTAGTGAAGAAGACCATCTCAGTCATAGTATACATCTTTTAATTCTTCCTTATTAAGCTTCCTTGTCTCAGGTTCTTTCACTTCCTCAGTAATATGGGCTTCTTCCCTATCCCTTTTGTCCTTATTAGGTTTAGGATAATCTCTTCTATAGTGCCCAAGTTCCTAATATCCATAACATCTTACTTTAGCCATGTTCTTCCTTTTCTTTTGAGGACTAAACTTTCCAAATTCCTTTTTCCTTCTTGCCATAGCAGCATATGCTAGATTCTTCTCATTTGGTCCAACATCAGCCTTTACCTTCAGTTTGGTTTCTTCGATCTTATAGAGTGACCATATATCTTGAAATGGAGTAGTCTCTTTATTCCCATATAAAATTAATGTGAATTTACCCCATTTTTCTGGTAGTGCATTCAATACCATTGTGGTCATCTCTTTATCAAACATGAATTCTCCTAGCTCTTGTAGTTGATCTCAAATTTTTGATATCCTCATGAAGTATGAGGCTATTCCATGTTACTTGTACATATTTAGTTTGTAGAGTTATTGCATTAATGATATTACTTCTCCTAGGGTACTTATAGAAAATAACTCTACCAAGTTGTCATATATATCTTTTGCAGTCTCCAACTTTGATACATATGGGATTAGAGATTCTTTTATAGATTCTATAAGAATCCTCTAGGCTTTCACTTCTCCCTTCATGAATCTAGCATGTGCTTGAGTATCTTCCTTTGGAGGTTGGCTTATCGATCCCTTTATGTGATCCATGACCTCATTCTCAATAAGATTTAGGTATGTCCTTTTCTTCCATGCAAGGAAATTTGCAGACCCAATCAATTTATTGCTTTCCTTGCAAAAATACATTTTGTTATTATCAGATATAGTCATAGAATTACTTGAGAAATAAATTCTTCCTTCCTCCTTTATCTTGATGTTTATAGAGGATTTGATTCATGAGAGATTGATGAGAGAGATCTTGATTCACAATCCTTCTTGAATGTTTTAGTCTTCCTTCTTTCTTGAATATGGTTTCAAGACTCTTTCCGGTGTAGATTTCTTTGATCTAGGGTTTTTGGTATGATGAAGCTAGGTGTTTTTTGACTTTCTTTGATCCTTATTTGAAGTTCAATTCTCGTGTGTCTACTTGCTTGAATGTCCCTTCTTGACTTCAACACCTTAGCTTTGATACCATGTTGAGAAATCTAGGGCATGAATAGTTAAAAGAATTCTCTGCTTGATAATTGCTTGTGATATAATTTTAACTTTTAGCTTATATTATTTTCTTCATTACGTTATTATTGTGTTCTTTCCATTAAGACAATTACCAATGTGCACAATAAAAGACAAGTGACATAGTGATGGGCCTCTAAATTAGACATAAATTAAGGCTCATGCCTCTAAATTAGACATCAATTAAGGCCCATATGACCATCCTTCAACACATTAAACCTATATTTTTGCATTAGATAATGTATTTTTAACTTTAATATGTTCATTAGGAAGGTTTATGGATAATTGCATATTTGTGCCTAATATTATTTATTTTTGTGGAATATTGTGAGAATATTGGGCAGATTATGGAGATTTGGAGGAGGAGATAATCTAGGGACCTGATCTATACTACACGAGGATCAATATTAAATAATAAATCAATACGATATTATGGAATTATGGCACATATTATGGAGCTCCAATGACTGAGAAAATCTAGGAATGTGTTCCCTGCCATTTAATGCAGATTCCTAATATTGGGAACCAGATCCACTAATCAAGGGATTTTGGTGCGGAAAGCTTCCTCCTTTCATGGGGAATGATTCCTAATCATTTTTTGTAAGTACCAAGTCGAATTTTCCTCTAGGGGTGGATTTTTATTAGTATTCTTGTGGAGAGAACTCATATTTCTGCCGCTCCATTGTCATTTCTTGTAGGGATGTAATTGTATTGATGGAAATAATGAAGATTGGTGTAATGTTCAGCTTCTAAACCTTAGTATCCTTCATATGACTCTAATTTTCCTTGGGATTGGCCATCCTAGGAGCCTCAGAGCCCTTTTGTATCATTTCCTTTTCTTCTTTCCACTTCTTATTCACATGCATCTCTTGTTCTTGTTTCTTTCTATTCTACATTTAATATTAATGATTTCTTGTTTTAGGATTGGGTTAAATGGTTGATGTAAGTTATTTTGCATGATCAAAAGCATCATTTCAACCTTAGAAATATTTCGAAGGTCATATTAATCATTGAGCTACTTGTATTAGTTTGCTTATTCCCAAATCTAGATTTCTGGAACTCCTTTGTGGCAAATAGCAATAAATTTATGCTATTTTTTAGAGCATGCTAATAAGCTTAAATCAAGTTGGTTCCACTTACATTAGATCAAAAACAAATTCTAGTTAATAAAAAAAATTACCTCAGTGAATTTTCACTTGATTAGGTTAAGCATTTGATAGATTTACTAGCTCATTAGTTCTCGAATTTCTAGATTTTAGACTAGTAATTTTTTGCCATTTTTTTAGCATGGGTTAACAAAGGTTTTTTTGAGTGATTCAACTTGGAATGGATACCTAAGACATCCTAGTCAATAAAAAATTTGCCCCATCCAATTTATATTTGATTTGGTTGGTCATTCGTTGAATTATAACTCACCATAAAAAAATTTGTCGTTTCCTGTAGTAGTACTATATGAAACCCTGTAGTAATCTTCCAACATGCATATACTTGCCAAAATTCACTCAAGAAGCTTTTTTATTGTCCCTTAGGGTTTAATCAGGACCCCTAGGCTCTAAATCAATGATTAGGGAGGACTAAATACCACTTAGGACTTGCCTCTTTACCCATGTAAAACATTTTAGTGGTTTGGGTTAATGGACAAATTTATGAATTGGACAATACAATGATAATTTTCTTGATTTCCACATCCAATGAACTCTATTAATGGATCTAAACTCTTTGAAATGTAATGGTTGACATTTAGTTCATGATCTTTAATTTATGAAATTAGAATATGTTTCTTTCCTTGTACTTTCTTTCTTGCAATAGGTTAAGGTTTCCATTTCGAGTATTTCATTTTCTGCAATTAGTTTAGGATTTGATTTCAGTACATGCACACCATTACATCATGACAGGAAAGGAAGGATGCATTGTATGCTGCACATTTAGTGTCGATACCCCTTAAGTTTGTAGGAACCCAGGGTTGATAATTAAAGTTGGTACCTTTGGGAGTTGCAACATTCTTGTTGCAATACCGAGACTCATCACTTTTTCGCATTGGTGTCGGGGAGGTGTCAAAGTATGCATTGTTTTCTTCCCTAGTTGATTCATTTCTTTTTACTTAATGCAAAAACAAAAAAGATTTTCATTAGGAATATTTCATTTGAAAAACAGAAGAGTGCATTGCATTAGTGTTTTCATTCAATCATATAAAAAAAAAAAATTGTCTCCAACTCCAACCCACCCCCTCATTTGATCACGTGGTGCAATAAGAGCCACATCATCATTCAGTTTTGCAGGTAGAAGAAGAAGAGGTGACAGAGAAGGTAGAAGAAATGGATGGAGATGATGAAAATGAGGAAGATCCTCTTGGATTTCCTATTCAATACACTGATATCAATGTGCATATGAAGAACATCCCTCCATATTTTCTTCCAAAATTTCATGGTCTAAGGTCAGAGAATTCAGAAACCTTTCTCTTTGAATTTGAAATTGTTTGTATATCTTATGGTTACTTATTAAACAATCAAAAATTGAGATTGTTTCCGGCAACATTGAAGGATATAGCTCTTAAATGGTTCATGAGTTTAGGGACTAATTCAATAAGATCATGGAATGATATGCAAAAGATATTCCTAGAAAAATATAAAGATCATGATCTTAAAGAATAAATATTTAGAATGAATCAAAAAGAAGATGAGATCCTTGAGGATTTAATAGATAGGTTCATGTACAATGTTAAGAGGGAAAAATTATATCTTTTAGGATCTGACACACTAAAAACCCTCTTACTTAGAACAATTAGGGATGAGTGGATTGATCTCCTTGATCTCATGAGTAGAGGTGATGTATACCAATTATCATTTGAAGAAATTTGTGAAACATGCAAACACATATCAAGAGGAAGGTAAAACATAAGTAAATCAACATCAAGATCGGTAAGTCAAGCTAAACTTGGAAATTTGTTTGATGACTTTAAAACAAAAATTCTTAGCAACATAAACAAACAAGTAGAAATGTTAATAATGCAAGATGAAGAAAAAGAAGATGTTGATAGTTGTGTTGTCCATACAGAACCACATGATGTTAAATATTTCCCCTCATTACCAAGGTTGAAGGAAGTTTACCAAGAGGACAATGGAGCAAGTCAATTGCCAATGCAGCTATGTTATGTAGCTCCAAAAGGACCATGGTAGCCTAGTCAACATAGTATGATGCAAGATCCTAATTCACAATTTCAAGGTTATACATATCTGCCTCAAAGTAATTGGAATATAGCCTTTCCATGGCAACATTTTCCATCTCAACCCCAAAACCAATCTTAGTAACAAAGTTCACAAGGAACTTATGGGAGCCATCCACAATATCCTCAATATTTTCCTCACTATCCTACATACTCAACTCCATGTTATCCATACCATCCACCTCGACCACAACCGCAACCCCAAACACATCCATCTCAAATATCCACTCCCCTCAGCTACCTGTACCACAATTTCCAAACCCACACATTGAAGAGGCTCAGCCCACTTTCAATACTGAGGTACAACACTTCCAAACATCTTGTCTTGAGCTAAATGGTACACCATAGCTCAGGAAGAGTTTTACAAAAAGATATTCTCTTGATATCATTGAAGGACCACATCCAGAATAAGAAGATTCAAATAAGAATACCAAAGGATCATGGGCGACATTTGATGAAGAGAAGACATCAAAATCAGATATTGAGAAAGATCCCTCATGGTTACCATCAAATCCTCCATGTGTTCAAGAGAACAATCAGCAAAAGGAAGAAGATTTAAAGGTCATGGAAGAAGAAGACATCTAAGATGATCCACATTAGCAAGTGGACCAGGGGCATCACAACTATATTGAAATATGGTTCCAGACAGTCACTAAGTTGCAACAATACTCTCTTCTTCAACTATGCTTGATATCATCAAAGTCAAAGCATTCGGTCTCTTACATCTAGGTACATGTCAAAGAATACATTTCAAGCCTACACATCAGTTTATTTGTCATCTTGATGTGCACTTGGCTTCATTGGAAGTATTCCTACACTTGAAAATGATTTTGTTTTCTCAAGTAGAGTAGGATAGGAAAAGAAATAAAAAATGAAAAATAAGAGAAAAAATAAAATTCTCAAGTGAAAACCTCCTTTGAGGCACTTGATATTTGCTCATTGATTGAAAACCTCCATGAGGTGGTCAATGGGTTGGGAAAAAAAAAGAAAAAAAGAGAAAAATAAAAGATCTTAGGTGAAAACCTCCTTTGAGGCACCTAGGTAGACCTACGAGTTGAAAACCTCATTTAGGTGGCTAGTAGGTCTAGAAGAAAAAAAGAGAAAAAGAAAATCTTTTCTCAATGTATCTCTTTGATTAATGTAGGTTCTCTCCAACATCTGAAAGCAACAAAAACAAGTTAGCACCAAAGAAAAGAAAAATTGGTCAAAATTCTAGTCAAAGGAAGTCAAACTTGGACTTTCTCCTCCTTTTCTCGAACACTCCAGAAGGACCAAGGCCATGCAAATCCATCACCCTCGTCTATTTCCATCATCCACTCATCATTCCCAATCTTTTACCACTCATCTTCCTTGTTGTCCTGAAATACTACATGAATGCTCTATTTTACTACAGGAAACAAAAATGCATAAAGCAAAAAACTAGTTTTGTCATATCTTTATAACCATGCATCCATTTTCCAAGCTGTTTCAGGGGGAGATGCATATGGATGATGGTAAGATGCTTAAGAGATTTTAGCAAATTCCAGTGAACAGTTTTCGAGAAATCAACCTCCATCACCTACAATCATTTTTGAATTTTCTCGATATTCATGCATCCATTTAAAACATTGTTTCATGGGGAGATGCATATGGATGATGGTAAGATTCCCAAGAAATTTCAGAAAATTCTAGTGCATGGTTTCTAGGAAATCAGCCTCCATCAACTTCATCCATTTTTAATTTTCCTAGAGATTCATGCATCCATTGGCCAAATTTTGTTTATGGGGAGGTGGATAAGGATGATGGAAACATGTTCAAAATTTTCAGGTCAATCCATTGCACCATTTGTGAGATATGGACAAAACAAGGCAAATCTGTTGTTTCCTGTAGTACTACTACAGGATGTCCTAGTTCTACCACAAGATTCCTTGTTTCACTACAGGAAACATGCTGAAAGCTTAGGAGATGGTAGGAAATGTAGAATGAAGTGTGGGAAATGTGCCTAATGGTGGAATAAGGTATAGGGAAGGTGAACATCACCCATGGCCAAGCCCAACACTTCAAGAATATAAATTTGACTATGATAGCTTGCTCATGGTAACTGGAAGACAAAGGTTTAGAATCAACAAGCTATGAAGACCTGTGAAGAAGCAAACAAAAGAAATTATCACCTCCAGAGGACCATGGATCAATAATCAACTCAGCAGCATCATGCATGTCTCTTCAACAACCATCAAGTAGGTATAGGTACGCAATATTCTTGAACTCTTCTCTTGAGCATATTATAGTTAGAAATTTGTTTTCAATGCATGAGAGATGAGGTTTTATAAGCTAAGGATGGGTCAATAGTCTCAACCACCTTCAACTAGTTAATTTCAACTCACTCCACTCATGCAATGTGGAAAAGCCAAATTATGAAGGGTGATGATTTTGAGGAATGGGGATAATAGTTAAAAGAGGAAATTTGTGAAAAGGCCAAGTCACCAAAGCACTCCAAGCCCTACATCCACTTCATATCCACTATCTATCCATCATTCATCCATCCCATTTCATAAAGAAAAAAATAATTTTTTTCAAGAACAAACCCTACACTTTGTCTCACCCTAAAAATTCCTTGAAAAAAACAAATAGAGCACCTCCTCTCCATTTTCACAAATCTACACTACTCCCTTTGAGCCCTAGCATCATCCTCAAAATCCTCTACATCATTTATCATCACTCCCATATAGTTAGAAGACCCTGAAAGAGAAGGAATGGCTGCTACAGGAAGGCAGAATGCTGCTACAAGAAGGAAGAAATGAAAAAATTGTGCTAAAACCCAAAATGGTACTACCTAAGAGAGACCTAATAAAAAAAGAGAACTACAAGGCCATTAGGAAATCATCTGGGCCACAAAAGTCAGAAGAAGAAGGCAATAAAAGGAAATAAGGCATTCGCCATCAAAATAGAACTCAAACTGCAGTGATGAAAAGAGGCTTTCCAAGAGGTATATAATCTCTTTGTAGCTTTTGTCCAAGGTCTAAAAGATGTTATGTCATGCAACCAACTCACAAAATGGAAGAAAATATAGATCAATGAATTCAAAATTAGCCTCTTCGAGGGGGCAACCTCCTTTACATTACGCAAATTAACAATTCTTGGATGATACAAATCACAAGGCCTTCTTTTTATATATAGGAGTCTAAGGCGTCCTAATACAATCAGAGCCTACATAACAATAATATTCTAGGGGCACAACAATAACAATAGTGGGCTTCTATGGGGCACAATAATAACAACATGGGGACTATATGGGCACAATAATACAATAAGGGGGTTTCACTAATAACAATAAGGGGTTACACTAATAGGATATGGACCTAACATGCCCGTCTCCTTCAAAAGGTGTTGTCCTCAATGCTTGATTAGTTTTGGATGCTTCTGTATAAAATTATCATCCTCCCATGTGGAATATTCAGTGGGTAAGTTCTTCCACTTGATGAGATACTCTGAAATTGGTCGATTTCATAGCTATCGATTTCTTGTTTCTGTGACTGCTTCAGGTTCCAATATGATTTTTCCTTCCTCTTCAAGTTCTGGAAATATTGTTTGAACTGAGATATTCTCACCTATAACCTTCTTTAAGCATGAAACATGGAAAACTAGGTGCACTCGGGAAGATGCATGAAGCTCCAATTTGTATGCCATAGTACCAATATTTTGTAACACCTTGTACGAACCATAATACTTTGGTGATAAATTATTATCCTTCTTATCTTGCTTGAGGGACATTTGTTTGCATGGTTGTAGTCATAGAAATACCCAGTCACCTACATGAAAAATTCTTTCGTTGCGATTTTTTTTTTGTAAATAAGATAAAATATATTACTGTGGAAACTGACAGATTACATAATTTGGGTTGTGTGGGAGAGAGAGCCCATCACAAGACCCAACCGAGATCCATGCTATAGGATAAAATGCACGGTGTATGGAGAATGGAGATACCCTCAAAGGTCTTCCTGGGACCTTTGGCAGACTATAAGATTATCTGTAGCTGTCACAAAGTTACATGCATGTCCATAAACAATAACTAACTATCAAAGCAAAACATATTGATTACCACAAGCCTCCGTGTAGATTTACTAGAGAGTGCAATGCATCTAGGTGGAAGTTCCCTGAACTGGCTCTAGATCAAGTCCTGCACATAGAAGAGACAAGCATAATCATAGCATACAACCTTGATAACTAATACATGAATACATAAAAGACATCTAGTTACACATAACTAAGCTACTCATGCTAAAAGGTATTGGACAAACAAGTAAATGAATGATAATACCAACACCACGGAGTAGACAATACAACTGTAGTTCTATATTAATGTCGGAAGAGTGATTACAACCATTTTTTGCATTAGCATTCCCTTACCTCTCCAACTTCTCTCTCTCTCTCTCCCCATTCTTACCAACTTCTTATGCTTAGATTTGAGACTATGCTCGACAATCAAGTAAGATATCCTTTCAAATGATTTGACCCCCATCATCATAGCCCTAGCTTTGCTTATGTAGCAATGGAGTTAGGGTTGTTAATTTCCTCCACGAGTCTCTTAAGGTAAAAGCAATGATGTTGCCATTATTTTCAGCTCTTTCCCATTTGCCTCCTTCATTAGGATTTAGAAATCCCACAAATAGGTCAAACTTGAGATGTTTCCTTGCTTTTCTGAGTAGATTTAGGAGGGAATATAGAGATATTTATGAGTCAATTCGCTCCTTTGACCTCTATATGCTCATTAGGATCCAATAACACTGTTCCCGAACTAACAACTAGAGTTAGTAGGGTCACTAACGCTCCCTTAGGCTTACAGAGAAGCTTTATAAAGCATGTTGTCACTGATTAGCTAGCGTTAGTGTGGAAACAAGGCTTTTGATCTTGATATTTTCTTTAGATATCATGTCTTTCCCCTCTGAGATGATGAGGGGGTCATTTTGTTGTATAACAGATGCCCCCTAAAGTGTGAGATCAAAGGCTGCGACGATGGCCGAAATACTTTACTTAACTGTAATTTTCCTTCTTCGACAAAAAGAGAGACAGGATCAGAGCTTCGGGTGGTACAGGAAACCTGATACACACACACACACACACACACACACACACACACACACACACATATAACAACTAAAATCATGTCTTGAGTCGGGCATTTCCATGCTCAGTAGCTATGTGAGAGTGATTTTCTCATGAAAGAGATATGACGATGCTAGCCGCTGATAAGCAAAATGCGGATCCGGTGTCATAATAGGATCATTCTGATGAGTTGTCTCCAAAAAACAATATACACAACTTGGGAGAGGAAGCAAGGTTGAGCGATGCAAGCCTCTACCCAAGGTCTTGATTTCCGCTTCACCGAACAACATAGATCGATACATGTGAATATATGCGTTGATGTTGAACATGCATGCAATTATCTAATTACCAGCCAATAATGGAGACCATTAATAGACATGAGGAAGGCCACCAATAATGGTGATGGTCTCCAAGATGCACAGTACAATCTAACGAGTGTGAAAGATGTTTTTGTCGTCGAACACCCATAGAATCGCTTAACCAGGAGCCAATAATGAGAACCTCTGATCAAACACAAGGCAACCTGCCACTAATGTTTGCAAGTACCAAGGCACTAAATGTGTTTCTAGGTTGTCTTCCTAGATAGAGTGTTGAAGTTGATAGGAAGATACCTGTCGAAAGGTAGGCAATAATGTGTCCTACATTAATCGACATGAAACAGGACAATAATGATTTGTTTTTGAGGAATCTTTGAGCATTAGGTCTAAACGACAGAGGGCATGATGAAAGGATATGCTTGATGGGTTGATGGAGGAAACAAAAGGTTAACCCTTGAACACTAGAAGACACGACAACGATTTTAACCATGCAACACTAGAATCATGAACACTAAAGAGTGTTAGGATATAGAGATGCAAGAACATCGGGGTATTTACGCTAAACTCATAGGATGGTAAGATTCATATTGAGAGGCCGTCACAAGGAAGGTTTATCTGAGGGAGTTCCATGTTCAAGGGAACGACTGCTGCCAAACCATGCTTTCTAATACTGAATGCAGTTGTATTGTCTACTTTCCCCATCTGATTATTTTAGTGAGTCCAGATGGGTAAACTTGTCGATCTTTTCATATTTTAAGAGTCTAAAAAGGACCGCAAAAAGAGCGACTCTATGCCCTATCTGATTAGTTTAATGAGTTCAGATAGGAAAACTTTCCGACCTTTTCATGTTTTAAGAGTTTGAAAAGGATCGTAAAAAGAGCGACTCTATCATTCATCTGTGTAATTTAATGAGTCCAGATGAGATAACTCATTGATCTTTTCATATTTTAAGAGTCTAAAAAGGACCACAAGAGGAGTGACTCCATACCTCGTTTGTTTAATTTAATGAGTCCAGAAGAGACAACTTGGTGGGATTTTCATATTTAGAGAGTTTGAAAAGATCGTAAAGAACGACTCTAGGGTGGTCCCTTTGTCATAGTTATTAACAGGGTGCGACAAAAGGTTAATAGTATACCCGGGTCGGTTACTTTTCCATGAATTAATCTATTGAATCCGGATAAAGAGAAACCTATGTTCAATATATGTTGACCTCATTTTGTTATGAGTACGAGGAGACAGACTAAACTCGTTTTTTGTCGTGAATTTTTAATGAGTCGCACGACGATAAACTCAATACCTTCATCAAATTTTAATGAGTCGAATAAAGAAAACTCAAGGTATATTTTTCAGTTTATTGAGCAAGGAAAAAGAGGTAAAAGAACTACTCATTCCTTGTTCGTAGATTTAATGAGCCCAAAGAAGGGGAAAAACTCAGGGATTTTTCGATTTAAGAGCAAGAAATGGTCCCAAAAAAGAAAGTGCTCTTGTTGCTACCGTAAATGTTTTAACGAGCCGAGTGAAAAAAACTTGAGGATTTTCAGTTTAATGAGTGAGAAAAGTACCTAAAAGAATGCTTGGGTCACCTTTATAAATATTTAACGAGCCTAAAGAAAAAACTCGGGACTTTTTCAGTTTTATGAGCGAGAAAAAAACACTTAAAAAGAATGCTCTAATGATCTTTTTCAGTTTAATGAGCTAGAAAAAGAGCGAAAAAGAGTTGCTCTGACCATCGTCATATGTGTTTAACAAGTCCAACGATGACAAACTCAGGGATTTTTCAGTTTTAGAGCAAGAAAACATCCAATAAAATAACATGCTCATATCTTCTTTGTAGTAGTTTAACGAGCCCAAAGAAGGAGACTCGAGGTTTTTCAGATTAACGAGCAAGAAAAATACCATAAAAAGAACACTCATTCTTCTTCGTGGTAGTTTAATTAGCTCAAAGAGGGAGACTCGAGGTTTTTTTGGATTAACGAGCAAGAAAAATACCAAAAAAAGAATGCTCAATCTTCTTCGTGGTAGTTTAACGAGCCTGAAGAAGGAGACTCAAGGTTTTTTCGGATTAACGAGCAAGAAAAATACCATAAAAAGAATGCTCGATACTTCTTGATCTCATGCTTGACAATAGAAGGGTTATGCCATGCATTTCCTTATAAGACCAAGGGAAAACATCGTGGAAGTCCTTAAAAGGGTAAGTGAAGATCGCAATTTCCTCAGGATTGTGATTGGCTCCAATCTGTATGTTTTCCACGATGCCTGTCTTGATTGAAATATCAATGGGCAATGTTTTTGAGAGATTACCCATGTTTCCCTCCAAGTCCAAAGTTTTGATAGTCGTATATGGTGAGGAAATTATTTCAGGTGCGTCAGATGATAGGATTTGAAGAGGCATCGTGTTCGAATCAGATATCGAAACACGATGGTGCGAGTTATCCCAAGGTCGTTCTTCTAAACTCATGATCTCTGTAATAGCTTCGTCCTTAGGTAGGCACTTGATTGAGGGGATCAAAAGAAGGAGAAGTTATGGGAGGGGCGGTGGTACCATTGGCCATGACCAAAGTAACCAAAGACTCGAATGTAGATTGAATGGCATGGTAGGCCAATTCAACTAGTGACAACGACATTTGTTCTATGTAAGTGTCAATGTCTGAAGGGGCCGGGAGGATCCAAGGATCGGTCGGTTCGTGAGGAATGAATGAAACCATAGAGATTGTCTATGGAACCATGGGCGACAGAAGAAGGAAACAACCCATCAAGGAAGAGCCCTTCAATAGGCCAGTACTGACATTGACGTAAGAGTCAGGTACACCACCCACTAAGGGTATAAAGCTGCTAGGTAACGGGGAGTAATCTGGGGTGCAAAAGGATAGCTGGTCCACAGTGACTATCTTTCCATTCAAGGGAAATAAGAT
Organism: Pinus tabuliformis; assembly: GCA_031772625.1. Classification (NCBI taxonomy): domain Eukaryota; kingdom Viridiplantae; phylum Streptophyta; class Pinopsida; order Pinales; family Pinaceae; genus Pinus; species Pinus tabuliformis. The sequence goes on from CM062810.1 coordinate 782,489,730, forward strand.
GATGCGGAAGACTGAAGACACAATGACATTCATGGCATAAATCCAATTGCAGCCCAAAAGTATATTATAGTCGAGTTTATGATCCATGACTTCGATATCCACCGTTACTGTCTTCCCACTCAAGGTGATGGGGTAGCTGGCTACGTAACCTTTTGGGATGAAAGTGTGGTTGTCGAAAGCTTTAAGGGAATTCGATGGCGGGGATAGGGTTGGAGAACCCAAAGTAGGCAAACATGAAGCCAACATGACACAGGTAGAAGCACCTTCGTCTATGACAATTCTATGTATACCTTTACCTTTCGAAAATATTTTCACTTGAAATGAAAGATGGCGGGAAAGGGGAGGTTTACATTTTTCCATGTCGAAAATTGCAAGCATGGAATCCTGTGGGTCGATACCACCAATAACCGAAAGCAAAACTTTCCTTTGTGCTAGACATGTTTGTAATACTTGGAGCATCAACATAGCCGACAACGCTTGCACCAAGTCTTCTACAATACTGTAGTTTTGGGCAGCACGTGCATATGCATTGTGTGTTGTGCATCGAAGTGCCCCTTCAGGGGGCCGAATCATAAGGTCAGCAACCGACCTTTCGATATGAAAATCTTTGGGCGGCGGTGGGTTTTGACTTGAGGAAGGTTCCTCTACATGAGAGACAGGAGCTCCATATGATTTGGCTCTTGTTTGTAGATCTATCATTTCAAAGGTGTAAATAGTAGAGGATCCTTCACCAACTGAAGGATGTTGTGAACCACCATTGCCCCCTTGTAGGGGTTGGGGTTTGTTTGCAATAAGGTGTTGCTGCTGCTGAGCAGGGAAAGGATTATTCAGGACAACAGGGGTCCTTCCGGTGTCCTTTTTAGCAATGAAATCTATGCATTCTTGAAGACATGGACACAGATATGTCATGTGGTCTTGCGCACAAATTTTGTAAGGGAATCGGGTGGGTTTATCCTTTCCATCATCAGGAGGTGCAACAACCTTCTGCTTTGGGTTTTGCTGCTTTGTTGACTACTCCTCAGAAGGAGTAGTCTTTTTCTTATTCTTCTTGTTCTTACCACCGGGTTTTTGCGTAGGCTGCACAAAGTTTATCATGGTGGTAGGAAGAGTAGTCGATTTGATAGAGGGGTCCACTAACATCTGGGCAATGTGACCATTGAGTTGTTTTACAGAAGTCCTGGAGGTTGTGCCGATAATCCCATTGGTGTGTGCTCCGGGGTGCTGAGTAGCAAAAGCATTGGAGTTGCGAGGGGCGTTGGGGATTACATCGTAAAGAGTGCTAGACTGTGAATATATTAGATCTAAGTGCTAGGCATGACGTATGGATTGGTCTTCTATGACCGCACCACCTAAGGCGACATCTTTAGCGCTTTGGGGGAGTAGGGACTTACAGAACCAGCCCGCTAAGAGATAGTCTGGGAGGGGGGATTTAACTAACCTCCGCCTACGTCTCCATTCATGTATATGATCAGAGATGTGGGTGGCGGTATCCTGACATAATGAAGTGAGGAGTTCTATCCTAGTCTCATAGCAGATGGGTAGCTAGAAGTGCTTTAAGAATTCCATCACTAGAGCGTCAAAGGTATTTACTGGCGTGCGTGGTAACTCGATGTACCACTTGGCTGCATTTCCAGTAAGGATGCGAGGAAAAAGACGTAACCAGATACTATCATCCACCATGGACTTAGAAACACACCAAAGATGATAGGTGGTGATATGGGTACCCGAATCCTCCCCTTGTTTCCCTTTGAACTTGGGGATGTCTGTCGGTATTTTATGTGGGATTGGCGGCCAGAGTAAGTTATGATAGATGGGGTCAATTGTAAATTTGTACAAGTCAGGGATATCCAACGTTGCCAAAAAAGGCAGAGTGTGTGATGGCCCTGACTCAAACCAAGGTGATGACATATGATTTGAGGTCCTTGTAATCCTCCCATCGTTTGAGTCCCAATATTATACATAGGTTGCGTGGTATAGTAGTTGCCTTGGGGTATGGCATTATAATGTGGATTTCCATGGGGATTGTGATGTTGGGGTATAGCATTACCCCTAGGATAAGCAGTGCCCCCTTGACTCATTTGAGGTTGTGAGTAGGGTGCCCCCATGGATTGGTTGGGACCTCCTTGAGGATTCTTGCCTGCCACAGAACTAACCATATGTCCTTGACTGACATAAGGAGTGCTCATGTCAATTAGTGACTGACCATGCATGCCTGAAAATGGAGGGGGAACTGTTACATTCCCGACCGATATATGCATATTGGGAGTGCCCCTAGATACTTGAATCTGGGGGTTAGAACTATACAATGGATTCCAACCATATTGTTGGTTGAAGGGACCCGTGCTAACTGTGCTATATTGAGCATTATAAGGAGCGTTGTATGTAGCACTTGTTGAAGGTATAGAGTTTGACACTAAGGGGTGGAGCCCGGCATAGGCTGGGTTCCACTCATGGAGGGTTTCATATGAGTGTTTTTACCTGGAACAAATGGGATAGTAGGGTTCACCATCAATGGTGTGGTGGTGATTGTCAACTGGGGGAGTGGTTGGGGACCAAAAGTGTCCAGAAAGTTCCACGACCCATTAGTCGTCGATGGGATGGATGGAAATGTTCAAATGGAAGACACAGGGGGTACAGGTGCCACGCGAACCAAGCGTGGGTCCAACGGATTCGTGATCAGAGGGTTGTAGGGAGGAAGAAATCTTGTAGTGAAGAAATCCTCCGGTAAACTTGAATCATCGGTTGTCCAAACAGATTCTGTGTGAGATCTTGGAGACTAATTTCCCAAAGATGGGGAATCTGGTTCACTGGAGCTTGGCAGATCTTCCATAATGAGTGGAGGAAGTCCTAACAATCATCGATATTGACGATGAGAGCTGGATGTAGCCATGGTGACCGTTAATTTTTATCAATAAATTTTATCATGATATTTGTTAAAGTCTCAATGATAACACTCAGGTGCCTAAAAAATAAAAAATAACAAATAAAAAATACACTAAGTGAAACAATAAGAAAACAGAGGGAAATGACCTTGTTTGATAAGCACCGATCACTAGAGATGAAACCCCATATCACAATGAATAATAGAGAGGGCTGGCCAAATGTATAGTTAAGGTTACTCTAGAGCTTTGCCCGAACCTCAGATTGAGGGGCTAAGTACTCTCATGGAGACGAGAACCCTCCCAAAAACTGAAGACATAGTAGGTGTGTTTGTGTTATGTTCCAGGGCAGCCCGCCCCAATCACCTTGTCTAAGTCCCTAAAAGTATGGCCACTAAGGATACCTCAGATCACAGACACTACTGGGGGGGACATAGTCGCAGATAGTACATTGTGTGGGTAGGATTCTTGAGTCCCTGAATCAGCTTCGAAATCCCCGAAGGGATCCCCAATACACAGAATACCCAAAGGAGATATAAGCAAAGGCAAGCTACCTTCACTTAGAGTCCAATGTTGTCTCATATTTAGCTCCGCTTTGACTGGAGTGGTCCTGGTAGTATGAGTGCAGAAGGACTTTTCTCTCTTTTAATGACACTAGTTTTGGTTTGTGATCTTGGGATGTTTACTCACACTACCTATCCCAAGATCCTAGCCTGAACTAATGTTTGTTTGCTCTATAAAGAGTTACTGATTGATTTTAGGTAAATTTTAAGTGTACTTTTTTAGTGTCTTTGGTAGGGGTGTTGACATATGATGTGTGGTGGGACTCTGACTAAAAAATCATGCAAAATACAATACTTGAAAATATTTAATTCGATGAAATAAGCTGTATTCTACGAGTGTGAGTCTTTCAGACATTCATATTTGTTCCATGCATCCTAGTCATTAATACACATGCATAACAAACATAAATATTTCCAATGCTTTCTAACAACTATTTGAAACCAAAATAACATAGATTTTAACCAGCTAAGCAGAAGAATGAATAAAAAAATTGTTGATTTTTCTTTTATAAAAACTTTTTAAGAAAGAAAAAAAAACTTATTTCCTAAAAAAAATTCTTTTAGGACACAAATCTTGCTAACAAAATGTAGCTGCAGATCCTCTTTCAGTCCATGAGCAGGTTTCCCATCCCTTTGAGTTTACAGACACAGCTGCATGTCAAAATTTGGGGGACTAACGCTCTGTAGTAGTGGCCATAGAGAGTTACTGGGTCCACTAATGCACTGTTTGTGCAGACACAGAGCTTTATAAAGCTCTGTTTACTCTGCTAACCTGTGTTAGTGTGGGAAAAGAGTTCAAAACATGGATTTTAGGATCATATCCAAGGTTGAATATGTGAGGGAAGAATGCAGCAAGGTCTTGATGGGCTAGAAAAGGAATGTAGAAGTATGGGGAGGTCTAGAAGGAGGAGGAAACTGAGAACTGTTTGGGTGAACCAGGAACTAAATGTATAGTCCCTAGCGGAGTCACCAATTCTGCTATAGGATAAAATGCACAGTGTATGGAGAATGGAGATACCATCAAAGGTCTTCCCGGGACCTTTGGCAGACTGTAAAATTATTTGCAGCTGTCACAAAGTTACATGCATGTCCATAAACAATAACTAACTATCAAAGCAAAATATATTGATTACCTCAAGCCTCCATATAGATTTGCTAGAGAGTGCAATGAAACTAGGTGGAAGTCCCCTGAGCTGGCTCCAGATCAAGTCCTGCACATAGAAGAGACAAGAATAATCACAACATACAACCTTGATAACTAATACATGAATACATAAAAGACATCTAGTTACACATAACTAAGCTACTCATGCTAAAAGGTATTGGAAAAACATGTAAATGAATGATAGTACCAACACCACGGAGTAGAAAGTACAACTGCAGTTCTATATGAATGTCATAAGAGTGATTACAACCATCTATTGCATCAGCCTTCCCTTACCCCTCTAGCCTCTCTCTCTCTCTCCCTTCTTACCAACTTCTTATTCTTATATTTGAGACTATGCTCGATAATCAAGTAAGCTATCCTTTCTAATGATTTGACCCCCATCATCATAGCCCTATCTTTTCTTATGTAGCAATTGAGTTAGGGTTGCCAAGTTCCTCCATGAGTCTCTTAAGGTAAAAGTAATGATGTTTCCATGCTTTTCAACTCTTTCCCATTTTCCTCCTTCATTAGGATTTAGAAATCCCACAAATAGGTCGAACTTGAGATGTTTCCTTGCTTTTCTGAGTAGATTTAGGAGGGAATATAGATATATTTATGAGTCAATTCGCTCTGTTACACAGTAATTTGTCACTGCCTTCATCCCAGTCTTCCTACTGTGTCATGAGTCCAAAATCATTCATGCTCATGCTCTCTGATGTTGCAAAATGACCCACTTTGCCAAAGTTTCTGCATCATTGCGTCTGTTGTCCAAATAAACGCGCTGATGAGCGCTCCAAAACAGTCCATACGCGCTGCCATCACGGAAGTACATGTGATTCCCGTGATGGTCGATTTTCATATGACAGCGCAACTGTTGCTTGTATTTTCCTGCAATGACATGACCTTCTCTGTTATGAAGTAGCGATGTCAGCGCGTCAAACTAGTTATGTACCTGCGATGATCTAGTTTGGGTGAGTTTATTCTAACAGTCGGCCTTCTAGATGACTCCAGACCTGGTTGTTAGCCTTGTTTATGTCGCCCTCCCTTCCTGGCATGGCTATTCCGTCATTTGTGCTACCTTCCTTAGAGATAAGCTCATCTTCCCACCATTCATGGAGACTCCTTCTCCTATTTAAGCTTTCACCATTGCTATGAGCTGCTAGTTTGGAATTCTTAGTTTTTGGAGTGTTGCTGATGGTTTTGTGAGCTTGATAGGTAGTTGGTGTGACAAGTGTGGGATTGTTTGAGAGCTTGAGGAAGGTCGTGAAGTGCCTTTTATCTTGTGTGAAACTTGTGAGTGAGAGAGACTTGTATTGGGAGATCCATCTTCAAGGGTGAATGCTTGAGGAGCATGCTGGTTGGACCCTCCTGAGAAGGCTTGTGATGTCAAGACTTGGGTTGTAAGCTTACTTTATTTTATATTTAATACAATCAATGATGTTTTCCTATGTCTTGTATGCAATGTACTAGATAGCTCATGATTTCTTGACTTTATGGGTAAATAGTTCTTTGTTGTATCCGGTTATGTGCTTTGTTGTATTTCCTTGCTTTGTTTCAGGTTAACTACTCATTAGGAGAAATAAGCAGAAGCTGGAGCAACGCAACGGAACTCCATCAACCACCGGTTGAGGTAGGCCTCCTACTCGAACTATTTAAGGAGAATTGTTGTTGATTTGTCCTTGTTTGTGACTAGACCCACTCTAGGGCTAGAGGGGTTGCCTCTGTCCACAGAGGGAACACTTTCCTGATTCACAAATTGGCGACTCCGCTGGGGAGCTTTCCTTTGTCCTTTTCTTGTTCACTCTTGCCTTGAGTTGTTGTTTCGGTCTCTTTTCAAAATTTTGGGGATTAGTTGTCTGTTTCTGGGTTTCCTGGATTGGTTTGGGAGTTCCTTTATTTGTTTAAAGATTGAATGTTTTGGTTTGGGAGTTTTTGGCTCGACTGTGGCTGTTTTTGAACATCATTGTGCTTTTTAATTTAACAGTCGCGCTGTCATTGCGCCACCCTTTTCGTAATTTCCTGTCCATCGCGTTATTACACCTAACAGTCATGAAGGTTCTGTAGAACAGATCATCGTGGAAAAGGCGTGTACTTCCGCGCTGACATCGCATTGTCGCTGCGTGTCATTCTTTATCGGCGCTTTGTTGCTGTGTATCACCCGCGCTGATTGCTGTAGAATTGAATTTTTTCAATTCTGCCTCCTGAATCTGTCAGTCTTGCTAACCCCTGCTATTCTCACTTGGTTGATGACTTGTTTTTCACTGTCTAGAGGTTGAAGCACTCTCTTGTGAGTTTTGTTGAGCGAATCTTGCCTTTTTGCTTTGTGACCTAGTTTTATTATTTCAAGTTTGCTGGATCAGCTTTGCTTGGTTGCTTGTTTGCAAAGATTCATTTGCTGCTTACTGTTGGTTTGATTGAGCCTTCCCCTTTGCTTACTTTTGGTTGATTATTTAGTGATCGTTGTTGAACCAATCTTGGCATTGTTTCGATTTCTCTTCACTACCTGGACATAGATTACAATTGTTTGGGGTCAACCCGTTTTCCACATTTGTTTGTTGCTTACTGGTTTATTTAGATTAAAGGCATCAAAATCAAAAAATTGCATTTCATTTAGCATGCGAAAGTGAAAGAAAATTTGCATTTCAAGTTGCATATTGAAAAGCGAATGTTTAGATCTCTCATTAGTAGTATCCATGCATTTTAGGAATTGATGTCTGCTTGCATTGAGTGACTGTGTGTTGCCTTGGTTTTCTTGGTTTGGGAATGATCTCTCTACCCTCCCGTAGGTAGGTGTTCATCGAAGAAAAAGGATACTTCATTCATTTTAGCTGCATCCTAAGCTTTGAAATATACATACGGTAAGGCCTGAAAACTGAAACATAATCCAAGATCAATGTTAAAATAAACTGAATAAATCTAACAACGCATTGGAACATAACGCACATATTTAGAGGTCTAGGCTAGAGACGTGCTCCGGTGTCGTTAAACCTAGTCACTTTTGTTTCACTCAAGTTTGGGTGATTCCTCCTTCTGTCACTCAATAGTGGTTTAGTACGGATTTGAGCTCCCATGTACCGTCGAGTATATGCGTAGACCCCACTAGGTTATCATCCTTTATCCATAGGAAGTTGTGTCTGCCGCCTTACAAGCCGTAATGCATCGAACACAACATTCAGGAAGATTGACTGCCGTATGGAAAGTCCTTGGTTTTCATATGACTGCCAAGGTGTATATGCAGTTTTACGGATTTGTTTGGTAAACCTTTTTTCCTAGATCTCCAGAGTAGTCACTTTCGTTCCTTTTCGGACTCCTTAAAAGAAAAGGTCCATCTGAGAACTTGTCACTTCAGGCACATTAAATATTCAAAGGCGACTAGAGTCATCTTTTGTCCTTTTCTCGACTCTTTAAAAATGAAAAGGTCAAGTTCTGTTCCTGTGTCTTAAAATTTATTCGGCCACGATTCACATTTACCCGGTTAGATCTTGTTTGCGTTAGCTTGAGTAGGGTTCTTTCTTGTTCTCGATGGCAACATTCCCCGAGTCTACCGGCCAAGGTTTTCCCTCCGATGGAAACCCTAGTCCTTTTCCTCCTTTTGGAAATGCCGGTGCTCCGTATATGGCAACTTTTTCTTTGCCTGGGTTAACCATCGGTTTGCCCGTATGGTTGTTTTCAACCTCGGTGGTCTCGAGTGTTATGAATCCTGTTCCACCGTCTTCTTCATCCGAACCCCGACATGTTGAATCCAAGGTTGAGCCTGTGCCTTCTTCCCCTGTTTCTCCCTCCTCCTCTCCTCCTTCGCCTGGTGAAAGTCTCACATTAAGTAACCAGGAGCCTAAGAAGAAGAAGAAGAAGATGAAGAAGAAGAATAAGTCCGATAAATCCAAGGCCACTTGTACAGTCACCGCTCCAAGTACATCTCAAGTCGGAACTCCTTCTGCTCCTCCACGAAAGGTTAAGTTTCCTTGTAAATTGTGCAAGGATGACCATCTTCTTCGTGATTGTCCTGGCATTCCCAGGATCTTAGAAGTATGGTCTCACGATCTGGCTTGCCCCTCATCATCCTCTGAAGCTCATGGCGATGCCACCCTCTCAACTGATAACATTTAGAAGAAAGGGAAGATTCAAATCCCCTGTAGACTATGTGAAGGCAACCATCCCCTTCACCTTTGTCCGCTCATGGATAAAGCTTCTGTTGTTTTGGAAAGTCTTACAGCTTCCTCACCCCAACTTCCCGTTGGTTATCAGAGTTTCTCTTCAGATCGCCTCCTTGTCGACAAATAGATTGACTTAGATTCTTCTCTTGTACGGGCTCCTCTTCCCGAACCTGGCTGTGCTAAGCCTGGTCCAGACCAATCGTTGGTCGGTGAGAGTATCAACTTGGCTTCTCCACCCATTGATCACTCTGTTTCGGAAGAGCATCATGCTCATGTCCTTCTCATCTCATCAGATACTCCAGAGTCCGCAAACAACTCTCCTGTCTCAGCTGATCCAGAGAGTCCTTCTTCGGTTCCTGTAGAGCATGGGGGCAATCATACGATTCCCCCACCAAGTAGTTTGGCCGTCACCTTCGACTGGAGTCACTTGTCTACTTTCCGCCTCCCTGCCTATGTGCCTTTTGAGATCACAGTACACGCCTACGATAGAGTAGTACTTGGCACTATTCTAGATGAGGGTGCATCGGTCAGTCTTATGCCGTCCACTACTTGGCAAGCTTTGGGTTCCCCACAGCTTGTGCCGGTCACGCAGAATCTGGTGGCCTTCGACGGAGGAGCCTGTCAATCTGTAGGAGTCCTCCCCAAGCTTCCTATTACTTTGGGGGGCAAAACCGTCTATATTAACGTCATGGTTGTCCAAGGTGCGAATTTCAGTTTTCTCCTTAGCTGTGACTATATTTATGCCATGGGGGCCCTCGTTTCTTCCCTTTTTCGTGTGGTTTGCTTTCCACACGTTGGAAGAATCGTGACTATCGATCAGTTATCGTTCTTTGGTCCCCCGGTGCCTCCTGCGCAGCTCACATCCCCTCCTGGTTTTTCTCCACTGGTTGTATCTGCTCCACCGCAGGTCAACTACGTGGCTACTTATCCTGTGCCTGTATCCAGTGATGATGTCATCGTGCATGATGTCCTGGGGGCATTGGGCCCTAACTTCCAAGGTGTTGTCCTTCCACCGGGAGTGGAACTCTTGGAAGAAATGACTTCCTGTTCATTATGATCAAGTTCGTGCGGAGCATAGTTCGCTTTCCTATGTCAAGCTCATTAAAAAATGAAACTAGGTCTGGTTGGAGCATAGTTCCTTTCCTATGTCAAGCTCCTTAAAAAATGAAACTGGGTATGGTCGGAGCATAGTTCGCTTTCCTATGTCAAGCTCCTTAAAAAATGAAATTGGGTCTAGTCGGAGCATAGTTCGCTTTCCTATGTCAAGCTCCTTAAAAAATGAAACTAGGTTTGGTCGGAGCATAGTTCCTTTCCTGTGTCAAGCTCCTTAACAAATGAAACCAGGTGTCACGAGGATAGTTCTTTTAAGTGTGTCAACCTCATTAAAATAATGAAACATGAGCTCGTGCAATTCGAGTGCGATCACAATATTTTCAACCTTCACTCCATTTTCAATGGACTAAAGCTTGGGGGGCATGTACCTCGAATTGAGACATCATGCTGGGGGGCATGCCCGTTTCCCTTGTTTTCAAGCATAGTTTGCATGTGTGTGCTTTTAAGCTTGCATAAAAATAAAATCCATTTCCAAGCATAGTTTGCATATGTGTTGTCATGTGTGCTTTTAATCTTGCGTAAAAATAAAATATGTGATTAAATACATTTCACATTGGGTCGTTTGTTATGCAACTGATACATTATATTACATTTGTGTTAGACATCTGCATAGCATATAAAAACATCATCACATGTAAAATATCCATCCAAAATAGGCATATGTATATATATGTGTGTGTGTGTGTGTGTGTGTGTGTGTGTGTCGAAATGTTTGCACAGCATGCATCACATAGATAAAAAATAAGTATACATGTATAAATAGAGTCTGTGTTCTCTGTACATCTGAGACACATGTCTCTCAAAAAATCACCAGCAGGAAATAAAAACCTAGGTGTCTACTGTGGCGGGTTGTGCTCCCTATAGTGCACAGCCGCTCGTGCCACCCGCCTCAACAGGCAGTGCATCCTGGGTTCCACTCCTACTGTGTGGATCTGGGACGCTCTGGGGACCTCCTCGATCCCCATGTAATCTGGAATCCCTGCTAGCAGGCCCTCAAGGTTCTGGATCACTGTCTCCATCGTGTCATCTTCCGGAGGAGCCAGGGCTAGAGCTCCAATGCCCTGCGTGTCCCTCCGTGCCTCTGGAGCCAGTCCAAGGGGTCTCACTGGTCCTACATCTGCATACCATAGCGTTCGTCATTAGGACATGTACATGAAAAAATAAAAAACATCATAAAAATAAAAATAAAAATAAAAAAATGTGATCAAGTGTCTTACCGTCGTTATCCCACTGCTCTCCAGCAGGCAGCTGCATGTCAGGATCTCTGCGGAAATCCATGCCAGCATACGACCAATCCTCCACAAAGATTGTCTGTCACTCCAGCCACTCTTGGAAAAATGTCCCCCACGCCACTGGTCGTCCGCCACCTCCTCGTGGCATGACATGAGCCCATCGCGTGGCCCTCGTCTCACATGGCCTGGGTGCGTCCAAAGCCATGTCTTGCAATTGCAGTGCCGGCACCCGCTCCAGCATGAGCGGGACTAAGATTGATCCATAACCAAACTGTTTCGTCTCTCCTCGACGACAGTTGGTTAGTTGCCTCTTCATGCTTGCCGTTACTGCCTCTGCCCAGTTAAACATGGTGGGATTTAGACATTCGAGGGCCAGTCGGAGATGGGTCTTCGAAGCCTCATGTTGGGCTTGGGAGCCCGCTGCCCGTGTCACCATGAAAAGCATAGTGTTAGTGTCAGTCTTTCCAGCCTTCGTCCAGTGATCAAATATGCTCTTACAAAGTGATTTTGAAGTGTCAAGGTCAAATTTTGTCATTTCAGTGAGTCTTCAAGCAAAATTTGGTCACTAGGCATTAGGTCTAGGGTTTGCTCTCACTCTTTTCAAAGTTGCCCAAATGCCAATCTATGTCACTATTCAGCTGATTCTATCATCATTCATAGGGTTTTCATTATCATCTCAGTGTCTAATGAGTCATTTTACACCTTGTTCATGCTTCAGTTGCGCCTAGGTAAGGTCATTTCCCTCTCCTAGGGTTTTGAAGGCAATTTCTCTTGGACGGTCAAATCATCGGCAAAACTTGTTTCCTGATGTTCATACACCTTCCCCTATCCTTAAAGTACCTTACCAAATGCTTCCCATCACTGAGATTCCCCAAATTCCTCATTTTCGCACAAACCCTAGTTTCTAGCTACAACCTGGCAATTTTCTAGGTTGGGCCTGTGTTTTTCCCTTTTGGACCCCTTCCCCTCACTCAATCTCTGAGATTCCACTTTCCCCTGCTTCCTAACATCCCTCCCTACTTCCAAAAATTTCCCCAAGAATTTAGAAGCCCCTTATCCCCTTCATTCCACTTCATTTCGACAAAATTCCTTGTTTCACACATCGGGATAAGTTTCACTCAAATGGTGTTTCAGAGCAATAAAAGATGAATTTTGGAAAACTGAGAGAGTTTTTTGTCCAAAACATGCCAAATAAGAAAAACCTCCTTCACTTTTTTCACAGGTGTCATGGTTTTAGAGAAATGTCAAAATTACAATCGCCAGATCCAAGGAGGTTGGCCAAGGCACTAAAACGACGGAAAAGGCCCGATCCACTCCAAATTTTGGCCAAAGCCTCTTTGACTGAGCATGGTACTTGATTGGGGACTCCCAGCCCAAATTTCAAGAAATTTGGAGAAAATTTTGTCAATTGTGAATTTTTTGTGCATAACACAGGTTTTTGCCCTCAACGCATAGCGCGCCGCGCGCTACCCTGAAGATGGGCAAGTCCATTTCTAAAAAACTCAGAATTTTTGTATTTTTCATGACAAAATACACTTTCTCAGCAATTTCCAAGAGATTTCATTAAGTTTTGAGCCTCCAGAAGGTCAAAAAACATGCAAAAAATGACTTTCTGCCACTTTTTTGACACACAGGAAGCAGTCTTGGGAGATTGCAATTTTGGAGCGGCAAATGGTCACCAAATTCAGAAATTCCACTTGGGTTGGAAATTAGACATCTAGACCTTTCCAACAAACCCACTTTTGTTTTATTTGGATTTCGGGAAGTGCCTCAAACGCAGGCCCAAATGCGCGCTACGCGTTGAGATTCAGGGCGCTACGCATCAGGCTATTTTCACAGAAATGCACCTACAACTCAGCAAAACGCAGTTTTGACTAGGTTTGACTTTTTGGAGTGGATTTTGATCCTCCTTGATGTAAATGATGTAATTTTATGATACTTTGACACTTATTTATCTCTTCTAGAAGATTCATTCATGAAATAGGCAAAAATTTAATGAATGAATTGGTTTCCTAGCTTATAGAGGCAAGTTGTTTTGACTGCCTAGATTTTAGTGCTCAGTTTGGAATTGGTTGAAACAGCTCCTACGATAGTGAGCTCGACCCATAAAGGCAAGGAAATATGTTAGATTGCCTATATTATTGTACTTTCTTGGTCATTTTCATGGTTGGACTCTTGAGGGATAAGCTTCTATTGTATTACACTTTGTATCTCTGCAATTTTGGCAAAGGAAAGACCAGGGTTTTGCAGTCCTTTTTGGGATTCCTGTGGTTACATGTATTGATGGTGTGTTTCTCTTTGTACTTGTAATTTTGTTATGTGAATCATCTTCTTACTTTTCCTTCTGCAAATTAGGCAAATGAAGTGTTAAAGTAGAATTCATGGTTGCTATGCTCTGCCTTTAAGTTTGCTTAATATCAATGTTTTCATCTGTTTAAGGAGAAATCAAGGTGTTTCTTGCTCTCCTTAGCTCCTCACTAGTCATTCTTGCCCATCTGAATCTTTCAAAGGCATCAATACAGTCTCCTACCTTGCCCCAAAGAAACCCCTGCAAAAACTGTGTCCAATCCCCGCACCTAAAGTTGCCTTTCCCCAACTTTCCACCGAAACCCAAAAAAATCGCAAATCAAACCTTTTTATCAGTTTACTAGCCTAAAATCAGTGTTCTTTATTGGTTATCTCTGCCCGTTGAAGATCTTTGCCGAGATATACCGGAGAGAGCCCTCTCCTGCCCCGTAGGGCTAGCTACGAGGCTAAGTGGTTTGATGTTGCCTTGGAGTTTGCCTTTCTCAGCCTGAGGTGAAATTTCAAGCGCTAACACATAGCACGAAGGATTATGTCCTCTACTGTTGGGATTGCCACTTTCCCACTCCTTGACTTGCGTGCCTGTGGGCACACTTGAGCCATCAGCATATCTAAGGTATCTCCCCCGGGTCGCTGCCCCTCCAGAATGGGCCTCTCACCTCGACGAGGCAACCCGGTAAAAAAATAGATGTTTGTAGAATCAAACTCGATATCCTGGCCTCGGATGAAAAATTTCCCATGTGTGGGATTTCAGGCTCTGATCAGTAGCTCCAATAGGTCAGGTTGTGCCCGTAGGCATGGAGTTAGGAAAATTTTAAGAATCCGCATCCCCGTAATGCGTTTCGGCACCCTGCATCGGCAAAAGCCTCTATATCATTGTTATCATGTGCGTGTTATTGCCAGACGAACGCCATTATAACCTTGCATGACGAAAAATTCCATTAGTGCCTTGTTCGCAAAGTTTTAAACGTGAATTTTGTTTAAAAATTGTCGTGCGGTATCATCGCGTCTGTTTCTAAAACAGACGCGATGATAATGGGTGCCAGTGTTATTTTTCCCATGTCATCGCAGAAGTACATCACTTTTCCACGATGATCCAGGCGTGGTCTGTGTAAATTTTTATCGGTCATCGCGGACCCGATAACTAAACCCGCGATGACCAAGAGCGGAATGCAAATTAAAAATCCGCCCAAATTCACACATCCCATCGTCAAATGCAGCTAAAAAGACATTAAATCAGAGCGCAGGGCAATGTGTGTCTACCTGGAACTAGTTTCGAGATGAATGATGCACGTATGGGGCCGAATTTCGTTCGCCAACCTCAACGCTCCAAGTCGCTCCACAGTGACTGAATGGTAACAATGGTAAAAAATTATGGTTTAACCTCCCTATTTATGGTAATTTTGTGAAATTAAATATTACATTTCATAAATGTTGGTTTTTCTCATGGTTTTTGCTATATGCATGGTCAAAATATGGTTTTTAACTATGTCCTTATACACATTGTTCATATTATCTAGAACGGGTTTACGTGTGATGTGTTCTTTGTGCAGGATCTCAGATGGGGGAATTACGGCAGTTCTATATGCACTTGATCCCGAAAAGTCATCTTTAAGCTCTTTTCTGACTTGAAACATGAAAAGATGGCCGAGTTTCCCTCTTGACTCGTTAAAAGAAATGAGAGGCAGTCGCCTTTAAGCTCTTTTTTCGACCATTTAACCATAAAAAGATCGTCGGGTTTTTGTTGTTTCAGGCTCGTTATTGGTTACGAAACGACGTGCTTCTGACCGCTTTTTTACTTTTTCGGGTCGAAATTACTACTTACGAAAATTACTTCTCGATCATAGTGGTTGGGCGGTTCTTTCGAGTATTGTTTTATACTTTTTTGGGCTCGAGAGACACAACTCTACGAAAAAGGACCCCCCTGGAGTTTTCTTTTTCGTGTCTTTTTCAAACTCTCTAAACATGAAAAAGACTCTGAGTTTCACCTATGTCGGACTCGTTAAACCTCGACGACATTGGACTCGTCACCATGACGAGACTCGAGCTTCTCCTTCCTAGGGCTCGTTAAACTATTATTAGGTTGGACTCAACAACAGGTTTATCATTGATTGTTTATGGCAGCTAGTCACACTTGAACATCGACACTTTTGCTTTTTGTTGGGTTGAGACATCCATACATCGCCATTTGGCCTTCCACGGGTTTGGGATATCATTCTAGCCTCTTTCCAATCAATTCATGCTGTCTCCTTCGCGCCTCTGATCCATCAATGCCTGAATGCTGCCACACCCCCTTCCGGAGTCGTGTCGCTGATATGTTCAAGAGTATAATCCTTTTGCAGTTTGCACCCTCGCCTTCTCCTCTGGTACTCTGCTCCGCCATCTACCACTTGTTCCTTATCTCATGTCATTGATGGGGGAAACATTATGGCCCTCCTGCGACGGGTCGTCTCCTATCGACATCAACTCATTATCCATGAGATTGACCTAGAGATCCCCTTTGGTACCTTAGAGCTTGCATGCTTCAATGGCAAGTTCTTCGCACCTGACAGTCGAATTTCATCATTGGTCGTTGATTGGGTGATTCCACGACTGTTCGACTTCAGCTCCTTTTGCACACTTCGTGGATTGTGCTAGATAGTACCTTGAGAGGCATTGGCATTATTGGTGGTTTCTCTCACGCTTGTTAATGGTTTTCATCATTGACCGTTAATAAAACGATATTCTATCATGCTCAACCTTAGCACCTCTATTCGCATGTTAGGATTTTTACTATGATCGGATGGGTTCAAGACCCTGAACTTAGCTTACACATGTTCGAGTTGCGTGGATTGGTTTTATGATTACATGACTCATTGATGAATGGCTGCGACCATACCTGAGTCTTCATGGATGGCTGTGACCATACCTTTATTATCATCATGGTCCCATTAGCTGGGTGGCTGCGTCCATACCACAAACCTATTTGGTATGTCTTTTAGATGGCTGCGCCCATGCCTAGACTACATGTAGTTCATTATCAGAGATATCAGTTGTACTTGCGTGCAGGTTCTTCTAGATGGTGTTCCAGTTCAGTCAGTTTTGTAAAGCATTTCACCCCTCCCACTCTCTCGGGCTTCATACTTTAGGGGGCATCTGTTACACAGTAATTTGTCACTGCCTTCATCCCAATCTTCCTACTGTGTCATGAGTCCAAAATCATTCATGCTCATGCTCTCTGATGGTTCAAAATGACCCACTTTTCCAAAGTTTCTGCATCATCGTGTTTGTTGTCCAAATAAACTCGCTGATGAGTGCTCCAAAACAGTCCATACGTGCTGCCATCACGGAAGTACACGTGATTCCCGCGATGGTCGATTTTCATATGACAGCGCAACTGTTTCTTGTATTTTCCCACGATGACATGACCTTCTCCGTTATGCAGTAGCGATGTCAGCGTGTCAGACCAGTTATGTACCCGCGATGATCCAGTTTGGGCGAGTTTGTTCTAATAGTCAGCCTTCCAGATGACTCCAGACCTGGTTGTTAGCCTTGTTTATGTCACTCTCCCTTCTCTAGCATGGTTGTTGCGTCATTTGTGCTACCTTCCTTGGAGATAAGCTCATCTTCCCACCATTCATGGAGACTCCTTCTCCTATTTAAGCTTTCACCATTTCTATGAGCTGCTAGTTTGGAATTCTTAGTTTTTAGAGTGTTCCTGATAGTTTTGTGAGCTTGATAGGTAGCTGGTGCGAAAAATGTGGGATTGTTTGAGAGCTTGAGGAAGGTTGTGAAGTTCCTTTTATCTTGTGTGAAACTTGTGAGTGAGAGAGACTTGTATTGGGAGATCCATCTTCAAGGGTGAATGCTTGAGGAGCATGCTGGCCGGACCCTCCTGAGAAGGCTTGTGATGTCAAGACCTGGGTTGTAAGCTTACTCTATTTTATATTTAAATACAATCAATGATGTTTTCCTATGTCTTGTATGCAATGTACTAGATAGCTCATGATTTCTTGACTTTATGGGTAAATAGTTCTTTGTTGTATCTGGTTATGTGCTTTGTTGTATTTCCTTGCTTTGTTTCAGGTTAAATACTCATTAGGAGAAAGAAGCAGAAGCTGGAGTAGCGCAACGAAACTCCATCGACTACCGGTTGAGGTAGGCCTCCAACTTGAACTATTTAAGGAGAATTGTTGTTGATTTGTCCTTGTTTGTGACTAGACCCACTCTAGGGCTAGAGGGGTTGCCTCTGTTTACAGAGGGAACACTTTCCTGCTTCACACGCTCCTTTGACCTCTAGATGCTCATTACGATCCCTAATTTTGTTCTCAAACTAACAACTAGAGTTAGTAGGGTCACTAACGCTCCCTAAAGCTTATAGAGAAGCTTTATAAAGCATGTTGTCAGTATTTAGCTAGCGTTAGTGTGGAAACAAGGCTTGTGATCTTGGTCTTTGCTTCATCTATCATGTCTTTACCCTCTAAGCTGATGAGGGGGTCATTTTGCTGTATAATAATCCCTGAAATGGCCATAGAATTGTATTTTTTTACAATGCAACCATGACAAAATTGGGTTCTGAGTTCAAAGGTGGAAACCAAGAGGAACCCTCTTTACAGCTTTCTCAAAAATGAGAGTATAGAAATTGAGAGAAGAGAAGAAAACTATAGTGAGGTAGACCAAATCAAAGTTGTTTTCCTCTACGACAGAAAGCCTTTTGCAGAGGATGAAAAAAAAGAAGGAAGTTGACGAAGTCACTCCTAGTTTATGGTGACCAGATCCTCGTCCAGACAAATGGGAGTCTCCTGAGAGCCTCCCTCCTGGTGCATAGTGGTGTTTTGTCGACTCGTGGAAGCCCCAATGACATATTTCTTGATGCTTGGGGATCCTTCAACAGTCAAGTGGACCTTCGTTGTTGAATTCTTCTTAATAACTATGTAATGTGGTGCATCCCGAGTAATGAATCTACAGTGATGGATGACTTTGACATATATCACAAACTTCTCAATCAGCTGGTAAATATTTGTTTCCAGTGCCTTGGTGTGCTCCTCCTGCTCCTGCATATCTAACCCCATGATGTCTTTCATTTGCCACCATGTTTCTATGGTACACGCGTAGAGGTTTTTGCGCACACGGGTGAAAGCAAGGTCTGGAATCCAGGCAAAGTTGACGTCGACTTCCTCAGTAGTGACCTCTCTATGGAGAACATTTTCTTGGGCTTCTAATTCGGTAATGCACTGCTGAGTTTCAAGATTAACCATTGCCACGTAGCACAGAGTTGTGTGCCTTACAGAGGTCTCCGCGTGAGTGGTGGGGGTCGAACCCAGGGACTGCCAACGGGAGGCTGCGTGACTGTGCGCACCTCCTCGATTGGAACCAGGGATGGAGCAATTCTTCAAGGCCATGAAAGAATAAAAAGGGCTAGGGAGTGAGGGGAACCAAAGTGTGAAGGACCAATAGAGAGGGATAAAGGCAGAGAGGAAAATGAGGGGGAGAAAGGGGAGCGGTAAATATATAGAAGTCGGGTGATGGAGGGAGGCCGGGAGCTGGGAGAAGGGGCAAGAAGGGGAAGCATGCGAAGTTCTAATGCATGGCAGTGGAGGAATGTCTGAGCAAAGAGGATGTGACTGGGAGGGAACGATCACACAAGGGAGAGGGGAGGTGGCATCGCGGGTGCTAGAATTAGGAAAGCCAAGGATGAGTTTGTGTGCATGCGCCATCCACCTGTCCTTCCAACAGAACATAGAATCGACCTTGAAATGATGAATGGTACACGAACAATTATTGTTCGGTAGAGTGGTTATCTTCATTATTGATTGATGTGCATTGCTGATGGAGTTCACTTTCCTCCAATTCCTACCATGCTCGGGTCTTCAGGAATTGGGTACTAGCCATACCCTCATTTTCCAGTTTATCCACAAGTTTATTTCCCTTCCTTCTGATTACTTGAAAGTGGAGGCTTGCCATGTTGTCAATTCCTTGCTTGATCCATTGTATTATTTTTTTTAGGCGCCAGTTTTCCAAGATTTTTCCACCTCGATGCCTTGCTAAAGCTTTTTGCCAATCTAAGTGGCTAACATGGAATCTCCTTCTACAATCAGAGGACTGAGATTTAGGTTGTGCGCTGTGGTGATGCCATTTTCGAGGGCATGGATTTTTGCAGCATTGTTTGTGGTTGAACCTATATTTCCCTCATATATCTAGATTATCTCACCTTTAGAGATTCTGAAGACTCCAAAGCTGGCTGGGCCAGGATTCCCCTTAGTTGTGCCATCATAGTTGAGCTTGAAAGTCCTCTTCTCTGGCAGCCTCCAAGTGTTATTTTTATTTTCAAGCCTAGAGAGGGGGGTGACTTCAGAGACCTTAATTTGAAGGAGAGCCAACATCCAGAGAATTCTCTCTTCGAAGAAGGTGGGAGGGGCTTTGACAGTCTGAGTGGGTAGAGAGGTCATTGTTTCCTGGAGCACACTTTTGATCTTCGAGATTATGATTTCCTCCTGGGTGGAGATGCCACAAAATATTATTGCATTGCGCTCCTTCCACAAAGCCCAATAGATCAGATCATGAATTAAATTCCATGCATGGTTAACCAGAGGATGTGATGAGAAGACAAATCTCCAATCCATGATTGTACTTTGAAATGATGAGGGGTCCCGATCAGAGCTGTTGAATACTAGATAAATCCAATCCCATAAATTGGACACAAATAGGCATACATTTAACAGATGATTGGGGGTTTCTTCTTCTTTCTAGAAGAGAGGGAATCTCGATGGGCCAATAAATCCTTGTCTTATTAGGTTGTCCCACACTAAAATATTTATATGCATGACTAACCATAGAAAGATAGATATTTTTGGCCAGTGCTTCCTATCCCAGATTGTGTTCCACTTCGGTTCAGGTTGAAGTTGATCTTTCTTGGCTATGTATCTGTAGGCTTCTTTTAAATTGAAGTGTCCTGCTAAGTTTTTCCCCCATCTGAGTTGATATCACCTCGGCAGAGTCAAGGGGAATTTATCTTTTTTATAGTTCTAATGAGAGGTGTGACCGGGCTTGGAAGTTCATATGGGGAGTCCATTCCTCTTATTCCATCCAAATTCTCCATTTGTCACTTTCGTCACTCGTTTTCCAGTACTAACTAACTTTGATCTTCCCTTTGTTTTGTATATCAGCCTTGATTTGGTGATAATGATCTTGATCAAGTTCTGGCCTTTGTTTCCAGGCGTCCTCCCAGGAAAGAGCCTTATTTCCATTGCCTATTTCCCAAAAACTATGATTTTGAATGATATCACTGTTCTCCCATGCTTGGTTCCAGACGACTAAACCTTTGATATTTCCATTGAGCCTGATGATTTTCTCTTGCAAGAGAGGGGGTATACTTTGCTTTCCATAGGATTCCCCAAGGGGATTTTGGGTTTGCAATCCATATCCATAAGTTTTTGGCTCCCAAGGCCTTTCCCAGGAGGTCTATGTCTCTAAGACCAAGGCCCCCATCTTTTTTGGGCTTACAATTTTTTTCACATGCCACTAGAGCCCATTTTTGTTTCACCTCTGCACCTCTCCATAAGAAGTTCCTCTGAAGGTTTCTGATTTTGTTTGAAATCACTTTTTGGGCTACCAGAGCTGAGTACAAGTAGAGTGGGATGGCCTATAAAACAGATTTGACTAGGATAAGACGACCTCTCAAATTGAGAGATATGAAGGTCCAGTTCGAAATTATTTTCTCCATCTTGTTAATCAGGTTCTCCCAGGTGGCCCGAGAGAGAGGCCTGTCTATAAGGGGAACACCACGGTAATTAGAGGGGAGGGTACTAATGGGAATGGCCAGGAGTCTGGCAATGTTCTTGCAAATGGGCAGCGGAGTGTTAAAGAAGAATAACTTGGATTTCAAGGGGTTGATGGAGGTTCCAAATGCGGCAGAGAAGTCCAAAAGAATGGACATGAAAGAGGAGGCTTCTTTGATAGATGGGAGGCCCATGAGAAGGGTATCATCCAAAAATTGTTGGTGCATTGATGGGGGAGCAGAGGCATGGGGTTGGAGACCAAATATCCTATTTTCTTGTAGGGCAGTAGAGATAGAGAGACTTAGCCCTTCAACCATTATAATAAAGAGAAAGGGAGAGATTGGATCCCCTTTCCTGATACCCTTGGAAGGATTAAAGGGTTTTGAAGGTGATGCATTCACAAGGATGGAAAAAAAATCTCCCGACACCATAGACATGATCCACTTGATTCTTTCATTGTGGAACCCAAACGCGGCCAGGACCTATCTCATATAGTTCCAACTAATTTTGTCAAAGGCTTTGGACATATCTAGTTGAATCATCATACCAGGTTTTTTTTTAGATTTAAGAGAGTGGATAAGCTCATGAGAGAGGATGATACTATCCATGATTTTCCTTCCTTCCACATATCCAGACTATTGATGGTAGATGAAGAGAGGGAGGATGACTTTAATTCGATTGGCGAGAACTTTGGAGATTATTTTGTGGATGACATTGTAGAGGGCTATGGACTTGAATTTTCCCGGGAAATTAACAGAAATGCCCTTGGGAATCAGATTTAGGAAGTTGGAGTTAAGGGATTTAAGGACAAAATTCTGAATTCGAGATTCCTCCACAAGGGCATGCACTTCCAAATTGATGATAGGCTAGCAAGCTTTGTAAAAATCAATAGTGAAACCATCCGGACCTGGTGCTTTTCCATTGGGCATTACCATGACCACATATTCCACTTCCTGGAGGGATACTTTCCTTAGGAGAATTTTGTTATGGTCTTCCATGAGGATTTTGGGGATATGTTTAGTGATTTTTTTGATGTCCTGATCCTAGTCATTTCTTGTCTGTTTGAGAAGGGAGCTGAAATAGTGGTTAAGCTCTGTTTCCAACACCTCTTGAGAGTGAATGAGATGACCATATTGGTTCTTCAAAGCCGGAATTTTGTTATTTCTCCCATGTTGTATCATTTTTTTATGGAAAAAAGTCCTGTTCCTTTCCCCACATTTTAGCCAATTTATTCTAAATTTTTGTTGGCACAACTTTTCTTCCTGGATGGCTCTTTCCTCCCAGCTTTGTTGTAGTCATTGTTCCTCTTGCTTATTATTCTCCGTTAGCCCTTCTTCAATTATGATTTGTTTGAGAAGTTCCAGTTGGTGTTCCAAGTTTTTTTTATCCCTGATGATGTTGCCAAATGTTTCTCTATTCCATTTTTTTATTTCCTCTTTGATATGTTTTAACTTTTGTTGGAAAGTGTACATTCTATTTCCAGTTCTGATGGGAGTGTAAGTCCACCATTGTTTCATTTTTTCCCTAAAGTCTTGGTGATCCAACCAGAAGGCCTCAAATCTGAAAGGCTTATTTTTTGGACCATTGGAAATTTGAATTTTGAGAGAGATTGGCCAGTGATCAGAGCCTACTTACGGTAGGATTCTCGCCTCCATTTCCTTGGAGGTAAGATAAGTTACCTTGGATAAAAGGAAGTGGTCCAAAAGGGAGGCAATTTTACGGTCTCCTCCTCTTCTGCTATTCCAGGTGAAAATGCCATTGTGGGTGGGAATGTTAATGAGGTTGATGTTTTCAATGGTGGTGATGAAAGCCTCAGAGTCCTTATCTAGATTTTGGATACCTCCTTTCTTCTCAGACAAGTTAGTTATCATATTAAAATCACTTGCTATGATTTTGAGAGGATGGTGAAGAGGGTCAAGAAGATTGGAGATGTTTTGGAGCATTTTGATACGGTCTGTCACCTTGTGCAGGGCATGAATATTAGTTATACAAATGGTCTCATTGGTACCTATGATGCTCAGGATCACTATTATGGAATGATGAGTGGCCATAGAGGATGTCAGGTCAAATTTGGAGTTTTTCCAAAAGTTCATTATGCCCTCCATCGTACCCATAGTCGTGTTTTCCAAGGAGTTGTATGGCTTGAAGCAACAATTAAGGAGGGAGGGTGAGGCGAATCAAGTTTAGTTTCTTGAATTAGCAAGATGTCAGGATGATCATATAGGATTCTGTTTTTTAAGATACATTTCTTCCCAGGACTGTCTAGTCCCCTAATATTCCAAGAGATGCAATTCATTGACATGAGATGGGTATAGAGCCAAAGCATTTACCTTTCCTTCGTTGATTAATTTGGCACCTAGCTGTTGGAGGAGTTGATTGGTGGTCTTTAGACCTCACTTTCAGCTTGAGCCTTTGAGGTTGAGTCCTTCTACTAGAATATTTACTAATATGCCCTTTGAAACTGTGATTTCTTGTGCTGGATGGTGAGCTTTGAGTTTTAGTTCTTCCTGGAGGAGGTAAGCTCCTTCGATTTTTGTAATTGTTGTTCTGATATGGAATTTATTCCTTTTTGTTTCCATTCCTCTGAAATTGTTGCGAGGTCTACCCCCTCCAAAGCTTCCTCTATAGCATTTTACTCTAGTGTTTCCTCTGTTTCTATTTTCTCCATCTACGTATCCTCTTGCACATGCTCCTTTCCTCTATTCCCTCTCATCATGTTCACTGTCAACTGGGATCATTTCTTCCTAGCCCACTTCATCTAGTATCATTTCATTAAGATCCATTTGCTCCTGGATATTGTTCAATACATTGAATTGGTTCTGGCCTACTTCTTTTAATATGTTCTTCTTGGAGATAAAATTTTTCCTATTGTTCTTGTTCCTGGAGATGACTTTAGTAAATCCTTCGCTATCTTTTTGTTTACTTGCTTGCTCTTGCAATTGAGGGGTTTTATTCATTGGACAGTCTCGGAAGAGATGCCTATGCTCATGACACTTCTTACATCAGAAGGGAATATGTTCATAGTCTATACTTTGCAGCTAGACTTCGTTCCTGAAGATTAATTTAATTTCTTCTGGCGGGGCACCAGAGACATCTATATATACGTAAATTCAAGCATAGGAAACATAGTGACCCATTTTGGTGCCTTCAGACATTTTTACGTACTCCCCCAGCTGGTCTCCTATACCTTTTAATACTGAAGGAGCCCAATAATTAGTTGGTAAGGAGTAGAGGCGTACCCAGATTGGAACCCTCGTAAAATCCTCTTTTTCTAGTGTGAAGTTCTCCCTCCAAAATATCATGTATAAACTGGCTGAATTATAGAAATAGGGTCCTCCAAATATTTTGTCTCTATCTTCTAGGAGGTCAAAGATGAATATGACTAATTCTTTGGAGCCCAATTGAATTCTGATCTCCCCTTTGGGTGTCCATTTTCTTTGAATCCACTAGTTCAAGTCTCTTTCAGTTGGCCAGATGCCCATGAACTTGCATATTACTACGTGTTCTTGCATGTATTCTCTGTATACTGCTACCCTGGGGTCCTGGATTTCCAGTTCTGGGATTTTCTTGGCTTTGGGGTTGCAGTTATTCTTAGTCTTTTTCCCCTGATCCTGTGGCTGCTCTTGAGTTTTTGAAGGATTTACATTAGCAGGGAAGGGCGTGTCTGCGGCCTTGCCTTTTTCTGCATGAGTATCCTTGGTTATCCTTTTCACTATGTCTTCGTTCCTCTTAGGCAACTCTTTTTACTGTGGATGTGTGGTTTCTTCTTTGTCAGAGTTTCCTCCTGGTGGCGTACAGAAGGCGGAGCTGGAGGAAAACTTGGTGAAGAATGAAGCCTGGTCTAGCGGCTAACCAAAGACCATATCCTTGAAGGAGCGGGCACTAAGATGCTGTTGTGGATCTGCCATGGCTGGCAGGGAATCGAAGGCCTGAACCAGAGGTGCAAGGGGAGGATGGGGAGAGCTCTCAAACCCTAAGTCTTTTTCCTGTGAAAAATATCTCTTTCGCTGTGATGTTGATGTACTTGTTGTTTCATTCTATTATGCAGCAAAGTGAGGTTATCCTTTAAGAGTTTGAGAACTTGTTGTTGATGTTCGATGTGATATTCCACTGTTTGAACCTTAGAATTTTATTTTAAAGATGATGTTATGGACCGTTGATGATATCCATAAAGTGCCATAAATGGGGTCATTTTTGTTGTAGTATGGAAGGAAGTGTTATACCACCATTCAGCCAGAGATGACCACTTGACCCATTGTGTCTGTTTATCAGATACAAAGCAATGAATATATCCTTCCAAATATTTGTTCACTATCTCAATTTTCCCATCAGATTGAGGATGATAAGATGAGCTATGAGCTAATGAGTACCCAGAAAAGAAAATAATTCTATCCAAAAATTTCCAGTGAAAATGGGATCTTTGTTGCTTACAATGATCTTTGGGTTTCCATGAAGCTTTTGAATTGTTTCCATAAATGCAGTAGTAACTGTACTTGCTTTAAATGGATGAGATAATGCACAAAAGTGTGCATACTTGGTGTTATCACCTGGATTGAACCTCGAGCTGAAGGAAGGCAATGCCAGGGTAACCACAAAGCACGCTTAACCAAGTAGTTAGCCCTACTAGGCCAAGAGAGGGATCTCTCTGTAAGGATCTCAGCCAAATTGACTGGATCTAGAAAATGATATTAGGCTAGGTATAGTAGCACAAGGTTTGATTTGATTTTGAAGGGTTTTGTTGGATCAGGAGGAGCCAAATAGTTAGGGCAAGGAAATTAGGTCAAAATTGCAGGGTTTCAATGGGGCAAGGTAGGAATAAGGCTCAAAACTATAGGGTTTGATGGGTGAGGTGATTCAAGACAAGTGAGGATCTAGAAAGAGCATGTAAGCAACATGGATTCTTCCTAAACTAAAGAAAACATAGACTGTGAATATTTTCCCAAAACAGAGCATAAATATTATGGGTTCTGCCTATCAACTTGAAAACATCCACTTAAAATAAATGAAAGGATTGATGAAGTACAATTTTTTTTTAACATATGATCACAATAGAGAAAAATGAACTCAACATCATACCACATGGATACCATAGAGATAGCTGCAACTTTTCATTAATCTCCTACTGAAAACTGATACAAAATGATGTCTTCTCAAAGCATAAGCATCCAACTCAGTCCAAACCTTTACAATGAGAAATAAGAAGAAGATATAGTAATTGATTCAACCTCCTCCCATCCTTAGGGGTATAATTCCCAAGGATGAGGAACTAATCCATAAAAAACTGAACAAGAAACTGGAATCTAGGCAACCTAACAACTTGCCTCTAAAAGTGAGGAAACTGATTCATTTGTCCTCAAGATAACTTTTAATCTAATGAATCTACCTTCTAGTACTTATTATCCATCCTATTTACATGCCTAGTCACCATTTACATTAGTAAAATACCATCCATGAGAGGAAACCCAAAATTACAGTCAAGGCACAGTGAAGTGGAAACTCAGCACAATTTTTGTCCTATGTGCAACGCTTTTTGCAGGACCATTTTGGAGGTATTCTCGGTGTCCAAATTGAGCTCATGGTAGCTCATTGGAAATATATTCAAGTCTACTTTCCAGAACATCTTGAATGTTTTCATTTGGAGTTCATTTGACCTCATAAAAATTGATTCTCCCAAGACTTCTTCTGTGTGTCAAAAAGAGGGCAGAAAGGTCATTTTTTGGGTGTTTTTTGACCTTTTGGTTGACCATTTCTACTCTAAAAGCTTAGAAAATGCACAGGGTGCATGTAATAATCATTGTGAATCCAAAAATTCTAACCATTTCCTCATTGGATTTCCCTAGGAAAAGCACAGCGCCACTGCATAGAGCCAAAATTTCTGTGTCAAAAATTGCCAAATTCTTCAAAAGGAAAAAATGATTGAAAACTTGCTCAAAATTTGTGGAAAACACCACCATTAAGTATCTTGGTTAGCCAAGGAATCTTCAGCAAGCAACCTAAGCTTGTCACCCTCCTTTTTTCCTTTGAGTGCTTGTTTTAGCCTTGTTTTCATTTGCTTGACCCTTATGTTGCAAATCTTATTCCGAGTCCTGTAATGGTGAGCCAAATGCCTAATGATTCGATTGTCCCTGTTGGCCTTTTGTAGCAGCTTCTCCAAATGAAAATTGAATCTGTCAAGCCAAGTTTCTCTATCCTCCTCAATTTCCTTCTCAATTTTTTTTTGTAGTCAAGGTAGTTGGTGTTTCTTCCTCTTGCATTACTGACTTGCCCTTGTCACTTTGCCTCTTTGTTTTGAGAAGTTCCAGCTCCATGAGGACTTGTTTGTCACTTAGCTACTTGTTCTCTTGCTCAAGGTATGAAATGACATACTTAGCTCTCGCCAAGTTGTCCATCAGTGCTTGTATTAGTACATATTTTTCCCTTATGGTTGTGTTTTCATTTGTTACCTCATATTGGCCCTCCAAGTCAACTATCTCAATGCCATGATGGATGTGTGGTTGTTCTAGTTCATCATCTTCCATAAAATCAAATTCCCTTTCCTCCTCATCATCAAGGCTTTCCTCCAGCATCTTTTCCTTCCCTTTATGCAGCTGCTACACCTGTTGTACCTGTTGTGTCGATGAAGAAGGAAAATCCCCTTCCACATTTTGTGGAGCAAGCATTTGCCTATGAGCTGATGAAGAAGGCAAGGCCCCTTCCACATCAAGTGGAGTAAACACTTGCCTATATGCTGCAAACAAATTTCTAGCCCCCCTCTGATATGTCTTGTAGGCTTCTTGCTCCTCAACAACTTTAGTCTCTTTAACCTTCTCATCTTTCTTTACTTTGGCATTGCTGGAAGGCCTTTCTACTTCTTGGGGCACCGATGGAGGAATTTGAGTACCATTGAAGATGTCATTGGAAATAAATGTATCCCAGGAGATGTTGAGGAAGTTGAGATGATGTAGTACAATCATCTTAATCAAGGAATAGTGATAGATACTACTCATCTGCTGGGGGTATGGCTTTTTCTGTATAATGTAGGCCATCTTCTCAATGTTCCTGAATAAGAAATACGAGATGTTCAACATTTTCACTCTTGTGAAATGCATAAGAAGCCTAATGTGATAGGTGTACAATCTAGAAAATCTACCCTCACATGTAAAATACTTCATAATGATCCTCATCATAGGGGCATACTTGTCTTCAAGGAACCTAAAAGGAAAGGTCCTCTTCTTTTCATTTCTGTACCTAGATTTGATGTATGGCTCATAGTAGTTCTCATCCAAATCTTGTGCCTTATACCATTTCCCCCCCACCTTTGGAATCCTTGTAGCATCATTAATGATGGAGGATGAAACTATAAATGTCACCCCAAGAAGAGTTACCTTGTTATCACGGAGATTGGCTACAAAAATCCTGGCCAGCTCAGGATGATGTTGAACTCTTTCCACCTGCTCACAAAACTCATAACACCCTAGATGCCTGAAATAAGAGGTAGTCATATGAGAAGCTGGTAACTCTTTAATGTTTGATGGTTCCTCTCTAATGATTCTGCCTCCCTTATGTGGTTTTCTCTGATGCTGAGGTTCATCTCCCAAACTTTCACTGCCATTGTTTTCCTCCTCTTCATAATCTCTATCCTCTTTGTCCATGTTTGTTGAATTTTGAAACTTTTAAACCCTAGAGAAGGTAGTCAAGAAGTGAGTTATGGTGAATAGGGATAGGGGAAGGGGAGATGAGCTTATGCGGTGTAGGATGGAATATATATGATATGAGAGTGAGAAGGAGGGTATTTTTCTTTGGTAGGGATTGTTTAGTAAATAGGGTTTTAGGATTTTTTTTTGGGGATTAGGGTATAAGGGATAAGTAGAGGAATGTGTTTGAGGGAATTAGGGTATAAGGGATAAGTGGAGGGATTTGTTTGAGGGAATTAGGGTATAAGGGATAGGTGGAGGGATTTGTAGGAAACCTAGGGTTTGAAATTTTAAATAGCAAACCAACTTCAAAATGATGAATTAAACGCCGGAGGGATAGTTCAAGGAGTACTCTTACTTGTTTAGAAGTTCTAGAAGGCAAAAAACATGATTTGGATGGTTGATAGGGTGTTTTGGCGCTTGCTGGTCCTATGTGCAGTGCCCTCTACAGGTGTGCAATGCTTCGGCTCTATGCGCAACATCGTACAAAATTGTCCTATGCGCAGCGCTCCGTCCCTATGCGCAACACTCCGGCCTCTGTGCACAACACTCTATCCTCTGTGCGCAGCGACTCCTTTTTTTCTTAGCCACTAGTTGGCCTCAATTCCCCTCTCTCCTTCAATGCTCTTCTTTCTCTTTGCCAAATGAAAGTGATGAATTTGGAAAAGGAATTTGACATCTTATATAGAGGTTGATTTTGATTTTTCTTTAGAAAAACCCACTTTCTAATGTTTTGGAACTTTTCTTTGTCTTCAAATCTCTGTTTAATGCTTTTCCTTCTTTGTCTCTTTTTAGGTGGATGGAT
This sequence comes from Pinus tabuliformis, assembly GCA_031772625.1. Lineage (NCBI taxonomy): Eukaryota > Viridiplantae > Streptophyta > Pinopsida > Pinales > Pinaceae > Pinus > Pinus tabuliformis. The sequence continues at coordinate 782,519,357 of CM062810.1, forward strand.
GTTCTGATTGAATTGATTTCTTCAATGGTTTCATTTTCTTGCAGCAAGGAGAAATGCTTGGGGCAGCTCGGAACACTTATTACATAAAATGAATTAAATTACATCAAAAAATATAAATCAATTAAAAATACTTTGTTGTCCTCTCAAAAACATGTTTTTTGAGATGAAAATTACATTATTGAAATAAGATCTTTGTACAATAACCATGACTTACTAGCAATCACTCTTTGTTTATTGGTCATCCTCATACTTTTTCTGCCCTTTATTTACACTTGAAACCATGCTTTTGACCTTGGAAATGAACCCTAAGACCTAATGGAAAGACAACTGCCTTGACACTAAAAATAACATATTTGAAACCACAACTGAATACAACATGGAGATGGGTCAGCAAATGTACCTCATGAGGGAAGATTTGATTTTCTGAGAATAATAAAACCATCAGTGGACCATTTTGACATGACCTAGTGGAATGATCCAAAAAAATCAGTATGAGACACCTAAAATGAAAATGCAAAAAGCAGATTTGATCCCTGATGGAAGTATGCAGATATTGATACTAATACTTGGTAAGTATATCAACTACCACCATGATGACACTCTTTCCTTCAGACTTGGGTAAACATGTGATAAAATCCATTGAAACCTCCAATAGTTTGAGCACTCTGTCAATATGTTGACCATGATCCTTCCAAGACTTGATGTAGATTAGTATATCATCAAAAAATAATAACTCAAATTTTCTAAGGAAGAGTTTGAAAATGGAATTCATCAAATCTTGAAATGTAGAAGGTGCATTGGTAAGGCCAAAAGGCATGACCAAAAATTCATAATGACCCTCATGAGTTCTAAATTTTGTTTTTGGAATGCCTTCAGTCTTCATTCTGATTTGATGATATCTTGAATGAAGATCCAATTTGGTGAAGTAAATTTCTCCATGTAATTCATCCAATAATTCATCAATGACAGGAATGGGATATTTATCTTTAATAGTAAGCTTGTTGATCCCCCTATAATCCTAACACATGCACCATGATCCATCCTTCTTATGTACCAATACCACTGGAGCAGAGAAAGAACTTTGACTAGGTTGAACTATACCAACCTCTAGCATTTCTGCAACCATACATTTAATTTCACTCTTTTGGGCATATGGATATCTGTAAGGCCTGATGTTTGGGGGAACACTTCATAGAATCAAATGAATAGAATGATTATGGTCACGAATAGGTGGGAGGCCTTTAGGAGTCTCAAGTACCTTGGAATGATTGTCCAAAACTTTTTGGAAATATGGAGAAATAGATGATTTCAATGTGGGAACCTCTAGTGAACATAATTGTGCAATTACGCCATGTCGTTCTTTATTTAGAATATTTGTCATGTTGTTAGAATTGATTATCTTTCACGGTTTCCTCGCGATACCCCTTAATTCAACTTCCTTTCCTTCCCAAAAAATTTCAAGAAAAGTTATTGAACAGTAAAATTTATCGTACCCAAAGATTGTATCCATTGGACTCCTAGTACAACATAAACACCACCCATTGGAATGGAAAGAATTGAACTATTCATTGCATATTCTCTCGTGGATAGCTTGATATTATGACTCTTTCCAGAGCAATTTATGGTTCCTCCATTTGCAACCATTACTTGACACTGGTGTTGGATATAGGAAGCAATTCAATTCCTTGGCTATCTTACAATGAATAAAATTATGGGTACTTCCAAATCAACCAACACTATTACCTTTTTCTTCTTGATATGCCCTTCTATATTGAGAGTTTGAGGAGTGTTAATTCCTATCAATGCATTACAAGATATGGTAAGATTCATTTCTTCTTTCTCTGGGATTGGTTTCTAGTGTATATTCTCTTCTTTTGATGTTTCTTGTTCCTTTTCGTTCTCCTCTTCCCCGTCTATGTAAATTAATTTCTTCTTAGCAATCTTATGACCTTTAGTGTATTTCTATCACAATTATAACAAAGCCATTTTTCTCTTTTTTCTTCCGATTGTTGTGGTGTCAAACTTGTAGGTGGTGAAAGGCTAGGAGCAACAACACTTCCATCTTTATAGTTATGAGTGGTAGGCTTCCTTGTTGCCATAATTTTTCTTTCAGTTTTTCTTGCCAACCTGTATGCCTTCTCCAATGCATTAGGTTCCCAAAGGCGAACCTCATGTTAGATGTTATCATTTAAAGTCCCTATGAAGACTTCAATCCTATGCTTCTTTGGAATATCATTTACCCTTATATTTAATTTTTGGAAGTCCTCAATGCACTCTGCCATTGAACCCTTTTGTTTGAGATTTTTCAATTGGCTAAAGAAGGTGTTGTTGTTTGTATCCTCATAATGTACTATTATTTCCTCCATGAAAATTGACTGGGTGACAAGTGGTTTACGAGAACAAATCCATTTATACCATGCAAACTGATTCGGTTCTAATTATAAAGATGTAATACATACCTTTTGTGGCGGTTGCACATCATGTAGATCAAAATATTGCTCCATATGTAGTATCCAAGTTACTGGATCATTGCCATCAAATTTCCTCATATCTATATTTGGAATATGGTGGGTCTTCAATCCAACGTTAGAGTCTATGAAATCATGATTAACATTTCTTTTGTTCTCATCATGAGTTTCCTCTACTACCTTTTCGACATTAGGAAGCCTTTCTTGTAGTGACTTTGTCCCACCTTCCTTCAAGCCTTCCATGTATTTCTTCAAATCTTCCATGTTTTCATTCAATTTTTCTTTTATACCATTTATCTTATTAATAATATATTCAACCACATTCTTCAAATCATCCCTCTAATTTTTCTTACTAGGTGTTTCTATTTTCTTGATTTGGGTCATTCTTTTTCTTGTTTGTAGGAGATCGATCTTGAATCTGTTGTATCTCTGAAATTTAGGATCTCCAAGGTTTGAAATTTCAACTTTTGGTATCCCACTACATCCTCTTTCCAACACCACCAGTTTGATTGAAATTGGATTCTCCAAGAAAGAGTTATGCCCAATCTTCCAAGATGACTTGATTATATATTTTTTCAGTAGAGAAAAGTTGTACGAAGTGCCACGTGTCACTGTTTTGACCTTCGGACCTAAAAGTGTTACACAGAAAGCTACAGTTTGTCTTCTTTCTATAACTTCTTATGACATCTCAATCTGATGCTTAGAGAGAAAGTTATGGTGATTTTCCCAAGGTCACCTTTTTGGGATGTAATTCAGGAACCTGCAAAAACCCTAACTAGCTTGGATCATATCTCCGAAAATATAGTGAGACAAAATCTGAAATTTGGACCTGAGGTTTATAAAGAGTTTAGATCAAATGGGTTTTAATTTCATCTTCTGATACATCATATAAAAATTTTTATTGTGAAAATTCCACGATGACCTGTTTGGATCAGCAAAAACGTAGAATCAAAAGCTCTGATACCAAATGTTATGCAACCAACTCACAAAATAGAAGAAAATATAGATCAAAGACTTTAAAATCAGCCTCTTCGATGGGGAAACCTCCTTTACATTACACAAATTAACAATTCTTGGATGATACAAATGACAAGACCTCCTTTCTATATATAGGAGTCTAAGGGGTCCCAATACAATCAGAGCCTACATAACAATAATATTGTAGGGGCACAAAAATAACAATAGTGGTCTTGTATGGGGCACAATAATAACAACATGGTGACTATATGGGCACAATAATACAATAAGGGGTTACACTAGTAGTAAGGGGTTAGACTAGTAGTATACAGACCTAACATGTTATAGAAATGGGAGAAAGGCATGGAAGTCAAGTTGAGGGCCTACCTTAGGCCTAGACTATAATTTTTTCTCAAAACAGGTTTAAACAGGGTTTCTTGTAGTACTACAAGAACTACTACATGGTTTCATGTAGTACTATAGGAACCACTACAGGGTTTCCTATAGTACTATTATAGGAAACAACAAAATTAGTACAGGATGTCCTAGTTCTCATCTAAAGGCATTTTGAAGGTTTCATAGGTGTCCAAATGGTAGAAAAAGGTATAAGAAGGGTGGAAAAGGATGTGGAAGACCTTGCCAAACTAAAAATTATTCAAGAATCCATCTTGAATAAGGGGAAGAAGGTAGGCTAATGGTCTCAAGAAACACTATGATTTTTTCTATGTATAAACAGTTTTGGAAAAATGAGTGAAAATGGAATGAAGGTTTCAAGGGAGAGGATATGAATGAAATGGATCTACAAGCCAACAGAGCTCACTTGCAAAGAGGAAAGTTATGTTTTTTTCTTGAAAGACTGTTTAAACAATCATGAAAAGAACAACTACATTTTTGACCTTGTCCTTGCAGAACTTACGACCAAGACTCTTAAGAGAAAGGACCAAGGAATGCACAAGAGAGAGGCCACTAGGTCAATGAATGAGGAACAATGAGGTCAGTTAGTTTCTTAGAGGATGAGAAACACTTTCAGCGAGGGGGTATGATGGGCCTCTAAATTAGACATAAATTAAGGCCCATGCCTCTAAATTAGACATCAATTGAGGCCCATATGACCAACCTTCATTACATTAAACCTCTATTTTTGCATTATATAATTTATTTTTAAGTTTAATATGTTCACTAGAAAGGTTTATGGATAATTGCATATTTGTGCCTAATATTATTTATTTTTGTGGAATATTGTGAGAATATTGGGCAGATTATGGAGATTTTGAGGAGGAGATAATCTAGGGACCTGCTCCCTAATACAAGAGGATCAATATTAAATAATAAATAAACAATATATTATGTAATTATGGCACATATTTTGGATCTCCAGTGATTGAGAAAATCTACGAATGCGTTCCTTGCCATTTAATGCAGTTTCCTAGTATTGGGAACTAGATCAACTAATCAAGGGATTTTGGTGGGGAAATCTTCCTCCTTTCATGGGGAATGATTCCTAATGATTTTTTATAAGCACCAAGTCGAATTTTCCTCTAGGGGTGGATTTTTATTAGTCTTCTTGTGGAGAGAACTCACATTTTTGCAGTTCCATTGTCATTTCTTGCAGGGATGTAATTGTATTGATGGAAATAATGAAGATGGTGGCATGTTTAGATTCTAAACCTTAGTATCATTATAGGAATTTGAATTCCCTTGGGCTTGGCCATCTGAGGAGCCTTAGATCCTTTTTGTATCATTTTCTTTTCTTCTTTTCACTTCCTATTCACATGCATCTCTTGTTCTTGTTTCTTTCTATTTCTGCATTTAGTATTAATGATTTCTTTTTGTAGGATTGGGTTAAATGATTGATGTAAGTTATTTTGCAGGATCAAAATCATTATTTCATCCTTAGAAAATATTTCGAAGGTAATAGTAATCATTGAGCTACTTGGATTAGTTTTCTTATTCCCAAATCTAGATTTTTGGAACTCCTTTGTGGCAAATAACAATAAATTTATGCTATTTTTTAGAGCATGCTAACAAGCTTTAATCAAGTTGGTTTCACTTTAATTAGATCACAAAGAAATTATATTTAATAAAAAAAATCACCCCATTTAATTTTCACTTGATTAGGTTAGGCATTTGATAGATTTACTAGCTCACTAGTTCTCGAATTTCTAGATTTTAGACTAGTAATTTTTTATCATTTTTTAGCATAGGTTGACAAAGGTATTTTGAGTGATTCCACTTGGAATGGAGACCTAATACATCCTAGTCAATAAAAAAATTTGTCCCATCCAATTTTTATTTGATTTGGTTTGCCATTCGGTGAATTATAACTCCCTATAACAAATATGTTGTTTCCTATAGTAGTACTACAAGAAACCTTGTAGTAGTCTTCCAATATGCATATACTTGCCTAGATTCACTCAAGAATCTTAGTTATTGTCCCTTAGGGTTGAATAAAGACCCCTATTCTCTAAATCAATGATTAGGGAAGACTAAATACCACTTAGGACTTGCCTCTTTACCCATGCAAAACATTTCAACGATTTGGGTTAATGGACAAATTTATGAATTGGATAATACAATGATGATTTTCTTCATTGCCACATCCAGTAAACTCTGTTAATGGATCTAAACTCTTTGAAATGTAATTCTTGAAATTTAGTTCATGATCTTTACTTTATGCAATTATAATATGTTTCTTTCCTTGTACTTTCTTTCTTGCAATAGGTTAATGTTTCCATTTCGAGCATTTCATTTTATGCAATTAGTTTAGGATTTGATTTCAATACATGTACTCCATTACATCATGAAAAAAAAGGAAGGATAAACTATATGCTACACATATAGTGTTGATACCTCTTAAGTTTGTGTGAACCTTGGGTTGATAATTAAAATTGGTAGCCTTGGGAGTTGTAGCATTCTTGTTTCAATACTGAGACTCATCACACATTATGTAGGCTTGTGAGCCATAGCCAAAACCTCTCACCTCTTGAGAGGAAAACCCTATCAAAATTATTCTTCTAGATCTTTAATTGATGAGTACCAAGAGCATGACAAAGACCCTTGACTCAAGTATCCTCCCAAGAACCTTTTCACTAAAATTGACGTTCTGCCTCTTCTCTGCCTCGACTTCCTTCTAGATCTTGAACTGCTCTCCTCGACTTCTAAAGAAACTCGGTCTCTATCCTCCACACTCCTCTTCTTCACTTCCTCTAAATAATCTTGGTCTCTAGATTTCACACTGCTCTTCTTGGCTATCTCTAGAGAATCTCGGTCTGTAGATCAGAAACCCTAGTCTCTATACTGCTTCTCTTCGACCTCCTTCTATGTAGTAATAAGTTCTCCTTCTTCGATGACCCTAGAAGAATACTTTCTTCGATGACCCCAGAAGAAACCTTCCTTCACTATACCTAGAAGAATATCTCCTTCTCTATACCCAAAATAATCTCTCCTTCGCTAACCTAGAAGAATCTCTCCTTCATTGACCCAGAAGAATCATTTTTGTCACTTCTTTGCACTACTACTTTGTGGCCTCTTCTTCACACTTCTACTTCACCTCTTCTTCTCATTTCTCCTTGACCAAATATTCATACTTCTACTTGCCTGAATTCTTATCGAGTTGCTTTCCACTAAGTCAGGCCGAGTGTGGCTACTTATACACCTCAACAGATGTCCTTTAGGCTGACATGATCACTATATGTTAGGTCGACTTCTTCTAGCAAGTTATTCCATCATTGTAGGCTAACTTGAAGAGGATAACTGATAAGGTCTTGGAGGATACTTTACATAGACAAGTTTTATTTTTGACAAAATGTAACATGACTTCATTACATGACAATGACTAATATTTTATGACTAGATGAAAAATAATTCCTAAAGACTCTCAATGGGAGTCTTGACTCAAAAATAAAATATCTTTCTCATGAAACTCATGAAGAAAGTAAATAATTTTTTTCTTTTTTTTTTTCCTTACATCTCATTACATAAAATCATAATTACATTTCATTATGAAGATCGAACCTAGTTACACTTTTCAACACAAGTGATAAACCACCTTGGTGCTTGTTATTAGAGAGAAATTGATCAAACACATGGATACTGGGCTCCATATTTTGAGTGTTTAACTAGGCTATAAGTGTGTAAATATTGCTAGAATATTTATGATGCATCCATGAGTTACTATGGCATGATTTGTTCATGACACTCATATTATAAATCATGATGGTCCATATGCTTGGTTCATTGAATGCATGCATGCTTGTATGAGATAATCAATTGCATTCATTAGGGGAATTTTGAGGTAAAAAATGGGCCATGAAACAAAAAACTGTTGGCTTTGTGGGGCATGACCCAGGTTCAACATTAGTTAGCCAAACAAATCCCTACACTACTGGCCCTTTTGGCATTAGCCCACATAGTGTGAACTGAAGTCTCACTTGAAGCAGTATGGGGGGATGATGGAACCAAGTTTCTGCACCCTGAGATGGTCGTGATGTCGGTTTATACCCTCTATTCATACTTTTGTGCAGGTCACTAAGCTTTAGGGCTCTGCCAGTCTACCCTTTATTCCACCCTTTAGTACCTCCACGAAGGTGTATGATTGACCTTCGCGTAGCCTTAACCTGCGATTCAGGTACTTTCGCGCTGCTATGATAACATATTGTATAGGTTCCCAATTTATCTTAAGTGTTTTACTTATCTTGCTAATAAACCACAATTAGCACTGCGTAAACATATATTCTTATTTGCATTCGATTAACTAATACAGTCACATACATTCATGCATCACATTAACATTGTAAATTAAACCCAAAACACAATATAACCAGATGCATTAGCAAGAAATAAAAACACAAAATATGCAGAATACTTCTCTTTATTGATATCTTCAGATTAATACAGACTCTATCCACCCTGTGCACATAGCTGCAGGGGTCCGCACACTCAGCTGCAGACTTCCACCCTAGGCCTCTCCGCACTTAGCTGCAAAGCCTCTACCTATGCTAAGACCCAAAACACTTAGACCTCTCTACCAAGACTCTTAAACTTGTCTATCAACTCATTCTTCGCTAAAGACTACTTAGAGCTTACTTACTTAGCTCCTTTTTATACAATCCCATGGTCCACGGACCATGGGTGGATATTTACAGCCAACTTTACACTTTACAAAATAAGGGCGGACAACCCTTTATGACTCTTGACACCTTCATGCTCCGCGACCAAAAAATGTGGAGACTTTACAACTTTATTACAAAATTTTTCCCAAAACATGGGCTTTTAGCCCCAAAGATGTCCTTGGGGGAACCATTCCCAACAAGCCCCCAACACAAACATGGTGACTCACTCTCGAGTCACTCTATGGGCGTAGAGATCTTGGCGTGAAGACCTCCCAGCTCAACCTGTATGATGGCCACCTCGAAAGTGCATTGTGCAGCTACCTGCTTCGCTTCTTCAACCAACTGATCTGTCATTGGTACTAAACTGTCAACTTGAAACTTTTGCTGAGTTGCTTGCAAATTCGCAAGCCTGCCTTCAATAGAGGCTGTGACCACATAAGCCTCATATAACCAGGGCTTCAAGCATGCCTTTAGCATTGCCTCCTTGTGTTGCGCTGCATCTACTTGTTCTTTCAATTTCTTGGCCTCTTGCAGCTTCACCAGTCTCTGCATGAGAGCGAAGGTTCACGCTGTACCTTTTACTTCGTCATAGCACTATTGTAGTTCTCGTGCTTCTATCTCCAGCCACTGTACATTAGGGTCCTCCTGCAGGCTCTTCATGACCTCAAACGATTATTCCAAACATTGTGTACAGTCTGCTACTGCACTGTCTACCACCGTTATCACCTCTGTGACAGTGGTTGCACGCTTCTCCTTTACTTCTGGGGGAGTTGAAGTTTGGGCCTTCAATTGTAGATCTATAATCTGTAGGTTTAGCTCCATATGAATCCTAGCCATTTCTGTGCGAGCGTCGCGCACCCTTGTAGCAAGCTTGCAGACGCGCACCTCGACCGTTTCTTCCTTAGGAATGGACAAATACGGGACCATTTGACATGCCTCCTCCATGACCTGAATTATATGCTTGTTTCGGTTGGATACCTCGGTCACAGAGGTGATGGCAGAGTATCGCTGGAGGGCCATTTGTTCATTATTAATCATTTTCTCACTGATCACCTACAAAGTGCGGTGTTCACGGGCCCTCAGCTCTACGATCACTCCATCCTGAAATAGGTGGAGCACCTCGCTAGGGAGCACTACCAAATTCAACCCCACTCCCTTGAGGGTGCTGACAGTGGGCCTATTAGCTTCATTCTCTGTGGTCAGTGCTCCATCTGGTAGCACTATCGCTCGGGAGACCGTCACTTGCAGCATCTCAGCAACTTCTGACGTACCGATAGCGAGGTTGGTGGACACCGTGCTAGCCTATGATGTGTGGGTTCGCAGCTCCTGTAGAACCGTCTAGATGGCTCCCAACAGTAGTTGTTGCTACTTCTCGAACTATTGTAGTGCCTCCACGGAGACATCCCGCACCGTGTCTCCAATGTCATGCAAATCACCCTCTGTGAGGGTGATTGGGTCTAGTGATGCCTTAGTGGCCTTGTGTTGGGCATGGAATCCCCCCAAGGCATGTTTTGGGGTTTAAAGCCCAAGTTTTGACTGAATCTTGTTGTAAAAGCTCTGTGAATTGTGGGCGTGGGGCGCGAAAGTATAATAGAGTCACAAGGTTGTCCACCCTCATTTTTGTAATGTAATGTCGGCTGCATAGACCTACCCATGGTCCGCGGACCATGGGATTATATAAATAAAGCGAGGCTCTAAGCGTAAAATAGAATGAAGGAAGAGAAGAGAATAGAAGCATGAGAAGTCTAAGTGATTGAGTCGAAGTGTAAAGTGTGCCTGTGGGTCGTAGTGTGCCTGTGGGTCATAGAGTAGGATAAGGCTTTGCATCTGAGTGCGCAGAGGCATAGTAGTCCACAGCTGAGTGCGTGGACCCCTGTAGCTGAGTGCGCAGGGCGGGTCGAGTCTGTAACCATTGGAAGAATCAATAAAGAGAAGTTTTGCTATAATTTTGAGTATCTTTTCCTGGTTTAATGCATGATTGGATATAATTTGCAAGTATATTGTTTATTTACTGCGTGAACCTGTATGAATGTTTTATATTGTTAAGTATAACTTAAGACATTTAAGTAGGCAAAGGTGCTTAATTAGTACTGGAAGATAAATAAGATCTTGGGTAATAGCACAAAGCGTGGCACAACCCCTGGTTAGGGTTGCGTGAAGGCAGGGTATTAGGCTGCGAGGAACGGAAGGTGTGCGAAGCCACCTGCGCACAGGAATAAAAAAAGGACCAGTTGAACCTCTTAGACATCTAAAGGGTGCAAAAACCTAGTTCTAGCACCCTCCCATACTACTTCAGGTGAGACCTCAATCCACGCCCCATGGACTGTTGCCAAATGGGCTAGTAGTACAGGGATTTGTTTGGCTAATTAACTCCGAACCTAGGTCAGGCCCCAACAAGGCAACAAAGGGTTCCATTGCTGGGACCAGGATTTGCATAGAGATGTCTGATGTCATATCACTGGAATCTGACAAATAAAGGAATTGAAGAGTGGTTGGACAGAAAGATTCACAAGTTCGCAGTACAAGAAAACAGGAATCTGCGACTGTCAAAGGAAGAGTGGTTAGATTGCTACTTGTATACGGAGATCCACAAAATTTTCTTTGCATCTTTCCCTACTGAGTTGTACGAGTGGATCGCGAAGCTAGCAGATAGCCAAGGAAGGTGTAAACTTGACAAACCTATTGTGTGGACTCTAGAATTGGTGCGCAAATTGGAAGCATCATAATATAAGATCGCGTGCGCTGTCGATCACTGACTCGATCGAATCATAGGAGGATTCATCATCGAATTCGCGATAGATACTTCAGTAAGCTATAGCGAGGTAGAATGACGTTTCCTCAAGGGACCGCGAGGTAAGTACATTAAATCCTTGAACATTTGGATTAAAATGCTACTGTGTGAAAAACGGGTTATGTGAATAAATTGATGTTTGGGGTTACGCAGAGTGGGAGAATCCATAGAAACGAAGGCAGCACAAAACTAGAAACCAACCCCTTGATTTCACCTTCGCGAGGGGGTGAAGAAGATCTCGTGAAGTTTTATCCAAGAAGTTCGATCAATCTGATAAGGCAAAGAATTCCGTGCATACCACCCCCACCCACACCACCACCAGTTTCACCATCTTCACCCCCGACTTTGCCCATACCACCTCTGCCACCACCATGAAGTAGTATGGCCAGTGCGATAAAGCTACCAGGGTTCAAGGGTGTAGGGAATGAATATCTGGATTAGTTTTGGTTCATAATAAAAGCTGTATGGGAAGCACAGGGTGTCATAGACGAAAATATAAAGAAGGCAATGTTGGTCAGTGCTCTACAGGATCGCGCGCTGACTTGGTACATTAATCATTCCAATGACAATCTGAATGTAGGGATAGAGGATATCCAAGCTACGCTAAACAATGAATTTAGCAGGCCAAAATCGGAGGCACAATCGATCATTGGATTAAAGGAAATCACAATGATACCAGGCAAAACCCTGTGGGAGTTAGATCAAAGACTGAAGTACACAATTCATGAAGCAAGCATGACATTAACAGATGGGAAACACCATGAATGGTTTGTAGCATCATTAACATCACATCTACGAAACGCGCTGTCGCAACAAAGGCTAACCACTTACGCTAAGGCTTTGGAGGTCACGATGAGATTGCATGAGACTCTGATACAGGATCCTAACCTGGGAGTTTAGAAGATTCACGCGTAGTTGAAATACTTGTGCCTTGAGATGCAGAGTTTGAAACAAGACAGCACAGCTCACCCCGAAGTGCGTGAAGAGGTATGGTGTGTAAAATGAAAGGGCCAGGGGCATGACAAGGACCATTGCCTGGTGTTCACAAATTACTTGGTGGGAGGAGGGTCAATTCTGCTAAGACCGGAGGCGCAAGCAAGAACAAGCACGACGCTTGCATTGTGGTGCAAGATTTGTTAGATAGGAGGGAAGCATGTTACAGATAATTGCCATCTATTACAAAAGTATACGCAGAACTCATAGCAGTTGTTCTGTCATTTTTGCAAGTTAGTAGGACATGATGAGCGCACCTGTAGAAGTTATGAAATGATGATGGATCGAACTCCTACCTACAGAGTTCAAACCGAAACATGGACCCTCGACCAAAACACAGGAATGGCATGCACCAGATTTTAGGGGCGCGGACAAGGCCGAGGTGGAATGGGACCAGGAAGAGGTCACGGACAATTGATATGTTACAATTTCAGAGGGACAGGACATTATGCCCATGATTGTATGAATCCAACGTGGCCATCATGCTTGTATTGTACATTGTTTGATCATGAGATAGAGGATTGTCTAACATTGATAGTGAGGTTGCGCGATAAAGGAGCACTCCAACCTCCCCCGACTCAGAACCTACAAATGATGAGGTCTGAGCCGCGTGAAGAAGACCCTAATGTAAATATCATGCTCCGGAGTGGTATTACGACATGGGATGATGAAGGCAAGTAGCCTGAAGAAAGAACCTGGGTTCATAAGGCTCCAATGAAGGAACCGAAATTTGATTTGGAGCGCGCTAAGGAGACCTTCATGGAAGCCAAGAGGAGCTTTGCTGATGCCTCCACTTTAGGAAGTAAAGACATATTGAAGCTGGAAATGGATCCATCGATGCTCATTACATACTTGGAGACATACATGAAGTTACTGCACGCTATCAAGGCTGTAAAGGGGCTGCAAGAACTCATAACTAGATGCGTTGGGACCGATCCAGGAGAACCGCGCATAGTTAGGAAGCTCGGGAAGCACACAACGTGAACAGGAAGGGAGATGAGATTGACTGTGCAGATCAGGGAATATGAGATGGATCAAGTGATTCTGGATCTAGGATCAGACGCGAACATCCTGCCGAAGCAGACATGGGAGCGCATGGGCAGACCTGTGCTGCAATGGTCTCCTATCCAATTGCGGATGGAAAACCAGCAAAAGATCCTACATATGTGGAGATTGCAGGGAATCACAATAGATATTGAAGGAGTGAGTGCGCTAGCAGATTTCAAAGTGATAGAGATTGTTGATGACAACAATCCCTACCCCGCGCTATTGGGAATAGATTGGGCCACTTACATGAATGGAGTAATAAATATAAAGAAGCACAAAATGATCTTTGAGAAAAATTCACTATGCGTAGTGGTACCTTTAGACCCTACAGAAGGATCGTGCTACACAAAGCAGTGCGCGACTACGACAACGACAATGATCTGGAATGCAACTACAAGATAAGCGCACGGGAGCAAGATTGGGTAAATCCAACCGCGGATGGCTGAATCTATTGGGAGCGCGAAAGCCCCTACACATTAGATTCTGATGAGGAGATGGAACGATGGTAGAACCAGTTACACGAGGTAACCACGCTCAACTGTAACATGATGACAAGATTGTTGGGCTGCGTAGCAAGAGAGGTAAGAGATATGCCTACGTATGATGGGTTGAGTGAGGTGGATGTCTTCCTCAAAAAATTTGAAAAAGAAGTACTGAAACAACAACTTGTCGATGCTCTAAAATGGGTACTGCGAGCTACGCCCGCAAGATGGTGGGGGACGCACCAAAGAAGTTTTGAAGATTGGCGCGAATGCAGAATGATGATGCTCATGTATTTTGGGAAGCCTCAGATGCAATTGAAAGACAAGTATGATGAACGAACCGGCCCGCACACCCACCTATCCAGGTGGATACAGGCATATGGTGCAAAACCTGCGTGAATGCACACTGTCCTTGCAGTAGGAGACACGACCGGTAAGCAGGTGTGGGTAAGGCAATGGCATGAATGACCTCTCCGGTTGGTACCATGTAGTATGGAAAGACCAAGTGTGCAGAAGAATAAAAGCTTTTAACAAAGTATGCGAAGCATTGAACAAGGACCACAATATGAAGTGGACTGACTGGGACCTGCGCATACCAGTGGTTCTATGGGCTTATAGGACCGCGTGCAAGAACCTGACTGCGCAGGTACCGCCAAGGCTGGAGTATGAAGCAACCGTTGTAAGCCCTATAGTACTTGGAGAGCTTAGACCGCGCATGATAGCACTGGTAGATACAACGATTCGCGGAACCATGGAAGTAGAAATCCAACAGGGAAATTTTAGGCTCCAAGAACTTGAAGAAGAAAGGGTACGATTAAGGAAGAAAAGCGCTGTGGTGGACGAGGAAGTCAAGAAGCTGGAGGACAATATAAAGGAATATTTTCTTGGAAAAAAGAACAGGGTGATAAGGCAGGATGCATATGATCACGATGATAGGTTTAAGACCTAGCGCCACGAATTGATCAGTCTGATGCCTTGGCTTGGACCGCACATTACTAAGCAAATTGACTAGGGTAGCGCGTTGCAGATGGTAAAGTGCGCGATGCTGACCGTAACAAGAAAAGTTGGGTATTTTCCAAGCAACATGATGGGTGACAGGTTGAAAATTTACATGGGTGGTGCGACAACCTAACTAGCTGAAGGAAGTACAGTCTTAGCGCTCCATGCAATTAAAAGGAAGTGCGGGATTATAAACTATTCTGCCCGGGAGCTGCACGCAGAAGAAAAGAGTCACAAGGTCTGCAATTGTGCACAGGGGGCTGTGTTGCCGCGTGGGTTGACCAGATTGTGACCATTGAAGCCATTATTCATGATGGGATGCTCAACTTGAGACTAAATGGAGTGGGTAGTAGGCATTTAAGACGCGATTTATGGGAAAGATTTGGGAAAATATGCTGCCAAGGGAGCATTAATGAATCGGATTTGGGGGGAACGATCGAATTCAAATTCAAAAAGTGCTATAAAATACAAAGGGCTGCCCAAAAAACAACACTTGGTCATTTGCAAATTGAGCTATTGAGTAGAGCCCTGATTGTTTCGTGCCTAGCGTTGATTGAACCCTTGAGTTCACGAGTGCTAGATTTCTTGACAAATATGATGGAAACAACTGAGCATGTTATGGAGATAACCGAAATGACCGCCGAGGAGGCCGCACAGGCCCTGACCATGGGGGATGCTCCAAAAGGTGCCAGGATTGTGGTAGAAATCCCGAAATCACCACACACGCCAAGACCCAAGAAGGAAAAACAAGCGATGATTCTCGTATGTGTGTCCTCGCAGAATCCACTGTGCACCAAGTTGTCAATGAAGGAGAAGGGGAAAGTCATCACCATAGAGACCGATGAAGAAGAGGAAGACCTGGAGGATCTAATCATCGCAGAAGATGAGGATGAAGGCATGGAGGAGGAAACTCAACCTGCGCACCCCCTGACAAAGTTTTCGACCCATGTTCCCCTGCGAAAAGGGAAGGCTAAAGAGCCCAAGGACCTGGACGAGACCAAGAGCTCGCTCCAGACCCCACTCCTCCCAGACAACATTATGTTTGATGGCACACACCTCGGACGGGTGTTGAGCCTAAAATTCGAAGATTGGGACCTCGCTGACCACGAGAAGTTCCCTCACCTTGAGACCAGGCAACTCATGAAGCCCAAGCAGAACACCAAGGTGGGGGTTACAAAACTAGAGTTGCAAAAGTGGTTGCGTGGAGTGGAAAAGGCTGGGCTACTGAGCCTACTCTGGGTGCCACACTTCCATCGCACACCAATAACCATTTTCTTCATCAGGCAACTTCTTTTCCTGGTGCATGATGGGTGTTTGTGGCTGGAGAAGCCCATCCCCATCAAGGCAGACTTGGTTCATCGCATTTCCTGACTTCCTTGCAAAGGAGAAGACCTCGCAATGATATCTGAAGGGAAGAGTAGTGACTTGGCTGTCGCTGAGGCCATGAAGAAAAAGTAGAAGCTGGAAAATAAGAAGAGGGGCTAAGCCATCTCTAGCATCAAGGACAAAGCAGTACGCGTGGTGACCCAAATACTGGCAGAAAAGGTTATGCACAAGTGTCGTGCGGACGAAGTACCCGCGCTGGTGGTAGCACTGGCTGAGCAGTGTGCAGAGGGGGTCCAATTTAACTGGTCTGAGTTCCTATGCAAGGATTTTTTAGAGAATTGTCATGAAGCTCAGGAACATGGAAAAATGTTCCACTATGCATGGCTTCTGATGTCCATTGTGCTTGTGGCAGGGGAATTACCAGAGGATAGTCAATTCCCCATAATTGACAGGGACCTGCCAGAGGCTGCAAAGTATGCTTCGCTCTAGGCCACAAAGGATGCCAAGAGGATCCACGACGGTAAAATATTTTGGGTGTTCATGGAGATGAACCTCAGAATGGGGATCAACCGTAAGCCATGGTTGTCGCCCATTGAATACAAAAACTTGCAGAGCTTTGCGGAAATCAAAACGGACATCCACAACATTTGTATCAGAGCGCGCAAGGACCCGACCAAACAGTGGATAAAGCTACCCTTCATAGTCACAGATGACATCATTTTTAATATACTGTAGGCATGGCCACTGGAGTGGCACGCCCCAAACATCACGGAGATCGAGTAGTTAGAGGCATAAAGAAATAAAGACGAGGCCAAGTTGCACATCACACAGTTAGCTGAAAAGCGAAGGAAGGAAGCACTAGCAATAGAAGTGTGGGCGGCACAGAACACTGCACAACAAGAAACTGAGCAGGAAAAGGCCGCAGCAGTAGCAGAAGTACAGGAGGCAGCCGTGAAGGTGGGTAAGGACGAAATGACGCCTTCGCATGGGCAGGAAGCAAGGGATGCAGAGACAGACGAGGGAGGCGCAGACCCACAAACGTGTCAACACAGTTGAAGCGCCAGCACCCAACCGAGTGGACAGGGTCGCGTAAGAAGGTTAAGGCATCAAAGTTATCTATTGACCTGATCACCCTAATCGAGGGTGATCTGCATGACATCGATGAGACAGTGCGCGATGTCACCTCTGAGGCTCTCCAATATTTCATGCAGGAGAACCATATTGTGTTGGGGGCCCTTAGAGCGCAGTTGCAGGAATTGCAGGTGCACCCTCCTTAGGCTGGTACCCTCTCTACCAACCTTGCAGTTGGAACAACAACAGTAGAACAGATGTTGCGCGTGAAGATGACGAATACCATAGTGCTGCCGGAAGGGGCACTAGTGACAACAAATGAGGCCGACAGGCCTATGGTTAGCGCATTGAAGGGTCTTGGTATCAATATGGCTGCACTCCTGCGAGAGACCTTATATGTGTTACAGGATGGGATAACTATAGAGCTATGAGCTAGGGAGAGCCACGCATTGCAAGTCCTCAGCGAGCAGAAAATCAATATGGAACAATTGAGCTTGCAATGCGACGAATTGGTGTCACAAAATCAATAGCTGGTATAGGTAATAGATGACACTTGCCAAAGTGTCTCGGAGCTGGCTATCCCAGTAGACGTACCAGTAGAGGCACATATCCACGGGTTAGCAGCAGGGATGCGTGAGGCACGAGAGGAAATGACAAAGGTTCAGTTGGAGCTGAACCTTCAGATCGCCGAGCTACGGTTAAAGGCAACCATCCACCCCTCCGAAAGTTAGAGAATAGTGCACTAGCACTATCATAGCGGGATTGGATGAAATTGGCAGTGCAATGCGAGACTGCACTGGCATGTTGGAAGAATCACTTGAGGTGCTCACAAATCTGCAGGAGGACCCCAACATCCAGTGCTTAGAGAAAGAGGCGTGAGAACTCCAACAATAGTATGACAACATTTGAGGAACTGCGTAGATGGTGGTCCTCACTCAGAGGCTCTCATAGATGCAATAGGCTAAAGCACTAAAAGAACAGGTGGACATGGCATGACACAAGGAAGCAGTCCTGAAGGCGTGCGTTCAGCCTTGGATCGATGAGGCCTTCACCATCATAGCAGAAATTGAAGGCAAGCTCACACAAATGTAGGGGATGCATGCACTGATGTAGAGAAGCACTTTCGACACAGAGGTCTCAGAACAACGTATGCAACAGATCTAGCAAGCAGTAGCTCAGTGTGTTGCTGACCTTGCTGCAGTTCGAGAACAGTTGGAGGGACTTCGCGCAAAGATCTCCGCACTGACAGAGTGAATCGAGGGCGAGTCACGATGTTTGTGTTGGGGGCCTGTTGGGCATGGAATCCCCCCAGGCATGTTTTGGGGCTTAAAGCCCAAGTTTTGACCGAATCTTGTTGTAAAAGCTCTGTGAATTGCGGGCGCGGGGCACGAAAGTATAATAGAGTCACAGGGTTTTCCACCCTAGTTTTTGTAATGTAATGTCAGTTGGATAAAACTACCCATGGTCTGTGGACCATGGGATTGTATAAATAGAGAGAGGCTCTAAGTTTAAAAGATAATGAAGGAAAAGAAGAGAATAGAAGCATGAGAAGTCTAAGTGATTGAGTCGAAGTGTAAAGTGTGTCTATGGGTGGTAGAGTATGAGAAGGCTCTGCAGCTGAGTGCGGAGAGGCCTAGTAGTCCACAGCTGAGTGTGCGGACCCCTACAACTGAGTGCGCAAGGCGAGTCAAGTCTGTAACTATTGGAAAAATAAATAAAGAGAAGTTTTGCTATAATTATGTGTATCTTTTCCTGGTTTAATGCATGATTGGATATAATTTGCAAGTATACTGTTTATTTACTGCGTGAACTTGTATGAATGTTTTATATTGTTAAGTATAACTTAAGACATTTAAGTAGGCAAAGGTGCTTGATTAGTATTGGAAGATAAATAAGATCTCGGGTAATAGCGCAAAGCGTGGCACAGCCCCTGGTTAGGGCTGCGTGAAGGCAGGGTATCAAGCCACGAGGAACGAAAGGTGCATGAAGCCACCTATGCGCAAGAACAAAAAAAGGACCAGTAAAACCTCTTAGACATCTCAAGGGTGCTGAAACCTGGCTCTAGCACCCTCCCATACTACTTTGGGTGAGACCTCAGTCCATGCTCTGCGGGCTGTTGCCGAAAGGGCCAGTAGTACAGGGATTTGTTTGGCTAATTAACTCTGAACCTGGGTTAGGCCCCAACAAGCCAAAACCTTGGATTTCTTCCACGACCCCACTTTCTCTTGCTCCCTTGGACACTTGATGTGGTCAGACATCGTCTGTGGGTTTGTGCCATGCTGCTCTATTTGCTCATCCATTTCTTCCTCTGTTTTGAGAGAAGGTGACCTCGCGCCTTTGTCAGAGCCACGCTTTGTTTCTCCTGTCTGCTTTTCTGTCTTCTGGGTGGCATTGTGCTTCGCTTGGGCCTTGTCAGTGGTCTCCTTCTTCCTCTTCTTAGCTAGCTACGCCTTCTTGACTTCGGCCTTCTCCTTTTTGCACTGCGCGGTGACTTGCTCACCCCCATCGCCAAGTTTGAGGTAGTGTGCCACTCTACTGGCCAACAATAAAGTACTGCATCAATTGCGTCATCCGTTGCCAAGTAAGGCAAGTCATACCATGTCTGTGTAGGGTCCTTCCATGTCCTGATCGACACATAATGAAAGTCTACCTTGAACTCCGCATACCCCTGCAGGTTGGAAAACACAGTAGGCAATAATCACGGTTTGCGATTGATAGCAATGCAGATGTTCATTTCCATCAAGATCTAGAAGATCTTGTTGTCCTTGATGCGCTGAGCATCCTTGGTCACCCACAGCGAAGAGTACTTCGCTGCTTTTGGCAGGTCCGGCACGATCGAGGGGAATTGACTATCTTCCGACAGCTCCCAGGCTACCAACACAATAGACAACAAGAGCCACACATATTTGAAGGTCTTGTTGAGATCCTGTGCCTCACGGTAGTTTGCAAGGAACTCACCGTAGAGATAACGTGCCCAATTAAATTGGACTCCTTCGATGCATTGGGCTACAAGAGCAGCGACTAGTGCTGACACTTCATTTGCGCGACACTTTCTCATAACCTTTCCTACCAAAATCTGTGGGGCCACCATGACCGCAGGGTCGCAGATACTCGAGATGTCATAGCCTCATGGCTTCTTCATGAGCTTGAATTCCTCCTTCATGGCCTCTGCGAGGGCCTGCTTGCAACCTTTCCACCAAACATCATGGCCGGATTCTCCCCTATGTAGGGTAGCCGCGTGATCCTATGGATCAATCTGTTGGTGATGGGTATTGGCTCTTCCAGCCACAAACACCCATCATGCACCAAGCATAACAACTGCTTGATGACCAAGACTGTAATGGGGGTGCGATTATAGTGTGGCACCCATAGCAGGTTGAGCAGACCTTCCTTGTCTACTACCCTGAGCCACTTCTGCGGTTCCAATGCAGTCATCTCAGTGGTTGTCTCAATAATGCGGCGCATTAGCTGCTCTATCTCTAAGTGTGGGAACTTCTCATGGTTAGCTAAGTCCCAATCTTCTAGTTTTAATAGAGGAACCTGCCCCAAGCGCGGTCCTTCAAAGGTAATCTCGTCTGGAAGCAAAGGGGTTTGCAAGGGGACCTTGCTCTCATCAATATACTTTAGCACCTTGGTCTTGCCCTTGCGTGAAGGGATGTATTCGGGCAACTTAGTGATAGGGTCAGCACCCTGGACTTCAACTTCCTCCACTTCTACCCCCAAGTCCTCATCATCCATCGGGATGTCCTCAATTTCTTCCTCCTTTGGCTCTAGGTTAATGGCTTTGCCCTTTTCCTGTGCAGTGGGCTTGTCCTTCAGTGGGTTTCTTCTTGGTGATGCGTGCACTGGTATTGCAGCCTGCTTTCCCTTTTTATCCTTCACACTCTCCTTGGTTGGGGTCGGCTTTGGTCTAGGTGTCCATGGTGATTTGGGGACTTCAGCTAATACCTCTGCAACCTTAGGAGCAGCCTCCTCTGCCTCCCTAGCAACTTTCGACAAAACCCCCTCGGCTATCACTACTTTGGTGTCCATAGCTTCTGCGGGTGTCAACATGATGTTATGCAACAACTCCCGTGTCTCCTTTGGTAACGTCTCAAATACTGAACAGGCTAGAAAATCTTCGAAGTATTCATGTTTCATATGCGCCTGAGAGCTCAACAGCTCAATTCTCAAAATGCCAAGTGTTTTTCGATGGGCCTCCACCTATACTTTATAAGGCATTTTGAATTCAAATCTGACTGTTCCCCTCACATTCGATTCATTAATGCCGAATTGGCAGCAGATTTCTAAGGATCTTACCCATAAAGTTTGTCTTAAGTGCTAGTCTCCCACTCCATTTGGATGCTTTCCTACCGTCAAATCATGAACAATGACTTTAACGGTCACTTTCCGACTAACCTGTGTGATTTCTCCCTGGGTAGCACAACTCCCTTCATGCTGTCGTGAACCCTATAACATTTCATCATCCCGCATAATCCTCCAGTCACACAGTTCCCCAATCCGGATAGTGTAGTTTATAGTCCCGTGCCTCCTTTTAGCTGCCTGGAGCGCTAAGACTATGCTATCCTCATATAGTCACCTGGCTGGATCACTGGTGTATGGCTTCAATCAGTTGCCATTCACCTTCCCTAGGAAGGGATCTCCATTCAATTTAACCAACTGAACTGCTCCACCGTTGGTAATCTCCTTAATGACATAGGGCCCTAACTAGTGCATTTTGAACTTCCCTGGAAATTTATCAAACTTGTTGTCATATAAAAAAACAAGATCATTTACTTTAAAGGTGCACAACTGAATGTGCTGATCATGCCATGCTTTTTTGTGCTGCTTTTGGACCTGTTGGTGAAATCCAGCTAGAAATCTCTCTTCCTCAATCTCAGCAAGTTGCGTGAGCCTCTCTTCCAGGGCTCTGTGATCCATCATACCTGTGAGTGCCACTATGCATAGACTAGGCACAATCTATTCCATGGGATTAACCGCTTCAACACCATATACAAGCCTAAAGGGTGTCTGTCCAGTCAACTTTTTGCATGTCGTCTGATAGGCCCATAGAACTGCGGGTATGCGTAGGTCCCAATCACTTCACTGAGCATTGCAAACCTTGGTCAGCACGTTCTCCAGCACCTTATTGAATGCTTCCACCGTCCCATTAGCCTGTGGGTGATAAGGCATGCTTTTCTGGTGATATACCTGAAATTCCTCCGTCAGCGCGCTGATTGTCTCGTTCAGAAAGTGTGTACCACGATCACTCATCAAAATCTTTGGACACCCAAATCGTGTCAGTACATACTCAAAGAGGAACTTCGCAGTGGTCACGCCTATACAGTCCTTCACAGGCTGTGCCTCATTCCATCGAGTCAAATACTCAATCGCGGTGATAATGTACTGCACTCTCGTCTTCTTCCCTTGGGGCTGAATAGGTCCCACATAATCTATCGCCCATTTCACAAAGGGTTGCAACATCATCTATGGGTTTAGAGGCAGCTCATCTCTCTGCGATGGCCTGCCAATCCTTTGACACACATCACACGCCTTGCAGTAGGCTTTTGAATCCTGATGGAGGGTTGGCCACCACAACCTCGCACATAGAATCTTCTGCACAGTTGCTCTTCTTGCATAATTCCCTCCTGCAACGTCCCCATGAGCGTCCGCGAGGATGCTACTCCTTTCAAACTCTGGTACATATCATCGCAATACTTCATCAGACCCCATTTTGTACAGATGTCCATCAATGATAGAAATTTCTGTCACGCATACCACTAACTCCTTTTTCTGCTGGACAGTGTAACCTTCTGGGGCAGTTCCTGTCGTTAGGAAGTGTATGATGTCTTCAAAGTGACCATCCATGACCCACACTACAAATAGATGCGCATCAGGTAATCCATCCTCCAAATTAGTGGGATCTTCCCCTATTTCGATGCGCAACAGATGGTCTGGTCCCACGTTCAGTCATCTAGGCTTCACAATAACCTCAAAATCATATTCCTAGAACAATAACAACCACCTACAGATTCCCCCCCAAACACAGGCTTATTGACCATGTATTTCAATGCAGAATGATCCTTATACATCTTAAAATGCCCACCCAGCAAATAGTGTCTAAACTTCTGGAGCACATATACCATGGCTAACCCTTCACACTCAGTGGTGGAATAGTTCTTCTCAGCCTTGGATAACCTCCTGCTTGCGAATGCTATAGGATGGTCCAATTCTCCTCCACCAGCCTGTGTCAGTACTACTCCCAGTGCTATACATGACGTGTCTACATGTACATGAAACTCCTTCTTCCAATCCAGGAAGACTAAAATCGGCACAGTGACCATTTTTTCTTTCAATACATCCAAGATTTTCTTACAGTCCTCATTCCAACAGAACGTGACATCCTTTTTCAACAACTTCTCCATAGGCGTGGTGATCTGGACATAAACCTTGATAAACTTCCTATAATACCCAGTATGTCCTAAGGTTATGCGCAGTTGTTTCACACTCCTCGATGCCTCCAAGTTAAGTATCACTGTGATCTTTGCAGGATCTACCATCAGTCCCTGCCTATAAACCACATGACCTAATAGAGTCCCAAAAGGAACATAAAACAAGCATTTATTCAGATTGAGTGAAATATAGTACCTTCGACAAGTATCTAGCATTAGGCGCAAACTTGTCACATGGCGTTTTACCAACCCAAACACAAACCAATCATCAAAGTACACCTCCAGAAACTTATGAATGAATTCTTTGAATGCAGCAATGACTATGCGTGAAAAAATCGTAGCCGCATTCTTCAATCCAAAAGGCATTACAGTGTACTGAAAACATCCCCACTCAGTTTCGAAGGTCATCTTGCTTCTATATTTAGACATGATTTTGATCTGATGGTACCCAGAGAACCCATCAGTGAAGGAATACGCTTCCTGGCCACCTACATTATCCAATACCTAATCAGTGAATGGAGTTGGGAAAGGATCATGTATGAAAGCATCATTGAACTTCCTGAGATCAACGCATATCCTTATTTCATCCTTCTGCTTCTTTTCATGTACCACCATTGGGCTCACCGAATCAGGTTCTTCTATGGGCTCAATGATGCCTTCCATGAGCATCTTATCTAGCTCTAAGTGGACCTTCTCCTTATAATTTAGATTGATACAGTAAGGTCTTTGCTTAACTGGCTTCGTGTTGGGTTTTAACATGATCTTCATAACACCTAGGTCTCCTATTATCCCCTTTAGCTCTGTAAACATGGTAGGGAAAAAATCCTGGTATTCGCGGAGCAATTTGATGACCTTATCTACCATTGTGTCATCCCAGTAATATTTGATCTTCGTGAATTTCGGCTCCGCCTCTGTACCAATATTTATCTATTTCATTTTTAGTGACGCAGTTATATCAGGATTCTAAATCTACGGTCCCTCGACCTCGTAGTGACCCTCAGTTTCAGGGATATTAATCTTTTGTGGATCCTCATCTTCTTCTTCAGCAGTCATGTTATATCATTTCAGTGCATGGCTCAACTGAGTAGTCCAATCGGGTTGGATCAGATCCAAAGGATCTTGCGGTATCCTAAAGATTGTTGCTTTAACTTCTTGTAGTGATTCATCAATACAGTCAAACCCGTCTTCGAAGCTAAAAGTTATTATGAATCCTTTGTGTAGAATATCCCATTCACATATGCCATGGCAGAACTCTGTCTCTAAGTACTAGTTCATCGGGATGACATCCAAGGTATGACAGAACAATGCACCCATTCAGGTTGGG
Organism: Pinus tabuliformis; assembly: GCA_031772625.1. Classification (NCBI taxonomy): domain Eukaryota; kingdom Viridiplantae; phylum Streptophyta; class Pinopsida; order Pinales; family Pinaceae; genus Pinus; species Pinus tabuliformis. Next base: position 782,544,357 of record CM062810.1, read on the forward strand.
GCTTCGCTCCATAAGACTTAGCCCATTTGGTCAAGTGTGCATGTGGATCATCCTTCTCGTCATATTTTTCTGCCATTAGTACCTTCGGCTTCCAAAAGCATGTTCACATCATCCTTCTACACTCACATCAATCATCAAAACTACCCTTGTGCGTACCCCGCCATCTTGCGAGCATAGCGTGCAGTGCCTAGTCCAAAGCCTAGAAGTGCTTCTTTTCTGGTACCTCCCTCTCAAATGCATCCAAAAATACATCTACATCATTCAGGCCATCATAAGTGGGCAAGTCTCTTACCTCTGATGATACACAACGCAACGACCGGGTCATCATGTTACAGCTCAGCGTGGTTACTTCATGTAGATGATTCTTCCAGTGCTCTAATTCTTCATCAAAGTTTGAGGTGCAGGAACTCTCGATTCCATGTAATTCATCCATCCACTGTCGGATTCACCCAATCTTGGTCTCACACTGTTATCTTATATATGCAGTCCAAATCGTCATCGCTTTCATAATCATGTACTGGTTCAGTATAGCGAGATCCTTTAGCAGGATCTAGGGGTACTATTACACGAAGCGGTTTCTTTTCAAATATCATATTTCGCTTGTTTAGGTTGATTACCCCATTCATGTCAGTAGCCCAATCAATGCCAAGGAGTGCAGGGTAGGGGTTGTTGTCATCCATAATTTCTATCACTTCAAAGTCAGCCAATGCACTTGCGCCTTCAATATCTATAGTTACTCCTTGCAATCGTCCCATGGGGATGATCTTCTGCTGATTTTCCATCCTTAACTGAATCAGAGACCACTGCAGCATGGGTCTTTCCATCCACTCCCAAGTCTGCTTTCGTAAAAAATTTGCGTCTGACCCCCGATCCAAAATCACTTGATCCATTTCATATTATCCTATCTTTGCGGTCAGTCTCATCTCTCGTCCTGTCCTTGCTTTATGCTTGCCAATCTTCCATACCATGCGCGGTTCACCCAGAGTGTTTTTGGTGCATCTATTTATAAGTTCCTGTAACCCCTTCACAGCCTTGCTATCGCACAGCAACTTCATGCAGGTTTCTAGAAATTTCATAAGAATAGAAGGGTCCATTTCCTGATCAGGCTTATCCCTTCTCCCAGAGGTAGAGGCCTCAATGAAGCTCTTCTTTGCTTCTATAAATGTTTCGCGTGTGTGCTCCAAATCAAATTCAACCTCCTTTACTAGAGCTTTGAGAACCAATGCGCTGTATTCGAGTTGTTTCCCCTTATCATCGCCCATTGCAATTCCACTTCGGAGCACTATATTCACATTCGGATCCTCCTCGCAAGGCTCAAACCTCATCATCTACAGGTTCTGAGTTAGCTGAGGTGGTAGCACCCCTTTGTCATGTATCCTTGCTATTAGCATAGGACAATCCTCTGTCTCATGATCAAACCAAGTACAATATATTCATGACAGTCGCATTGGGTTAGTGCATTCACGGGCATAATGTCCTGGTCCTCCATAGTTGTAGTAGATTAGCTATCCCTGACCTTTGTTAGGTCCTTCTCTGCCTTGGCCTTGTCTGCACCCCTGAAAGCCTGTTTGTGCCATCCCAACGCTTTGGTCAGGAGGCCGCGTTTCTACCAGACTCTATAGGTGGGTGTTCTGTCCATCATCAATTCATAACTTCGGTAGTTGTGCTCATCATGCCCTACCGACCTGCAGAAGTTGTAGAATAATTGTTGCGGTGTTTGTACAAACCTTTGCAGCAAATGACAATTATTCGTCATATGTTTCCCTGCTACTTGACATATAGCGCACCACAACGCAGACCCCGTGCTTGGTCCTTCTTGGGCTTCTGGCCTCAAAGGCATTGGTCCTCCTCCTGCAATATTATTCGCAAAGACCGAGAAATGGTCTTTGTCATGCCCCTAACCTTTACATTTCAGGCACCATCTCTTTGCGCACCTCTAGTCGAATTGTTCTGTCTTGCTTCAAACTTTGCGTTTCAAGGAAAAGATTTTACAACTACACATGGATCTGCTGAACCCCCAAATTTAGATCTTAAATCGGCATGTCATGCAATCTTATGGCAATCTCCAAGGCTTCTACCTGAGTCATAATCTTCTGTTGTGATAGTGCAACCCTTAGGTGAGGCAGGAGCAAAGCCACGAACCATTCGCGATGTTGTCCATCTGTTAAGTTCATATTGGCTTCACAGATTTTACACTTCAATCTTTGATCCAATTCCTAAGGTGTCTCACCTGGTTTCATCACGATTTCCTTGAACCCTACAATTGATTGTGCCTCGGATTTAGGCCTACTGAACTCTTTATTCAGTGCGGTCTGGATCTCTGCCAACCTAGCATTTGGGTTATCATTAGAGTACTTGATGTACCAAGTTAGTGTGTGATCCTGCAAAGTGCTAACCAGTGTTGCCTTCTTCATGTGATCATCTGTGACGCCCTGAGCTTCCCATACAACTTTCACGATGAACCAAAACTGGTCCGGGTCCTCATTTCCCAAGCCTTTAAACAAAGGCAGCTTCACTGAATTTTCCATGTTGAACTGTGGCGAAGGGGGTGGTGGTATGGATGAAGTCGCAGGTGATGGTGATGAACTTGGAGGTGGTGTAGGTGGAGGTGGTAGTCGTGGGAATCCCTGTTTTATTAACTGAACTGCACTTCGCGGAGAACCCTGCGCTACTCCCTCTTCATCACCCAACGGAGGTGAAATTAGTGGGCTATATTCAGGACCATTTCTCCATTTGTTTCTGTAAGTCTTCCACTTCGCATAGCTATGAACATCAAGGTAGTTGCATAACCCATTTTTCGCATAATAACATCTTCATCTAGGTATTTAAAGACTTCAAGTACTTACCTCACGGGCCTTTTAAAAAGTGTTGCTCCGCCTCGTTGTAACTAACTGAGGTATCGACCGTGAATTCAGTAACAAATACTCCTATGATGTGATCGAGCCAATGATCGACAACATGGGCAATCTTATCCTCGAAGGCTTCCAGTCTCTGTACTAGCTCCGGGGTCTAGAAAATAGGACCGTCAAGTCTCCACCATCCTTGGCTATCCGCTAGCTTTGCAATCCACTTGTATAACTTAACTGGAAAGGAACAGAAAAAGGTCTCATGGATTTCTGTATATAAGTACCTATCTAGCCACTGTTCCTTTTTCAGCCGCAGATTTCTGTTCTCCTGTGCTGCGAATTCATGGATCTTCCTATCCAACCAGTCTTCGATCTCTTTCTTAGTTGGATTCCAGTGATACGACATTACACATCTCTCATGCAGATTCCCGTCCCGGAAACAAAACCATTTGTTGGCTTTTTAGGTCCTGACCTAGGTTTAGCGTTAGTTAGCCAAACAAATCCCTACACTACTGGCCCTTTCGGCATCAGCCCGCGGAGCACGGACCGAAGTCTCACCCGAAGCAGTATGGGGGGATGTTGGAACCAAGTTTCCGCACCCTGAGATGGTCGTGATGTCGATTTATACCCTTTGTTCCTACTTTTGCGCAAGTCACTAAGCTTTAGGGCTCTGTTAGTCTACCCTTTATTTCGCCCTTTAGTACCTCTGCAAAGGTGTACGATTGACCTTCGCGTAGCATTAACCCGCGATTCAGGTACTTTCACTCTGTTATGACAACATATTGTATAGGTTCCCAAGTTATCTTAAGTGTTTTACTTATCTTTCTAATCAACCATAATTAGTGCTACATAAACAAATATTCTTATTTTCATTCGATTAACTAATAAAGTCACATACATTCACGGATCACATGAACATTGTAAATTAAACCCAAAACACAATATAACCAGATGCATTAGCAAGAAATAAATACACAAAATATGTAGAATACTTCTCTTAATTGATATCTTCATATTAATACAGACTCTATCCCCCTTGCGCACATAGTTGCAGCGGTCTACACACTCAGCTGCGGACTTCCACCCTAGGCCTCTACGCACTCAGCTGCAGAGCCTCTACCTAAGCTAAGACCCGAAACACTTAGACCTCTCTACCAAGACTCTTAAACTTGTTTATCAACTCATTCTTCACTAAAGACTACTTAGAGCAAGCTTACTTAGCTCCTTTTTATACAATCCCATGGTCCGCGGACCATGGGTGGATCTTTACAACCGACTTTACACTTTACAAAATAAAGGCAGGCAACCCTTTATGACTCTTGACACCTTCGCGTTCCATGACCAAAAAATGCGGAGACTTTACAAATTTATTACAAAATTTGTTCCAAAACATGGGCTTTTAGCCCCAAAATGGTCCTTGGGGGAAATTGTTCCCAACAAGAACCAATAAGATTCAAGATGATGATGTCATTCCTAGGGTTAAATATTTTTGGAGGGAAAATAAGAAAACTACTTTTTTTTAGCTATATTTTTGGCTTATCTCCTTATAGGCTTACTCAAATGTGAAGAGTAGACATTTGTTGGATGGGGAATTAAATTTCACATCCAATGAGTACCACTTTGCATTATTTTGAGTAGGCCACACTGAAAAAAAATGAAAATACATGAAAAATACATTTTGAACACGTTTTTTCATGTATATTCATTTTTTCTGTGTGGATCTACTGAAAAGTATATGGAGTGGGTACTCGTTGGAAGTGGAATTTAATTCAGCATCCAATAGGTGTTTTCTTTTGACATTTTAGTAAACATGTAAGAGATAAATGAAAAATACAATTAAAAAGTAGTTCTATTTATTTGCATTTAAAAATTCATAACTCTTATTTCGACTATTATTTTATCATTTTCCTTAGGAGACCCATTTTAGACCTCAAAATTCCCCTAATGATTGAATGTAATGAAAAAAAATAGCTTCTAATAATTTTGAGGTATTTTTGAGTAGTGGAATGAATGGCATGGATCCCTCATCCTACAATGCAAAATGGAAGCTAATTATTCATGAATTTAGAGATATGTATCTTTTAGTTTTGACGCTTTGGTTGTTGGAATAAATATTTGAATGCATTATGGAATTCTTGGAATGATTGTGATTCAAATATATAACACAAAGATAGCTTCATTTCAAAATATTTTTAAATCAATTCGAAGTGATTGAATTATTATGTGTCTAATTATTCTAAAATCAGTTTAGGGGGTGTTATGAATCGTGAAATGAAAATTTTATATGTATGAACATTTACCAATATTTGGCTGATTGAAAGTAAAAATTGCAGTTGAAATGACCTTGTTTATTATAATGAAGGTTGGGTACCACCATATGCAAGAGTCAAACTCATGAGAAAAATCTCGTATTTATGAAATTTGATTCCTTTATGAAGCAAGTTTGGAAAAGAAAACAAAAAGGAAGAATATTTGATTTAACTTATTATGGCTAATCTCATGGAAGCTGTATGTTTGTGATATAGGTGATCTATCCAAGAAGGATAGATGATGGTTGTGAAGCTAAAAAGCCTAGGGATAAGACCATTGTGGTGATAATGGAACCTTATGACATGCATTGATCACCATGTTTTATGTTATGACAAATGTGATGTTCTATTTAGAGCAAGCCAAAGGGATGCCTTGGTTGTAGTACTCCATAAGTCTTAAGAATATTCATATGTGAGGAAACCGTACTAAGGAATGGCTCGCTTGAGGGACTAGAGAGGCAAAGAAGGGGAGGCTTGAACTTGGAAGGTGTATGTCTGCAAGGAAGGGGAGACTTGAATGAATTTTGTTGGCTTGATGGGGCCTGACCTAGGTTCAACATTAGCTGTGCCAACCAACAAAACCCTAACTGTTGGCCCTTTCGGCAACAACTCACGTAGCACGGGCTGAAGTCTCATTCGAAGCAGTATTGGGGGATGACAGAACCAGGTTTCTGCATCCAGAGGTATGTGTGAAGGGTTCTTGCAATCCTCAGGGCTTATTTTTGTCTTTGTAAACCCTAATCTTCCCAAAACAGTTAATAATAATAAAACTTATACACCGTATTAATACCTTCACGAAGGTCCTTAAATAGTTATAACATGAGTAAATTCTATAGATATGCTAATTTTTCCCATAAATTAAGCATTCTTTCATATATTTTCAATAATAGAGCTAACCCATAAAAATGCATAAATAAACACAGAGATGCAAATACACATAATAGGTCTTCAAAACTATCTTTTTATTAGATATTCTTCAAATTACAGACTTCTTTTCCCTGTGCACTCATCTGCAAGTGCCCACAGACTCAGCCTGCGGATTTACCAAGGTCTCCATGCACTCAGTTGTATGAGACTTTGTTGATTTGGGGTAGCATCGGATGTGATTTAGCCCCAAAACTTTGTGGAGAGGCTAAAGGACATGAGATCTCCAATACCTAGAAAGGGTTCGTGCATATTCCAAACAGTTTGGGAGATATTAAAATAATGAATATTTTTAATGTAATCCCTAAGTCTAAACTTAGGGAAAATAAAATATTAATGTGAATTAATATGAAACCATGTTACAATGGTCCAAACGTCATGGATCAAGCCAGATCTAATCTTAGCCATTGATTAGGGACTTAATCTCGACCGTTGATTTGTCAACAAGAAAAGTATAAGAGGAGAGCAGTGCAGAGGAAGAAAAGGCAGACACAGGGCTAGAGGGATCTACGCAGAGGTAGCAGAGATTGCGCAAAGCCAGCAGGGCCTGCGTCATCCTCGCAGAGGTTGCAGGAGTGATGTAGAAGGCTAGAGAGGTTGCATAAAGTCTCAACAGGCTAATGCAGAGGATTTTAGGCCACGCAGAGGTCAGCAAAGCTGACATTAGGTTCAGAATAAGTGTTGGAGAATTTGTTTATCTGTGGGTAAGCTAGTTTGGCACCCTGTTGTACTAGAAAATTGCTGACTAATAAAATCCTCCCTTGTTGAACTGGTTTTCCCACATTGGGTTTTTCTGGGGACATTAGTCCAAAATATCTGTGTCAATGTGTTGATTCTTGTGCATATGTTTGTTTCTATATTATGGTGTGATATTTGTAACAATATTTATTTTAATGTTTATTGAAGTGATTTCATGAATAGCTTATGGTGGAATAAGTAGGAAAAGTAAATCAGTTATTACAGTGATAGAATTTTCACATGGTATCAGAGACAGAAAGGGAAAATCAGTTATGGGTCAAGACCACGATGCAGAGGCATCCACCTCAGGGGACTCACGCATATTTTCAGAAGATTTCACAAGAGAAAGAGATTTCAATTTCTCTGTGTTGGCTTCCAGGCTTGAAGAAGAAGTGGCGTGCATGACGAGTGCTGCATCATCAAAATTATGGGATATGGAAAGTACAACCTCGTGGCATATGATGGGAATCAGGGAGTGTTTCTCATAATATCAAGAAGAGAAGATGAACTTTCATATCACCATGGGGAACAAGGCAAAGTGTAGTCTAGTAGGGAAGGGTATCATATTTTTTCAGACAGAATTGGGAGAGCAGTTTTGTGCCACAAATGTGCTCCATGTTCTAGGATTGGGGATGAACTTACTTTCCGTGTCACAACTACAAGGAAAGGGCTATGATATCTACTTCATTAAGGAAAAGGTATAGGTCAAACACCCGAGCTGGAAAAAGAAAGTGCAGATCAAGATCAAAAGTAATCAGTTATATAGATTACAACTAGAATCACCAATGGAACTAATAGGCAGTCATGGGGACAAGGACTTGAACGAATTATGACACAGAAGGATGGTCACTTGCACCATGGAGCTTTGAGAATTCTCAGGAGCATTATAAAAGGAGTTCTGGATCTAAGTACGGAATGAGATGATGTATGTAGGGGATGCACTCTAGGAAAGTATGCCAAGGTGGAATTTCCTAGGAGAAAACATAGGGCTAAGAGTGTACTAGGATTGATACACTCAGATATCTGCAGACCTATGTTCGTCAAAGCTCTCAGTGGTGTCGAGTATTTCCATACCTTCATTGATGACCACTCGAGGAAAACTTGGATTTATTTTCTGAAAACCAAGGATGAGGTTTTCTGTCAATTCAAGGGGTTCAAGGCTCTTGTGGAGAATTTTTCTGGGAAGAAAATAAAATTTTTGTGCTCATATAATGGTGGAGAGTATGTTGATAATGACTTCACTGATTATTGCGTTAAGGAGGGCATCAGAAGAGAGTGGACAACTTCCTACAATCTGGAGTAGAATGGGGTAGCAGAAAGAAAGAACAAGACTATTGTAGAAGAAGCTAGGGCCATGCTGTATGATCAGGATATGCCAAAATTACTGTGGTTGGATGCATGAAAAAAAACTATCTATGTTTAGAATAGGACTCCTCATCAGGCATTGGGCAAGATTACTCCAGAGAAATTCTTCACTGGGAAGATGCTTGAAGTTAGTCATTTCAGGATATTTTGGAGTTTATCAAATTGGGCATACCCGAAGAAAAGAGGAAGAAGTTGGATCAGATTGCGGAAAAGGCATATCTGATGGGATATAGTGAGAACACTAAGGCATACAAAATCTATCTTCCAGGGAGCAGGAAGGTAGTAGTACGATGAGATGTAAAGTTCATGGAGGATAGAGCTTTCAGAAGATCTTGCGAAATGCCTTCCGAAGAGCAGTCGAAAGAGGATCCATTGGTTATGCCTCTTCAACCAACAGAAGTGAAGAATTCTTCCTTAGGTCAGGAAGATTCTTAGGATGAGGAGGAGGAGCGGACAAAAGCACCTGTTGGCAGAGGAAGAACTAGCAGGGAACTTCATCAGATTCTGCGTGATGCAAAGAACTTCATCAATGAGCCAAGGAACAATAAGAGGGAGTGAAAACAACTGGACAGATATCAGGCATTAGTAGCTTAGGATGGAGAGCCTGCCAACTTCAAGGAGGCAGCTCAGCATCAGGTCTAGCTAGATGCGATGGTAGAGGAGTATAACTCCATAATGGTGAATGATGTCTGGGAGCTGGTGTCAAGACCTCAATATAGATCTGTGGTAGGTTCGAGATGGATCTACAAGATCAAATGTGTTGCAAATGGCAGTGTTGAGAAATACAAGGCCAAGATTGTGGCTAAGGGGTATGCTCAAAAGGAAGGGATTAACTATGAGGAAACCTTCACTCCGGTAGCCAGGTATACATCTATTAAGACCGTGATATCTCTTGTAGCCCAGATGGGATGGGAGATCCATCATATGGATGTCAAGATGACATTTCTGAATGGGGTAATAGAAGAAGAGGTATACATTGAACAACCAGAGGGCTTTGAAACTCATGAGAAGAAGTCTCATGTATGCAGATTGAAGAAATCCTTGTATGGGCTAAAGCAGGCATCGAGAGCATGGTATGGTCGAATAGATGGCTACTTACAGAAGATGGGGTTTGTCAAGAGTGACGTGGATCCAAATCTCTACTATCTGGTCGTAGAGAACAAGCCACTTATCTTAGTATTATATGTGGATGATCTCTTTCTGACATGATCATCCAGACTCATTGAGGACTGCAAGAAGAATCTTGCCACAAAGTTCGATATGAAGGATCAGGGATGAATGCACTAATTCCTAGGGTTGGAGGTTTGGTAGCAGAAAGGAGAAATCTTCCTTGGGCAAGGGAGGTATGCTACAGAAATCCTGAAAAGATTCGGGATGGGAGACTGTAGACCTGTGGCTACGCCAATTATCACCAACTAGAAGAAGATTGATGCATCAGAAGACAAGGATGTCAATCCCACCCTATACCGACAGCTCACAGGGTCCCCGATGTATATGGTCAATACCAAGCCAGATATTTCCTATGCTATCAACACCCTCAGTCAGTTCATGGTGGAACCAAAGAGGGCACATTGGGTAGCAAGGTATTTATAGGGAATAGTTGATTATGGGCTCTTATACACCAAGGGGAAGGATATTAGGTTGAGTGGATTTACTGATGCAGATTGGGCAGGAAGTTCAGTGGATTGGAAAAGTACCTCTGGGTATTGTTTCAACATTGGATCAAGAATGACCTCTTAGTGTAGTAGGAAACGGAAGTTCGTGGCTCTAAGCTCATTTGAGGTAGAATATATGGGAGAAAGCACAACTTTGTGTGAGGCCATATGGCTTAGAAAACTGTTGGTGAACCTATTAAGAAGAAATATGGAGGTGACCAGGATCATGCGCAATAATCAGAGTTGCATCAAACTCTCTGAGAATCCAGTGTTTCATGATAGGTTGAAGCATATTGATATCCGGTGTCACTTTGTCAGAGACTGTGTCCAACGAGGAGCTATACAGTTGAGCTACACTCCTACAGGAGAACAGGTGGCAGATATCCTCACCAAGGCCCTAGGAAAGTCAAAATTTGACTACTTCAGGGAAAATATGGGGATGGTAAAGAACCCCTTTCAGAACTATAAATGAGTGTGTTAGCAGCACGAATGAAGAGGGAGTTGTAGTGTAGATGCAGTGTTGGGAGAAAGGACCAGCAACAACACAAATGTAGAGGGAGTTGTCGTACAGATGCAACAGTGGTAGTAGCAGTGGTAGAGCCATGGGCAGTAGTACATATACAACAGTGCAGAGGATGTTGGGCAGGAACGCTTAGCATTAGCACAGGAACCGATGCCAGATGATCAAGGTGGTGCTCAGTAAGGATTATTTTTAGAGCACAATCCTCACTAAGAGGAAGTGTTGATTTGGGGTAGCATTGGATGTGCTCTAGCCACGAAACTTGGTGGAGAGGTTAAGGTACATGAGATCTCCAATACCCAGAAAGGGTCTGGGAAGATTATAAATAGTTTGGGAGATAATAAAATAATTAATATTTTTAATGTAATCCCTATGTCTAAACTTAGGGAAAATAAAATATTAATGTGAATTAATATGAAACTGTGTTAGAATGGTCCCAAAGTCATGGATCACGCCAAATCTAATTTTAGCCATCGATTAGGGACTTAATCTCGGTCGTTAATTTGTTAACAAGAAAAGTATAAGAGGGGTCTTGAGGGTCACTTGGAGAACACACTGAAGGAGACCAGTCAGTTCAATTTCTGGAGTGGGGTTAACTGAGAAATTAAACCAGTGGTTTGGTGAGTAGTGAGGAGGCAACAAGTATGGAACAAAGAGATGGGAGATCAGTGCAAAGGCAGAAAAGGAAAACGCAGGGCCAAAGGGATCAACGTAGAGGCAACAGAGACTGTTCAGAGCCAACAGGGCTTGTGTCATCCAGGCAGAGGTTGTGGGAGTGACGCAGAAGGCTAGAGAGGTTGCGCAGAGTCTCAACAGGCTGACGTAGAGGGTTTCAGGCCATGCAGAGGTTAGTATAACTGACGCTGGGTTCAGATGAAGTCCTGGAGAATTTGTCTATCTATGGGTAAGCTAGTTTGGCACCCTGTTATACTAGAAAATTGCTGAATAATAAAATCCTCTCTTGCTGCATCAGTTTTCCCAAATTGGGTTTTTCTGAGGACATTAGTCCAAATTATCTATGTCAGTGTGTTGATTCTTGTGCATATGTGTTTTTTGTTTTTGTTTTTTTTTTTGTTTTGTTTTGTTTTGTTTTGTTTTGTTTGTTTGTTTTTTTTTTTTTCTGTATTACCCTGTGATATCCGCAGTAGTATTTATTTTAATGTTTATTGAAGTGATTTCATGAATAACTTATGGTGGAATAAGTGGGAAAAGTAAATTAGTTACCGTAGCAATAGAATTTTCACATCCTTATCCTTTCCCCTAAGTACATGAATAGACCTTCCTACCTTAGCTTCTCACCTAAAACAATGATCTTCTATCTTAGTTAATTTTCAAGGCTTGCTATGACTCATTTATATATAGCATTTTGATACCATGGTCCGCGGAACATGGGCGGGTCTCAAAACCTTCCTATCACTTACCCCCCTAAGGGACTAAATCCCCTTTGACTCATATTATCTTGTAGAGTTGAGGCTTCTGTGATCCATAACAAGTTTATGATAGATTTTTTGGCGAAAATCACATGAGAGAAAATTTGTCGACGCGTTTCGAACCAACCAGTGTGGTTCATCGTTAGGACAAGTTGAAGAACAGATCCAGTATAGCCTGCTTAAGTAGCTAGAGCAGAGACACCAATGGTTACCTGGGCAAAAAATTGACTAAGGAACAAGGTAAAATTTAGTTATATTAGGTATAAAATAAATATATAAATATATAAATGAAAATTAATAAAATAAAAATAAATTATAAATGGTACCATTAGTTAGGTAAAACTAAACAGAAGAAGTTACGAAACGAAACTTCTCTTTTAATATTATCTTCACACTCCACTTCCACATTTCGCGGAGACTTTACATTTTATACAAAATTTAACCCAAAATTTGACCAAACCTTAACCCTAGGGACCCCTTCCCAGCATGTCCCCAACACAATTAGGTGACTCATCCTTGAGTCACTTAGCTGGTACTTTCAAATATTATCTTGGAGTTCGTGGAACTCCAACTTGAAAACCTACAGATCAGTTGGCCCCTATGTAGCTACCTGTTGCACCTCCTCGACCAAATTCTCTGTTGTAGGGCCTTCCACCGCGAGGCCCATTGTCCTTTGCATTTGCTGCAAACCCTTTAATTTGCTTTGCACAGACATAGTTAGCTGACTGGCTTCCTCTGTCCATGGCTGCATTCTGGTTCGGAGTATAGCTTCTTTCTTGTGTCGCTCCTCAATCTCATTCTGCAACTGCTTTCCCTCTTGTAACTTCACGAACCGCTGGACTTGTGCCAACATTCGCGTAGTTGACTTGATCTCGTCAAACTACAGCTGCTTGTTCCTTAAATCTATGTCGATCCTCTACAGGGTAGCATCCTCCTGCAGTGAAGTCCACAACTCCATTGTCTGCTCAAAAAGTTTTGTGTAGCCTTTGACCATTGGGTCCAAAGTGGCCATGCCCTCCTTTATGGTAGCACCACGCTGCACTCTAACCTATGGCGGAGTTGTTGGCTGCAGCTTGAGCTTCAGCTCTGAAATATGCACTTGTAATTCGAAATGAACTCTTCCTCCTTCCTCTTTTGACTCCTTGACTACCATGGTCAACTTCTTAATTTTGACAGTGGATTTTGCATCTGCGACAATATGTAGATCTGGTAGCTCATTACATGCCTATGTAAGTGTTGCTTCCAATTGTTGGCTTCGCACTGCTATCTCCTCCTTTTCCTTCAAGGCCTGCGATTTCTCCTTGAATATCTTATAATTATTTGTCTTTACTTCATTGATAATCAGTGGTGCGCATTGCTCCCTGACCCGTAATTCATCTAAGACTCCTTGGTGCACTTTGTGTAGGGTATGTATAGGGAGTTCCACAATATTGAGACCTAGATTCTTCATCTATAGCAACTATGCTCTGGCCTATTCTGTTTCTGTGTGCAGTGCCCCCTCTAGCAGCTGAATGACCTTGAGATCTAGGGTACGCTCGACATCAACTACTAACACGCTCTCTTGCTTTAGGCTCGCCTATCCCATGTTTGCTTGCAGCCGTCCTGTTTGCATCTATAGATCGGGAAGATCCTTCTACACATTTCCCAGTGCCTACTGGTATTGCTACTCAAATTATGTCCAAATTTTGGTCGTGGTGTCCTGGACCTTATCTCTAATTTCGTCCAAGTCCCCCTCAGTGAGGACCAATGGATTGGCATGTGCATTCCTGTCGGACTTTTGCTTCATCTTAGGGCTCAACGTTGTCTATTTAGCTCATTTATTGGCCACAAAAGGAGTGCAATGCTCCATGCCCTCACCTCCTTCGTCCTCAGACCCTTCCTGGTCCTGAGTGTGCAGTGACTCTGAATCGTCAACCTCAATGGTTGTCTCCTGCATGACCTATTCTTTCTCTACACATGCCTTGTTAGTAGCTTCTTTCTCCGCGGCCTCTTTAGCAGCATCTTCCATAGCTGCAGCTACTTTCTTCTATGTTGCAATTGAAGGCAGCACGAACATCTCTTCTGTTGTCCGACTCGTCCCTACACCTATATCCAAGGGAATTGTCCATTCACTTGGCCATTTATTTATGACGTCTGCTTCGCTCACTAGATATGGCAGCTTCTATCATACCTTCTTCCTGTGTCTTTTGATGCGGATGTAAACATTGTGAAATTCATCCTTAAACTCTGCATACGACTCATAATTGTCATAGAATATGGGTGACAACCTTGGCCTCTAGCTGATCACCATGCATAGCTCCATTTCAACCAACACATAAAACATTTTAGTTTCCATGACCCGTGCAAGGTCCTTTGTCTCCCATAGAAAAGTGAACTTCACAGCTTATGGTAAATCAGATTCCTATGGAGGGAATTAACTATCTCTTAGCAGCCTCCACGCGACTAACACAATCAATAGTAACAAACAAGCATAGTGAAATTCCTTTCCCTCATCTTTGGCCTCCCGATAGTTCTCCAGAAACTAATTACAGAGGTAATGTGACCAGTTGTACTGGATCCCTTCGAGAATTGCGCAGCCAACGAAATTACAGGTGGTGGAACTTCATCCGTGCTACACTTCCTCATAATTTTACAAGTTAGGATCTGCACGACGAGCTGCACCATGAGGTTTGAGATTGAGCGGATTGAATATCCACGCAACTTTTTAACCAGCCTGAATTCCTTCTTCATCTGATCCGCCACTTTCTTCTCCTGTGTTTTTCCTCCAAATGCTGCTGCGGGATCCTCACCTTGATATGGCAGCAAAGTGATCCTGCGGATCAACATGTCGGTAATAGGGATGAGCTCTCCCATCCAGAGAGACCCATTGTGCACCAGCGTGAGCAACTGCTGGATACACACCATATTGATGATTTTGCGGCTGAAATGCGACACCCATAGCATATTCAGGAGGCCCGCAACCTCAACACCAGTGACCCATTTCATGGGCTCCAATCGCGTGACTCTGATCTCCGGGTAGTGGATTTTTAACAAATAGTTTTCCGGCACCATCTGAGGGAACATCTTGTGATCCCCCAGATCCCAGTATTCTAACTTCAATGTAAGGATGTGGCCTAGTAGCATGCCCTCAAATACTAATTTTTTAGGCATCAATTGTGTGGATACCATAAATTTTGCATTATCTAGGTCCTTTGGCACCTTATTTATGCTCTTCCTCAGTGGGATATACTTTGGAAGCTTTGTTATCAGTTCATCATCCTCGGCATCCATATCCTCAATGCCTGCGCATACCTCTTCTTCATCCAAATCCAAAGTCTCAGCTGGCTACTATGACTTGTCCATTTTCCCCTTCTACCTTGGTGATGACCTCACCAGAATGGAATGTGATTTATTTTGTTTCTTATCAACTACAGTTGGCTTAGGCCTAGGCGAACTCGGCACCATAGGTAGAAAGGGTGTTTCTTCCATTGCAGGCACGACTTCAGGGGGCCCAACTTCAAAAGTTGCGGCTTCAAATGTTTTGGTTTCTATGGGGTGGGTTGTAGTCATTCTGTCTAGGAAGGCCTTACATAAATTTTTAGACACGTTAGCTAACCCCGGTTGTGAGAAACGATCTTCCCAATTGGGCTCAGACATAGAATTCGACTCTTGGCGCAACACAAGGCGAGAAAGCTCACAATTGATTTTCAGAGAGAAAAGTGTTCTAATGCAGGGCAGCATGCCATATTTATAGGTGATTTCAAATTTGAATCCGACTATTCCCTCAAAAACCCCATCATCAATGCTCCTTTGGAGACAGATTGCTAAATATTTTCCCAATAAATGTGGCCCCCCTCTACTCCTCCTAATGGAAAATTTACCATCAAATCATCTACAGTATCATCAATGGCTACTTTTTGAGTGGTCTGCATGACACCCAACCTTTGGTGTATCTACCTTGGTGCATCTCCCCTTAGTGCCCTGCTTTCCTCCATCGTGCAGCCCTTTTTATTCATCTTTTCGCCATGTGTGCTGAGTAGTTTAAAGTCCTGTACCTCCTTGAAGATGCCTAGATTACTAAGACTATCTCACCATCATATAGTCATTGTGCAGGGGTGGGATCACCCTTGTACAACTTCAATCGACTTCCATTAACTTTTCCTGGGAAGATCTCTCTATTTAGCTTCGCGAGCTGAAATGTGCCACCATCCATAATTTCTTTGACGAAATACGTCCCCGACCAATGCAATTGAAAATTTCCAAGAAACTTCATGAATTTTCTATCATAAAGTAGCACTAAATCATTCACCTGGAAGGTGTGCAACTTAATATGTCAATTGTGTCAGGCCTTTTCATACTCCTTTTGCACTTGATGGTGAAATCCTTCCAAAAACCTATCTTCCTCCAATTCCATTAGTTGTGTGAGATGCTCCTCTATCATGTCGCGATCAACCATATCAGTGAGTGCTATAATCCACAGACTCAACACAATATACTCCATGGGCATCACATCCTCTATCCCATAGACCAACTTGAAAGGATTTTGGCTTGTCAACTTTTTACATGTTGTCTTATATGCCCATAGGACTACTGGTATGCATACATCCCAATCATTCATTTTCACATTGCAGATATTCGTCAACACACTCTCCAAGATCTTACGGAATGCTTCAACCATACCGTTAGCTTGAGGATGATAGGGCATGTTTTTCTGATGATAAAATCATTATTCTTCCACCATTACAACAATATTTTCATTTAAGAAATGCGTACCCCTATCGCTCATCAATATCTTATGAGACCCAAACCGAGTTAAGACAAACTCAAAAAGGAACTTTGCAGTTGTAGAAACACTACAATATTTGACCATTTGTGCTTCCGCCCATCTCGTCAAATACTCAGGTGCAATAATAATGTATCGTGTGCCCGTATTTTTCCCTGATGGTTGTATTAGACCCACAAAGTCAATCGACCATTTGTCAAACAACCCCAAAGAAATCTGTGGGTTTAAGGGTAGTTCATCCCTCCACAATGGCTTCCTCGTCCTCTAAGAATCATCACATGCCCTACAATATGCCTTAGAATCATTATGCACCATTGGCCACCATAATCGTTGATGAGCCCCAAAAATGGATAATTATATGGGCTCATTCAGCCTCCTAATTCGACTTAATCCACCATTCTCATTAGTTTATTGCATGTTTTTTATTATATTTATGCTAATAGAGTGAATTGGGTTAGTCATTATGCCAACAAGTCTAATGTGTGCTTTATGCAGTCTTTTTGGTCAATTTGGAGACAAAATCAAAGGTTTAAATGAGCACTTGGCAGCCAAATTCGTGGAGAGGATTTTTTTGAAGGTGTCCCCTTTATTTATGGGCCCTTACCTCAAATTCTCCACCATCAGCTCGGAGTTCAAGGGCCACCAAATTGATTATCACAAGGGCAGCCGAGCAAGTGCTAGTAAAAGTGCTGTTAACTACAAGTTTTGGTAGCCGAGTTCCTAAAGTTTAGGAGGGTTGTTGGGGTCCTCAATTTGTATAAATAAGAGGGCTTAGGGCCTCATTTCATTTAGTCACTTTGTAGGCAGAATTTAGCTAGTTTGTAGTTCAATTTTAGTCACTTTTTAGGCAGTAGGTTAGCTCTGCATTTCAGCACATTTTCAAGTTTTCCTTGTGGACAGTTTTTGGAATGTAACTATTCTTTTGATCAATAAAGATGAATCCAGCTTTCTACCAGCTCTAAATCTCTCTTAGGAGGTTGTATCTCTTGGGGTTGGGCCCATCTCAAGTGCCCAATACCTCCTTTGTTTACCTTAATGTGTTTTTGCTGCATTCTTAGAATAAAATCTGTTATTTAGATTTAAATCTTGTTTTGTTATTTAGGTTGCTTTTGATGATTAAAAAAAGGCTTTTCATGTTCAGGTTTAGTTGATAGGTTAATGACAGGGAAGATCTCCAGAAAAATGCCATCAAGGTCCTCTGATTTCACCTCTCCCTCAATGGGATCAGGAGCTGGGATCAAGGTGACCTTGCTTCCCACAAAAATACTGACTTTGCTTTGCCATGCAATCACTAGTGTTTGATTTTCATTTGTAGAAGTTGGTTACATGTTCAGATTTTTGCTTGCTTAGTTGCATAAGTTAGTATACATGGTTTCATTATAGTTTAAACTTCTGTTCATTCTCTTTACTGTCAGCTAGATCAGATTAGGTCAACGTAACTAGGCATTTGATTTTACAAGTCTTCGTTGGTTCAATTGGAAAAACAACTTGCAGAGCACCTGTATCACTTCTCTATCTGCCCATACTCCATCAAAACCATCTGTTCAATCCCTCCATTCAGATTCTTGCCTTACGTTTGCCATTTTCTCACATAACCCTAGTTTTTGTGCATCATTGCTTCAGTCCTCCTTGAACAAATCCAACCATCTACATCTGTCCTCAACTCCATCCACCAAGTCCTGGACCACCTCCAACCCTTATCCTACCTCCATACCCACTCCTTCATCTTTATTCCTCCATCCATCCTCCAAAATCCCATTTCTAAACATCCTGTAGAAAAATTACAGACATCTTGTAGAAAATCAAAGACATCCCGTAGAACCCCTGCAGACTTCCTGTAGAAGCTCACTAATGAGATTTCTTGATAGCCAAACTCTGTGAAACTCTTTGGAAGGGTGTTAGGGACCCCTTAGGCCCTCTCTGAACCTTCCTGACCTCCTCCAAGCGTTTCCTCTCGCCAATCCACCTCTGCACAGTCAAAAACCTGTTAAAAGCACATGCATGATAATTCTGACAACTTATTCAAAAATACAAAAAGATGTTTCTTTCAGATTTGACTATAAAAGTAGCTTAGACACATGCATTTCATCTTCTTAGAAGTCAATGGCATCTCTCCCAGTAGCTTGCATCCTCTTTCTTGCATCAGTAGAGCTAGCTGGTAAAATTAGGGTTTTCTAGGGTTTGTGTTTCCTTTCAGCTTTCCAGTTTCTTTCTGCAAGTAGATTAGCCTTCTTTGAGTTAGCTTTCGTCCATCAGTTAAAAAGCTTCTTCTTAGAGCTCATAGAATTTGGCTTAAGCTCTTAGCAGACTTGTGCCAGCTGACCAAGTGACAGCTGTGGCAAGAGCTAGTACTTGTGCATACAACACTGTCGCTTCCAAGTTTGTTACGAACTACCGGGTTGATAAAATTAAAGAAGGGAGTCCCAGGAGTTGCAGCATTATTGCTGCAATACTGGGGCTCACCAATCGTGCATGCAGGATCTTCTGTGTGGTTGCACTGCCAGCATAGTGTCCTCCCACCACTCCTCCATGTGCTTCGGCAATGATGATGGATCGTTCACTCTGGAAAATATCGGCACAGTATTTCATTGGAGCCCATATTATATAAATGTACAACGATCACAGAAAAATCAGCCGCGTGGACCACGCAACCCTTCTTCTAAACTAGTGGGCTCTTTGCCTGTCTCAATTTTGGATAAGTAATTTGGTCCCACATTCAATCCTCTAGGATTCAAAATCACCTCAAAGTCTTATCCTTGAAAAAGAAACAACCACCTACAAATCTCCCCCCCAACACAGGCTTATTGACCAGGTACTTGAGAGTGGAGTGATTTGTATACATTTTGAAGTGTGCGCCTAACAGGTAATGTCAAAACTTTTGTAGCGTGTATACCATCACCAACCTTTCGTGCTCTGTAGTTGAGTAGTTCTTCTTTGCCTTTGATAATTTCCTACTCACGAAGGCTATACGATGATCAATCTTGCCTTCGCCTAGTTGGGTCAATACTGTGCCTAACGTAATACAAGAGGCATCCACATGAGCATGAAATTCTTTCTTCTAGTTTGGGAACACCAAAATGGGCACAGTTACCATCTTTTCCTTTAAAACATCCAAACTTTTTTGACACCCCTCATCCCAACAAAAAGTCTTGTCATTCTTCAGTAATTTCTCCATTTGCGTAGTTATCTACGCATAAACTTTGATAAACTTCCTATAGTATCCAGTGTGGCCCAAAATTGCACGTAGTTTCTTGAAATTCTTTGTAGCCTCTAAATTGACAATAAAAGTGATATTTGTAGGGTCTACCATTAATCCCTGCTTGCATACCACATGGCCTAGAAATATCCCATAGGGCACACAAAATATACATTTCTTCAAATTCATGGCAATCTGGTATCTGTGACAAGTATCCAACATAAGGTGCAGACTTGCAATGTGGTGCTTTACCAACCCAAACATAGTCCAATCATCAAAATAAACTTCTAATAATTTATGGATGAACTCCTTAAAAGCTGCAATTTCGAACCTAGAGAAGATCGCAGGCACATTCTTCAGCCTGAATGGCATCACTGTGTACTGGAAGCATCCCCTCTCAATCACGAAGGTGGTCTTGCTGTGGTCTTCCAGGGTGATCTTAATTTGGTGGTACCCCGAGAACCCATCAGTGAACGAATAGGCTTCCTACCCTCAAGTATTCTCCAGGACTTCATTTGTGAATGGTGTTGGAAATGGGTCATGGATGCACACATCGTTGAACTTTCTTAGATTTACACATATCCTAATTTCATCTTGTTTATTCTTCTCCTGAACAACCATAGGGCTCACCCAATCAGACTCTTCTACTGGCTCAATGATTCCAGCCTCCAACATTTTTTCCAGCACTTTGCACACCTTCTCCTTACACTTGGGATTCAGGCAGTAGGGTTTCTTTTTCATGGGCTTCGCATTGGACTTTAAGGTGATCTTCATTACACCTAGATCCCCTACTATCCCTTTCATATTCGAGAACTTGGTTGGGAATAAGTCATGGTATTCACGTAGCAGTTCCACAACCTTGTCGACTGTATCTTCATCCCAATAATCACCTATCTTTGAAAACTTAGGCTGCACTTCTGATCGAATGTTTACATGCCTGGTATTCAAAGGTTATGTTATATCAGGGTTCGTTGCTTTGGGTCGTTCAACCTCGCGCTGTCCCTCAGACTCTGGAATGTTGATGTTTCACAGATCCTCTTCTTCTTCTTCTCTGGTCACGTTGTAGCATTCCAGTGCATGGCACAGTTGTGTATTCCAATCCGGTTGAGCCCATTCTACTGGCTCCTCAGGCATCCTAAAGATTGCAGCCTTAATTTCCTAGAGCAGGAATCCATCCTTAATGTTGAAAGTTAACAAGAAAATTTCCCATAGGATATCCCACTTGATCGTCCCATGGCGTAGTACCATTTCTAAGTACCATTTCATTGGAGTAGTATCTAGGGTGTGATAAACAATATGTACCCATTCAGGTTGAGGCTCCTCCCCCCAATCTTTAGTCCATCACGCCAAATGTTCACGCAAATCATCCTTGCCTGAGTATTTCTGTATTAGGCGGGTATTCACGTACCCAAACCTTAGCTTCATCATTCTCTTATACTCTTTCAAGTTAGCGAAGCTATCCTTATGTGTCCCCCACCATTGTGCAAGTGTAGCACGTAGTGCCAGATCTAGCACTTGGAATCGATATTCCTCTGGCACCTCCTTTTCAAAATGATCCAAAAATAAGTTAACATAATTCAAACCATCATAATGAGGTAGATTTCGTACCTCTGTAGATACGTAGCGAAGGGATTTTATCCTCATATGGTAGCATAGAGTTGAGACTTCATGCAACCTATTTTTCCAGTGCTCAAGTTCTTCATCTGAATCCAAGGTACACGAGCTATCTCTATCCCATATATTTTGCCCATCTGCAGTGGGATTTATCTAATCTTAATCGTGCACATTTATCTTGTATATTCATCCAAATCATCTTCCTTTTCATAGTCACAGACTAGTTTAGTGTAGCGCGCTTCTTCAGTGGGATCCAAGGGGACAATAACCTGAAGTGCCTTCTTCTCAAATGTCATCCTTTGCTTCTTCATATTAATTATCGCATCCATGTCAAAGGCCCAATCAATTCCTAATAGTGCAGGGTAAGGATTGTTGTCATCCACTATTTCAATTACTTCAAAGTTGGCCAGAGCACTTCCTCCCTCAATGTCTATTGTTACCATGTAAAGGCACCCCATAGGAATGATCTTCTGTTGATTGGCCATGTGTAGTTGTATAGGAGACCATTGTAGCGCAGGTCTCCCCATCCTTTCCCACGTCTTCTTTGGCAACATGTTCGCATCAGATTCTAGATATAGGATGACTTGATCCATTTTGTATTCTCCAATCTGCACGGTCAACCTCATTTTGCGCCCTATCCACTTCTTATATTTACCCAATTTCCTCAACGTGTTGTTTAGGAGGAGTCTTGATTTTATTTGTACAGTTGTCAATTAGCTCCTGGAGCCCTTCCACCGCCTTCCTATCCTGCAAGAGCTTCATACAGGTTTTCAGAAAAGTAGCCAATAATGAGGGATCCACGTTGTTATGAAACCAGCTCACAAAAAGATAGAAAAGAGAGATCAACGCCTTAGAATTTAGCCTCTTCGAGGGGGAAACCTCCTTTACATTACACAAATGAACAATTCTTCTATGATACAAATGAAAAGACCTCCTTTCTATATATAGAATTCTAAGGGGTCATAACATAATCAGAGCCAACATAACAATAATAATGTAAGGGCACAATAATAACAATAGTGGGCTTCTATGGGGCACAATAGTAACAAGGCACTACATGGGTACATCAATATAATAAGTGGGTTGTACTAATAACAATAAGGGGTTACACTAGTAGTATAGGGGCCTAACATGCCCCTCTCCTTCAAAAAGTGTTTTCCTCAACGCTTGAGTAGTTCTTGATGCTTCTGTATAAAATTCTTGTCCTCCCATGTGGAATATTCAACAGGTAAGTTCTTCCACTTGATGAGATACTCTGAAATTGATCGATTTCGTAGCTGTCGGGTTCTTGTTTCTGTGACTACTCCAGGTTCCAATATGATTTTTCCTTCCTCTTCAATTTCTGGCAATATTGCTTGAAATGGGATCTTTTGCAACTTTTGAATAAGTGGCCATACTTATTCGTCCTTCTTCCATTCATCCCTTGCTTTGTTTATCCAATCTAGTTGGATAATAGAAATAGTACAAGATAATGCTTCCACATCCTCATCCTTGAAGAGTCTTCCCATTCGGTAAGGTCGCCATTTTTTAAGTGCATGTAGTATTGCCAACATTTCCTTCTCATAAATAACTTGCTTGAGATGTAGCAGTAAAAATACCCAATCACCTACATCAAAACATTTTTCACTACGATGTTGATCTACTTGTTGTTTCGTTTGATTTTGCATCGAAGTGGCATTATCCTTTAAAAGTTGGAGAACTTGTTGTTGATGCTCGATGTGATCTTTCATTTCCTGAACCTTTTTCTTCTTGATATGTCCTTCTATCTCTAGAGTTTGAGGAGTGGCAATTTCTTCCAATCCTTTACAAGATATGATCGGATTCATTTCTTGATGCTCGATGTGATCTTTCACTTCTTGAACATTTTTCTTCTTGATGTGTCCTTCTATCTTGATAGTTTGAGGAGTGGTAATTTCAACCAATGAATTACAAGATATGGTTGTATTTATTTCTTCTTTCTCGATGTGATCTTTCACTTCCTGCACCTTTTTCTTCTTGATATGTCCTTCTATCTTGAGAGTTTGAGGAGTGGTAATTCTTGCCAATGCTTTACAATATATGGTCTGATTCATTTCTTCTTTCTCTGGGGTGGGGTCCTGGCATATATCCTCTTCTTTTGATGTTTCTTGATCCTTTTCTTCCTCCTCTTCATATTCTATGTAAAATAATTTCTTCTCAGCACACTTATGACCTTTAGTGCATTTGCTATCACAATTGTAACAAACCCCTTTTTCTCTTTTTTCTTCCAATTGTTGTGGTGTAACCCTTGTAGGTTGTGGAAGGCTAGGTGAAACAACACTTCCATATTTATAGTTGTGAGGGGCATGCTTCCTGGTTTCCATAATTTTGCTTTCCACTATGTCACAAATCCCTTTTACCATTTCCAATTGTTGTGGTGTTGCTCTAAAGAAGGTGTTGCTCTTTGTATCGTCATAATGTGCTACCATTTCCTCCGTGAAAATTGACCACGTAACAAGTTGTTTACGAGAACAAAGCCCTTCATACCATAAAAATTGATCCGGTTCTAAATATGAAGATGCAATACATACCTTTTGTAATAGTGGTACACCATGTAGATCAAAATATTGCACCATCTGAAGTATCCAATTTACTGGATCCTTGCCATCAAACTTCCTCATCTTGCTTTTTCTTGATTTTAGGATCTCGATCTTGAAACGACTGTAACTCTGTACTTTCAGATCTTTAAGTTCTGAAATTGGGACTTGTAGTATCCCTCTGTGTCCTCTTTCCAATGTCACTAGTCTGATCCAAATTGGATTCTCCAAGGAAGAGTTATGCACAATCTCCCAAGATGACCTGATTATAAACTAGTTCAGTAGAGCAAACTTGTACGACGTGCCACGAGTCATTGTTTCGACCTTTGGCTCTGAAAAATATATACGAGAAACTATAGTCTGTCCTCTTTCTATACCTTCTTACGAAATTTCAATTCGATGCTCAGAGAGAAAGTTATGACGATTTTCCCCAGGTCACCTGTTTGGAATGTAATTCAGGATTCTGCAAAAAGACTAACTTACTCAGATCATATCTCCGCAAATATCGTGCGAAAAGCTCTGAAATTCAGACCCAAGATTCAGCACGATTTCTTCTCAAATGGATTTTTTTTTTAGCTTCTGAAACGTCGCAGAAAAAAAGTTATAGCGAATATGCCACGATGACTTGTTTGGAGCAGTGAAACCCTTGAATCCAAAGCTCTGATACCAAATGTTATGAAACCAGCTCACAAAAAGATAGAAAAGAGAGATCAACGCCTTAGAATTAAGCCTCTTCGAGGGGGCAACCTCCTTTACATTACACAAATGAACAATTCTTCGATGATACAAATGAAAAGACCTCCTTTCTATATATAGGAGTCTAAGGGGTCATAACATAATCAGAGCCAACATAACAATAATAATGTAAGGGCACAATAATAACAATAGTGGGCTTCTATGGGGCACAATAGTAACAATATGGGCACTAAATGGGTACATCAATATAATAAGTGGGTTGTACTAATAACAATAAGGGGTTACACTAGTAGTATAGGGGCCTAACACACGTCCTACATGTCATTGTTTTCAGTTGATTTCTCCTGACTTCCTGACGTAGAAGCCTCAATGAAGTTATTCTTAGCTTCCATAAAAGTTTCTTTCGCCCTGTTGAGATTAAATTCAACCTCTTTTTCGACAGCCTTGTGCACCCAGCCTTCGGTTTCTGGCTACTTTGATTTATCTTCTCCTATGGCAATACCACTTCGTGTCATGATATTGATGCTATGGTCCTCTTCGTGAGGCTCCACCATCATCATCTGTATATTTTACGTGGGTGGTTGAGTATTTTTCTCCTAAATTTTGTTTATCAACATCGGGAAATCCTCTATCACATGATCAAACTGTCTGCAATACTAATAGGATGGATGCATTGGGTTCTGACAGTCACACGCAAAATGTCTTGCTTATCCACAGTTGTAGAAAACAACTTTTCTGTGACCTCTTCCAGCCCCTCCTCCTCTTCCTCTTCCACGAACCTAGAATCCTTCACACACTACACCTGTGCCCTGATCCTAAGGCCGAGTTTCTGCTTGCATTTGATATGTAGGCATCTGATCCATCATTAATTCGTAGCTTTGACAGTTTCTCTCATCATGCCTAACCGATTTACAGAAGGTACAAAACAACTATTGCGGATTCTGTACAAACTTTTGCAAGAGGTGAAAATGGTTAGCTACGTACTTCCCCTGGAAGATGACACACCATAAGGGTACTCATGCACTTGGTCCCTCAATGCTCTTAGGTTTCCAAGGAATAGGACCTCCTCTAATCAGGTAATTTTGATAAACAGGCAAATGATCCTTATCATGTCCCTTGTCTTTACATTTTATGCACCAAACTTCTGCGTGCACCTCAAGCTGAGCTTCCTTTCATGTCTTCAAGCTTTGCAACTCCATGTGCAAGCTTGCCAGATGCAACTGAATCTGCTATACTCCTATGTTTGTATCTTGCATTGGTGAAGTTTCTAATCGCATATCAATCTCCACTGCTTCTTCTTGTGTTCCTATTTTCTATTGTGGCAATGGCACTCTCATATGCGGTAGGAGTGAAGCAATATATGAATCTCTATGTTGAGCATATATAATACTCATATTAGCTTGTTGAATCAAACATTTTAATATTTAATCAAAGTCCCATGCAGACTCATTTACGCTCTGTTAAATCTCCTTGAGATCTGTTACAGACTGTGCCTGAGATTTGGGCTTCTTGAACTCACTATTCGATGCTTTCTGAGTCTCTAGCATAGTCACATTGGGTCTATCTATGCAGAAATTAATGTACCAACTCAACGCTCTATCTTGCAGTGTTGTGACTAGCTACACTTTCTTCATATTATCACCAGTAATATGTTGTGCTATCCATACAACATCTACAATGAACCAAAACTATTCGGGGTCCTCGCTTCCTACCCCTTTAAATATTAGCATCTTCATTGTGTTCGCCATGTTGAATGGTTGATGCAGAAGTGGAGGTGTAGGTGTATGTGGTGGAGGTGGAGGTGGCGGTGGAGTGGATGGATGGGGTATTCCTGGGATACCCTGGCTTACTATCTGCAATGCACTTCACGTTGTTCTCAGAATAGTTCCTTCGTTGTCGCTATGAGGAGATCCTAACAGTGGAATGTATTCAGAGCCTAATTCTTCATTTCTTCTGAAGGGTTTTCTACTTCGTGTAGTCCCAAACATCATTATAATGGAATAACCTACTTTTCACACAATAACATCTTAATCCAGGTCTTTATATATTTTAAGTACTTACTTCTTGGTCCCTTGAATAACCTATGCTCTTCTCAACTATAGTTGATGGTCGTATCAATGACGAACTCAGTGATGAATCCTCTTAAGATACGATCGATCCAGTGATCAACGACCACACGATGTTATTTTCTGAAGCCTACAAGTGCTTCACCAATTCTGCAGTCCACACAATAGGGTTGTCTAACTTCCACATACCTTGACTATTCGCTAACCTAGACAGCTTCTCATGCAATTTGCAAGGAAAAGAGCAGAAGAAGATTTTAAGATCGTCTATGTACAAGTATTTGTTCAACCATTCTTCCTTGGATAAGTGCAAATTTCTGTTCTCCTGTGCTGCAAATGCGTGCAATTTTCAATCAACATACTTTGCAATTTATTTCTTTGTGGGGAACCAGTTAGCACACATTCCTCAGCAAAATCTTGGTCCTGGCAATGGAACCATTTGTTGTCTTGATGGGGCCTCACCCAGGTTCAACATTAGTTGCTCCAACCAACAAAACTCTAATTGTTGGTCCTTTTGGCAACAACCCGCATAGCACAAGCTGAAGTCTCACCTGAAGCAGTATCGGGGGTTAAAAAAACCAGGTTTTTGCATCTAGATATTTGTGTGAAGGGTTCCTGCGATCCTCAGGGCTTATTTCTGTCTTCACAAACCCTAATATTCTTAGAACAATTAATAGTTATAAAACTTATACATAGATTTTATACCTTCACAAAGGTTCTTAAATAGTAATAACATGCATAAATTATACATATCTTCTACTTTTCGCGAATAAATTAAGCATTCTTTCGTATATTTTCAATAACAGAGAAAACCCATAAATTTTCAGAAATAAACACAGAGATGCAAATACACAGAATAGGTCTTCAAAACTGTCTTTTTATTAGATATTCTTCAAAGTACGGACTTCTTTTCCCTACGCACTCAGCTGCAGGGGCCCGCACACTCATCCTGTGGAATTTCCATGGTCTCCATGCACTTAGCTACAAGAGCCTTCCCCTTTTTCCTAAGTACAGGAAAAAACAATCTCGCCTTAGCGTCTCGCCCAAAACAATGATCTTCTATCTTAGTTACTTTTCTAGACTCGCAATGACTCATCTATATATAGCATTTCACTTTTACAATACCATGGTCCACGAACCATGGACAGGTCTCAAAACCTTCCTATCACTTACCCCCCTAAGGTACTAAATCCTCTTTGACATACTATCTTTGCACTCCGCTTCCACATTTTGCCAAGACTTTACATTTTATACAAAATTCAACCCAAAATCTGACCAAAACATAACTTGAGGGACCCCATCCCAACAAATTCATTTTAAAAGATTTATGTGCATGCACATTGGGATCATGAATGCATTGGGTGTGTCCAAGAAAATAATGAGCTGAACTTCTTTCCTATGGAATCCTTATGAAGCAAAAAACAACCATGCAGGAATGTGCTAGAATGCCAAGAGGTCTTGAGGTAACTAAACTATGAAAAATGAATGACATTGGTCAAAGTAGAAACTAAGGACATGGAAAACGTTGTTGATATGAAGGTGGCATATCCATTATTCTTCATAGAATTTTTCAATAGATAGTATAACACCGAATATGATGTTCCTTAAATTGGCATGGGATTACGACATCCCATTCATTACCCCAAATTTTGTAATATAATTAAGAACATATAATGATGGGGTGCCAACATTGATGCTATGATGTCAAACTCTATTTTTTTTGGACGAAATATCTAGGAAAATCCACCTAAAGGGATCACTTCCCACCGTCTTATTAGCAGAGCCTAACCTTGAGGGTGTTGAGGAAAATTGACCCTATGACCTCCCATTAGAGAGGTTCTTTAACAACTAGAACTCGACTAATCAAGGTAACCCTCAAGGCTATGTCAAACTCTATTATATGATGTAATGTTTATTTTTATTAATAAAAATGTTAGAGCTAAAGAAAGGGTACAAACAATAGATTATGATCCCTAGGGGATGGGGGAAACTTGACTGAGGAGGAATAATATACCTTGGATGAATATTTCCCTTTGATATGATGGTTAGTCTTCCAAAGAAGCTAAAAGGTTGGTAAGATGAAGGGTCAAGGTGTGATAGTAAAAATAATAAGGAGTAGCAATTAATGGGTTCTTCTTTGTAGTTCTTAAGCTTCTAGCTTTTATATCTTCTATTACTCTCTCAAAAATACCTCTCTTTCTCTCTCACTTAGAAATTTGAATTGGCATGAGAACTAGTGATAACTTATGTGATAGGAAATGAATGTGTTGCAGTGCTTTTTATTTGGACTAGATGACTCTAAGGACCGGAAATGGTCCTTGTTGTGTATGACACATAGAGCACTGAAGAGGGGAAGACCAAGGGATTGCATAGATCATATAAGGACTCCTTTATGATGTGCAGACCTGCATGGTCTTTTTGTGAATGTTTACAAACCTAGTCAAAGATGGAAAGACTAAACATTGATTTTTTCCTATGTGTGGAGGGGAGTAGCCTTCACTTTTATGTTAAATCTGGTCTGAAATTTGTGGTGCTTGCTGCTAGGAAATAATTAATAAGCCACCCCAATGCTTTCTTTAGGTACAACTTATAAACCACCTTGGTGCTTCCTATTAGAGGGAAATTGATAAACCACATGGAAAACGGGCTCCATATTGAATGTTTAACAAAACCTTTGGTGTGAAATCCTTTAGTTTAGTTTCTCTCAAGGAATCAATATTTGCCATGGGGATGGCGAGCTGTGAGAAAAATCGCAACATAGTTTGTCTATTTTCTGGTGCTAAATTAGACAAGAATAATTTTCTGCAACTAGTGATTACTTCCAATGATATATGATATTACTTAAGCACACCCCATGAAATAATTAAGCTATTACACACATAAAATTCAACTAGCCAAACAATCAAACAATGCAACCCACTTACTAAGATTGCTTCCCATGTGAGAGAGAGAGAAATGTGTGATGAGTGAGTTAGTAATGAGAAGTTCAAGTGTGATTTTATAGTTATATTAGGGTGTCCAATAGGCACGTCTCTTTGCAAATTAAATTTTATTTCTTTTAATTTAAAAAGTAATATGCCTTTCTTTTAACTTGTGTATCTAGGGAATACCTCTCGCAACTACACAAAAATCAACGCTCCCTCTTATCTAGGGAGGTATTCACCCTGACTTCCTCAAATGTCCACTTTGTTGAAAAATTCTACATCTCAAGAAAATAATGAATGAACTTGCTCTGTTAATGTATCCATCCACTTCATGTTCTATTCTAGAACCACATGGAAAACATCCCGCATCAGCATCATGTAAAGGATCTAGTCACCCACTAGCCAATTACCCTTCGGTGATATGGTCAGGTAACCCTTGACTAGGGTAAAAACAAAACTAGTCCTCAGTCACCAACTAACCAAGTCGTCACTTGGAACTAGGTCAATTTTCCTTGATAAATGGTGAAACCCTGGGCCCATTACTATTCCCCCATGTTGTGACATAACACTTGAATAGTAAAAATACTTGCTTGATGCTTTGAGGCACTCACTCTACCCACTAGCCAAGTAACCCTTGGAAATATGGTTAGAACCTTTTGATAAAGGGAGCACTCCAAGCCTTGATGCTATCTAGGCCATTCTCCCTACTAAGCCACATTACATGACACATGGTTAATACCCTTGACCTAGTGTGAATGTATTCCTTGATGCTACAACATCAACACTCCCTCTCAATGAGGGACGCATTCTCAACCACTACAATCTTATCCCTAAAGTATACAAACTTCATCTAGTATAGAGGCTTCATGAGAATTTCAACAACCTTCTCGTCCGTAGAAATGTATTGGAGCCTCACTCCTTCCTTTTGTACCTTGTCTCAGATGTAGTGGTACTTGAAATCAATGTGGTTCAAACTGTCATGGATAAATGGATTTTTCAAAATATTCACACAACTTTTATTTTCACAATGTATCACGGTCTTTTCCAGCACCTTACCAAAAAATATTACAAGTAGCTTCCAAATCCATACTTCTTCACAATTCGCAATACTAGGAACAATATACTCATCCTCTGCAGTGTTGAGTGTGAAATACATTCGCTTCCCACTCATCTAGGATATCATAGTAGAACCCATACTTTCAATACATAGATGGATCAACCAAATATGTGTCAAAGCTACTTAGGTTCTTCAGATTGGTCAATATGGGAGTGGCCATGGACTTGCAATCCATCATCCCAAATCTCCAAAGGAACATAATAATATACTTCCCTTAACTAAGAAATAATGCATCAAATCTAAATCCTTCTTCTTGAACTCGAAGTTAAACTCCATCTAAAACTAAATTAGGTCTTGTGATAATTTTGATGGCTTCCTCTATCACGAAAGCAAATCCTCCTACCATTGCTACTCCCTATGTCACGTGGGAAATTTATTCTTTCCTCGTTAGAAACAAGTCATCAATATATAATAACAAGATCACATGATCACTTTTAACAACCTTGTAATAAATGTTTGTATATACATCACTCTTGGTGAGACCAAGACTCATCAGGTATCCATCAATCAGAGAATACCAAGCCCAAGGTGCCTTCTTTAGTCCGTACACCATCTTCTTTTGTTTGCAGACATGAGACTCCTTCTCATGTACCTCAAATCCCTGAGATTTCTCTATGTACACGTATTCCTCAATCACTCCATTGAGGAAAACAATTTTCACATCAATCTAATGCAATTTCCACCCACAATAGATGTAATAGAAATAATAGTTCTAATAGAATTGTATCTAGTGACTAGAGAAATTGTCTCTTCATAGTCCTCTCTCTCTTTCTAGGAGAACCCTCTTGTCATGAATCTTTCTTTTTACTTCTCTATGCTTCCATCTATTGCATGTTTGATATTATAGATCCACTTGGAAGTCACCACTGACTTTCCCTTAGTTCGTAACACAATTTCTAGCACAACATTCTCATGATGGACTAATATTCCTCCATCATGGCATCCTTCCAAACTTTCTAGCATGCGGCCTCCTCGTAGTTTGATGGCTCAGAGTTAATGATGTCACTCATAAGTGTTGCGTAGCCTGAGCACTTCTTAGGATATTTTCTTTCTCTAAAAGTGCCACGAGGAGTTGCATGCCCCTTTGCATCCTGCTATGTATATCAAAGCCATGATAACCATACTATCCCTTGGTCATTCATAATTTTAGTTTTTAGAAGTATTGATCCTATGATATTCCCTTTAAATCTCCTAGGTTAATTTCTTATGAAACACTAGTGGATCTATGTCACTATTCACCCCACACATATTCTCCAACCATTTATTCATTGGTGCTATGAGGTTAAATCTCTCCTCACATTAAAATTTGTATTTTACTCCATTAGAATTGGGCAATAATCCACCCACATAGTTTTTGACTTTGTTAAGTTGTTTCTCCATAATTTATGTGATTCTTTGCATAAATTTAGGAGGATGTACAACGTAAATATGCAATATACACTCCATTGAGGCATTTATTCACCAAGGCTCTGATACCATGCTGAATTTATAGTGCTACATTAGACAAGCACAATATTTTGCAACTGGTATTTACTTCCAATGATATATGATATTACTTTAGCACACCCCAAGATATAATTAATCAATTACACAGAAAATTAAACTAGTCAAATAGTTAATTCCCCATATTGCCTCCCATGTGTGTGTGTGAGAGAGAGAGAGAAAGAGAGAGAGAGAGAAAAGAATGTGAGTGATGAGTGAGTTAGTAAATGATAAGTTTAAGTGTATTTTTATAATGATATTATGGTTCCCAAGAGGCATGTCTCTTTGCAAAGTAAATTTAAATTTAAATTTATTTTTCTTTCTTCTAATATTATTTATTTTAATTTAGAATTTATTTTTTATTTATTTTAACTTGTGTAGATAGGGAATACCTCCCACAACTACCCAAAAATAAACATAGTTGAGCCTATGGTGGGGTGGAATGTGGCTCACTTTACTTCAGTTTCAAATATTTTTTTGGCTATAAAAGATAAATATTTTTTTCTTTGTTAATGATATTTATAGCATGGATGGTTTAGTTACATGCATGCTTATTTAAGTCCTCTTTTCATCAAGTTTATATGAACATGAATTTACCGTTTAGAAAATTTATCATGGATGTAGCTTTTTATATGTAGTCAATTGTGTAACACCATTGGTTGAGGAAGATAAGTTTTCTAAATGCATCTCTAAATAAATCATGTTGGAATTTATACTATAAATTTTCTTCTAAGAGGTTCTAGAATATAAAACTTGGAGCATAGTGAGGGTAAATGTCACTGATCATTTGTTCCAAATTTCAAATCTTGGGTCGTAAAATTCTAGGAAATATGACCAGAGGAAGTCGACTTCCTAAATGCATCTTTAAATAGGTCATGTTGGAATTCCTGATATAACTTTTCTTATAGGAAGTTCCATAAGCTAAAACTTGGATCATAATGAGGGGCAATCCCATTGATCATCTAGTCAAACTTTTAGATATTAGGTCACAATATTTCAGGAGATATGATTAGA
Source organism: Pinus tabuliformis (assembly GCA_031772625.1). Lineage (NCBI taxonomy): Eukaryota > Viridiplantae > Streptophyta > Pinopsida > Pinales > Pinaceae > Pinus > Pinus tabuliformis. Next base: position 782,577,567 of record CM062810.1, read on the forward strand.
GGAATTTGAGCTTCCTGGATGCTCCTAAAATCATGCCTAAAATATGTCATGTTAGAATTTTTGCTATAAATTTTCTTTTGGGAGGTTCCAGAAGCTAAAACTTGGACCACATTGAAGGGAAATCACATTGATCATCTATTTTAGTTTTTAGAACTTATATTGCTATAATTTAGGATATATTCCTTGAGGAAATCTCTTTATTAGTTTGCATGCAAAGTGTTTCAAGAAATTCTTAAATGGGTTAATGATTCATTGCATCCAAACTATTTAATGAAATTCCCCAATGAAAATGTATTTTTGTGGATGGGGATAGTGTTGTTGTATGATTGTACTACTATATATATGATCTATTCCTATTTTCATGAAAATAATTTGAATAAATGTGTCAAAGGTGTTTTATTACAATTTTCATACAAACTACTTGATAAAATACCTCAAAGATAGAAATCACAAGTTTCATGATTGAGTGGTATGTTTCAATTAGTATGTTACATGTGAAATTAGAGAAATGTTTCTGAATTGATTTCATAAAAAATGTTTTAAAAAATGTATAAAAGAAAAAGAATACTTAATTGGTTGTATACAAAGTATTTAAAGAAAGGTTTACATGTAAAGTGTTTAACAAAATGTATGAGAGATGAAAATCAAGTTTTTTCAAGTGTGGTTAGGATAAAATTAGTAGGGGTATGTGGCAAAGTGTTATCAAAAGAAAAATAAAATTTTCGATACCACATTAGCCTCTATAATTATTTGAGGGAACTAAGTATGTTACACCCTTAGTCACATGGTCCAACATGAGCCGTGACCAAGTGTCTAGCTAGAAGTTTCTTAGGTTTGAAGAATGGTATGTTAGGATATCAAGTGATTGATGTTGGGAGTATACATTATAATATTCTCTACAAACCCATAATTTCGATAGATACTAAAGTAAACAATGGTTAATTGGAAAATCCTTAAAAAATAAAGGCTTGTTATTGGGGAGTGAAATATTAGATGTTAGGATATCATGAGTTAGGTGTTGGGTAAACAGTCAAGCGATAATCACTACTAATATTTTGACATTGACATATCCCTATAAACATCTATAAGTTGATGAGTAATTTCTCTTCATATACATAGGAGGTATCTGACCTATGTTATCAGGCTTTTAGGATGTTGAACCCTAAGTATTGGAAGATCTATTGAGTCTCCATCAATTATCCCAATGTTAACAAAGCTTGATAATATATGTTGACTAACGTGAATTTATTCCATCAATTGTGGTTTGTTCGTGGAAATGTTAGCATTTTAGGGATTGGATCTCTGAGCTTCAACCCCTAGTTATATGGTTCAATAAGTGGGGGGTCATGATCAAGAGTTAGGATTTTTGGTGTTAGGATTCAACAACATTATAATTGACATCCCTTGTGAATCATCGATATAGCCAAGTCTTGACATGTCCAAAAATTAACATAACTTATTCCCATGAGTTGGTGCTCATCCATCAAGTCGGGAAAGTGTTTTGAGTAGGCTTTTATGTTAGTCCAATGGCTTAATTACTTGGGAAATAAAAAGGTCAATTGATAGAAGAGGGGGAGTTATGATAATTGATTATTTTTATTAGGTATCGATTTATTAGGCATTGGGATATCAATAGTTAGATGTGAGGAGTAAACATTGAACAACCTGTTAATTTTTGGCAGCTAGGAAGAAATTCCCTAGCTCCTAGTTGAGTATTATTCAAGTAATTAAATAAAATATAATTTTTATTTATAATTCTCAATTTGGTTTCGAATTGGCAATAAATATTTTAATTTGAAAATTTGAAATTTGAAATTTTGCCTAAGTCAGCCTCATGCCGGTCTGACCCTAATGTCACACCTATTCAGATTGGGAAATAATTATCTATAGTCCATTGAGTAATCTCTAAAAGGATATATATCATCATCTCTAATATTTTCATGTGTCTCTCTCTTACATTACCACAGGTATCACATATGCCTACATCACTCACAAAATATAGCTATAGGTCCCACATTATGTCTTCAAGACTCGTATATAGTTACAAGAGTCTCGTGATTGTAAAGATACATACTCATGCTCTTTGATCTTGTATTGTCATCACTGTGGTTCATATGTATGGGTAACACATCATGTATGGTATGGCATGTAATTATATATGGTCTCAGATCTGTCCACGATGTATGGTATGCATGATGGATGGTATTTTTTTCATTGAGTTTTGGCACTGCTTCATATTTTATGTCTTTTCGTTAAATACACCTCTGTGATACTTTATGTGACATCGTCTCTCATGGCATCAATTATTTATGGTTCGCTCTATAAATAAAGACATTGCATTGTAGCTCACTTGAGGCATCTTATTTGGCTATGCTTTGAATCGTCTATTTATGATTGGTCTTAGCGATATATATGGTTAGTCTCAACGATATATATGGTTGGTATTAGCGATATATTCATTGGTCTTAGTAATTTACATATATAGTCTTGACACATCACATAAAATATTTTATGGTCAACATTCGATGGAGGTATGGCCCATGTACCTCACATAGTAAATGAAGATATAGCCCATGGCTTGCACACAGTGAATGAACGTATGCCCATGGCTCTTGCATAGTGAACGGAGGTTTGGCCCATGACCCACTAGCCTAGTATGGTTAAGTTATTATGGCCTAGAGTGGCCCGACAGTCTCGGTTGGTATGGCCTAGCAACATGGTTGGCATGGCCCATGGTTGGCATGTCCCAACGACATGGTTGGCATGACTCATAGTTGGTATGGCCCAACGACATGGTTAGTATGGCCTATAGTTGGTATGGATGAACGTCATGGTTGGTATGGTTCGGTGACAAGGAAAAATGGACTAGTAGTATAACACGACAACCCATGGCCCTAGGAGGATAAATATGACTAATATTTGATATGTCTAATTATTGGATGTACTTGGCATCTCAGTTTAACAATTGATGAATATCTAATAGAAGAAGAAGAATTGAATTTCGGGTTTTCCCCCTTGTGGGGGTTTTCCCTGGTCTCCAACCAAATCCTAGTGTCTCTATTTTTGCATGCGTTTCTTATGATGTTCCTTTTATTGTTCTGTTGCATTGTAGATGATATTGTTATTTATACATCATTTCTAATGATGTGATGGTGTTATGGAGTGAATAATATGTAAATGATGAAAAGTATAAAAATGAAATTATCAACAACAAATAACAATATAGCCCTAAGAAAATTTAAAATGGTATCATAGCCGGGCTGAAGAAAAGTCATCACCACTATGAAGACACCATTTATGGAAGCAAGTGAAGATGACAAAGACCTAAAAGAATTCTAGGGTTTGAAGGAAACCCTAGGCAAGCTGGTTATTGGGGCTTGGTGAATAACATGATGCTAGGGTTTGGAAGAAACCCCTAAAGTATGTTTGGAAGAAAGGTTTGGATATGATGATTAATATGAAGTTATTTTAGCACCTGTGACATATTCAATATAACCCTAGTTGGGCTAATCTCAGTTGAGTCCGACTGCAGATAAAGACAGTTGAAAATATTGAAGGCTACATTGACTGATGGATGATGAACAATAATGAATCTTGGAAGATGGTTCAAGGGGGAGTTGATCACCTCTCCTTAAAGATAAGGACCTTACAAAATTATTTCTTTATGAAATTTCTCTTTTTTATATTTATTTTCTTGTTATTTCCTACATGAAAATTTGAGTATTTGAATACTTCTAACTTCTTGTTGAAGATATGACAAGTGGATCCTTCTTGAGGATCATCCAGATTCTAATTGTTACATGAAGAAAGATGGTGGAAGAAGAAAGTTGGTGTAGGAAATAGGAAGCTAGAATAGGAAAATGAACCTCATGCAGGTTTATTCTGAGAGCTACGCATATGCAAGATGAAAAAATGGATATGCTACAAGTTGTTAAGGTATCATTATTTCAATTTGGGTACAATATCAAGCTTAGAGGTATGACAAGAATATCACCTTGAGAACATATGTGAGTAAGTTTGACTTCTAGTACATATGATATATTGATGCACTTTATAATGCCCTTGATATTTGGCCTTGACTTCGATATAGGCTAACTTGATATCGTTGACAATGCTTGTAATGAATATGGTAATAGTATGATTGTAAGATTGATACTCATGATCAACTAACTATCTTCTTGTTGAAATTGTTGTAATGACTTATCAACTTTGATGCCTTGACTTGATGGTGTTGGACTCTGATGAAAATGATTGTATAATGTAAATATGATATTGTAACCATGCCCCTTGAGGTATGGTGGTTTATTTAGCTTCCATAATTAAATGACATCAACCCTTGATGAATAATTGAAGACTTATACATTAAATAAGTTGATGAGGACTTGTCATGACAATGATATGTGTGTGTGTGTGTGTGTGTGTGAACTTGATATCATTTGATTCTATGATCCAATATATGAAAATTTTATGGTTATATCCTGATTAATGATAGTAATATGATAGATAGGTTGAATTATTGATTGATGATTATTGAAGAGGATTTCCCTTAAGAGGGAGAGACCCTTGATAAGATACCATCACCTATTATTGTTTGCATAATGATTGTAAACTCAAGGCTACCTCTAAAGTTTTTGAGATGGATGAACAAGAGACCCACGAATATAGATTGAAATAAGTATTCTCAACTCGAATTGATGAACATATGATGATGTTGAAGATATGTATTTTTTTATTAATTTTATATGATAACAATTCATTGATGACATGACTGGCAATTTCAATATCCACATCTCACATAGAACTGTAGTAGAGGGATTCCTTGTTAAAGTATATTTTCATAAACTTGACATGCTGGATTGCATTGATGGATTATTGTTACTAGATTTCGTGGATCTCGTAATGATAAATAGATCCTTATATTGCATGCGCACTGAGATAAATAAATCCTGGACACACATATAGATGGGATATAGACATCTTCATGGATTGAGAAATTGTTGTTGTATGAAATAAGCTTAGGCTTGTGGTTGCTGCCTTCCTACATGAGAAGGAGAATAGATGAATATGATATTGTTTTCTTTATGATATGAATTTACATAATATTTGATATTATGTCCTTTATGAATAACAAAAATAGAAAACTGCTACTCGAAAGTACTGCATAAGGAAGTATGGATGAAATCATGAGTGATATATTTTGAGCTGGTAGCAGATATGAGAACTTTGATATGTTTATGATCTTTAGATTGATGGGTGTAAACCTCTTAGGTAAGGCTTCAATTTGATTGAGAACACTGAGCTATGCTCTTTCCCCCTGTTTGAGCTCATAGGGAGAGAAATTTATCCTGAGAGTTGCTAGGGTTGAGGTATCTCTGGACAATAGGATGGCTATGGTCCTTACCCTTTGAGATAAGTGGATTTCTCCTATTGTCACCATAGGGTGTGTGTGATCTTTATCACTCCAGAAAAATGGGTATATCCCCCTTTTACGATTGACAAAGTATACCTAGTATGCATCCTACCCATTGTAACCGCTTCCTCCCATATTTACTCGCTTTCATTGGCTTACCTGGGGAAAACATGAGCTAAGGGTCACTATGATATGACCTCAAGGAAATGGAGTCAATAACTTAAGACCTTACTGATTTCCCTCAAGTGATACAGGACCTCCAGAAGCAACCCAACCCCTCCAGGTGTCCAAACCCTAAAATAACCCTCTTTTTCACTGTCTTAAGCCTCAGTTTCTCCCTTGCTAAGGCATGCAAGCATCTGTAAGACTCCATTCACTACCATAGGTCTGCCTGCCAGTGCCTGTGGAATTTTTCAGTCAGTTCTATGCTAGCGACCTTGAATTCTAAGCCACTTTTTCTGGGCTATGACTCAAGTCTTTGCCCAGAGCTCAGTGAAAATTCCAGAAATGATAAATGACATAGAAAAAATTGAACCAAAACTTGAACCAAGACTTGACCTGATTTATCCCAACTAGGACTCACATTCCTTCAAACACATGATGAACATGCAACCTATAGGTCATGAATACATATCTGTACATAAGGATATGGAAACTTATCTGAGGTTTAACAAGAAGGACCAATGCCTTCTAACAGGAGCTATTATAACACTAATTAGGTCATGCATTCATTATTCATTTAGTTACAACAAAAAATATGTCGAGAGCCATGACTAAGATTTGTCAAGTAACCATGCTTATAACCAGCATATAACTAGATAAATAAAAATTGTAGAACAACCATTAAAGCCACATAATAACTGTTGGTTTTAACCCTGTACATAAATTACCTGCATATGAATTCTAAAACACAGAAAATAAACAATGTGAGAGCATAACACATAAAACACATATACACAAATATTTTCCCCTGGATCCCAAAACCGGGAGTACTAGCTTGATTTTTCATTATGTTCCTTTCAATGTTACAATACATATTTATACATGCCGAAGCATCCAATACCATGGACCGAAAACCATCAAGCCTAAAACCATGTGTGAAAACCATGCACAAAACCATAGGTAGGTACGCCCACCTAATATAGGGTCCAAAAAAAATTTCCCCGGGGCGCTGCCCCAGACCCCATAGAGGGGGGTCTAACTACCCCCCCACTACGCAATTGACGCAACGAAGGGGGGGACAAAAACCCCCCCAGTAAACTAGGGCAGCTAGTCGTGGAAAGAATATAACACAACCCAACATTCTCCCACTTGTTGTTTTCTTTCCCCATGGGGCCACAGGAGAGATTAGTCATTTATCCAGCGCTGCAATGACCATTATTTATCTACACCAAGAGAACTTCTCAGAGCTCACAGATTTTGTCAATGCATCTGCAGTACTCTTCAAATTGTCCACCTTTACCAGCAACACCATTTTGCCTTCTATCATATCCCTCACAAAGTGATACTAAACATCAATGTGCTTTGTATTTGAATGTTAAGCAGGGTTCATTGCCAAGAAAATTTCACTTTGGCTGTCACAATCTATCCTTATAGCTCCCTGCACTAACCCCATACTTGAACACAATCTCTGCAACCAAACTACTTCCTTGCTTGCATGAGTGGCTGCCATGTATTCTGCCTCTGTAGTTGATAATTCTAATACAGATTGTTTCTTACTTATCCAACTGACTGCACCTGCAAATAGGTTAAAAACATACCCACTTGTAGATCTTCTTTGATCCAGATCTCTAGCCCAGTCTGCATCAACAAAGCCATGGATATCCAAAACTTTGTCCAATCCTGGTCTTTCTTGGTAGCACAAACCATAATCACTAGTGCCACGCAAATATGTGAAAACCCACTTCACTGTTGTCTAATGCTCCTTTCCTGGTTTTGACATAAACTTGCTCAATACTCCCACTGCATGTGAAATGTCTGGTCTACTACATACCTTCACATACATCAGGCTACCGACTGCACTTGCATATGGAACACGAGACATGTCCTCTTCCTCTTCCTGTGTCTTCAGACACTATTCAATAGATAACTTTACACCCACAAGAATAGGAACCTTCATCGGTTTACTATCCTGCATATTAAACGTATGCAATATTGTCTCGACATACTTCCTCTGGTTTAACCAGAGCTTCCTCTTTTTCCGATCTCTTTTAATTTCCATTCCTAAAATATAGTTTGCAGCACCAAGATCTTTCATGTCGAATTTGGAGGACAATTGGGTCTTCAAATCTTGGATAATTTCTTTGTCATTTCCAACCAGCAACATGTCATCCACATACAAGACCAGATAAATAACACAATCACCAATTAATTTAAAATACACACAGTGATCTTCTTTGCTTTTGGTGAAGCTAAGTCCCTGTATAAATGTATCAAATTTCTGATACCACATCCTTTTGACTATTTTAGCCCATACAGAGAATTCTTTAACTTGGATACAAGTTCTTTCTTACCCTTCACCGCAAAGCCTTCAGGTTGCTTCATGTAGATTTCCTCTTCCAGATCCCTGTGGAGAAATGTTGTCTTCACATCCATCTGTTCTACCTAAAAATCAAAAACAACAATTACAAATAAAAGTAATCTAATAGAAGCTACCTTGGCAACAATTGAAAAAATATCACCAAAATCAATTCTCGGCACCTGGGAATAACCTTTTGCTACCAATCAAGCTTTGTATTTCTCCAACTTTCCTTCTGCATTTGTCTTCTTCTTGAACACCCATTTGCTGCCAATGGGTTTCCTTCCAGTTGGCAACTCCACTAGATCCCAAGCCTCATTTTTGTGCAAAGATGCCATTTCATCAACCATGGCCTCTTTCCAAAGTTTTCCATCCTCTAAATCTACTACTTCCTTCACAGTTCTGAGATCATCATCAATAATAGATAAAGCAAAATTTGAACAAAAAACAGATGGACTATACCTTTCTGGCTGCCTTCTTTCTCGAACTGATCTTCTCATAACTAGATTTTGTGGCTCTTCATCTTTTGATTCCTCTTCTACTGTAGAGTCTGATTCTTCCTCCTTTAGCTCGAACTCTATCTTCTCAGGTTCCTTTGATGGGACTTCATGTTTAATAACATTTTTCACCTCTCTGACCACCACATTTCGGTTGTACACAACCTTCCTTGTTATTGGGTTCCAAGGCTTATAACCCTTTAAACCATCCTTATACCCAATAAAGATGCACTTTTCAGATTTACTATCCAACTTTGTTATTTTCTCCTTTGGAACATGTACATATGCATCACATCCAAATACCCTCAGATGTGAAAGAGAGGGTTTCTTACCAATCCATACCTCTTGTGGAGTCTTATCCTCCAACGCTGATGAAGGTGATTTTTTGACCAGGTAACATGCTATCTCCACCGCCTTTGCCCAGAATTCCTGTCCTAACCCAGCACCACTAAGCATGCTTCTTTCCCTTTCCATCAATGTCTTGTTCATTCTTTCTGCAACTCCATTTTGCTCAAGTTATCTGTCCTCGACAACTTTATCTTCTTCTTTGTCTGATTTTCCACCAGAGGCTTGAATTATTTAAACCTGTCAAAGACTTTCGATTTCTTATTGAGGAAATATATCCATGTATTCCTTGAGAAGTCATCTATAAATATACATAGTACATAGACTTACCCAATGATGGAACCTTCACAGGTCCAAACACATCACTGTGCACAAGCTCTAATATTTGTTTTGCCCTCTTACCACCAGAGGGGAAACTCACCCAATTCTGCTTCTTGAAGGTTATAACCCCGTACAGAAATTACTTGCATATAAATTCTAAAACATAGAAAATAAACAATGCAAGATCATAACACATAAAACACATATACACAGAGATTTTCCCCTAGATCCCAAAACCGGGACTACCAGCTTGATTTTTCATTATGTTCCTTTCAATGTTACAATACATATTTATACATGCCGAAGCATCCAATACCATGGACCAAAAACCATCGCGTCCAAAACCATGTGTGAAAAATCATGCACAAAACCATAGGTAGGTTCGCCCAACCTAATATAGGGTCCAAAAACAAAATTTTCCAGGGTGAAAACCCCTTGTGACTCCCCCCACTATGCAATTGGCGCAACGAAGTGGGGGGGCTCCTCCCCCCTTCTAACCCCCCAGTTAACTACATGGGCTAGTCGTGGAAAGAATATAACACAACCCAACATTCTCCCACTTGTTGTTTTCTTTCCACAGGGGGCCACATGAGAGCTTAGTCATTTATCCAGCCCTTCAATGCCCATTGTTTCTCTACACCAAGAGAACTTCTCAGAGCTCACATATTTTTTCAATGCATCTACAATATTCTTCAAAGTGTCCACCTTTACCAGCAACACCTTTTTGTCTTCTACCATATCCCTCACAAAGTGATATTGAACATCAATGTGCTTTGTCTTTGAATGATATGCAGGGTTCTTTGCCAAGAAAATTGCACATTGGCTGTCATAGTCTATCCTTATATCTTCCTGTACTAACCCCATTCTTGAACACAATCTCTGCAACCAAACTGCTTCCTTGCTTGCATGAGTGGCTGCCATGTATTCTGCCTCTGTAGTTGATAGTGCCACTGCATATTGTTTCTTACTCATCCAACTGACTACACCTCCAAATAGGTTAAAAAAATACCCACTTGTAGATCTTCTTTGATCCAGATCTCCAGCCCAGTCTGCATCAACAAAGCCACGAATATCCAACACTCTGTCCAATCCTGGTCTTCCTTGGTAGCACAAACCATAATCACTAGTACCACACAAATACCTGAAAATCCGCTTCACTGCTGTCCAGTGCTCCTTCCTTGGTTTTGACATAAACCTGCTCAATACTCCCACTGCATGTGTAATGTCTGTTCTAGTACAGACCATCGCATACATCAAGCTACTGACTGCACTTTCATATGGAACATGGGACATGTCCTTTTCCTCTTCTTGTGTCTTGGGACAATGTTCAACAGATAACTTTACACCTACAGGAATATGAACCTTCACCGGTTTACTATCCTGCATATTAAACCTCTGCAATATTGTCTCGACATACTTCTTCTGGCTTAACCAGAGCTTCCTCTTTGTCCGATCTCTTTTAATTTCCATGCCCAAAATATAGTTTGCAGCACCAAGATCTTTCAGGTCGAATTTGGAGGACAAATGGGTCTTCAAATCCTAGATAATTTCTTTGTCATTCCCAACTAGCAACATATCATCCACATACAAGATCAGATAAATAACACGGTCACCAATTAATTTAAAATACACACAGTGATCTGCTTTGCTTTTGGTGAAGCCAAGTCCCCGTATAAATGTATCAAATTTCTGATACCACATCCTTGGTGACTGTTTTAACCCATACAGAGACTTGTTTAACTTGCATACCAGCTCTTTCTTACCCTTCACCGCAAAGCCTTCAGGTTGCTTCATGTAGATCTCCTTTTCCAGATCCCCATGAAGAAATGTTGTCTTCACATCCATTTGTTCTACCTCAAAATCAAAAGAAGCAACAACATATAAAAGTAATCTAATAGAAGTTACCTTGGTAATAGGAGAAAAAATATCACCAAAATCAATTCCCGACACCTGGGAATAACCTTTTGCTACCAACCGAGCTTTGTATTTCTCCACCTTTCCTTCTGCATTTGCCTTCTTTTTGAACACCCATTTTCTGCCAAGCCTCATTTTTGTGCAAAGATGCCATTTCATCAGCCATGGCCTCTTTCCAGAGTTTTCCATCCTCTAAATCTATTGTTTCCTTCACAGTTCTGGGATCATCATCAGTAATAGATAAAGCAAAAATTGAATAGAAAGCAGATGGACTATACCTCTTTGGTTGCCTTCTTTCTTGAACTGATCTTCTCACACCCGGAGTTTGTGACTCTTCATCTTTTGATTCCTCCTCTTCTATAGAGTATGATTCTTCCTCCTTTAGCTTAAACTCTATCTTCTTAGGTTCCTTTGGTTGGACTTCATGTTTTATAACATATTTTACCTCTCTGAACACCACATCTTGGTTGTACACAACCTTCCTTATTACTGGATTCCAAAGCTTATAACCCTTTAAACCATCCTTATACCCAATAAATATGCACTTTTCAGATTTACTATCCAACTTGGTTTGTTTCTCCTTTGGAACATGTACATATGCATCACATCCAAATACCCTTAGATGTGAAAGAGAGGATTTCTTACTAGTCCATACCTCTTGTGAAATCTTATCCTCCAACGCTGATGAAGGTGATCTATTGACCAGATAACATGATGTCTCCACCGCTTCTGCCTAGAATACACCACTGAGCATGCTTCTTGCCCTTTCCATCAACTTCTTGTTCATTCTTTCTGCAGCTCCATTTTTCTGAGGTGTATATGGAGTAGTCTTCTACCGCACTATACCACACTTCTTACAAAATTCTTCAAATTCCTTACTGCAAAACTTTCCACCGTTATCTGTCCTCAACACCTTTATCTTCTTCTCTGTATGGTTTTCCACGAGAGCCTTAAATTCTTTAAACCTGTCAAAGACTTCAGATTTCTTCTTAAGGAAATATATCCATGTATTCCTTGAGAAGTCATCTATAAATGATACATAGTACATAGACTTACCCAGTGATGGAACCTTCACAGGTCCAAACACATCACTGTGCACAAGCTCTAATATCTGTTTCGCCCTCTTACTACCAGAGGGGAAACTCACCCGATTCTGCTTCCCATATACACAATTTTCACAGAAATCAAAATCCAGAGAGCTATTAATCATACCTTCTACCATACCTTTACCATGAATAATTCGAAGGCCCTTCTCTCCAATATGTCTAAGCCTTTGATGCCACAACATGGTCTTCTCTCTAGAGACCACTAGATTTTCCGCGCCACTTTCAAGAACCATAGAACTATTGCACCCATCAGCAACAATGCTACCTTGCAGCTTGTACAAAGTTCCAATCCGAACTCCCCGCATCCATATCAGTGCTCCCTAAACCATCTTGTAGGTATCCTTCTCGAACACTATTTTTACACCTGCATCATCGAGCTTGCTTACAGAAATCAGATTTCTAGCCAATGCAAGAATATGTAGAACACTTGGAAGTGTTATAACCCTTCCACCTTGCAACTTCAACTTTAGTTTTCCACGACCAACGATTATAGCCTTCCTGTTATCCCCCAAGAAGACATCACCACCATCATATTTCTCATACTCGTAGAACCACTCTCTATGGGGTGTGAAGTGAAAGGATTCACCTGAGTCAATCACCCATGCGTCATGATCTACATGTGTACTTGAAGAAGCCAAGTACACATCCCCACCTTCATCTGAGATGGTTTTTACCTCTATAAAAGGAGCATCATCAGATCCCTTTCCTTTATCAGGAGTTTTAGATTTACAATCCCTTTTGTAGTGCCCTTCCTTACCACATTTCCAGCACACCACCTTTACAGGTTTTCCTGGAGATTTAGATCTCCCACTTGATGACTTATTTTTGTTTCTATTCTGGGACCATCCTCGTACAAACAAGGCATCACCATTTTGGCTCTCCATATTTTTCTGTCTCATCTCCTCCATCAGCAAGGATGAGACTATTTCATCAAACTGCAAGGCAGTTGCATTGCTACCTATTGCAATAACCATGCTATCCCACAAATCTAGTAGAGAACACAAAAAACTAATGCACTTATATTCATCTGAAATTTGATATCAATAGACGATAACTGACTTACCACAGTATTAAACGTATTTAGATGCTCTGTCATTGAGTCTCCATCTTTCATCCTCAAGTTATACAACTTTTTCCATAGGAACAGTTTATTCACCAGAGACTTAGATTGGTACAAAGTCCCTAACTTGTCCCACAAAGCCTTCCCTCTAGCTTCCCCTAATACATTCAGCAATACTAAATCTGGGACACACAATCGTATTGTTCTCTTTGCCTTCCGATCCAACTTTTTCCATTCTTCATCAGACACTCCTGTTGGTTTAGTACCCAAATCTACTGTGATCCACTGATCTTTATCCACCAAAAGATCCTCCATCTTGATTTTCCACAACTCAGAACTCTGACCATTAAGTTTCTTGATCTCTATATTTCCACTGCTCGCCATCTTCTTTCACTACCAGAATCGATCCCACAGATCTCCCACTGAATAGGGTCTACCACAGGCCCGATCGAAACCCCTCGGCAATAAAGGCGTCCCCTTGAAGCCTAAATAGCTCCAATACCAAATGAAGGTTTTAACCCCGTACAGTATGAATTCTAAAACACAGAAAATAAGCAATGCAAGAGCATAACACATAAAACACATATACACAAAGATTTTCCCCTGGATCCCAAAACCAGGACTACCAGCTTATTTTTCATTATGTTCCTTTCAATGTTACAATACATATTTATTCATGCCGAAGCATCCAATACCATGGACCGAAAACCATCGCGTCCAAAACCATGTGCGAAAAATCATGCACAAAACCATAGGTAGGTCTGCCTAACCTAATATAGGGTCCAAAAACAAAATTTTCCGGGGCGCTGCCCTAGACCCCATAGAGTGGGGTTACCCTCACCCCTCAAACCCCTATGACTCCCCCCGCTACGCGATCGGCGCAATAAATTGGGGGCCTTCACCCCCCTTCTAACCCTCTGGTTAACTACGCGGGCTAGTTGTCAAAAGAATATAACACAACCCAACACTTTGCATATACATAATTTTCATAGAAATCAAAATCTAGAGAGCTATTAGTCATACCTTCTACGATAACTTTACCATGAACTATTTGAAGGTCCTTCTCTCTAGTATGTCCAAGCCTTTGATGACATAGCATGGCCTTTTCTCCAAAGACCACTAGATTTTCTGCTCCACTTTTAGGAACCATAGAACTGTTGCACCCATCAATAAAAGTGCTACCTTGCAGCTTGTACAGAGTTCCAATCCGAACTCCCCGCATCAATACCAGTGCTCCCCAAACTATCTTGTAGGTATCTTTCTCGAACACTATTTTTACACCTACATCATCCAGATTGCTTACAGAAATCAGATTTCTAGCCAATGCAAGAATATGAAAAACACCCGGAAGTGTTCTAACCCTTGCACCTTGCAACTTCAACTTTACTTTTCCATGAACAAAGATTCTAGCCTTCCTATCATCCCCTAAGAAGACATCACCACCATCATGTTTCTCATACTCACAGAACCACTCTCTATGGGGAATGAAGTGAGAGGATGCACCTGAGTCAATCAATGTTGGCTTGATGGGGCCTGACCCAGGTTCAACGTTAATAAGCCAAACAAATCCCTACATTACTAGCCCTTTCGGCATCAGCCCACAGATCGCGGACCGAAGTATCACCCGAAGCAGTATGGGGGGATGCTGGAACCAAGTTTCCGCACCCTGAGATGGTTGTGATGACGTTTGATTCCCTCTATCCCTACGTTTGTGCACGTCACTTCGCTCTAGGGCTTATGAGACGAGCCCTCTATTCCATTCTTCACTACCTCCGTGAAAGGGCACAATCAACTTGTTGGGCATGGAATCCCCCCATGGCATGATTTGAGGCTCAAAGCCCAAGTTTTGAGTTGATATTGTTCTAAAGCTCCACGAATTGCGGGCGCGAAATGTATGTTAGAGTCATAGGGTTGTCCGCCCTAGTTTTGAATGTAATGTTGGCCTACCCATGGTCCACAAACCATGGGATTTTATAAATAGAGCAATGCTCTAAGTTGTAAAGACATCGAAAGGAGGATGGGCATGAAGGGTCTTAGAGATTAAGTCAAAGTGTGAAGTGTGTCTTGGGTTGTAGAGTAGGAAAGGCTTTGCAGCTGAGTGCGCAGAGGCCTAGTAGAGTCCACAACTGAGTGCGCGAACCCCTGCATCTAAGTGCATAGAGGCCTAGTAGAGTCCGCAGCTAAGTGTGTGGACCCCTACAGCTTAGTGTGCAAGGCAGATTTGAGTCTATAACAAGAGAAGAGAATAACAAAAGAAGTTCATTCCAAATTCTGTGTATCTGTTCTTGAGTTATTACATGTTTGATATCAATTTCTAATGTACTATTTATTTATTGTGCGCACTTGTATGAATGATTTATATTGCGAAGTATACTTTACACATGCAAGTAAGCTAAGTTAATCAACTAATAACGGATTTCTAGTAAGGACTTGGGTAATAACACTATTCGGCCCCCGAGTAGGGTTGCGCGAAGGCAACACCTCAAGTTACGAGGAATGGGTAAGTGCACGTAGTGACGTGCACACAGGGTTGAATTGCAAACCACTTGAACACCCATCAGACATCTCTAGGGTGCGGAAACCTAGTTCTAGCACCCTCCCATACTACTTCAGGTGAGACGTCAGTTCGCGCTCCACCGGAATGTTGCCGAAAGGGCCAGTAGTACCGGGATTTGTTTGGCTAAATCACCTTCGAAGCTGGGTCAGGCCCCAAGAAGCCAACAAATGGTTCCATTTCTGAGACCAGGATCTGCATAAGTGATGTCTGATGCTATTTCACTAGAATCCGACGAAGAAAGAAATTGAAGGGTGGTTAGACAGAAAGATTCACAAGTTCGCGGTGCAGGAAAACAGGAATCTGCGAGTATCAAAGGAACAGTAGTTAGAGCGCTACTTATATACATAAATCCACGAAATTTTCTTTGCATCCTTCCCCTCTAAGTTGTATGAGTGGATCGCGAAGCTAGCAAACAGTTAGGGAATGTGTAGGCTCGACAAACTGATTGCGTGGACTCCAGAATTAGTGCGCAGACTAGAAGCATTGGAAGATAAGTTTGTGCGCCATGTGGATCATTGGCTTGATCAAATTATAGGAGGGTTTATCACTGAATTTGCGGTAGATACTTCAGTCAGCTACAATGAGGCAGAATGACGCTTCCTCAAAGGACCGTGAGGTAAGTACATTAAATATTTGAACACTTGGATTAAAATGCTATTGTGTGAAAAGCGGGTTATGTGAATAAATTGATGTTTGGGGCTACGCAAAGTGGGAGGATCTATAGAAACGAAGGTAGCGCAGAAATAGAAACTGGCCCCTTGATTTCGCCTCGGCGAGAAAGCGAGGAAGAGCTCACGAAAGTTTCACCAAGAAGTGTGATCAGTATGATAAGGCAACGAATTCCACGCATACCACCTCCACTTACACCACCACCAGTCTCACCATCTTCACCTCCATCTCTACCTACACCACCTCCGTCACCACCACAGTTCAATATGGCGAGTGCGATAAAATTGATGATGTTCAAAGGAGTAGGGAACGAAGATCTGGACCAATTTTGGTTTGTAGTAAAAGCAGTATGGGAAGCACAAGGAGTCATGGATGACAATATAAAGAAGGAAATGCTAGTAAGCACGTTGCAGGATCGCGCACTAACATAGTACACTAAACATTCTAATGACCATCCAAACGCGGGGATCACAGATATCCAGGCTATGCTGAACAGGGAATTTAGTAGGCCAAAATCGGAGACACAGTGGATTATCGAGTTTAAGGAAATTGCGATGCTTCCAGGTGAGACCCCCTGAGAGTTGGATTAGCGACTGAAGAGTATGATTCGCGAAGCCAACATGACCTTGATGGATGGACAACACTGCGCATGGTTTGTAGCGTCACTAACGTCGCATTTAAGGATGGCGCTATCACAGCAGAAGTTATCCACCCAAGCCGACACTTTGGAGATTGAAATGAGACTGAACGAGACTCCAATACAAGATCCTAGCCTGGGAGTCCAAAAAAACCACGTGCAACTAAAATTTTTTTGTCTGGAAATGCAGAGTTTGAAATAGGTTAGGACAACTCATCCAAAGGTGCGTGAGGAGGTATGGTGCATAAAGTGCAAGGGATATGGGCATGACAAGGACCATTGTCTAGTATTCGCGAACTACTTGGTGGGAGGAGGGCCAATGCCATTAAGACCAGAGGCACAAGCAGGACCAAGCGTGGTGCCTACATTATGGTGTGTGATTTTTCAGATAGGAGGAAAACATGCTACAGATAATTGTCATCTCTTGCGGAAGTATACACAGACATCCCAGCAGTTGTTCTGTAATTTATGCAGATCAGTAGGCCATGATGAGCGCACCTGTAGAAGTTATGAGCTGATGATGGATGAGACTCCTACCTACAAAGTGCAGACCAAAACGCGAGCCCTCGATCAAAATGCAGGGATGGCGCACACTGGATTTCAGGGGCGCGGATGAGGTCGAGGTGGAATGGGACCAGGAAGGGGTCACGGACAGTTGATTTGTTACAATTGCGGAGGGCTAGGGCATTATGCCCACAATTTTACAAATCCAACGAGAGCTTGATGTTTATATTGTACTCAGTTTGATCATGAGATGGAGGACTACCCTGCACTGATAGCAAGGCTGCGCGATAAAGGGATACTCCAGCCTCCCTCGACTCAGAATTTGCAAATGATGAGGTAAACACCGTGCTCTGAAGCAGTATCATGACAGGAGATGACAAGGGCAAGCAACCTGAAGAAAGTTCTTGGGTTGGAAAGGCTCCTACAAAGGAACCAAAGTTCGATTTGGAGCGCGTGGAGACATTCATGGAAGGTAAGAAGAGCTTCACGAAGGCCTCCACTTCAGGCAGTAAAGATCAACTAGAACTAGAGATGGACCCTTCAATGCTCACTACCTTTATGGATACATGCATGAAGCTGTTGCGCAATAGCAATGTTGTGAAAGGACTACAGGAACTCGTCACTAGGTGTGTTGGGTTAGGAGAGCTGCACGTAGTTCGGAAGCTCAAAAAGCACACACTGTGAACAGGAAGGGAAATGAGATTGACTGCGCAAATCAGGGAGTATGAAATGGATCAAGTAATTCTGGATCTAGGATCGGACGCGAATTTACTGCCAAAATAGACATGGGAGCACATGGGCCTGTCCGCGTTGCAATGGTCCCCTATTCAATTTTGAATGGCGAACCAACAGAAGATCCTACCGATGGGAAGATTGCAGGGAATAACAATAGACATCGAAGGTGAGAGTGTGCTTGTAGATTTCGAAGTGATAGAGATTGTCGATGACAGTAATCCCTATCCCGTGCTACTGGGAATTGATTGGGCCACTGACATGAATGGAGTGATAAACCTAAAGAAGTGCAAAATGATTTTTGAGAAAAAGTCACTACGCGTAGTGGTACCTTTAGACCCTGCGGAAGGATCACGCTACACAGAGCCAGTGCACAACGACGAAAGTGACAATGATCTAGAATATATCTACAAGATAACCACTTGGGAACAGGATTGGGTGAATCCTACAGTAGATGGCAGGATTTCATGGGAGCGCAAAAGCTCCTGCACATCAGATTCGGATGAGGAAACAGAACGATGGCAGAACTAGTTACATGAGGTAACCATGCTCAATTGCAACATGATGGTAAGATCATTGCACTGTGTGACAACATGGGTAAGGGATTTTCCTATGTATGACGGGTTGATAGAGGTGGATGAATTCCTGAACAAATTTGAATGAGAAGTGCCAGAACAATAGTGGTTTGACGCTTTGAAATGGGCACTGCGCGCTACACCTGCAAGATGGTGGGGTACGCATAAAAGAAGTTTTGAGGACTGGTGCGGATGCAGAAGGATGATGCACCTACTATTTGGGAAACCGCATATGCGGCTAGTAGACAAGTATGACGGACGGGATGATCCATGTACACACCTCGCGAAATGGACCAAGGTTTACAGGGAAGAGCCACAACCTGAATGGGTGCATTTGTTCTTTCATACTTTGGATGTCATACCCATGAATTGGTATACTGAGATGGAGCTCCACCATGGCATGAGCGAATGGGACATCTTGTGTGAAGGATTCCTGTTAACCTTCATGTTTGAAGATCGTTGGTGGGATACTGTGGATGATGCGTTGCAAGCAGTCAAAGTAGCTATCTTCAAAATACCCGAGGAGCCAATGAAAGTGCTTCAGCTGAAATGGGTGACCCAGCTGAGCTGCACACTGGAGTGCTACAATGTAAATATTGAGGAGGATGTTGAGGATCCACGGAATATTAACATTCCAGAAACTGAAGGCTGTCACGAGGTTAGAGGATCATTGATTGAGGATCCTGACATCACCGCACCACTGAAAATGAGGTAGGTAAACATTGGGATGGAGGCAGAACCAAAGTATGCAACACTCAGTGACTATTGGGATGCTGCCATGGTGGATAAGGTCACTGAGTTACTCTGCGAATACCATGACTTATTTCCGACCAAAATTAAAAATATAAAAGGGATCATTGGCGACTTATGGATGATGAAGATCACCCTAAAACCCGACGTGACGCCGATCAAGCAGAGGCCTTATTGCTTGAATCTGAAGTACAAGGAAAAGGTCTGCATAGAATTAGACAAAATTCTCGCAGCCGGAATTATTGAGCTGGTGGAAGAATCCGACTAAGTAAGCCCTATGGTAGTACAGGAGAAAAAACAGAAGGGCGAAATAAGAATATGCATGGACCTCAGGAAGCTGAATGACGCCCGTGTACACGACCCACTCCCAACACCATTCACAGATGAAGTATTGGAAAACGTCAGCAGACAAGAAGCATATTCATTCACGGATGGGTTCTCAAGATACCACCAAATCAAAATCACGTTGGAAGACAGGCGCAAGATGACCTTCGCAACAGAATGGCGCTGCTTTCAATACACTGTTATGCCATTTGGATCAAAGAATGCGTCAGTCATCTTTTCGTGCATCGTTGTTGCCACATTCAAAGAATACATCCACAAGTTCCTGAAGGTCTATCTGGATGACTGGACTATCTTCGGATTAGTTAAACACCATGTAGCAAGTTTACGCTTGATGTTGGATACTTGCCGACGACACCAGATTGCACTAAACCTTAAGAAGTGCACATTCCTCGTTCCCTTTGGAAACCTGTTGGGACACGTGGTCTGCAAATAGGGGTTGATGGTGGACCCTGCGAAGATTGCAATAATTCTAAATTTGGAAGCATCGCGAAGTGTTAAATAGTTGCGCGCTACCTTGGGAAACACAGGATACTATAGGGAGTTCATCAAAAGCTATGCCAAAATCACCGCACCGATGGAGAAACTATTGAAAAAGGATGTCACATTCTACTGGAATGATTATTGCATGAAGAGCTTGGATGTCCTAAAGGGGAAATTGGCCTCTACTCCAATCCTGGTCTTCCCAAAATGGGATGTGGAGTTTCATGTCCATGTTGATGTATCGTGTATTGCGTTGGGAGCAATGCTCACACAAGAGGGTGGTAAGGGATTGGACCACCCTATCTCGTTTGCAAGTCATAGATTGTCTAAAGCTGAGAAGAACTATTCCACAACCGAGCACGAGGGGTTAGCAATGGTGTATGCGCTCCAAAAATACTGACACTATTTGCTAGGAGGACATTTCAAGATGTATACAGACCATTCCGCACTGAAATACTTGGTCAATAATCTTGTGTTGGGTCGGCGCATATGGAGGTGGCTCTTATTATTTCAAGAATATGACTTTGAGGTCATGGTTAAACCTAGAAGCTTGAACACAAGATTGGATCACTTGTCGCATATTGAGACGGGCGAGGAACCTACTAGTTTGGTGGAAGGATTACCTGATGCACAGCTCTTTGCGGTGCACATCGTGGATGGGAACTTTGAAGATATAATCCACTTTCTGACAACAGGGACTGTGTCAAAGGAATACTCCGTCCAACAGAAGAAGGAATTGGTGGTGCGCGCGGTGAATTTTTCTATCATCGCGGGGCACCTATACAAAATGGGAAATGATGAGATATTGCAAAGATACATACCTGAATTTGAATGAATTCAGATCCTCGTGGAAGCACATGGGGGTGTTGCAGAAGGACACTATGTAGGACGCACAACCATGCAAAATACTCTTCGTGTAGGGTTATGGTGGCCAACCCTTCACCAGGATTCTAAAGCCTACTGTAAGCCTATGATATATGTCAAAGGACCGAAAAACCATGTGAAGGGATGAGATGTCGTTGAATATGCAAATGACACTGCAGCTGTTCAAGAAATGGGCAATTGACTTTGTGGGACCTATCAAACCTCAGGGAAAGACGGGCGCGCACTACATCATCACCGTGATAGAGTACCTAACACGATGGGTGGAAGCGCAGCCAATCAAAGACTGCACGACTGCTACGATTGTGAAGTTTTTGTTCGAAAACATGTTGACCCGATTTGGTTGTCCGAAAATATTAATGAGTGATCGTAGAACACATTTCCTGAACGAAACCATCGGTGCACTCACCAAAGAATTCCATGTGTATCATCAGAAAAGTACGCCATACCACCCACAAGCCAATGGGATTGTAGAAGCCTTCAACAAAATACTGGAGATTGCGTTGACCAAAGTGTGCAACGCGCAGCGAAGCGATTGGGACCTGTGCATACCTGCAGTGCTATGGGCTTACAGAACAACGTGCAAGAAAATGATGGGACAAACACCTTTCCGGCTAGTTTATGGCATGGAAGCTGTCATGCCGATGGAATATATCGTACCTAGTTTGCGAATAACAGCGCTCATAGGGATGACGGACCGTGAAGCTCTGGAGGAAAGGCTCGCACAATTGGAAGAGCTTGAGGAAGAATGGTTCTTGGCTAGGTTTCATCAACAAGTACAAAATCATCGTGAAAAAGCATGGCACAACTGCCATATCAAGTTGCGCACCTTCAAGGTAAATGACTTAGTGTTGCTGTATGACAATAAGTTTGAAAAATTTCCAGGAAAATTCATAATCCATTGGCTGGGACCATATGTGGTTAAGGAAGTCACAGACGGAGGCGCGGTCCAACTAGTCAAACTAAATGGATAACCCTTCCCAAGAAAAGTAAATGGTAGCTGCTTGTGCAACAGATGCCAGTACAGATGTAGGGAAACAATGAAGACACAAAGGTCTCAGAAGAACGGATGCAGCAGGTTCAACAAGCACTAGCTCAGTGCACTGCAAACATTAGTACCGTTCGAGAGCAGTTGGAGGGACCTCGCACCAAGATCACCGTGCCGACAGAGCGACTCGAGGGTGAGTCACGATGTTTGTGTTGGGTGCCTGTTGGGCATGAAATCCCCCCACGGCATGATTTGGGGCTCAAAGCCCAAGTTTTGAGTTGATATTGTTGTAAAGCCCCGCGAATTGCAGGCGTGAAATGTAAGTTAGAGTCATAGGGTTGTCCGCCCTAGTTTTGAATGTAATGTCGGCCTACCCATGGTTTGCAAACCATGGGATTATATAAATAGAGTGAGGCTCTTAGTTGTAAATACATCGAATGGAGGATGGGCATGAAGGGTCTTAGAGATTAAGTCAAAGTGCGAAGTGTGTCTTGGGTCGTAGAGTAGGAAGAGGCTCTACAGCTGAGTGCACAGAGGCCTAGTAGAGTCTGCAGCCGAGTGTGCAGAGGCCTAGTAGAGTTCGCAGCTGAGTGCGTGGACCCCTGCAGCTGAGTGCGCAGGGCAGAGTCGAGTCTGTAACTAGAGAAGAGAATAATAAAAGAAATTCATTCCAAATTCTATGTATTTTTTCTTGAGTTATTACATGTTTGATATCAATTACTAATGTACTGTTTATTTACTGCATGCATTTGTATGAATGATTTATACTGCTAAGTATACTTTACACATGCAAGTAAGCTAATTTAATCAACTAATATTAGATTACTAGTAAGGACTTGGGGAATAACACTGTTCGGCCCCCGAGTAGGGTTGCGCGAAGGTAGCACCTCAGGCTGTGAGGAACGGTTAAGTGCGTGTAACGACATGCGTGCAGGGTCCAACCGTGGACCACTTGAACCCATCAAACATCTCTAGGTTGCAGAAACCTAGTTCTAGCACCCTCCCATACTACTTCGGGTGAGACCTAAGTCCGCGCTCCGCGGACTGTTGCCGAAAGCGCCAGTAGTACTGGGATTTGTTTGGCTATTTCACCTCTGAACCTAGGTCAGGCCCCAACAAGCCAACATGACCTTCACACAACCCTCACCTACTGCTCAGGTACTTTCACGCTGCTATGGTAGCGTGCCATGTAGATTCTCCAATTTACTCTAAGTGACTTGCTTATCTTATCAAACAATTATAGTTAACACTGCGTAAATAGATATTCGTAAATGCATTCAGTTATTCAATGTAATTGCATTCATTCATGTATCACATAAGCATAATAAAGGAAATTCATACATAACATATCAATATGCATCAACAAAACAAAGACATAGAAATTGCAGAATATCTCTCTTTATTAATATCTTCCAAGTGCATACAACTTCTGTCCACCCTGCACACACAGTTGTAGGGGTTCATGCACTCAACTGCGGACTTCTACCCTAGGCCTCTGCGCACTTAGATGCAGAGGCTCTACCTATGCTACGACCCAAGACTTAGACCTTTTACTTCAGAGCTACAACTCTCTTACATAATTCATCATTGTGTGTCTCCAAACTACTTAGAGCTTAGCTCTTTTTATACAATCCTATGGTCCACAAACCATGGGTAGATATCTTACAACCGACTTTACTTTACAATACTAAGGGTGGACTACCCTTTATGAAACATGATACCTTCGTGCTCCACAACCACAAAATGTGGATTATTTTCAATTTTATTATAAAATTTGACTCACACATGGACTTTTAGCCCCAAAATTGCCCTTGGGGGATCCCGATGCCAAAAATCAATCATGCCTCATGATCTACATGTGTACTTAAAGAAGCCAAGTATACATCCCCACCTTCATCTGAGGTGGTTTTCGCCTCTGCAGAAGGAGCATCATCAAATCCCTTTCCTTTGTTAGGAGCTTTAGATTTACAGTCCCTTTTGTAGTGCCCTTCCTTTTCGCATTTCCAGCACACCTTTATAGGTTTTCCTGGAGATTTAGATCTCCCTCTAGATTTAGATCTCCCACTCGATGACTTATTTTTGTTTATGTTTTAGGACTGTCCTCGTACAGACAAGGCATCACCATTCTGGCTCTCCATATTTTTCCATCTCATCTCCTCCATCAGCAAGGATGAGACTATTTCATCAAACTGCAAGGCAGTTGCATTGCTACCTATTGCAATAACTAGACTATGCCACGAATCTGGTAGAGAACACAAAAAATTGATGCACTTATCTTCATCTGAAATTTTAATATCAATAGATAATAACTGACTTACCACAGTATTAAATGTGTTTAGGTGCTCTGTGACTGAGTCTCCATCTTTCATCCTCATGTTATATAACTCTTTCTGTAGGAACAGTTTATTCACTAGAGACTTAGATTGGTATAAAGTCCCTAACTTGACCCAAAAATCCTTAGCCGTAGCTTCCCCTAATACATTCAGAAATACTAAATCTGGGACACAAAATCGTATTGTGCACTTTGCCTTCCAATCCAAATTATTCCATTCTTCATCAGACACTCCCATTGGTTTAGTACTTTGATCTACCACGATCCACTGATCATTGTCTACCAACAGATCCTCCATCTTGAGTTTCCATAACTCAAAACTCTAATCATTAAATTTCTTGATCTTTATCTTTCCACTGCTCGTCATCTTCTTTCACCACCAGAATCAATCCCACAGATCTCCCACTGAACAGAGTCTACCATAGGCCCGGGCGAAACCCCTCAGCAACAAAGGTGCCCCCTTGAAGCCAAAACAACTCTGATACCAAATGTAGGTTTTAACCCTATACAGAAATTACGCGCATACGAATTCTAAAAAACAGAAAATAAACAATGCAAGAGCATAACACATAAAACACATATACACAGATATTTTCCCCTGGATCCCAAAACTGAGACTACCAACTTGATTTTTCATTATGCTCCTTTCAATGTTACAATACATATTTATACCTGCTGAAGTATGCAATACCATGGACCAAAAACCATCGCTCCCAAAACCATGTGCGAAAAACATGCACAAAACCATAGGTAGGTCTGCCCACCTAATATAGGGTCCAAAAAAAATTCCCTGAGGCACCCCGTAGAGGGGGGCTACCACCCCCCCCCCCCCCCCCCCCTCTCAAACCCCCTAGACAGGGGGGGATTTCCCCCCCTATAATCCCCTTGTAAATTAGGGCAGCTAGTCATGGAAATATTATAACACAACCCAACAATAACAAGTACATTTACTCATCAAAAGTAAGAGAAACTTAGCTCTTATTAAACATATGAAAAATACAACCACGTTTGGGATTTCCATGTACCACCCGACCATAGATTGGGCTGAACCAAATATTTCTTTCAACCAATCACCCCTGTGTCATATTCCAAGCATGAATGTGGGATCTCATGGTATAAAACAATCCAAAAATGACTACAGGAATCCAAAGGTTAAAACACTTCCACCCTCACCATACCATGATCTTACCTAAACTGGTCCTAAGATCACAAAACCAAACCGAGATTGGATGCCTAAGAATTCCTTCACCAACCTTTGAGGAAATTTTTTATATCTACCCACCTGTCGAGGGCTTCCCAGACAAAACCATCTCCACCCCCAACCCTTGGGATTTTCCTGAGACCACCTCACCCAGATCCAAAACCTTATGACAATCCAAAGCTCAACTAAGAAAGAATCCCATCACACCATGGCTATCCGGAAATGGAAAGGTAAGGCTAAAGCCACTGTCAAAACTTGGAAAAATCCATGCCACCAACAAAAAATAAACAAAATACGCACATATATATACTATGCATGCCAAAGCTAGGAAATCATACATGCAACCTCTTACTTGCAAGTATTCCCGCTCAAGCTACTTGATCCAAATTTTCCTTGCTTGATCTTGACTTTCCTTTGCTTTAATTGTCCTTCCTTTTCTTTCTTTCTTTCCTTCTCCTCTTGTTTCTCTTCTCCTCTCTAAGACTAATTCCAAAACCGAACTAACAAAAGACTATAAAATGATGCTCCTATTTCTTTTTATTATTGATGCCTCTAATTTATTCATTTTCCATTATTTTCCTTCATTTTCCTTCTCACATGCAACCTATGACCTCTCATCTTCCTTTTCCCCTAATTTCCTTTATTTCCATAAATAAAGTACCAAAAATTGCCTTTTTTCTTTTTCAAAGCCTTTTCCATTGCATTTTCCAATTTCCCCTTAGCCATAAAGACATCAAGTGATGCCCACTAGGATATTTTTCGCAACATTCATCTTGGAATAAGTGTCCCATGACCTTGGTCTTATTTTGCCTTTATTAACTTGTATTACATGAAATTTTAACGCGGGGCTATTACAGACCCCTCCCCTTTAGGGGAACACCATCCTTAGTGTTCTATGACACCTACAACCAGCAAAACCGTTGAAACCCAAAAAAACACTGCCTATGGAGATTTATACCTAGCTCGTTGCAATATTTACAATAAAAACCCGCTCAAAAGAAAAACCATCATGAAAAAAATGACAACATGACAACCATACCGCTTATTAGAGCTTCATAACACAACTCATTGCGGTATTTACAACAGAAACCATACATAAATATGTATAAATATCATAACTCATTTGCCTGCACCAGCAAACAATGAAGGATACATAGCCCACATATGATCAACCATCTCCCAGTAACTTCATTGGGCCCAAAGTGCTTCCATTGCACTTTAACTTGCTCAATGGCTTGGTTCCCGAGCATGAGTTGGTTTCTGCTAAAATATGCACTGAGGTTCCCGCTATTATTCTCCTTCTATTTCCACTTGCAATACAAACCAATCAATATCATGATCAACATCCTTTACATATCTTTAAAGCAATGAAACATGGAAAAAACCATGGACTTTCATTGTCAGAGGCAGTGCAAGTCTATAGGCCACTGGTCCAATCCTCTCAAGGATCTCAAAAGGCCCATAATATCATGGTGCCAACTTGGCACATGACACAAGCATCAAGGAGATCTTCTTGGGATTGATGCACAAATACACATGCTCCCCAACCCAAAACTCCTTAAATTCCCTATGCTAGTCTGCGTAAATTTTCTGCTTGTTTGGTGCTGCCTTTAGATTTTGTTTGATAACCTATATTTCCTGTTCCATTTCTACCAACATATCTAATACAATAAGTACCCAGTTCACTGGATCACTCCAGCTAATGGGAGTGTTACAACTCTGCCCACACAGTTCCTCAAACAAACTCATCCTTAATGACTCATGATAACCATTGTTGTAATCAAACTCAACCAATGGAAGTTAATCTTCTCATTTCATCTGCTAATGCACGACATACATCCTCATCATATCCTCCAGAATCCTGTTGACCCTCTTTTTTTTTCCATCTGTTTGTGGATGATAAGTTGTACTGAAGGCCAACTCCTTCCCCAATCCTACAAAAATCTCCTTCCAAAACATGGAAGTGAAGTTAGCATCCCTGTCCAACACAATCTTCTTCAGAACACCATTCAATCTCACGATCTCCCTAATGAAGATATGTGTCACCTCACCAGCTGAATAAGTAATATTCATTCGAATGAAGTGAGCTACCTTGCTCAACCTATCGACCACAACAATGATAGAATCATGTTGCCTCGATGTCCTCAAAAGACCTATAATATTATCCATGGAAATGACCCCCTATTTCCATTATGGAATTAGAATAGGTTGAAGAAACCCACATGGATGTTTACACTCCACCTTCACCTGTTGATAGTCCAAACATCTAACCACAAATGATGCCACTTCCTTCTTCAGATTCGACCAATAGTATAACTTCTTCACCATTGTCAATGTCTTCTGATATCCTGGATGACCTGAGTATGGCTTGACATGGAACTCCCTTAATGGCAAGCTTCTTGAGCTCACTGTCATCTGACACATAGATCATGTCTCTAAATCTCACCAAGCCATATGTCATGAGATGATAGTCCACATCCCGATCACTTGTACCTTGTTATAACTAGTACCTAAGTTCCCTGTACCTATTATCCTATTTTCCTACCTGTAATATTTGATCCTGTAAATTTTTCTCATATGAGTTCACTATTACAACATGGTTCAACTACACTTTCTTGCTGAGAGCATATGCAACCATGTTCTCCTTTCACTTAATGTATCTAATCTCAAAGTAAAACTCCATAAGGGTGGCCAACCATCTATCTTGTCTGGCATTCAAATTCAGTTGGTCAAACAAATATATCAACCCACTGTGATTTCTCATCAATACAAATCTCATGCCAAGAAGATAATGCCTCCACATCTTCAAGGCGTGAATAATAGCTACCAACTTAAGATCATGAGTCACATATTGTTGCTCATGTTCATTCAGTTTCCTAGACCCATAGCACACCACCTGTCCCTCCTACATAAGGACTCCACCAAGCCTTCCCTTGTAACCATATGTACACACCACGAACTCTTTATCTAAATCTGCAATCTTAAGTACTAGAGCATTTGTAAACAACTACTTCAACTGCTCAAAACTTGCTGCACATTCCTTCGTCCATTAACAATTCTAACATTTTCTCTTCAGTGATGTAATAGGATATGAAATGCATGAGAAGTTCCAAATTAACCTCTTATAGTAACCTTGTAACCCCATAAATGATCTGACTTCATCTACATTTCTAGGAGATTCCCACTCCATGATAGCCCTTATTTTTTATGGGTATACTGTTATGCCTTCCTTGGAAACAACATGTCCCAAGTAATGTACCTTTGTCTTAAAGAAACTGCACTTGCTAAGCTTGGCATACAAATGATGCTCTCTTAGTAATCTCAACATTGTTTCTGAATTCTCTAAATTCTCAACATGCTCTTCCTCATTCTTAGAATATATCAAGATATCATCAAGGAATACAATAATACACTTGTCCAGATAAGGATGCAATACACTGTTCATCAAGCACATAAAAGTAGTTGATCGCCACCTTCTTCTACTGCCTGTAATCAATGCACAACCTGAGAGTACCATCCTTCTTCACTAAAAATACCAGTGCACCCCAAGGTGATACACTTGACCTAATATATCCCTTATCAAGCATTTCCTTCAACTGCAACTTCAACTCTACTAACTCTGGAGTGCTCATCCTATAAGGTTCCTTTGATGCTAGTGCTTCCCCTGATACCAACTCAATAGAAAAGTCCACTTCTTTGTCAGGAGGAAACTCTAATATCTTTGCGGAAAATGCATCCTGAAACTGTTGCAATAAGGGGTACCTCTTGAAGATTTATGCATCCTCCGCATCCTTACTCTTGTCACTGGAAATATGAACTGCAAACATCACACACCCTTTCCTACAATTGTGCTTAGCTTTCATAGATGTGACCATCCTAAATGATGTAGGCTTCTTCTTTCCCTGAAAGATTCTCTTTTCCCCATTATTAGCTAGGCACTCAATAGCCTTTTCATAGAAATATACTTTGGTCCTCGGAAGATACAACTAATCCATACCCAAAAGCATGTTATACGATCCCAATGGAAATACATTCAAATGTGTTTCTATAGGCATACCATTCAAATCAAATTCACAATCTCTTACCCAATGATGAACTCTCTTCTTAGTACCTATAGCCAACTACACCAATGAAGACTTTGCATGCACTTCTTTTCTCAAGTCATACTTATCCACCAAGTCAGGAATAACATAACTATAATTATATCCAGGATCAATCAAAATAAAAAAAACTCGATCACAAAGCTTACCTTCTGTCTCAATAATGGATGCATGATGATTTTCCTGCTTTTTTTCCACAACTACATAAATCCGAGGAATTCTATGACCAACATCCCCAACTGTCTATGCCTCCTGTGCACCATAGGTCTGAGGCCTACCACCCAAGTACAATGGAAAATCCTTCTTGTGGTGATCTTTGCCACATATCAAACACTGCAATGGTCCCCTACCATCACCTCTAGTATGCTGCTCTCTAAGCTCCGACCCATGTCCCTTCTAAACTGCATTGAACTTCTTGTAAGGAACCACATTTTCTTTCTCACCTGCATGCTGAGGCCTTCCCTGCTTCAGTGGCCACTTCCCTTTAACTTTCTCATTTCCCTTCAAGTCATTCTTAGGCTCAACTTTGTGCTTCGACTACTCATAACAATGATTCAACTTCTAGATGGCTTCCTCCAACGATATAGGCTCATCAAACTCAAGTTGGTCTCTATATGCTACTGGAAATCCACTGATGAATCTCTAAATCTTAGCCTTCTCATCCTTGAGATACGGCACATACCTCAACAGCACCAAGAACCTGCTAGTATACTCATTGTCTTTCATATAACCCATATGCAGCTCATAAAAGTCCTTAGCTTTGTCATCATAGTATCTCTAAGATAAGTAATTCTTCTTAAAGAGCCTCTTGAACTCTTCCTAAATCAAGTCTTCCTCCCGAATACCCTTGACATTCTTCACATATTCCCACCATATATCTACTTTCCCTTTAATATTGAAGGTGGCTATCTTGGATTTCATGTTCTCTTAGTAGCTATGCAATCTAAAGAATGTCTTCATCCCGAGTAACCATGCCTCTGCATCTTTTGACTTCTTCATCTCTCCATCAAATGTAAGAGGCTTCACTTTCTTGAATTATTCAAGAAAACACTCCCTCCTCCTATAAGGATGATGATGGTGATGATTGTGATGATGTCTCCTAGATGAGGAACTAGAATGATGCCCATACATACCATTCCTCCTGTCAAGTGTATCCAATGATCTGCCACCTCTAACTATGTCCCCTCTATCCAGCTTGTATCCAATGTGATATCTTCTACCATAGGCTCCATTAGTTTTCTCTTCCTGCTCTTGATTAATCCTCAACTGTCCCTCTTTCTGTGATTCCAAAAAGCTCTAAAGAATCGCTACATTGACCTCTACCTTCTTCTCCTGAACCCTTGAAAGTGTTTCCTGAGCCTCAACCAACCTATCATTTTTTTCTTTGAAACTTCTTATCTCTTCCCTCAAACTCCTCAACATATCTTCTATACCAGGAGAATACTCTTCTCCTTGCTTCCCAACTGATCTGTAAGGAGAGCCACATGAACTATAGTCTACCATTTTTCTCATCATCTTTCCTTTTCTTCTTCCTACATTTGTACCATTTTAGAGAAACCAACTAGATACCAAAATCAAATCCATACCTCTTTGATACTTAAGGGAGGCTTATCTCATCAGCAACATAAATGCACATTAGCATGTACATGTATAATCATAAGCACATCCATATAAAATCATAACAACATATCAACATAATGCATGACCATACCAATTGTATATCATGACCCCATGCATGACAACCTTAACCTTGACAACATTATACTTTACCCAAAGAGAGCGCAACCCACTCTCATACCACCCTGTAACCGACTCCTCACACATTTACCCACTTTCACTGCCTTGCTTGGGGTAAACACAAGATGAGGGTAACTATGATAAGACTCAACCTCCTATATGACCTTAAGGAAATGTAGTCAATAACTTAAAACCTTATTGAATTCCCTTAGGTGATAGAGGACCTCCAAGAGCAACCCAACCCCTCCAGGTGTCCAACCCCTGAGACAACCCTCATTTTCACTGTCTTAAAGCCTCATTCACTCCCTTTTCCAACACATGCAAGTGAATATAAGCCTCCAATCACTCCCATAGGCCTACCTTCCAATGACTGTGGAAATTTCTAGTTAGTTCTATGCTAGCGACCCCGAATTTGAAGTCACATTTTCAAGGCTATGACTCAAGCCTCTACCTAGAACTCAGCAAAACTTTGAGAAATGATAAATGGCGTAGAAACAAAGGTTGAAAACCAAAACTTGAACAAAGACTTGACCTGAACTCTCCCAACCAGGACTAATATTCCATCAAACACATGATGAACATGCAACCTACAGGTCATCAATGCATATTTTAACATAGGGATCAGGAAAATTATTGAAGGTTTAACAAGAAGGACCAATGCATTCTCACAGAAGTTTTTCTAACATCAATTAGGTCATGCATTCGATATTCATTTAGTTACAAGTAAAAACATGATGAGAGATATGACTAAGATCTGTCAAGAAACCATGCTTATAACCAACATATAACTAGATAAATAACAATGGTATAACAAACATTAAATCCACACAATAACAAGTACATTTAATCATCAAAATAAATAGAAAATTAACTCTTATTAAACATATGCAAAAGCCAACCAGGTCTGGGACTTCCACATACCACCCAACCATAGATTGGGATGAACACAATCTTTCTTTTAGCCAATCACCCCCATGCAATATTCCAAGCATGAATGTGGCATCATATGGGATAAACCAATCCAAAAACAACCAAGGGAATCCAAAGGTTAAACCACCCCTCCCTCACCATACCGTGATCTCACCTAAACTGGTCTCGATATCAAAAAACCAAACCGAGCTTGGATGCCTCAAATTTCCTTCACCATCCCTTGAGGAATTTTCCTATCTCCACCCACCTGTTGAGGGCTTCTCGGAGAAAACCATATCCACACCCAGCCCTTGGGATTTTCCTAAGACCACCTATTATGTATCTAAAACCTTCAAGAAATCCAAAGCTCAACCGAGAGAGAATCCCATCACACCATAGATATCTGGAAATGGAAAGGCAAGGCTAAAACCACTGTAAAAAAAACAAGAAAAATCCATGCCACCAATAACAAATAAACCAAATACACACATGCATATACTATGCATGCAAAAACCAGCTAGGAAATCATACATGAAACCTGTTACCTACAGGTATTCCTGCTGAATTTTCTTGATCCAACTTTTCCTTACTTGGTCCCATCTTTCCTTTTCTTTCCTTATTATTCCTTTGCTTTATTTATTTCCTTCTCCTCTTGGTGCTCTTCTCCTCTCTGAGACTAATTCCAAAATGGAACTGAAAAAACACTACAAATTGATGCTCTAATATGTTTTTATTCTTGATGCCTCTAATTTATTCATTTTCCCATTATTTTCCTTGATTTCCCTCCTCACATGCAACCTATGACCTTTCACCTTACTTTTCTTCTAATTTCCTTTATTTTCATAAATAAAGTGCCCAAAAATTCCCTTTTCCCTTTTCAAAGAATTTTCCTTTTCCTTTGCCAATTTCCCCTTAGCCATAAACACATCAAGTGGTTCCCACTAGGATATTTTTTCCAACATTCAACTTGGAATAAGTTTCCCATGAACTTGGTCTTATTTTGACTTTATTAACTCATATTACATGAAATTTTAACCCAGAGCTGTTCAACCCACAAGCGGATATTTTTGGGATTGCCTCTCCATTTGGCCAACAGGTTGAGAAGAGTTGAGTAGGTGTGATTCTTGCATGGCAAGTGGATCTACCTCAAGTATGGCTTGAGTAGGTGTGATACTTTCATAGCAAGTGGATATGTATCAAGTATAGAGAATGAATATTTTCTACCACTTGAATATTCAGGGTCAACTTGGGAAGATCAACAGACATTGGGATGGTTGTGATCTCTACCCTATATGGAAATTTTGGTATCACATGTTGACTAGATTATAGGATGGATGCTATCCTTGTTGGTAGATGGATCTCACCCAATTTTCCCTAGACAATAGGTTGGCTATGATCCTTATTGGTAGATGGATCCTATCTATTGTCATTGGATAAAGGGTTGTAGCTTGAGCTCCCCCATGATGTTAGATTCTTCTTCTTTAGATTCAATACAAGTCGAGACGAGACATGACTTAATGATGATGATGATTCTACTTCAAATGACCATATTTAATATAGGGTGTGTTGACGATGTTGGACCCTCCAACATTTAGGGGATCTCCTTGATATGAAGTCCCAAATATACCTCACGCTGTTTGGAGTAGGAGTCCAAATAGTTGGTGGTAATGTTATGCCTTGACTATAAGAACACGCAGAGTGAAGTACGGTAACTCTGGTGAGAAAAAATGTGTGACCCTGTGGAAAGTCAAGTGTGATGCATGAAGGTTTCAATGCACGAAGGGAAAATGAAGTGCACCCCTTGGAAGCCTGTAATAGTAAACAAATTAAAAGGAACACACGATCATAATGACATCACAAGCTGAAATGTAGAATAGTCCACAAGTTAAGGTGATGAATTAATACAACAACACACATTCAACCAGTAGCCAGGTGGTACTGATGGACCACCATACAAATGAGTTTCTGGTGAACTTACAAATGTATAAGTTTTTGTAACTTCAATTTACTCACTCATGACAGAATACATGTGTTGAGATACCATTCTTGACTCTGTCAAGGTTAAACTTCTTAAAGGAGTTTTCCGAGGGAGGTTCAAAGGTGAATTGAAATGAGTCCTATGTGAAGGAGATTGTACTTAAGTGTGAGGGTAATAAAATGATGAGCTTGATAAACAAGAGTCCCTCTTAAAAGGACAATAGATGAAGGTCGAGACTCTTCTTCAGTAATTTCCTTAATACTCAAAAGATCGAATGGAATTTTTTCTCCCTCAAGACCAAAATTTAAGAGTTGTGGTTGATACAAAGGAAGAGGAAGAGAAGAAGAATTCCATCAAGTAATCGGTTCAATTATCTAAGGTTCCTCATGTTGTATAACCTCAGGTTGTAAAGTATCTAAATATTGAATTAAGGTTAAATGACCTAAAGTTCTAATGTTTCAAGGGCTTCAGTTTCGAGTGTGTTAGATTCACCAACTAGTAAGGATTTAATTTCAGGTTTAGTACTTATGAGAAGTGACGATTTTGGTTGGTTAATTTCAGATGTGATGTCAGAAAGGGTAGGTTTAGAAGTACCAGTTTTGGTAGTTTACATTTTCTTATTCTTGCGATGACCAGGTGTTGCCTCTGGAGGTAAAGGAGACAATATTTGCATTCTAAGAAAATGACGAGGTTTTTGAGGGTGTTCTTCCATGATGGATTAATAAATTTTAGAAATTAGCAACACAAATAAACAAAATTGTAACTAGGAAAAATGGCTTAGCAAGTAATTGTGAACTACAATATACCATTTCTAGTACGTGCACATAATCTCCCTGAATGTTGTGATTGGTGTATCATAATGGTCCATGGACAAGGTGGTCAAATCAGTTACCTATGATGGGATAACAACCTATAGGGGACTTCTAAAATATACCTGGAGGTACATGGAAGCGCAGTCCATGGTAGTGTTATATATTGCATCTTGTATGATAGAAAGTATTCCAATATACTTTTCATATGAGGAGTGCCATCCAATATACCGGAAGGTATGTGGAGATCGATCCAATATACTTACATACGTGGAATACCGAATACCCCCAGAATGTACCGTAGACAAATAATGACACCTCCTACGTTTAACGATGTTAGAACATGTCTCTAGCCTAGACCTTTATGTGTGTTGTTAATGTTCCAAATGCTCCTTAGGTTAATTGAATAAATTTTAAATTTGATCTTCAATTAAGTTTCAATTTCAAGGCTCATGGTACAAATTCACTTGAACTTCCTATGATGCAACTAGCATGATGAAAATAACTCTTTCATTTTAATGAAGATCTATCTACGGGAAGGAATAAACAAATAATGATGCAATAATAAAATATGTAGCAAACAAGAGATTCCTAAGCAGCATGGAAAATTTTAAGGATGAAATTTTTTCGTAAAGTTTAGAAACATTGGTGAATCTCACAAGTCCATAATTTGCACTCTCTAAAATGTTTGGTGATATTTTGTAAAAATATTCAAACTTATAATAATTTTATATAGTCTATATATAAAATTTTGGTGATTTTTAAAATAAAATAATTTTATACTATAAAATTTGGGTGAATCATTTTTAAAAGAAATGTAAATTAGTGAATCTTTTTTTTGGAAAAGGCATGAAAAATTAGCCCACCTGCGAATATTAGCCCCTAAAATTTTCCTTGCTTAGTAGATCTTTCAATGTACTATTCCAATGTAATTCAAAAACCCTATATGTAATGCAAAAATGGACTTTTTTTCTTCTTAATTTCAAATGCAAGGAAAATGAAAATGAATCTAGATCATTGACCAAAATAACTCACATAGACTACAACTGTAATATGAATACTATTTTATCTAATCAACAACCAAGGCAAGTATTCAAAAACCCTAATTGTCAAGAAGAAAGAAAAAACCAAACAAATTCTCATCAAAAGGAAATCAAACCAAAATGTAAACACACTAATAGCTTTTATAGAGACAAAGACTAGTACAAAGGCTTAGGAAATATTAGTAGAAAAAATCAAAACTCAGAGCAAGGCTTGTAAACTTTAGCTCCAGCTCCAATTACTATAAATGGGACCTACAAAATAATTACAAGAAGAAAGAGAACTACAAGAAATACATAACATAGAATAATATCTCTAATCAATGAGTCAAGAGGGAATTGGAATATATAAGCATAAAAAAGACACAAGTATAGGAAAACAAAGATTTTTGTATTAATGAAATGTAGGAGAACATTACAACCCTTTTGGAGTTCTTGACTATGTAGATGTCTCCCAATGAAACTTGTCCTTCCTTATCCAAAAATTAACTTTCAATCTCAACTCAAGGATGGTAATGGATCCTTAGGTAAAAAAATAGTAGCATTAGGGCATAACTAAGAGTCTCCAAAATCCAACCCAGACTCTATGGGAGGCAGTGAATTTATAGGGTAAATAGGGTAGTTTTGGTTTTACCAATCTAGGACTTAAATCCACATATGAGGGAGGATAATCTCTAGGGATAAGAGATAAGACCTCTAGGATAGGAGTTTGATATCTCAATCAATAGTAAATGGTTAAAACCACCTTAGAAGCTTCTAGAAAGAGAATATTCATAATTATTTTTTATTTTTCCCAAAATTATAGAACCATCGCACTTGTAGCAAAGGTAAACTATGTTGGTCAGTGTAAGTGCCCAGTTATGCAACTGTTGCAGATGGCATAGAAGACCGGGTGCGATAGGCCCAAAAATGATTTTTTAAGCTGATAAACCTAAAATTCTTGGACTTTTTGGAGAAGTAATGTTTGAGGCTTTTCAAAGGGATAATGGCAAGGTGTCAAGGATGTTGATTGCTCTAGTTTCCAGGACATTTGAGTAAATTCGAAAAGATGACCTATAACACATCAAAACATTTTTGGTAATGTTGTACTTTTTTGTCTTCTTCTTCGTTGAGGCATGTATAAAAATCATCTTGACTTTCCATATCTAGCGTGTTTATTTTGTGTTGTGAATGAGAAAAATCAAAGTAAGCATCAAACTAGTATTATGATTTTTTCTAAAGACCTACCCTCCCAAGGTGATTAAGTCTAGGTTCTTACCATTAGTGATCTGTGGAACACTACCACAACACATCCAAATTTTCGTGAGTTCATTGATCTATGTAATTTTAAATGTATGTCAGCTCTCATATTAAAACGTTTAAAGAATCAACATTGGATTTCACATGACCAAAAGATATACATCGCATACTATGCAACTCACATTATTGGATCATATACCATGAACATGGAAGAATTTGCAGAAAGGGTTGTGCAGGACACATCATTCCTCCATTGGTGGATATTTTAAGAGGATGATTGAACTAAGTAGAATAAAGAGTGGCAATTCAAGCATTAGTTCATTTGGAAACATATGATAGTACATTTCCTATAGTGGCAAGTCATGGAGAAGTCCTCGACATTTCAATGTGTTATACAGTCAAATGACCTCCTTGTCAGCTCAGAGGGGAAAGACATGATGACTTAAGCAATGACCAAGTTTACGAGCCTTGTTTCCAAGCTAACGTTGCCTGTACACTAACAACTTTCTTTATAAAGCTTCTCAGCAAGCCTAACAGTGCATTAGTGACCTAAGTAACTCTACATGTTACCTCGGGGAAAATGTTAGTAAACCCTGATGAGTATTTAAGGGTCAAAGAGCTCAAAAGAATGGAAACATCATTGCTTTTACCTAAGGAAACTCTTGGAGAAACTTGGAAACCCTAACCTCACATGCTACATAAGCAGAGCTAGGGATATTGTGAAAGGGGCCAGATCATTTGAAAGGATATCTTAGTTGATTATCGAGCAGAGTCTTAGACTTGAGCATAAGAAGTTGGTAAGAAGGGAGAGAAAGAGAGGAGCTGGAGGGGTAAGGGAAGGCTGATGCAACCAATGGTTGTAATCACTCTTTTGACATTAATATGGAACTGCAGTTGTACTATCCACTCTGTGATGTTGGTACTATAATTCATTTATATGTTTATTCAATGTCTTTTAGCATGAGTGGCTTAGTTATGTGTAACTAGATGTCTTTTGTATGTTCATGCATTGATTATCAAGGTTCTATGTTGTGATTACACTTGTCTTTTCTATGTGCAGGACTTGATCTAGAGCCGACTCAGGGGACTTCCGCCTAGCTGCATTGTGCTCTCCAGCAACTCTACATGAAGGCTAGAGGTAATGAATCTGTTTCACTTGGATAGTTAGTTGTTGAACATGGACATGCATGTATCTTTGTGATAGTTGTAGATTATCTTATAGTCTACCAAGGGTCTTGGGAAGACCCTTGAGGGTTCATCTTCCATACACCATGCATTAATCCCTATAGCAGAATTGGCGACTCCACTAGGGACTACACTTTAGTTCCCAGTTTTCCCATAAAGTTCCTTGATTTCTCCTTCTTACAGACCTTCCTATACTTCTTCATTCCTTTTCTGACCACTCAGGACCTTGCAACACTCTTCTTTCATTGTTCAGCCCTGGATCTAATCCCTAGAGCCCTTTTTTGAAGTGTTTTTCCTCACTCACGTAGGTTACTTGTGTAAACAGAGCTTTATAAAGCATTGTGGCTTCACAACCAGAGCATTAGTGCCACCAGTAACTCTCTGTGGTTTCTAGCACAAAGCATTAGTCACCCATTTTTTTATAAACAACAGTGTCTGTGACCTCAAAGGGTTGGGAAACTTGCTTCTGGACTAATAAGGGATCTGTAGCTGTGTTTTGTTTGACTAATCTGTGTCCTGAACAATTTTTTTTTAAGAAAATAGCTTTCCTTCTTAAAGTTTTTATTTTCATAAAAGAAAAAAAATCAAAATTTTTTATTGTTTTCTACTTAGCTGGTTAAGTTCTGCATTATTTGGTTTCAGTAGTTATTAGTGAGCATTGAAAAGTTCTGTCGGTTATGCTAGTGTTGTACTGAATAGGATGCATGGAATGAATATTGATGTATGAATGACTCTCCCTTTGTAGAAGCAGCTTATTCATCGAAATTGAAAATTTACAAGCATTGTCTTTGCATGATTTGAGTTAGAGTCCCATAAAATCTCATACGTCAACACCCCTACCGAAGACTCTAACAAAGTACACTTAAAATATACCTAATAAAATCAATCAGAAACTCTTTCTAGAGTAAACACACATTAGTTTAGGCTAGGATCTTGGGTTAGGCAGTGTGAGTAAACTGCCCAAGATCATACACCAAAACTAGTGTCATTAAAGAGAGAAATCCTTCTGCACTCATACTACCGGGACCACTCCAGTAAAAGTGGAGCTAAATACGAGACAACATCGGACTGTAAGTGAAGGTAGCCCACCTTTTCTTACATCTCCTTTGGGTATTCTGTGTATCGGGGATCCCTTTGGGGATATCGGAGCTGAGTCGGGGACTCAGGTATCCTACCCACACAGCGTACTATCTGCGACTATGTCCCCCCCGGTAGTGTCTATGATCTGAGGTATCCTTAGTGTCCATACTTTTAAGGACTAACACAAGGTGACTGCGTCAAGCTTCCCTGGTACCTAACACAGATGGACCTACTCTGTCTTTAGTTTTTAAGAGGTTACTCATCTTCACGAGAGTAATTGACCCCTCAATCTGAGGTTCGGGTGAAGCTCTAGAGTAACTGTAACTATAAATTTTTCCAGCTCTCTCTATTATTCATTGTGACACTGGGTTTCATCTTCAATGATTGATGCTTATCAGACAGGGTCATTTCCCTCTGCTTGTTGATTGATTTACTTAGTGTACTTTTTATTTTTTAGGTGCCAGAGTGTTATCATTGAGACTTTAATAAACATCACTATAAAATTTAATGATAAAAATTATTGGCCACCATGGCTACATCCGGCCCTCGTCATCAATCTAGACGATTGTTAGGACTTCCCCCACTCACTATGGAGGATCTGTCGAGCTCCAGTGAACCAGATTCCTCATCTTCGAGAAATTAGCCTCTGAGATCTCACACAAAATCAGTTTGGACATCCAATGATTCAAGTTTACTGGAGGATTTCTTTACTAAAGGATTTCTTCGTCTATACAATCCTCCAATCATGAACCCGTTGGGCCCACTCTTGGTTACTGTTGCATCTGTACCTTCTTTTTCTTCAGTTGGAACACTTCCACCCATCCTGTCGACGACTAACAGGTCATGGGACTTTTTGGACACTTTTGGTCCCCTACCACTTCCCCAGTCGACAGTCAATACCACACCTTTGATGGCGAACCTACTATCCCATTTGTCCTAGGTTCAACCCCTATCATGACACCCTCCACGAGTGGAACCCAGTCTATTCTAGGTTCCACCCCTTTAGTGTCAAACCCTGTACC
This sequence comes from Pinus tabuliformis, assembly GCA_031772625.1. Lineage (NCBI taxonomy): Eukaryota > Viridiplantae > Streptophyta > Pinopsida > Pinales > Pinaceae > Pinus > Pinus tabuliformis. The sequence continues at coordinate 782,618,489 of CM062810.1, forward strand.
TTCGACAAGTGCTACATACAATGCTCAATATAGCACAGATAGCGTGGGTCCCTTCAACCAACAATATGGCTGGCATCCATTGTATATTTCTAACCCCCAGATTCAAGTATCTTGGGGCACTCCCAATATGCATATACCGTCCAGGAACGTAACAGTTCCCCATCCGTTTTTAGGCATGCATGGTCAGTCACTGATTGACATGAACACTCCTTATGCTAGTCAAGGACTGATGGTTAGTTCTGTGGTGAGAGGGAATCCTCAAGAAGGTCCCAATCAATCCATGGGGGCACCCTACTCACAATCTCAAATGAGTCAAGGGGGCACTACTTATCCTAGGGGAAATTCTATCCCCCAACCTAACAATCCCTATGGAAATCCACATTACAATACCATACCCCAAGGCACCTACTATACCACGCAACCTGTGTATAATATTGGGAACAACACGATGGGAGGACCACAAGGATCCTCAAGTCATATGTCATTGCCTTGGTCCGATTCAGGGGCATCACACACTCTACCATTTTTGGCAATGCTTGATATCCCCAACTTGTACAAACTTACAAATGACCCCATCTATCATAACTTACTCTAGCCACCAATCCCGCATAAAATACCGACAGACATCCCAAATTTTGAAGGGAAACAAGGGGAGGATCCAGGTACACACATCACCACCTATCATTTATGGTGTGTTTCTAACTCCATGGTGGATGATAGTATTCGGTTACGTCTTTTTCCCCACACCCTTACTGGCAACGCAGCCAAGTGGTACATCGAGATACCACGTGTGTCAGTCAATACCTTTGACGCTCTAGCGATGGAAATATTAAAGAACTTCCAGTTACCCATCTTTTATGAAACTAGGACGGAACTCCTCACTTCATTACATTAGGATACTGCCACCCACATCTTTGATCATATACATGAATGGAGATGTAGGCGGAGGTTAGTCAAAGCTCCCCTCCCAGACTATCTCTTAGCAGATTGGTTCTACAAGTCTCTACTCCCCCAAATCGCTAAGGATGTCGCCTTAAGTGGTGCGGTCACAGAAGACCAATCCATTCGTCATGCCCAACACTTAGATATGATATATTCACAGTCTGGCACTCTATACGACATAATTCCCAATGCCCCTTGCAACTCGAATGCTCCTGCTACTCAGCAACCTCGAGCGCACGTCGATGGGATTATCAACGCAACCTCTGGGGTTGCTGTAAAACAATTCAGCGGTCACATTGCCCAGATGTCAGTGGACCCCTCTGCAAAATCGAATACTCTTCCTACCACAATGATCAACTCTGTGCAGTCTACACAAAAACCTGATGGTAAGAACAAGAATAATAAGAAAAAGACCGCTCCTTCTAAAGAGAAGTCAAAAAAGTAGCAAAACCCAAAGCATAAGGTTGTTGCACCCCCTAATGATGGAAAGGATAAACCCTCCAGATTCCCTTGCAAAATCCATGCTGAAGACCACATGACCTATCGCTGCCCTGGTCTTCAGGAATGCACATATTTCATTGCTAAAAAGGACACTAGCAGGACCCCTGCAATCCTAAATAATCCTTTCCCCACTCAGCAGTAGCAACACCTTATTGAAAACAAACCCCAACCCCCACAAGGGGGCAATGGGGGTTCACAACATCCTTCAGCTGGTGAAGGACCCTCTACCGTTTACACCTTTGAAATGGTAGATCTACAAACCAGAGCCAAATCTTATGGAGCTATGGTCGCTCATGCAGAGGAACCCTCCTTAAGTCAAAACCCACTGCCACCTAACAATCTTCATATCGAAAGGTCAGTTGCTGACCTTATGATTCACCCCCCTAAAGGGGCACTTTGACACACAACACACAATACATCTGCATGTGCTTTCCAAAACTACAGCATTGTAGAAGACTTGGGGCAAGCGTCGTCAACTATGTCAGCGCTTGAAGTATTACAAACATGTCCAGCACAAAGGGAAGCTCTACTTTTGGCCATTGGTGGTATCAACCCACAAGATTCCATGCTTGTAATTTTTGACATGGAAAAGTGTAAACCTCCCCTTTCTCACCAGCTTGCATTTCAGGTGCAAATCTTTTCGAAAGGTAAAGGTATACATAGAACTTTCATTGACGAAGGTGCTTCTACATGCATAATTCTGGCTTCATGTTGGCTCGCTTTGGGTTCTCCAACCCTATCCCCACTATCAAATTCCATTAAAGCTTTCGATGGCCACACTTTCATCCCAAAAGGTTACCTAGCTAGCTACCCCATAACCTTGTATGAGAAAACGGTAACGGTGGACATCGAATTCGTAGATAGAAAGCTAGACTATAATCTCTTGTTAGGTCGCAGTTGGACTTATGCCATGACGGCCATTGTGTCTATTGTCTTTTGCATCATCCTATTTCCATTGGATGGAAAGGTAGTCACAGTGGACCAGATGTCCTTTTGCACCCCTAATTATTCCCCATTACCAAGCAACTTTTTACCCTAAGTGGGTGGTGTACCTGACTCTTACATCAGTATCGATACCGGTCTACCAAAGGGCTCTTCCCTGATGGGTTGTTTCCCTCTTCTGCTGCCAACGGTTCCACATACGGTCAAAATGGTTTCATCCATTCCTCACGAACCGACCGATCCTTGGATCCTATCAGCCCCTTCAGACATTGACACTTACAGAGAACAAATGCTGCTATCACCAGCTGAATTGGCCTACCAGGCCATTCAATCTACATCCAAATCTCCAGTCACTTTGGTCACGGCCAATGGTACCACTACCCCTCCCATAACTCCTCCTTCTTTCGATCCCCTTAATCAAATCCTACCTACGGATGAAGCCATTAAAGAGATCATGATTTTAGAAGAGCGACCTTGGGAGGACTCACACCATCGTGTTTGGATATTTGATTCAGGCATGATGCCTCTTAAAATCCTGACACTTGATGCACTTGAAATCATTTCCTCACCATATACGACTATCCAAACTTTGGACTCGGAAGGAAACATGGGAAATATTTCAAAACCATTGCTCATTGATATTTCTGTCAAGACAGGCATCGTGGAAAACATACATATTGGAGCCAATCGCAATCCTGAGGAAATTGCGAGCTTCACCTACCCTTTTAAGGACTTTCGTGATGTTTTCCCTTGGCCTTATGAGGAAATGCATGACATAAACCCTTCTATTGTCAAGCATGAGATCAAGAAGTGTCAAGCATTATTTTTATGGTATTTTTCTTGCTCGTTAATCCAAAAAAAACCTCGAGTCTCCTTCTTCGGGCTCGTTAAACTACCACGAAGAAGATCGAGCATTATTTTTATGGTATTTTTCTTGCTCGTTAATCTGAAAAACCTCGAGTCTCCTTCTTTGGGCTCGTTAAACTACCCCAAGGAAGATATGAGTGCTTTCTTTTATGGGATGTTTTCTCACTCTAAAACTGAAAAATCCCCAACTTTTTCATCATTGGGCTCGTTAAACACTTACAACGATGGTCTGAGAAAATATTTTTCGCTCTTTTTCTAGCTTATTAAACTGGAAAAAAATCACCCGAGCATTCTTTTTAGGCACTTTTTTCTCACTCATAAAACTAGAAAAAATCCTGAGTTTTTTCTTTAAGCTCGTCAAAACTTATGAAGATGATTCAAGCATTCTTTTAGGTATTTTTCTCACTCGTTAAACTAAAAAATCCTGATTTTTCGTCACTGGGCTCGTTAAAAATCTACGGCAACAATATGAGCACTTGCTTTTTTGGGACCATTTCTCGCTCTTAAATTGAAAAATCCCCGAGTTTTTCCCTTCTTCGGGCTCGTTAAATCTACGAAGAAGGAATGAGCAATTCTTTTACCTCTTTTTCCTTGCTCACTAAACTAAAAAATATACTTTGAGTTTTCTTCATTTGACTCTTTAAAATTCGATGACTGTATTGATTTTATCGTCCCATGACTCATTAAAAATTGATGACGAATATCAAGTTTAGTACATCTTATCGTACTTGTAACAAAATGAGGTCAACATCTATTGAGCATAGGTTTCTCTTTATCCGGACTCAGTATATTAACTCACAGAAAAGTAACTAATCCGGGTATACTATTAAACCTTTGTCTCACCCAGTTAACAACTATGACAAAGGGACCACCATGGATTCATTCTTTATGATCTTTTAAGACTCTCTAAATATGAAAATACCACCAAGTTATCTCATCTGGAATCATTAAATTACACAGATTTGAAGTAGAGTCACTCTTTTTACGATACTTTTCAAACTCTTAAAACATGAAAAGATCGATGAGTTTTCCTATCTGGACTTATTAAACTAATCAGATAGGGCATAGAGTCTCTATTTTTGCGGTCCTTTTCAGACTCTTAAAATATGAAAAGATCGATGAGTTTCCCCGTCTGGACTCACTAAACTAATCAGATGGGGAAAGTGGAAAATATAACTGTGTTCAATATTTGAAAGCGTGTTTTGGCAGCAACCGTTTGCTTGAAAGTGACACTCCCTCAAATAAACCTTCCTTATGATGGCCTCTCAATATGAATCTTACCATCCTATGAGTTTAGCCTATATACCCCGATGTTCTTGCATCTCTGTATCCTAACACTCTTTGGTGTTCATGATTCTAGTGATGCGTGGTTAAGATCATTTTCGTGACTTCTATTATTCAAGGGAAAACCTTTTTTCTTTTGTTTCCTCCATCAACCCATCAAGCATATTCTTTCATCATGCCCTCTATCATTTTGACCCAATGCTTAAATATTCCTCAAAAAACAAATCATTCTTGTCCCTTTTCGTGTCAATTAATGTAGGACACATTATTTCCTACCTTTCGATAGGTCTCTTCCTATCGACTTCAACACTCTATCTAGGAAGACGACCCAGAAACAATTTAGTGCCTTGGTACTTGCAGACATCCGTGGCAGGTCACCTTGTGTTTGATCAGGGGTTCTCATTATTGGCTCCTGGTTAAATGATTCTACGAGTGTTCGATGACAAAAACATTTTTCACACTCGCTGGATTGTACCATGCATCTTGAAGACCATCACGAATATTAGTGGCCTTCCTCACATCTGTTAACAATCTCCATTATTGACTAGTAATAAGACAATTTCATGCATGTTTGACATCAATGCATATATTCACATGTATCGATCTATGCTATTCGGTGAAGTGGAAATCAAGACCTTGGATAGAGCCTTGCATCACTCAACCTTGTTTCCTCTCCCAGGCTATGGTTATTGTTTTTTGGAGACAGCTCATCAGAATGATCCTATTATGACACCAGATCTTCATTGTGCTTATTGGCTGCCAGACTTGTCATATCTCTTCATTGAGAAAATCACTCTGACATAGGTACTAAGCCTCGGAATGCCCAACTTAGGACATGATTTTAGTTTTTTTATATATGTGTTGTATCAGGTTTCCCATACTGCCTGAAGCTCCGATCCTCTCTCTCTTTTTGTCAAGAAGGAACAGAATAGTTAAGTAAAGTATTTCGGCCATCATCATAGCCTCTGATCTCACACTTTAGGGGGCATCTGTTATACAGTAAAATGACCTCCTCATCAGCTCAGAGGGGAAAGACATGATGACTGAAGCAATGACCAAGTTCACAAGCCTTGTTTCCAAGCTAACGCTACCTATACACTAACAACCTGCTTTATAAAAATTCTTAGCAAGCCTAAGGGTGTGTTAGTGACTTAAGTAACTCTACTTGTTACCTCAGGGACAACATTAGTAAACCCTAATGAGGATCTAAGGGTCAAAGGAGTGGATTGACTAAGAAATATCCCTATATTCTCTCCTAAATCAACTCAAAAAAGCAAGGAAACATCAAAGTTCGACCTATTTGGGGGATTTCTAATCCTAATGGAGTATGCAAATGGGAAAGAGCTCAAAAGAATGGAAACATCATTGCTTTTACCTAAGGAAACTCATGGAGAAACTTGGCAACCCTAACCTCACATGCTACATAAGCAGAGCTAGGGCTATTGTGAAAGGGGTCATATCATTTGAAAGGATAGCTTACTTGATTTTCGAGTAGAGTCTCAGACTTGAGGATAAGAAGTTGGTAAGAAGGGAGAGAGAGAGAGGAGTTGGAGGGGTAAGGGAAGGCTGATGCAACTGATGGTTGTAATCACTCTTTTGACATTAATATAGAACTGTAGTTGTATTGTCCACTACGTGATGTTGGTACTATAATTCATTTATATGTTTATTCAATGTCTTTTAGCATGAGTGGCTTAGTTATGTGTAAATAGATTCCTTTTGTATGTTTATGCATTGATTATCAAGGTTTTACGTTGTGATTACGCTTGTCTTTTCTATATGCAAGGCTTGATCTGGAACCGGTTCAGAGGACTTCCGCCTAGCTGCATTGCGCTCTCCAACAACTATACATGAAGGCTCGTGGTAATGAATCTATTTTGCTTTGATAGTTAGTCGTTGAACATGGACATGCATGTATCTTTGTGATAGTTGTAGATAATCTTACAGTTTGCCAAGGGTCCTAGGAAGACCCTTGAGGGTTCCTTCATCTTCCATACACTGTGCATTAATCCCTATAGCACAATGCAGTTGGCACTAAGTTCCCTTGAGATTGTATATACACATTTTTACCAATTTTCAGATAGGCGGATTAGCTATCATTGTGACCTCCTTACACGTGGCATGGGGGGGTTTGGAAATGGAGTCACGAAAGGCTAAAGAATGGGATAGCCAGCTCTAGTGTTGGTCACTTCAACTTATAAATTGTTTTTCAGTCAAATCAGAGTTTCTCTCAATTGTTTGCAACCCTGATTTTCATGTCAAATTACTTGGATATGGGGTGGTCTTTTAAATGAGAATCCACCTGATGGTATTGGGATGTTACGAACTATTTTCCATCATAAACTTGGTTGGCCACTTGTGGAAAATTCCCCCAGTGTTATTGAAGCACTTTGTAATATTGTGTTTTCCTCAAAGGAATGGTAGTATATGGTAGCAGACTGTCTAGTATGGTTGCTTCAATATTCAAATACTTGTCATATGTAAATTTTCCCATATTTGATATTATTATCCCAAAATTTTGTACAGATGATAGAAACACATTATCATGTTAGAAATAGGTTAAAACATTAGAGAAAGTAGTCCTAGGTGAAACAATTTCTTGAAATATGAAAATAGATGGGAAGAAATCATAATTTCATTCACCGCACAAATTTATGACTAGTTGTGTGATTCCACGCACATGTTCTTTAGTAAACTCACACAAATGTTGGCATAAAAGACACATGCCAGTTGTTTTCTTGTTTCTAACTCTCTAGCTGGTATATTTGATGGTGCCATGTCCCACACGTCGGGAATCCTGCCTTTCCGTTGGGGGAAAAATTGACCCTAAAGCTTTTCTTTTCCCATAAAAGTGATCTACATTGAATATGGAAGGTTTTCTAGAAAAACTCATCCACTGGGGTCTATAAAAGAACAGTTAGGCTAAGGAATTCAAGGATACATTCATAGTAATATTATGCTAACAATATTGTGCAGACAAATGGAGGATTGAAAGAGAGAAGGAGACACAAGCCCATCCCTTGGGAGAGACTGAGTTACTCCCCTTGTAGCCAGTTACACAACAAGGTGAAATTACAATAAAAACTTGTTAATTACTAAAATTTCTTGCGTTTTAGTTGGGTTGTGCTTATGAAATAGTATTTTTGTGTATTTACTTTACAGAAAAAAGAATATTGTGTGTCTTTACTATTTTGTGGATTATGGATCTTACCAAGTTTCTAACTAACAATCAACCTATTGTATGTTACCAACTAACAAAGTGATTATTTTGTCTTTTCGTATGCACATAAGGGAAAGAACCACCAAAAATAGTGGTGAGTCCGTTGTGTTTATATTCTTATTTATTTCTCATTTCCTCCCATATCTTGTAGTTTTTCTTTCTCACATTTGTTTGTAGGTACCCGGTTTGTTCTCCCATATGTTGTTTTGCTAATTTTTTCCTGAAATTGGAGCTTGATTACCTACCCAAATCCACCGTGTAGGAAAAATTTCGCTTAGTGCATGACTATGCAAATTTATTTAAATAGTCATGCAGCAATGTGCGATACCGCACAGATAATCTTGTAACATTTGTGCAGTGGAGATAAAACTATGCAGTCTAACTTGGTCTCACTTGGAAGTGGATGTTTCCCTATTTGAGACCCAAATCTCCTTTATTTTTGTTTTCTGCAACACATAGAGTTAACATCCATAATTAGCAAGGATTAAATAAAAAATTACCTTAGATAGTCTAAGTAGGGGGAAATTGTACTTAGATTCTTAAGTTTTACTTAATTGGTGGTTTAATCCTAACCTAATTAGATTTTTTTTGTGCTCTTATTTTTAAACAAAATATATATTTTCTTTCAAGAAACCATATAATTATAGTTAAAACATGACACAAAAAAAGTGGTCTCACTCCAAAGGAGAATACCATCTGTTATCTTTTCCCTATGCTCTTATGAGTTATCTCTGCAAAAATAACATCACATTCTGTTTTGGGACCTAAATCCCCTCACGTCGTAAATTTTTTGTGTTATTTAAAGCAAGAGAGGAATTCTTAGTATAGGAAAATTTGTTTATCACTCACTTCTTATTTCATTTATGCTTCCAGGCTCTTTCTTTTATCATACATATCACACTTCCCACACAACACTCCTTAATTGAAAATTGAATTTAAAATCAACCCACTATCTTAATTCACCAACATTAAACCTCCACAAGAGGCACCCAAAAGAATTAAGTAGTTCAAGTAGGGCACTGGGATTAGGCATCCAAATAATGTCCCTTTTTCATTTATTTCTAAGACATAAGTCAACTAAGTAGGGAGCTTAATAAATTCTTCATAACTAGATGGAAAATATTTCCCAGGAGAAGTGATTTTGTGTCACCAGGAGGTAAAGACCAAGGCATGTTGGTTATGTTATCACTTAGTGGCTACCCACCACTTTGGTTCTGAGCCAATCACATGTTTTTCAAGGGCCAATTACTTCTTCCCCATCTGGTGAAGGTACCATAGTGACCAATCTTAGGAAAATTATCTTTCCCTACAGGTGACCATTATGGGAAGCAACGATACATGGATTGGATTTCTGCTATTACACTCTCTAATATACATCATCATATAACAAATTTTCACTAAGTACGTGAGTACAATCCACCTTATAGGCTCGATACCCCCTTTAGTGGTGGCTTGTAGAAAGGTTCCAGTGACTTATATTGAGTTGATAGGACGTGTAGGTGTCTAGGAACATTTTCTTTTTCTGTTGTGCAGATGTGTGGATTTCAAAGTACCTGACAATTTTTTATAACTTATTTATTTCATTTCTTGCATAAGTTTGGCTAGTCATTTAAATAAACATGTGTGTTTATTGGGAAAACAAACTGCATCTACCTAACATCTCCCCATACTCAACTTAATTTTCATCATTGTGAACCTTGGCCCAAAATGTCGGTCCCAAAGACTTCAAAGTATTCCTCCTATTTAAGGGGGGTTTTTCCCCCTTCCAACTCATAAAAAGGTAACCAAACACTTTCCATCTTAGTCATTGGTATCCAAATCTTATTTACTTGTAGCTTCTTTAATTCAATCCATTCTAGGGATTCCTCCTCAAATACCTTCTACCTCAGGGTCAACTCCTTTGAGAGTGCCTCCAGTCACTACCATGGTTGGACAACAACAAAATCATGTTGCTCCTACTACTTTTCCTTTTATGGCACGTTTGAACCTCCCATACCTGACTAATCTTATCAATGATCCCATTCATCATGATGCTAATTTTCCCTCTATGTTGGCCAAAATTCCTGTAGACATCCCAAAATTTGAAGCCAAACCCAGGAAAGACCCTGCTAATCACATGATGTCTTTTTATTTATGGTGTTCATCCAACACCTACACAAAATATTATGTTCACTTTCACTCAATTTAATGAATCCTCACTGGAGATTCAACCAAATAGTATGTTAACCAACCTGTCGCAACACACTCGACTTTTAATTCATTATATTTAGAGTTTTTGAACTACCATCTATTATCTATTCACCCTAGGGATTGAAATTTGTTCAAATTTCTATTAGACTATGATCGTGAACATTTTGGACCACATTCATGAGTGGAAGTGATGTTGTAATCTATGTAAAATCAAACTTGATGATTCATTTCTTCTTGATTGGTTTTCAAAATCCCTCCTCTCACCAATTTCAAAATATGTTGCATCAACCATGTCAGATACTAAAGCCAAGGCCATTACTAACTCACAACAATGCAACATGATTTACTCTTAGTCAGGTTATTTATACACTATTCTCCATGATGCACCTCAGCACCATACCCTTGAATCAACCATACCCGGAACATCTCATTCAGTTGATGGCCTCATTGGCTCAGTTGCTAACCCTGTGACTCCATTCATTCCACAGGGACAAATTATCATAGAACACCAATCTTCTGCTCCACCTAAACAACCTCATGTCACTTCCTCTTCAACTGCTACACATACCCATGGAGAGACATGCACCATTCAAACTTGCCTTTGCACATCTAATCCATATTACCATTTTCTAGGACCTCCTCAACCTCATGTATAGCCACATATAGGGGTTAATTTTTTTCATCCAAGTCCTCAAGCTTAGGATCAGTCCTTCGAGCAACTTAACTTTACGAATCCCTCTAACTCTCAAAATAGAAGATGTAATCACAATCCAAACCGACAAGGAAATAATTTTTTTCTCTAAGAGGAATGATCTCAATTCCGACCCAATGTGGATAACCATCAACCCAAAAAATTCCCTGCTCCTCCAACGATTAATAATCACCGAAGACAAAGAAGAAGACATGGAAAGTCAAGACGTAGGACCAATTTTCCTTGCACAATTTGTGCGTCCACAAAAAATTATATGCACTAGTGCCCTTAGTTACCTAAAATACATCAACACCAAGAAGCCAAGTAACATCAAACTCCCCCACCCCTCAAGATAGTCACCACCCTCAACTGTTATCTTGAATAATCCATTTCCATCTCATCGCATGGTACAAAAACAAGATACACCATCCATATCTCAAACTATGGATCCATCTTATCAAAATATTTTCATGCAATCAGATCAGCTTTTGCTACAAACCCGTAATTAGAATTACCCACCATATCCCCCCCTCATAATAAAGAGGCTCCAATCCAAGAAATAAATGTCCCACTACAAATCCCCTTCCATGACCCCATGTCTCGAATTCCTAGAATTCCTATTCGATGGACTACATATAACCCTCATGCTAGGGTTGCTCAGTAATATGAAATCATCGATGACTTGGCACAATCACCTATAGCCATGTCTTGTCTTGAATTTCTTCAATCTTTCCCTACTCAATGCAAGACATTGGTGAATACTTTGGGTGCAATTGACCCAAATTATTCGTGCTTAATGACATTTGATTTGGATAATTCTGAACCATGTATACCATCCATGGCTACTTTCCAGTTACCAATTACCATCCATGACCTTATCATCCAACATTGCATCGTAGATGAAGGTGCCTCTGCATGTGTTATGTCAACGCATGTTTTGAAGAAGTTAGGTTCTCCTAAAATCAACTCTTCAAATATTCCATTATGAGCATACAATGGAAGACCATCTAAACCACACATGGTATACCAGAATGCGCTAGTTGAACTATCCAGGAAGAATTTCTAGCAGACATTGAGGTAATTGACACCCCCTTATATAATATCTTACTAGGATGAAGTTTCATGTATGTAATGAAAGCAGTCGCTTTTTCTGTCTTTCGTGTCATGATGTTTCCCCTTGATGGATGTGTTGTCACTAATGACCAACTCACATACTATGATCCTTATTCCTCCATCAATTCCAATAATACTCTTCCCATAGTTAGGATATGCATGACTCCTTTACCTATACAAGATGTCGAACCTAGACTTTTTAAAGTGTTCTCTTTACTTGGAGTTTATCTGGATGCTCCTCCATGTATATCGTCAAACCCTCAACAATCTATGTCTACAATTTTAGAATCTAATCATTCTGAAAAATATCAAATAAGTTTCCCCTGTTCTGGCAGTTCCCACTTCTATAAAAATCACTTTTTCCACTACCATATATTGTCCCTCAAATGGCACATTGGCTCCCTCAATCTTGGAACCTCTAATTCCAATTTTCACTGACATGAATGTTACTTCATGTATTGAAAAGGCTCCCTCAGCTTTAGAGCCTTCTCCCACCATTCCTCCCCTATTATGAGTCCTCCTTACGACACTAATGGGCATCTTATCCTTCAAGTTCCTTTTCTATTTCCTATATGAGTTCGAGCAAAAAAACCCTGTAATTTCTACTCTTACACTCCCTGGTATCACCATTGAAATTCCAATGTCGTATGCATCACCTTCTGATAACCCTCTAAAACCATACGTGCATAAGGTTCTTGACTATACCAACCCACCATCACCTTCACCACCTTTGATCCATTCCACACATGAAACTAGTTCCCCAACTCCTATGACCACTAGATAAAGAAATTGGGGAAAGGCTCCTCAAAACAAGGACCCATTTCCAAATAATGGAAGTACACAAACTTCACCGCAACCATCTATCCATAATTATCATTCATGTTCCATTTCTAATGTTGTGAACACAACAAAAATTTCTATCCCGAGATACTTGTAATACGAGAGATGTTCAATTTACCTCTTGTTCCATGTGGTCCTCACCCACATGGTCGCCCACAAACTTGTAGACTGCATACCAACCACCCCTGTTCCATTTGTGGTGTATATGGTCACTATACTCACCACTATCCAGATTTACCAAGGTATCATGATGCTTTCCTCGCTCTAAGTCGACCCACACAATCCCTTCTGTGAGGCTACAATCATTTATAGGCCAAAAATACTATGAACCAAATCCTTTATATTTCTAGTTGAGACAAAGACTAGGTTCCAAAAAATGAAGGCCTATCCCCCATTCCCCCTCCTTTGACTCCTCCTCTTCTTACATTTCCAGCACTACATGAATCCTCAACATCCACTTCGATACACTCTCATACTACTAGCACCATGATTGCATCCTCTAGTAGTGGACCATCACAATCCCAATAGAATCAAAGGTAATCACCCATAGGGCTTCCTCGTATTCTGGCATCCTATCCTCCTTTGTTTATTATCCGACCTTGTTTTAGATGCGATAGGGATGGGCATACACCATAATAGTTCCCTTTGAAACACACCAGAATAGTGCACTTTGCAAATCCCTCCAACTCTCAGTATAAAGGATGTAATCACAATCTAAACCAAAAAAGAAATCAAAATGTGATCTAAGAGGGATGGTCTCAATGCCAACCCAATGTGGATAAAGATCAACCCACAAAACAACCTACTCCTCCCGTGACTAATAATCACCGAAGACAAGGAAGAGGACAGGGAAAATTTATAGACAGGACCAATTTTCCATGTGAAAATTGTCAGTCCATGGAACATTATACACACCATTTCCCTCACTTACCTAAAATATGACAACAACAAGAAGCTAGGAAACACCACACTTCTTTCCCTATGGGATAGTCATAACCCTCAGCTTCTATCTTGCATAATCCATTTCCATCTTAGGGAATGGTCCAACAATAAGGTGCACCATCCATATCTCAATCTATGGATCCATCTTATCAAAATATTTTCATGCAATCGGATCAGGTTTTTCTACAAACCTATGATCACAATTACCCACAATCTCCCCCTTGTCTTGACAAAGAGACTCTAATACCTTAAACAAATGTCCCATTACAAATCCCTCCTATTCGATGGACTACACATAACCCTCATGCTAGGGTTGGTCAGCAATATGGCATTGTTGATGACCTGGTATATTCACTTGTGACCATGTCTTGTCTTGAATTTCTTCAATATTTCCATACTTAGTGCAAAGCATTGTTGAATACTTTGGGTGTGATTGACCCCAATGATTTGTGCTTAATGACATTAGATTTGGATAATTTTGAACCACATTTACCATATGTAGTTGATTTATAATTTCTAGTTACCATCCACAACCTTATCATCCATCATTGCATTGTAGATGAAGGTGCCTCTACATGTATTATGTCAACGCATGTTTGGAAGAAGTTAGGTTCTCCTGAACTCAACTCTTCCAATATTTCATTATGAGCATATGATGGAAAACCATCTAAACCACACAAGGTATACTAGAACACTTTAGTTGAACTGGCCAAGAAGAAATTCTTAGTAGACATCGAGGTAATTGATTCCCCCTTATATTATAATATGTTATTAGCATGAAGTTTCTTGTATGCAATGAAAACAATCACTTCCTCCGTCTTTCATGTCATGACATTTCCCATTGATGGATGTGTTGTCACTATTGACCAACTCACTTCTTAATAATGAGCCTTGTTCCTCCATCAATGGCGATAATACTCTTCCCATAGTCAGGAAACACTAGACTCCTTTATAGATACAGGATGTTGGATGTGGACTTTTTAAAGAGTCTTCTTTACTTGGACTCTATCAAGATACTCCTCCCTGTACATCATCAAAACCTCGATAATCTATGTCTACAATATTGGAATACAATCATTAAAAAAATATCAAAGACATTTCCCCAATTTTGGAACCTACAATGGTGGTTCCCACTTCTATAAAAATCCCTTTTTCTGCTACCATAGATTGTCCTTCAAACAATGCAACAAATCCCTTAATATTGGAACTAACTATGATAGTTTCCATTGAAATGAGTGGTACTTCATGTATTTACAAGGCTCCCTCATCTTTAGAGCATTCTCCCACCATTTCCCCTCCTATTGTGAGTCCTTCTTACAGCACTAATTCTCCTCTCATCCTTCAAGTTCCTTTTCTACGTCCTATACTAGGTCAAGTAGAACACCCTATAATCACTACTCTTACACTCCCTGGTATGACTCTTGAAATTACAATGTGGTACATGACATATTATGAAAACCCTATAAAACCATACATGCATATGGTTCTTGACTATACCAAGCCACCTTCACCTTCGCCACCTTCAAATCATTCCCCACATGAACCTCCTTCCCCATCTCCTATGACGACTAGATGAAGGAATTGGGGAAAGGATCCTCAAACCCAAGATCCATTTCCCAATAATGGAAATACACAAAATTCAACACCACCATCTATCCATACTTGTTGTTCATTTTAAATTTATGGTGTTGTGAACACTACACAAATCTATATCATGAGATACCCACAATACAAGAGATGTTGGACTTACCTCTTGTTCCATCTGGTCCTCGTCCACATGGTCTCCTACAAATTAGCAGATTTCATACCAACCATTCCTATTCAATTTGTGGTTTATATGGTCCATTATACTCACTATTTTTCATATTTACCGAGGTATTATGACACTTTCCTCACTCTAACTCAAACCACGCAATCCATTCCATGAGGCTACAATCCTTTATAGGCCAACAATCCTATGGACGGAGTCCTTTATATTTATAGCTCAGAAGAAGACTAGGGTCCACAAAATGAAGGTCTATTCCCCACTCCCCCTCCTTTGAATCCTTCGCTTCTTACATTTCCAACACTACCCATATCCTCAACATCCACTTGGATCCCCTCTCATACTACTGGAACCATGATTACATCCTCTAGTAATGGACCAACACAATCCCATCAGAATCAAAGGCAACCACCCAAAGGGCTTCCTTTCATACTAACACCCTATCCTTCTTTTTGTATTCTCCCACCTTTTTCTAGATGCCATCAGGATGGGCATACACTAAAATAATTCCCTTTGCAATACTGCATGTCTCGCAAGGATGACCTCCCTTCTCATGCCCCCCACAAGGGTGATGATGTACTTTCTATCCTACACGAGGTCCTGCACCTTTAACAAGTAATCAGGGAAACTATCACAACCCACATTCACCATCTATAAGCCCTTGTAGACAAAATATTCATATCTGTGACCACCTACACCATCCCATGTTTATGTGTGAACCTTCACCCCAACCGATTCGTGAGTTTTGAGATTACACCCTTTTTCGAAATGGAAGAACAAAAAACCTTTATTTCTATGACAACATGCCTAATGAAGATGAAGTTTCCACCCCTTGATGATCTCTTTTATGTCTCTATTGACATATTTTAAGAGATATAATACTTCGAGTACCTTGCTCTCTAGACTAGATGACTCTCCCCCTTATTCACTGAGCCACACTAGGGTGAAACCAAGTACTTCCTCTTCATCCTTACCAAATACAACTCAAGTACCTTCTAGACTTGATTGTGGAAAGTCTCCCATGGAACATTATTATTCATTATATTTAAGTGATGATGACGATCAATCTACCTTTATCTCATCAACAATTGAATTGCCATCATTGTTATCATAGGATATGGTCATCCCTAATACCCCTTTTTAAATACCCCTCCCTCAACCATCTTCACATTAGATGAAGATATTTTGGAGGCCCCCACTACACCTGACTATCCATTAGATGACATGCATCATTCTTCCATGTTTCTAACCAACCCAATCACCCCCACTGCATGTCTAAAAGTTAGTGGACTATGGAAACTAAGGATTTTATTGCACCATGTCATGTTGATTGGTTCAAAAATATGATACCTGCTCCAGATGCTTTTGAATATGGAAATTTGGCTAACATCTTCCCTAATATTCAAGTTGATATTTCGCAAACACCTGATGTTAAGGAAAACATTATCCTCAGGGTATCTTTCTCCCTTGACAAAGTGAGTTCTTACAAAGCATTCATTTAATAATTTTGTGTTGTCTTTGGTTGGAAGTATTTAAAGGTGTCAAAACTCAACCCCTCCATATTTTATCATCACATTTATATTTGGAAAAATGTCAAACCCATTCCTAAAAATAAATGAGCCATTCACCCCACAAAATAATCAACAACTAAAGTTGAGGTCAAGAAGTTGTATTTAGATGGCCTTATTCACCCTACTGAGCACACTTCATGGTTTTCTAACCTTGTTCCCATTAGTGAAAAACAAGGTAATATATGCGTCTACATTGATGTTCGAGATCCAATGCAACCTACCCCAAAGATAATTACCCCACACAATTCATCAACCAAGTCATCAATACATGTGCAAGTCATGATGTACTTTCCCTCATGGAAGGCTTCTTCGGATATAATCAAATTCATATATGTCATGGGGACCAATATAAAACGACCTTTGCCACAGCTTGGGGCACTTTTTCCTATCATTTTATGCCCTTTGGGATCAAGAATGTTGTTGCTACCTTTTAACACACAATGTCTTATGTCTTTAACGATTTGTCCCATACCATCATTTCCTTGATGATCTTATCACTCGCTCAAAGTGTCATTGCACCCATCTTGAAAATCTTCACGCTAACTTCCTCTAGTGTTGCCAATATAATATTCAGTTGAATCCGCTTAAATGTGTATTTTATGTTCCTATTTTTCATTTGTTGGGATTTATTATTTCCCAACATGGTATTCAAGTGGACCCATTAGAAGTTCAAGCCATTCTTGAACTACCTCTACCTGAAACTCGCCTTTAGTTACAAATCCTCCAAGGAAAGGCTAATATCCGTTGTTGATTTATCATAGATTATGCAACCCAAGCACATGGATTTCTTTGCCTATTGTGCCAAAATATCCCCTTCCATTGGGATGCCATTGCCCAATAATCTCTTGAAGCACTAAAGCAAGCTCTTGTTTCTACTCCTTTAATCTCTCCTCCTAATTTTCATCACGATTTCATTTTGTATGTGTCTACTTTTTATTGGGCCATCATGAGTGTTTTAGTTCAAGAGGATAATGTTAAAATGGAACGTGTAATTTACTATATCATTTGAACCTTATTCAAGTCAGAGCTACAATATAGCCATGATGAAAAACTTGATATGGTTGTTGTATTATCTGTCCAAAAGCTTTGCCATTATATCCTTTTATACACCACAAAATTTGTTGCTAATTCAAATCCTATGCAATACATATTAGGACAATGACTACTTAGTGGAAAGTTCGTTCGATGGGTTGTTATCCTCTAAGAATACGATTCAAAATTCAGAACCCCCAAGAGTAAGAAATTTGTTTCTATTGTTGATCTTATCACCACATTTCCTAGTAGCAATACATCTCCTTCATTGAATGACCAATTTCCCGACGAACATCTTGTTCATATATCATTAGATGATCCATGGTATGTGGATATTTTGACATCTTTGTGCATCCAAAATTTTTCACCCCATCTTACCTACGACTATCATCATAGAATTCATCATCATACACCTAACTTTCTCCTCATTGTAAATACCTTATATCGTCGAGGAGGGGATACCATACTATGACGTTGCCTCTCTCATCAAGAGGAAGAGCATGTTCTTAATTATTGTCATGGAAACATATGTGGTGGCCATGTATTTGTATGTTTTAACCCCATATAGAAATTACCTTCATACGGATTCTAAAAAACAGAAAATAAACAATGGCGAGAGCATAACACATAAAAAAAATATACACGGAGATTTTCCCCTAGATCCAAAAACCGGGACTACCAGATTGATTTTTCATTATATTCCTTTCAATGTTACAATACATATATATACATACTAAAGCATCCATAAACCCCAGTCCATTAACCCTGGATTAGAACATAACCGTAGTTCCCTTGAATAGATCTACAAAATACCATGGATCGAAAACCATCACACCCAAAACCATGTGCGAAATCCATGGACAAAACCATAGGTAGGTCCACCCACCATAGGTTAGACTACTAGGGCTAGTCATGGAAAGAATATAACACAACCCAACAGCATTTGGCATGGCTACCGCCTATAAAATATTTTTTTCGACTACTTTTGGCCCACCTTGTCCAAAGATTGCATTGAAGTAGTCAAGAATTACACAAGTTGTCAAACCTTTTCATGCAAAATGCATTCACCACTAGCACCAATCCATCGTGTCATTACCGTCATACCATTTTGTAAATGGGGGATTTATTTTATGGAGTGCAACCTTGCATCTGTTGGAGGTCATAAATATGTTGTTGTGGTTGTCGATTACTTTACCAAATGGGCTGAATCCATGCCAACATTCAATTTTTCCAGTAACACAATAGCTTGGTTTTTCTTTAACCATGTCATTGCATGCTTCAGTGTCATGAAGGAACTTGTGTCCGATAATGGAAATCATTTTGAGAATGAAGTATTTGAAAAACTATTAGAATTACTCATATTCAAACATGAGTTTGATTAACCATTGTACCCATAATCAAATGGTCAAGTTGAGGCTAACTATAGTCAACAAAATTTTCAAAATTATGCTCTAATGTACTATTCATCAACACTGGTCCAATTGGAATATTATGCTTTTCTCTGTTCTATGGACATACCAAACCACCATTTAAATGGTCATGAGTTTCACCCCTTTTCATTTGGTTTATGGCATTGAATCCACCTTGCCCATTGAATGTGAAATATCAACACTACAACTTGTAGTTGAACTTCTTCCATACACCACTCTCATGGATAAAAGATTACTTACCTTGGAACATTTGGATGAAAACCAATGGACTTTTTTACAACAAAATGAAGCCATAAAGCATCATTCCAAGACTCAGTATGACCAACAACTTCATCTTTTTGTATTTTATGAAGGCTACCTCATTCTTGCCTATCACAAACCAACATTGAAAGTTGGCCCCAACAACTTTGAACCTAGATGGCATGGCCCATACATTTTCCACAAATGTCTCCCCAAGGGGGCATATGTCTTGGCCAATCATGATGAAATGTTTCTTCCCCACCAATTGAAGGAGTTGTATTTGAAAATTTTCTTCCCATGAAACTCATAGGCTCAAATTCCCACTTGTACATAGTTTCTTTCATTGCACTTTTTTTTTAGTGCTTTTCACTAGTCTTTTCTTTGCACTTATCTTGTTTCACTTGTTTCCTACATTTGACATCCTTCCATTTTGGATTTGTTGATGATGCCTGCCAAGGACCTTTTAATATAGCTTCAACTGCTTGGGATATCTACCACAACAAAGTTACCCTTTACATCATGCAATATATGCTTAATACCAACAATGAACAACTAGGTTGAATATGTCACTATCATCATTTTTTTAGTCAACACTATCCAAATCTGTATTCATTGCATAGTTGTCCATTTGGATTCTCAGATTTTGGATGCCCAACTAAATCACATCTACCATGTCTATGATCAACATCTCTTCCACCGGTAACTCCATGTATGAATCCTCTTCCACCACTTCGACACCATTACCTTCATCCACATCTATCAAAGGAACAATCAATATGTCGATTACCTAGCTAATCTTGTAATAGAGTTGCATATCTCCTTTATTGCACAAGTAGCACCATAAATCTACACGATATTTATGTGTCTTTATTGTATATACATATGTGTGTGTATACATGATATTACCATGCATCATGATGTTGCATGTACAAAGAAAATAAGCAAAGCTATGTAACCAATAAAGCATCATAAATAAAGACAATGAGTCAAATATCATTCAAACAACACATGTGCCACCAAAAAATAATAATATATGTGTGTGTATGTGTGTGCATCAATACAAAATGTTAAATTTTGTAACGATATAAAAATCCTAGGATGGAGACTCCATACACACGAAGCCCCATTGTTGGTACAGAAAATATAGGGGACTGTCACCCTAGAGTACATATATCTAGCCTATCCTTCACTCCTCTTTCTCCTCCTACGGGCAATCTATCTCACCCCATCCTCTCCCTTTTTTGCTCTTAATTCTACGATGCCTCGACCGCTACTTCCACCTAGCGTAGAAGGTCCCACCACACTGAGGGAACTCCTGCTGGAATGAGCACACATTACTCCAACTATTGATCATCGAGTAGATGTCATCTAGGGGAGCCACGTCCTCCACAATACCTCCCAATCTTCACTCCAACTTAACTGACGAATCCTATATTGTCATCCTTGAAGGAGGTTGAGATTGTCCCACGTTGTGATCATGATGTGCTTTAGTGTGTCTTTATTCCCTTGAACGCTATGTCTCCATTGCTACATCCCACGAATCATCTCACCTCAAGGGCACTAACTTTAGTGGTAGGGGAGTGATATCTATACAAGCACACAAAAACAAGTCATTCCATAAGCATATACATAAATGTGCGTAGAAAAAATACAATGTATTTAGGATAGACATGTATACCCAACTCTCCCCGTGGAAGCTCTTGAATGAAAGGAATCTCTGGATCAAACTAGAAATCCATACTAGCATACAGATAGTATTAAATCAATCATATTCATGTGCACCAAACCTCCATGAACCATGTGTCATAGATCCGCCCAACTGGTCATATTGTTGCTCGCTGCATCAAATTTTCTCATTATCGTAGTCTAGGGGTTTGTGGTCTCAAAATCGACAGTACCACACCTTACCGCACAGATGGAATATTATCCATGAAAAATGAGCATAATATCAATCTGAAACAATTCTTGGATCGACGCTCGACCCTCAACTCCCCAAGCTTGCTCTAGATTCTTTGGAGCATGAGGTCTACCCAACTATGGTCGACACCACTATACGTCGCGTGTAACACAACCAATTATCCATCACTGATATGATGTGGCGATGTTGAACGATAGATATGATAAATTATTGTTGTTGTTGCTCATAGTGTAAGCCATCAGATGACCTTTATAGGTACCACCTCATCACGAATCACATCAAGATGGTCCCCAAAAACTTTGCAGTTATCTCAACCAAGGCCCCTGCAAACTAGGCCTTAGGTCTATAACAACCCCTCTAATAAAGAGCCCTATCAGAAAATAAATGTTGGCCATATTATGCTCTAGGACCTCTTTCTCGATTTAGAATACCTGTGCATTCGAATCCCATCGACCCTCTATCTCCTCCAGAAGCACAAAAGCTTATCGTAGAAGTACATAATTAAAGAACTTGAGTAGCCTTCTCTATGCTAAACTATGACTGATGTGTCCCTGTTTCCCTGAACCCTCAGTTAGGATGATGTTTCTCTCATCATCCTAGGGCAACTCCCACCACCCAATAACCGGGATGAATTTTTGCAACCCAAAAACATTATTACTAGTCCAGACCCAAAAAACATCAAAGTTGTAAGAAAAATTAAATGTCCCAATGACACAAGTGTTTTTCATAATCTTGTACACCACATGGTTATCTGTGCTTTTCCTACACAACACCATGAGGTAAATATTCAACTAGTCACATGGCTTGACTTTCTTTTTCCACATGACTATTCACTATATAGGCATGTGCCATTGCACACCTGTTCGACTCACAAGTGTGCGATGACACACACCTATTTGTAAATTAATTGCACATTCATACTACACATCCAGGCACACACCATGTAGCTTTCTGTGGGCTTATGCACACAGTGCTACTACGTGGTTGAGATAAAATTGGGATTTTGAACTTTATAGGGCCTAAATCCCCCTAAACCTAATGAACTACTTGGATAAACATGAAAAGGTCAAGTATAAGGCTTACCTAGAAGAAGCACAAACCGAATCCTACTGTCTAAGCGCCCACAATCGCTCACAATGCTCACATTAGAGAAATTTTGAGGTCTAAGATAGGCCCCAAAACAAAAATGTACAACAAAAATCAACTTTATATGAACCAATAGGATTCAAGATGATGATCTCACCCATGGGGGATGATTCACCATTTTTTAAATAAAAAAGTAAAAAGATTAAAAAAAAAAAAAACTATTTTTTCAACTCATATTTTCAACTTACCTCCCTAAGGTTTTACTCAAATTTAAAGTGGTAGCACTCATTAGATGCATAATTTAATTCCTAATCCAAGGATATCACTTGTTTGATGGGCCCTTATACATGACAATGAGAAATACATGAAATATGTGATTGCAATCATATTTTTTCATGTGTTTCTCATTTTTCATGTAGGAGGGTCCACCAAAAGTATGCAACATGGGTAATCATTGGATGAGGAATTAAATTATGTATCCAACGAGTGATCTCACTCAAAATTTGAGTAAAATCGTAGGGATATAAGTTGAAAATTATGTGTTGAAAAAGTAGTTTTTTCCTTTTTTTTCCTCTAAAATTTGATGATGTAAGGCTAATCTTATCTTATTATTTCCACTATTATTTTATAATATTCCTTAGGAGGCCCATTTTATACCTCAACGTTTCTCTAATGTAGACTCACTAAAGTCCAATGGTAAAAGTGAATAGTAAAAAATGAGTTAACCCTTATGTATAGTCAGTTGACCCAAATTTTGACTAGCCCATTTGATCGAACCATAGATACAAATCCAACAAGGTCAACGTCATTGGATTCCTTGCAACAAACTCTTCATCATAGCATATTTTTTTCAATTTTTAGATACTTTCATCTTGGATCTATTTTCATCATGTGCCCATATAGGTGCACGCATTTTTGCATACCACTTTTGCATCTACCTTATTCAAGTCATATTATGATAGAGCACTCTCATTTGTGGTACTCTTAGTTACTTATATGTAGATTTTACACATAATACCCCATGTCACCTCTCACACAATTAAAGGCTTCAATTGTCTCATTAGGTATGATGAAGCAAACTGGCATATAGACCCTTTGTGTCCCTCCTTAGATGCATTTCATTCTTTCCTTTTATCCTTATGGAACTAAGCACTTACATTTTCCGCAGTTCATTGTGATTCCTCCTCTACCATGATTTCCAATCGCAAGAAATAGATATGTATTTATCTACCCAAAATGGTTGTTCAAGTAGAACACTTTAATCATTAGGAAACCATGTTGGAATTCTCTATAGGCTTTGGAATCTATATAGTCTTTCTTCTCTCTCATCTCTGCCTTTTCTTACCTACCTTAGACTCCCTTTCATTTGATTTCCTTAGAATTTGAATCATGAAGTTTAAAACGACTTTCCATCCCCCCTATGACTATAAGCCCTTCATTTTTCCTTTTTTATTCATCCATCTCCCCCCCAGAAGACACCTCAAGGGACCCTCTCCTTCCCTTGATTTGATCCTGATAATACATTTCTACACTGACAACAGTCTCATGTCTCTTTGTTTCGAGCATTAGCATTGAGTCACATGTGTAGGTTTGACTATATCTTGTTGTTAATACCAGTCATGTGTGTTTGAATTTTATTATCCTTGTCCCCCCAATACCCCTTGTCATTTCTCTATTTATGTCACCTATCATAGGATTTACATCAATCGTCGTTAATCTTGATCTCCCATTGTTTGAAAGTTATGGTCCTCAGCACACTAGTACCCCCGTGAAACCCTTTTTACCATTTCATCGTGTCGATATCCTTGGTGTCATCCAGAGCACCATCCCTCTTTCATCATTCAAATGGTCCTTGTCATTACCATTAGTGTCCATCATCATTGTATATGATCTGTTCAAAGGAATTCATTCCAATTGATGAAATGATCTCATCCACCATTTGTAAAAGTCCCTATGTTAGTAAAATTCCTGATTACTCTCTTAATTTATGTACATCCTTTATGAGATGTTTACTTATGTTGACATCAACATTTATTATCCAAAAGTTTTGACATCTCAAAGAATGTTTGTGCCGTGGTTATTCATTCCCTTATCATGGTTTTCCTTGGGGCATACTAGGAAAGACATTAGTGCTCCTAGATCCATCAGGATTACCACATGTTCAAATTCAACTCAGCTTATT
Source organism: Pinus tabuliformis (assembly GCA_031772625.1). Taxonomy (NCBI): domain Eukaryota; kingdom Viridiplantae; phylum Streptophyta; class Pinopsida; order Pinales; family Pinaceae; genus Pinus; species Pinus tabuliformis. The sequence goes on from CM062810.1 coordinate 782,643,245, forward strand.
CACAAGGCAACAAGTTGCGCCTATTATCGATTTGATTGATTTGGATCCTTGCACCTTCAAGGTGCAAGCAACCTTGGGTCGACTTGGGAGAGACATCAATGATCCTTGATCAATCAACTCCACCCATGCTGGACTCCAACTACACTTGATCACATGGCCATGAGTTGCATTAACCCCATGAAGACTTGAATACCTCATTATACCCATTACATTTGTATCCCCCATTAATGGGGATACCAATTTTTTGTTTACCGAGCCCAATCACCACCAATGTGACTCTTTTACTAATTCAAAACTATTGGTGTTATTGGCATTGATGTCAACTGATCATGTTGATGATATTGTGTTAATGTTGATTTATATTGAATAATAGATGACTATTGTTGCAACGTTGCTTGATGATATTGTGTTAAGGTTGATCTATGTTGAATACTAGATGGTTATTGTTGCAAGGTTGTTTTGAGTGAAAAAGTTGAAAGTTATGTGAAGTGCAAAGGCTATGATATTTAATGTGAAGGTTGAAAATTGTTAAACAAATATGTTGATTGGTTATCCTTGATGTAAAAAATGGGACAAGATACATTGAGACACAAGTTGGAAAACATATGATTTTATTAAATCTGATTTGTCTCTTGTAATCATTATTGTTGAGCTATATTATTTCATATCTACTTTATATTACAAAAAAAAAAAAATAGATTTGAAAATGAAGAGACATGTTGTGAACAGTTTTAGAATACCAAGAGGCGAGGCCTCATTTCGTATTCCTACAGAGAATACAAACAGTCAAGAATCTATGCTTATAAAAGATACATTGTTCAATGAGAAAAGAACTTTGGGTGTTAAGCAGTTTGTATGAGAGGATTCATGATCAGCTTTCTGGTAAGGAGAAGGAGAGAAAAGTAGAAGAATAAGAACAAAATTGAAGAAGAGAAAATGAGAAACAAAGGAGAAGGAGAGAAAAGTAGAGGAATAAGAACAAAATTGAAGAAGAGAAAATGAGAAACAAACTTGAGAGAAGAAAAAAATATCAGGTAACTAGGACACTTGACTTTGTATTGTGATTGAGAGATTGCAGTCTCCTTTCAAGTTGTATCTTAATAAATAACAGGTTGTAGCTTGTTGAGGTAGGAGCCTCCCGTGGGTTGTAGCCTACAGAAAACTTTGTGGGACTTGGAGCTTCCTTGAGGTAGTCACCTCTTATAGGTTGGATCCTACAAAAATATGATGTAATAGGGAAGTAGGAGCCTGTCTTCACATCACTTTCAACCAAAATACTCATGGTTTTCTCCCTTATCGGTTTTCACATATATATAGTGTCTTCATGTGTTGTTTATTGAATGTTGTGTGAATTATCTTGAATTTTGAATAAGTATATCTACAAATGTCTCTCTCTCTAATAACTGCAAAAGGAAACCATTAATAATTGAGCATATAATAAATCATTAGTTGCATAAGAAAAAATTTAAGTTGAGAAAAACTTGAAGTCTTAAATTACTGACTCACCCCCCCTCTCACTAATTTCCAAACATATATTAATTGGTATTAGAGCAAGTTCCTTCAATATCAGTCTAACAACTGGAAGGAGGCCTAAATCAGTAGAATCGCTAGTTAGGAATGATGATCAACAAATAAATCCCCCTTGTTTATTGGTACCAACTATGCCTTCTAGAAAGTGAGAATGAAGACATATTTAATGTCTATTGGAGTAGAAGTATGGGCTCATGTGATGGTAGGGTATGAAGAAACAAAGGAAATGACTAGTGACAAAGATGCCAAACTAGAATTTATAGTGAATGCAAAAGCTATGAATGTACTTCTGAGTGGTTTAAGTTTGTCTGAATTTATTAAAGTAATGCATTATAAGATAGCTAAAGAAATTTGGGTTAAACTGGAAAATATTCATGAAGGAGATAAAAAGGTAAAGATGTCCAAACTACAAGTATATAGAATGTAGTTTGAGACTTTAAAAATGAATGAATATGATGATATTGATAAGTTATTTTTAAGAGTTGATGCAGGCATAAATGTCATGATGGGCCTAGGAGAAACAATCAAAGAAAGTGTAATAGTTCAAAAACTATTGAGGTCATTACCTTTTAAGTTCAATCCTAAGGTTTCAGTTATAGAAGAGAAAACAAAATTTGAGACTTTGGATAGGAATCAAATACTTGGTTCCTTGACAACATATAAGTTGAGAATTCCAAAAGGGAAGTCAGTCACTAGAGATGCAGTTTTCAAGGCATACACACCTATAGAAGAAAATGAATGTTCATGCTTAGGTTTTGATGAAGAAGAAGCCAAATTTATCAGAAGGTTGAAGAAAGGTACATGTAAGTATAAAGGAAAACTTCCATTTAAGTGTTTTAGTTGTGAAAGATGTAGGTTTTAATCCCATATAGAAATTACCTGAATACGAATTCTAAAAAAACAGAAAATAAACAATGGTGAGAGCATAAAACATAAAATAGATATACACAGAGATTTTCCCCTAGATCCCAAAACCGAAACTACCAGATTGAATTTTCATTATATTCCTTTCAATGTTACAATACATATATACTTTTCTAAGCATCCATAAACCCCAATCCTTTAACCGTGGATTAGAACATAACTTTAGTTCCCTTGACCGGATCTATAAAATGCCATGGACAGAAAATCATCATGCCCAAAACCATGTATGAAATCCATGCAAAAAACCATGGGTGGGTCTGCCCACCTAATATAGGGTCCAAATAATTTCCCAGGGCGTTGCCCTAGACCTTGTACAGGAGGGCTATTGTCACCCTACGTACCCCCCGACAAAGGGGGCAACCTCCCCCCTTGTGACCCCCCTACTGCGCTCGATGCAACGTACAAGGGGGGCTACTTCCCCCCCCTATGACCCCCCCGTGTGTGGGGTAGCCATGGAAAGAATATAACACACACCCAACATTCTCCCACTTGTTTTTCTCTTTTCACAAGGGGCCATAGGAGAGCTTAGTCATTGATTTAGCCCTACAATGCCCATTGTTTCTCTACACCAAGAGAACTTCTCAGTGCTCACATAAGTTGTCAATGCATCTGCAGTCTTCTTCAAAGTGTCCACCTTTACCAGCAACACCTTTTTTTCCTCAACCATATCCCTCACAAAGTGATACTGAACATCAATGTGCTTTGTATTTTAATGATAAATAGGGTTCTTTGCCAAGAAAATTGTGCTCTGGCTATCACACTCTATCCTTATAGCTTGTTGTACTAACCCCATACTTGAACGCAATCTATACAACTAAACTTGTTCCTCGCTTTCATGAGTGGTTGCTATGTATTCTGTCTCTGTAGTTGAAAGTGCCACTACAGACTGTCTCTTACTCATCTAATTGACTACACCTCCAAATAGGTTAAACACATACCCACTTGTATATATTCTTTGATCCAGATCTCTAGCCTAGTCTGCATCAACAAAGTATCCAAAACTTTGTCCAATCCTAGTCTTCCTTGGTAGCACAGACCATAATCACTAGTGCCACGCAAATACCTGAAAACCCGCTTCACTGTTGTCCAATGCTTCTTCCCTAGTTTTGACATAAACCTGCTCAATACTCCCATTGCATGTGTAATGTTTGTTCCAGTACAAACGATTACATACATCATGATACTGGCTGCACTTGCTTATGGAAAATGGGACATGTCCTCTTCCTCTTCTTATGTCTTGGGACATTTTTTAACAAATAACTTTACACCTACAGGAATAGAAACCTTCACCGGTTTACTATCTTGCATATTAAACATCTGCAATATTGTCTCAACATACTTTCATTGGTTTAACCAGATCTTCCTCTTTGCCCAATCTCGTTTAATTTCCTGCCTAAAATATAGTTTGCAGCACCAAGCTATTTCATGTCGAATTTGGAGGACAATTGGGTCTTCAAATCTTGGATAATTTATTTGCCATTTCCAACCAGCAAAATATCATCCACATACAAGACTAGATAAATAACGCGGTCACCAATTAATTTAAAATACACACAGTGATCTTCCTTGCTTCTGGTGAAGCCAAGTCCCCGTATAAATGTATCAAATTTCTGATACCACATCCTTGGTGACAGTTTTAACCCATACAAAGATTTTTTTAACTTTCATACTAGTTCTTTCTTACCCTTCACCACAAAGCCTTTATGTTTCTTCATGTAGATCTCTTCTTCCAAATCTCTGTGAAGAAATTTTGTCTTCACATCCATTTGTTCTACCTCAAAATAAAAAGCAGCATCAACAGACAAAATTAATCTAATAGAAGCTACCTTTGCAACAGGAGAAAAAATATCACCAAAATCAATTCCTAACACCTGGGAATAACCTTTTGCTACCAACCGATATTTGTATTTCTCCACCTTTCCTTTTGCATTCATCTTCTTCTTAAACACCCATTTACTACCAATGGGTTTCCTTCCAGCAGACAACTCCACCAAATCCCAAGCCTTATTTTTGTGCAAAGATGTCATTTCATAAACCATGGCCTCTTTCCAGATTTTTCCATCCTCTGAATCTACTACTTCCCTCATAGTTCTGGGATCATCATCAATAATAGATAAAGAAAAATTTGAATAGAAAAAAATGGACTATACCTTTCTGGTTGCCTTCTTTCTCGAACTGATCTTCTCACAGCTGGAGTTTGTGGCTCTTCATCTTCTGATTCCTCTTCTATTATAGAGTCTGATTCTTCCTCCTTTAGCTCAAACTCTATCTTCCCAGGTTCCTTTGGTAGGACTTCATGTTTAATAACATCTTTCACCTCTCTAAACACCACATCTCAGCTCTACATAACCTTCCGTGTTTCTTGGTTCCAAAGCTTATAACATTTTCAAACAATCCTTATACCCAATAAAGATGCACCTTTCATATTTACTATCCAACTTTGCTCTCTTCTCCTTTGGAAAATTAACATATGCATCACATATAAATGCCCTCAGATGTGAAAGAGAAGGTTTCTTACCAATACATATCTCTTGTGGAGTCTTATCCTCCAAGATTGATGAAGGTGATTTGTTGACCAGGCAACATGGAGTCTCCACCGCCTTTGCCTAGAATTCTTGTCCTAACCTGACACCACTGAGCATGCTTCTTGCCTTTTCCATCAATGTCCTTTTCATTCTTTTTGCGACTCCATTTTGCTGAGGTGTGCATGGAGTAGTGTTCTATCGTGATATACCACACTTCTTACAGAACTCTTCAAATTCCTTCTTACAAAACTCTCCACTAGTATATGTCCTCAACACCTTTATATTCTTCTTTGTCTGGTACTCCACCAAAGCCTTAAATTCTTTAAACCTATCAAAGACTTCAGATTTCTTCCTGAGGAAATATATCCATGTATTCCTTGAGAAGTCATCTATAAATGATACATAGTACACAAACTTACCCAGTGATGCAACCGAAACAGGTCCAAACACATCACTGTGCACAAGTTCTAATATTTGTTTCACCCTCTTAGCACCAGAGGGGAAACTCACCCGATTCTTCTTCCCATATACACAATTTTCATATATGTCAAAATGCAGAGAGCGATTAAACATACCTTCTACCATACCATTACAATAAAGTATTCAAAGGCCCTTCTCTCTAATATGTCCAAGCCTTTGATGCCATAGCATGGCCTTTTCTCCAAAGACCACTAGATTTTCTACTCCACTTTCAGGAACCACAAAACTGTTGCACTCATCAATAACAATGCTACACTAAAGCGTGTATAGAGTTCCAATACGAACTCCCCACATCAATACCAATTCTCCCTGAATTATCTTGTAGGTATCTTTATCGAACACTATTTTTACACCTGCATCATCTAGGTTACTTACAAAAATCAAATTTATGGCCAATGTACGAATATGAAGAACACCAAAAAGTGTTCTAATCCTTCCACCTTACAAATTAAACTTGGATTTTCCACAACCAATGATTCTAGCCTTCCTATCATCCCCTAAGAATACATCACCACCATATTTCTTATACCCGTAGAACCACTCGATGCACCTGAGTCAATCAACCATGCCTCATGATCTACATGTGTACTTGAAGAATAAGAAAAGTACACATCCCCACCTTCATCTGAGGTGGTTTTCTCAAGATCTTTGGATTTACAATCCCTTTTGAAGTTCCCTTCCTTTCCGCATTTCCAGCACACCTTTACAGATTTTCCTCGAGATTTAGATCTCCCTCTAGATTTAGATCTCCCACTTGAGGACTTATTTTTTTTTCTATTCTAGGACCGCCCCCGTATAGACAAGGCATCACCATTATGTCCTTCCATATTTTTTCATCTCATCTCCTCTGAAAACAAGGATGAGACTATTTCATCAAACTACAAGGCAGTTTCATTTCTACCTATTGCAACAACTAGACTATCCCACAAATCTGGTAGAGAACACAACAATCTGATGCACTTATCTTCATTTGAAATTTTAATATCAACAGATAATAACTGGCTTACCACATTATTAAAGGTGTTCATATGCTCTGTCACCGAGTCTCCATCTTTCATCCTTAGGATATATAGTTTTTTCCTTAGGAACAGTTTATTCACCAGAGACTTAGAATGGTACAAAGTCCCTAAATTGTCCCACAAAGCCTTCACCAAAGCTTCCCTGATACATTCAGCAATACTAAATCTAAGACTCACAATCATATTGTGCTCTTTTCCTTCTGATCCAATGTTGGCTTGTTGGGGCCTGACCCAAGTTCAGGGTTAATTAGCCAAACAAATCCTTAGACTACTAGCCCTTTTGGCATCAGCTCGCAGAGCGTGGACTGAAGTCTCACTAGAAGAAGTATGGGGGGATGTTGGAACCAAGTTTCCGCACCTTGAGATGGTCATCATGATGGTTTATTCCTTCTATTCCTACCTTCACGTAGGTCACTTAGCTCTAGGGCTCGCCAGATTAGCCCTTTATTCCGCCCTTTAGTACCTTCATGAAAGGGTACGATTGACCTTCACGCAGCCTTAACCTGCGGCTTAGGTACTTTTGCGCTGCTATGGAAGCATACCGTGTAGATTCCCAAACTAGTATAAGTGTCTTACTTGTCTTATTAAACAATTATAGTTAGCACCACGTAAACAAATATCCTTAATGGCGTTCAGTTTTCCAATGTAATTGCATTCATTTGCACATCATATAAGCATTATAAATGAAATTCATACATAACATGTCAAGATGCAGTAACCGGAAACAAAGACATAGAATTTGCAGAATATTTCTCTTTATTGATATCTTCCAAGCGATTATAGACTCTATCCACCCTGTGCACACAGTTGGAGGGGTCTGCGCACTCAGCTGGGGACTTCCGCCCTAGGCCTCTGCGCACTCAGCTGCGGACTTCCACCCTAGGCCTCTGCACACTCAGTTGTAGAACCTCTACCTACGCTACGACCTGAAACTTATACTTCTTACTTCAGAGTTATGACTATCTTCTTCATTACATTGTGTGTCTAACTACTTAGAGCTTAGCTCTTTTCATACAATCCCATGGTCCACGGACCATGGGTAGATATCTTACAACCAACTTTACTTTACAAAACTATGGGCGGAAAATCCTTTATGACTTATGACACCTTCACACTCCGCGACCACAAAATGCAGAGTCTTTACAAGTTTATTACAAAATTTGACCAAAACATGGGCTTTTAGCCCCAAAACTATCCTTGGGGGATCTCGTTCCCAACAAGCCCCCAACACAAACATCATGACTTGCCCTTGAGTCACTTGGTAGGCATGAAGATCTTTGCGCGAAGCCCTTCCAGCTCGACTCGTATGACTGCAACCTCAGTCATGCACTGTGTGGCCACCTGCTTCACGTCTTCCACTATCTTCTCAATCACTACTCTTGCACTGTCAACCTGATGCTTTTGTTGCATTGCTTGCAGAGTTGCAAGCTTACCTTTGATAGATCTTGTCACTGTGTAAGCCTCATCCAGTCAGGGCTTCAGTCTTGCCTTCAGCACTGCTTCCTTGTGTAGTGCTGCGTCCACCTGTTCCTTCAGCTTGGCTAGTCTTTGTGTCAATGCGATGGCTCACGCTGTGCCCTTAACCTCACCATAGTGTTGTTGTAGCTCGCACGCTTCCGTCTGTAGCCATTGTACATTAGGGTCCTCCTGCAAGCTAGTCAGGACCTCAAATGACTACTCAAACAATTGTGTGGAGTCTGCTACTGCACTATCCACCACCGCTACTTCTTCTGTGACAGCAGTAGCCCACTATTCCTTCACTTCCGGTGAAGTTGAAGGTTGGGCCCTCAACTGCAACTCCGTAATTTGTAGATTCAACTCCAATTGAAACCATGCCATATCAGTACGAGTGTCGTGCACCCCTATGGCCAACTTACAGATGCGTACCTCGACTAGCTCCTCCTCCGAAATGGCCGACTCTAGGACCATTCCGCTTGCTTCCTCGATGACCTACATAATGCACTTGCTCTAATTAATTGCCTCTGTCTCAGTAATGATGGAAGCATTTCTCTGTAGGGCCATCTGCTCATCGTTGATCTGTTGTTCACTAATTACCTGGAGGGCACGATGCTCATGGGCCCTCAGCTTTGCAATCATTCCATCCTCCAAGAGGTGGAGTGCTTCACACGGGAGTGCTGCCAAGCTCAACACTACTCCCTTTAGGGCACTGAAAGTGGGTCTGTTAGGCTCATTCTCTGTGGTCAATGCTCCATCAGGTAGCAATATCGCACTGGAAGCCTTCGCACACAGCATCTCAGTAGCCTCTGAAGTGCCGATAGCCAGGATGGTAGACACCATGCTAGCCTGTGACATGTGGGTCTGCAGCTCCTGCAACCCTGTCTGGATAGCCCCTAGGATGATCTGCTGCTACTGTTCAAATTGTTGCAGGGTCTCTGAGGTGACATCCCTCACTGTGTCACTGATATCATGAAAGTCGCCCTCTATTAGTGTGATAGGGTCTAGTGATGTCTTGGTCGCTTTTGATTTCTTCCTGGACCCTCCTTTCTCCAGCTCCCTTGGGCACTTGATGTGGGTGGACATCTCCTGAGGGTCCGTGCCATGTTGTTCTATCTCCTCCTTTGTCTCAGGTGAAGGTGACCTCGCGCCTTTGTCAGAGCCCCACTCTATCCCACCTGTCTACTTCCCTGGCTGTTGCGCAGCCTCGCGCTCCGCCTGGGCCTTATTAGCAACCTCCTTTTTCCTCTTTTCAACTAGTTGTGCCATCTTAAGCTTGGCCTCCTCCTTCTCCTTCTGCATGGCGGACTTGCTCCCACCCACCGAAAAGTCTGTAGTAGTGCGCCATTCTACCGGCCATTGATCAAGCACTGCATCAATGGAGTCATCCATTGCCAGATAAGGAAAGTTGTACCATTTCTGCGTAGGGTCCTTCCGCGCCCTGATGGATACTCGATGGAAGTCTGCTTTAAATTCGGCGTATCCCTGTAGGTTGGCGTACACTGTAGGCAACAATCACGGTTTGTGATTGATGGGCATCTGAATGTTCATCTCCATCAAGATCCAAAAGATCTTATTGTCCCTGACTCGTTGTGCATCCTTGGTCGCCCACAGCGAAGCGTACTTCGCTATTTCTGGGAGGTCTGGCACGACCGAACGAAACTGGCTGTCCTTTGGCAGCTCCCACACTACCAGCACAATTGACATCAAGAGCCACGTGTAGTGGAACATCTTCCTAAGCCCCTCTACTTCACAGCAGCTCGCCAGGAACTCTCAGGGAAGGTAGCCCGACCAGTTGAACTGGACTCCTTCAACGCACTGTGTTGCTAGTGTGACGATAGGCATCAACACCTCATCGGCATGACACTTCCTCATCACCTTCCCCACTAAAATATATGTGGATTCCTTCACATCAGGGTCACAAATGTTGGGTATGGCGTATCTATGCGGCTTCTTCACCAGTTTAAATTTTTCTTTCATGGATTCTGCGAGAGCCTGATCGCCACCTTTTCCGCCAAATATCATGGCCGGATTTTCTCCTCTATATGGAAAGCACATTATTCAATGAATCAATCTATTTGTGATGGGTATCGTCTCCTCCAGCCACAGACACCCATCATGCACCAAGCACAACAACTACTTGATGACCAAAACTATCACCGGGGTGCAGTTGTAGTGCGACACCCAGAGCAGGTTGAGCAACCCTACCTTTTCTACTCCCTTGAGCCACCTTCGCGGCTCCAATGCAGTCATTCCCATATTTGTATCAATAATGCAGCACATTAGCTACTCGGTCGCCAGGTGTGGGAACTTCTCATGATTGGCCAAGTCCCAGTGTTCAAGTTTCAGCAGCGGCACTTGTGCTAAGCGCAGTCCATCAAAAACATTTTTTTCCGACAACAGAGGGGTTTGCTAGGGGGTCATTCTCTCACCTATGTCCTTTGGTACCTTGGTTTTTGGATTGCATGGAGGGACATACTCCGGCAACCAAGTAATAGGGTCTGTACAATGGGCTTCAACCTCCTCTACTTCAACATCCACATCCTCATCATCCATTGGGATGTCTTCAATGTCTTCCTCCTCCAGCTCCAAAATTATCGCCTTGCCTTTCTCCTATGCGGTGGGTTTCTCCTTGGTGATGCACGCACTGGTATGGAAGGATGCTTGTCCTTTTTATTCTTCACAATCTCTTTGGTTGGGGTCGGCTTCGGTCTCGGCATTCTCGGTGATTTAGGGACTTCAGTGAGCACCTCAGCGACCTCTGGAACAACTACTTCTACCTCCATCTCTCGACTTCCAACACCGATTCTTTGGTATCTCTAACTTCTGTGGGTGCCGACATAACTCTCTCTAATAGTGCTCGCGATGTCTCTAGCAAGCTTGCAAATGTTGGAGTTTCTTTGAAAGCCTCGAAGAATTCTCGGTTCATGGGTGCCTGAGAGCTCAACTACTCAAGTCTAAAAATGCCAAGTGTTTTTCGCTAGATAGCCACTTGTAATTTATAGGGCATTTTGAATTCAAATTTGATCGTTCCACCCACATTTGGTTCATTAATGCTGGATTGGAAATAGATTTTCAAGGATCTGAGCCATAAATTTCATCTTAAATGTCAGTCGCCTGCTCCATTTGGCCGCACTTCTACCGTCAAATCATGAACAATGACTTTAATCATCACTTTCGGCCAACCTGCACGATTTCTCCCTGGGTAGCGCAACTCCCTATGCGTTGCCGCCAACCCTATGACACTTCCTTGCTTCGCACTATCCTCCAATCGCATAGCTCCCCCACTCGGGCAGTGTAGTTTATAGTCCCGCAGCGCCTTTCAGCTGCCTGGATCACTAAGACTGTGCTACCTTCATCTAGTCACATGGCCGGACCACCGATGTATAGCTTCAAGCGACTGCCATTCACCTTTCCTAGCAAGGGCTCTCCATTCAATTTGACCAGTTGTACTGCTCCTCCGTCAGTAATTTCCTTAATGACATAGGGCCCCAACCAGTGCATCCTGAATTTCCATAGAAATTTATCAAACTTACTGTCATATAACAAAACCAGGTCATTTAGCTTAAAGGTGTGCAACTTAATGTGTCGATCATGCCAGGCATTTTCGCGCTGCTTTTGGACCTGTTGGTGAAATCCAGCTAGAAATCTCTCTTCCTCAAGCTCATCCAGTAGTGCGAGCTTTCCTCAAGGGCTCCACGATCTATCATACCTGTGAGTGTCATTATGCACAGACTAGGCACAATATTTTCCATAGCATTACCGCTTCAACCCCATAGACAAGCCTAAAGGGGGTTTGTCCAATCAACTTCTTACATGTCATTTAATAAGCCCATAGTATTGTATGTATGCGTAGGTCCCAATCACTTCACTGAGCATTGAAAACCTTGGTTAGCACGTTCTTTGACACTTTATTGAACGCTTCCAGTGTCCTGTTAGCCTGCGGGTGATAAGGCGTGCTCTTCTGGTGATATACCTGAAATTCCTTCGTCAGCGCGCTGATCATCTCATTCAGAAAGTGCGTACCGTGATCACTCATCAAGATATTTGGACATCCAAATCGCATCAGTACATACTCAAAGAGGAATTTTGCAGCAGTCGTGCCTGTGCAATCCTTCATAGGTTGTGCCTCCGCCCAACGAGTCAAATACTCCGTCACGGTGATAATGTACCTTGCTCCCGTCTTTCCTTGGGGCTGAATGGGTCCCACAAAATCTATCACCCATTTCTCAAAGGGTTGCAATGTCATCTATGGATTCAAAGGCATCTCATCCCTCCGCAATGGCCTGCCAATCCTTTCACACACGCCTTGCAATATGCTTTTGAGTCCCGATCGAGGGTTGGCCACCACAACCCTATGCGTAGAATATTTTGCGCAGTCACTCTTCCTGCATAATGTCCTTACGTGGTGCACCCATGAGCCTCCGCAAGGATGCTGCTTATTTGAAACTCAGGTACATATCACTACAACATCTCATCAGACCCCTTTTTTTACAGATGCCCAGCAATGATAGAGAAATCTGCCACGCGTACCAGTAATTCCTTCTTCTACTGGACAGTGTATCCTTCCGGGGCAGTCCCTGTCGTTAGGAAGTGTATTATATCTTCAAGATGACCATCCATGATGCGCACTGCAAATAGTTGTACGTCAGGCAACCCTTCTTCCAAATTAGTGGGCTCTTCCCCTATTTCGATGCACGATGGATGGTTTAGTCTCGCGTTCAATCATTTAGGCTTTACAATAACTTCAAAATCATACTCCTAGAACAATAAGAGCCACTTGCAGATTCTCCCCCCCAACACAGGCTTATTGACCAGGTACTTTAGCACAGAGTGATCTATATACATCTTAAAATGGCCACCCAACAAGTAGTGCCTAAACTTTTGGAGCACATACACCATGGCTAACCCTTTGCGCTTGGTGGTGGAATAGTTCTTCTCCGCTTTGGATAGTCTTCGGCTTGCGAAGGCGATAGGATGGTTCAAGTCTCCTCCTCCAACATATGTCAGTACTGCTCCCAGCACAATACATGACGCGTCGACATGTACATGAAACTCCTTCTTCCAATCCAGGAAGACTAGAATTAGCGCGATGACCATCTTTTCTTTCAATATATCCAAGCTCTTCTTACAATCCACATTCCAGTAGAATGTGACATCCTTTTTCATAATTTCTCCATAGGTGCAGTGATCTGGGCATAGCCTTTGACAAAAATTTTGTAATATCCAGTGTATCCTAAGGTAGTGTGTAGTTGCTTCACACTCCTCGGTTCTTCCAAGTTCAGTATCACTGCAATCTTCACGGGATCTACCATCAGTCCTTGTTTGCAAACCACATGACCCAACAGGGTCCCAAAAGGAACACAAAGCAGACACTTCTTTAGATTGAGCATGATATGGTATCTTCGACAGGTATCTAGCATCAGGTGCAAGCTTGCTACATGATGTTTTACCAACCCAAACACACTCCAATCATCAAAGTATACCTTCAAGAACTTATGAATAAATTCCTTGAACGCAGCAACAACTACGTGCGAGAAGATCGTAGGTGCATTCTTCAATCCAAATGGAATTACATTTTACTAAAAACAACCCCACTCAGTCACGAAGGTTGTTTTTCTCCTATCCTCTAGCGCAATTTTGATCTGGTGGTACCCAGAGAACCCATCAGTGAATGAATATGCTTCCTGGCCACCTACATTGTCCAAGACTTCATCCGTGAACGGAGTCGAGAAAGGATCATGTACGCAAGTGTCATTCAACTTTTTGAGATCCACACATATCCTTATTTCATCCTTCTGCTTCTTCTCCTGTACCACCATTGGGCTTACCCAGTCAGATTCTTCCACAAGCTCAATGATTCCTACCACGAGCATCTTGTCTAGCTCTAAGCGCACCTTCTCCTTATACTTTGGATTGAGACGGTAAGGTCTTTGCTTAACTAGCTTCGCATCGGGTTTCAATTTGATCTTCATCACACCTAGGTACCCGATTATCCCCTTCAAATCCATAAATTTGGTAGGGAATAAATCCTGGTACTCACGAAGAAATTCAGCAACCTTATCCACCGTCGTGTTGTCCCAGTAGTCTCCAATCTTAGCAAATTTGGGTTCTGCCTACGTACCAATGTTTACTTGTTTCATTTTCAACGGCGCAGATATATCAGGATTCTCAATTTGCGGTACTTCAACCTCGTGGTGACCTTCTATTTCTGGAATGTTAATATTTCGCGGATCCTCATCTTCTTCTTAAGTGGTCACGTTATAGCATTCGAGTGCATGACTTAGCTTAGTAGCCCACTCAGGCTGAAGCAGGTCCAAAGGATCCTGCGGTATCTTAAATATTGCTGCTTTCACCTCTTGTAGCACCTCATCAATACAGTCAAACGCATCTTCAAAACTGAATGTCATGATGAATCCTTCGTGCAAAATATCCCATTCACCTGTACATGGTGAAGCTTAGTTTCTATGTACCAATTCATCGGGACGACATCCAAGGTGTGACAAAACAAGTACACCCATTCAGGTTGGGGCCTATCTCCATAATCCTGAGCCCATTTGGCCAAATGCTTGCGTGGATCATCCTACCCATCATACTTGTCTGTCATTTACATCTTCAGCTTCCCAAAGTGTTTTCTCATCTTCCTCCTACATTCATGCCAATCATCAAAGCTTCCCTTATGTGCACCCCACCATCTTGCGTGTGTAGTGCGCAGTGCCCAGTCCAATGCCTGGAAGCACTGCTTTTCTGGTACCTCCCTCTCAAATGCATCCAGAAAGGTATCTACATCATTTAGGCCATCGTAAGTGGGCAGATTCCTTACCTCTGACAACACACAACGCAATGACCGGGTCATCATGTTACAGCTCAATGTAGTTCTGTCAGTGCTCTAGTTCTTCATCGGAGTCCGAGGTGCAGGAACTCTCACGATCCCATGTAATTCATCCATCCATGGTGGGATTCACCCAATCTTGGTCTCGCGTTGTTATCTTATAGATACGGTCCAGATTGTCCTCACTCTCATAAGCGTGGACTGGTTCAATATAGCACAATCCTTCAGCAGGATCTAGGGGTACTATTACGCGTAGCAATTTCTTCTCAAAGATCATCTTTCACTTCTTTAGGTTGATTACCCCATTCATATCAGTAGCCCAATCAATTCCCAGGAGCACAGGATAGGGGTTGTTGTCATCCACAATTTCTATTACTTCAAAGTCAGCCAGCGTGCTCACACCTTCAATATCTACAGTCACCCCCTGCAGCCGCCCCATGGGGATGATATTTTGCTAATTCACCATCCTTAGCTGAATCAGAGACCATTGCAGCATGGGTCTCCCCATCCGTTCCCAAGTCTGCTTTGGTAGGACATTCGCATCTGACCCCAGGTCCAAAATAACCTGATCCATTTCATACTCTCCTATCTACATGGTCAGCCTCATCTCCCATCCCATTCTTGTTTTATGCTTGCCAATCTTGTAACCCCTTCATAGCCTTACTATCGCGCAGTAACTTCATACAGGTCTCTAGGAAGGTTGTGAGCATAGAAGGGTCCATCTCCTGATCAGGGTTATCCTTTCTCCCTGAGGTGGAGGCCTCAGTGAAGCTCTTCTTCGCTTCCATGAAGGTTTCACGTGTGCATTCCAAATCAAACTTAGCCTCCTTCGTTGGAGCTTTGCGGACCCATGTACTGTCTTCTGGTTGTTTCCCCTTGTCATCTCCTATTGCAATTCCACTTCAGAGCACTATATTCACGTTTGGATCCTCTTCACACGGCTCAGACCTCATCATTTGTAGGTTCTGAGTCGACAGAGGTGGTAGTGCCCCTTTGTCACGTATCCTTGCTATCAGCGTAGGGCAGTCTTTTGTTTCATGATCAAACAAAGTGCAATACTTGCACGACAGAGATGTTGGGTTAGTGCAATCGCGGGCATAGTGTCCTGGTCCTCCATAATTGTAGCAGATCAACTGTCCCCGACCTCTGCCAGGTCCTCCTCTGCCTCAGCCTCATCCACGCCCTCGAAATCCTGTCCGCACCATCCCTACGCTCTGGTTAGGGGGGCGCATTTCTGCCTGAACCCTATAGGAGGGATTTCTATCCATCATTAATTCATTACTCCTGCAATTACGCTCATCATGCCCTACCGACCTAGAAAAGTTACAGAATAGTTTTTTCGGTGTCTGTACAAACTTCTGCAGCAAATGACAGTTATCCGTGGCATGTTTTCCTGCTACCTAACATATAGTGCACCACAATGCAGGCCTCACGCTTGGTCCTGGTTTGGCTTCTGGCCTCAAAGGCATCATTCCTCCTCTTGCAATATAGTTCACAAAGATCAGAAAATGGTCTTTGTCATGCCCCTGACCCTTTCATTTCAAGAACTATACCTCTTCGTGCACCTCTAGTCGAGTCGTTCTGTCGTGCTTCAAACTTTGCATCTCAAGGCAAAGATTTTTCAACTGCGCATGGATCTGCTGAACCCCCAGATTTGGATCTTGCATCAGTGTTTCATGCAGCCTCATGGCAATATCCAAGGCCTCTGCCTGAGTTGTTATCTTCTGCTGCGACAACACAACCCTTAAGTGAGGCAGGAGCAAAGCCACAAACCATTCGCAATGTTTTCCATCTGTTAAGTTCATGTTAGCCTGGCGGATCTTACACTTCAACCTCTGATCTAATTCCCAAGGTGTCTTGCCTGGTTGCATCGTGATTTCCTTGAATCCCACAATCAATTGTGCCTTAGATTTAGGCCTACTGAATTCTCTATTCAGTGCTATCTGGATGTCTTCCACTTCACCATTCGAGTTAGCATTAGATTACTTGATATACCAGGTTAGTGCGCGATCTTGCAGAGCACTAACCATTGTCACCTTCTTTATGTGATCATTTGTAATGCCCTGAGCTTCCCGTATGGCTTTCATGACGAACTAGAACTAATCCGGGTCCTCATTTACCAAGCCTTTGAATAAAGGAAGCTTCACTGAATTTTCCATACTGAACTACGATGGAGGTGGAGGTGGTACAGGTGAGGTCGCAGGAATCCTTGTCTTATTAACTGAATAGCACTTCACAGAGAAACCAATGCTACTCCCTCTTCGTCACCTTGTACAGGTGAAATCAATGGACTATATTCAGGACCCTTCTTTCCTTCGTTCCTGTAATTTTTTCTGCTTCTCATAACTTCGAACATAAAGGTAGCTACATAAATCATTTTTTGCACAATAGCATTTTAATCCAGGTATTGAAAGATTTCACATACTTACCTCACGGTCCTTTGAAAAAGCATCGCTCCGCCTCATTGTAGCTAACTGAGGTGTCGACCGCGAATTCAGTCACAAATCCTCCTATGACGTGATCGAGCCAATGATCAACAGCACATGTGATCTTGTCCTCAGATGCTTCCAATTTATGTACTAGCTCTGGGGTCCAAACAATAGGACCGTCAAGTTTCCACCTTCCTTGGCTATCTACTACTTTCGCAATCCACTTATATAGCTCAACCGGAAAGGAGCATAAAAAGATTTCATGGATATCTGTATATAGGAATCTATCCAACCGCTGTTCCTTTGTTAGTCGCGGGTTTCTTTTCTCTTGCACCGTGAATTCGTGGATCTTCCTATCCAACCAGTCTCTGACCTCTTTCTTAGTTGGATTCCATTGATACAACATCACACATCTCTTATGTAGATTCCGGTCCCGACAACGGAACCATTTGTTGGTTTGTTGGGGCCTGAATTAGGTTCAGCGTTAATTAGCCAAACAAATCCCTACACTACTAGCCCTTTCGGCATCATCCCATGGAGCACGGACTGAAGTCTCACCCGAAGCAGTATGGGGGGATGCTGGAACCAAGTTTCCACACTCTGAGATGGTTGTGATGTCAGTTTATTCCTTCTATTCCTACCTTCGCATAGGTCACTTCGCTCCAAGGCTCGCCAGACTAGCCCTTTATTCCGCCCTTCAGTACCTCTGTGAAAGGGTACGATTGACCTCCGCGCAGCCTTAACCTGCGGCTCAGGTACTTTCGCGCTGCTATGGCAGCGTACAGTGCAGATTCCCAAAATAGTCTAAGTGTCTTACTTGTCTTATTAAACAATTATAGTTAGCACTGTGTAAAAAGATATCCTTAATGACGTTCAGTTTTCCAATGTAATTGCATTCATTCACACATCATATAAGCATTATAAATTAAATTCATACATAACATGTCAAGATGAAGTAACCGGAAACAAAGACATGGAATTTGTAGAATATTTCTCTTTATTGATATCTTCCAAGAGATTACAGACTCTATCCACCCTGCGCACACAGTTGCAGGGGTCTACGCACTCAGCTGCGGACTTCCACCCTAGGCCTATGCACACTCAGTTGTAGAGCCTCTACCTACACTATAACCCAAAACTCACACTTCTCACTTCAAAGTTATGACTATCTTCTTCATTACATTGTGTGTCTAACTACATACAGCTTAGCTATTTTTATACAATCCCATGGTCCGCGGACCATGGATAGATCTCTTACAGCCGACTTTACTTTACAAAACTAAGGGCAGACAACCCTTTATAACTTATGACACCTTTTATCTCCGCGACCACAAAATGCGGAGTCTTTACAAGTTTATTACAAAATTTGACCAAAACATGGGCTTTTAGCCCCAAAACTGTCCTTGGGGGATCCCATTCCCAACATCCAACTTCTCCCAGTCTTCAGCTAACATTGTTGTTGGTTTAGAACCCCGATCTACCGCGACCCACTGATCTTTATCCACCAGTAGATCCTCCATCCTGAGTTTCCACAACTAAAAATTCTGACTATTAGATTTCTCGATCTCTATCTTTTCACTGCTCGCTATATTATTTCACCACAAGAATCGATCCCATAGATCTCCCACTGAACAAGGTCTACCATAGGCCTGAGCAAAACCCCTAAGCAGCAAAGGCATCCCCTTGAAGCCGAGACAACTCTGATACCAAATTTAGGTTTTAACCTGTATAGAAATTACCTGCATACAAATTTAAAAAAAACATAAAATAAACAATGACAAGAGAATAAAACATAAAACAAATATACACAAAGATTTTCCCCTAGATCCCAAAACTAGGACTACCAGATTGATTTTTCATTATATTCCTTTCAATGTTACAATACATATATATACTTGTCAAAGAATCCATAAACCCCAATCCATTAACCCTGGATTAGAACATAATTGTACTTCCCTTGATCGAATCTACAAAATACCATGGACATAAAATCATCATGCCCAAAACCATTTGTGAAATCCATGCATAAAACCATAGGTAGGTCTACCCACCTAATATAGTGTCCAAAAAAAAATTCCTACGGCATTGCCCCAGACCCTATGCAGGGGGGCTACTGCCCCCCTGCATACCCCTCGACAGGGGGGCAAGCCACCCCCCTTTCTATGCCTGACACAACGTACAAGGGGGCTACCACCCCCTTTGTGAACCCCCATGCGCACTCGTGGGGTAGTCGTGGAAAGAATATAACACACACCCAACAAAAGAGTGGGGAATTATGCCTTCAAATGTCCTTATAAGAAAGAAGAAAATAAACCTAGAGGGAAAGAAAAGAACAAGTCTAATAAAAATATAAAAAGAGAAAAAGTTTAAAAGGAAAAGCTTATATGCTTAAGAAGATAGTAGTGTATCTGAAATTTCCAATGAATCCTCTAGTGAAGATGGAACTAGTGAATTCATGTTGATGGCCTTGGAAGAACTTGAAAAATGTTGTTAGGAATATGAAGAAGAAGAGGAAGGTGAAGTAGATATTGAGGGGGAGTTGATTAGTGCCCTAAATGAAATAGACAAGCTTAAACAAAATAATAAAAAGCAGAAAGAGATCTTATTGAAATATGTAAAAGAAGAATCAAATTTAGAAGAAATTATCAAGTTGAAATTTGAACTTGAAGAACCAAAGAACTCAAGGAGAAAATCCAAGAGTGTGAAATAATGGAAGAAGAGGTGGTAACTCTGAAGAAGAGGCTAGAAAAGGAACAAACTGATTTGGACATGGATATTCAACATATAAAATGATCTAAAAAAATGAATGTGATATTAAATGGTCATAGATATCCACTCATGAAGGTTGGTTTAGGTTATGAAGGAGAATCCAATGAATCCAAGGTAGAGGACAAAAAGACAGTTAATTTTGTAAAAGTTGTCAAGGGATACAATGGTAGTTCACATCAATCTAAGAACACAAATTTGAGAAAATCTCCAACATCAAATGAACAACAACAAAGAAGCACTACTAGAAGAGTGTAGAAGACAAAAGGAAGGGAAAAAAAAAAAAAACTATCAAATACCATACTTCTTTATGAGAAAATATTATCAAATGTCAAGATGGTTATATCCAAAAATGTCATCCACTACTAGGTACGAAATTTTTTTCTATGGGTATTGTTACTGCTATAAAATATTTGGACATTAAACCATGTATTGCATAGCTTATGTCAACATAAATGATCTGAGGAATTCTAAAAGAAGTGAGGCTAACAGTAGATTCATAAACATCAAAACAAACATGAATCTAGACAAAAATGCATTTTATCCTCTCCTTGATATCACTAAATATTTCTATTCTCGTAACTTTGGGCACAAGCCATATGAATGTCAACTTAAAGACAATAGAGTACCATATCAGAACAATTGTTGAACAAATGAATGCATGCAGTGGAGAAAGAAGAAGGAAGAGAAGAAAGCCAATAAGCGCGACCTAATTCTATATGCTCAATATCAAAACAGTAAATGGTATGTGGACATTGGCTCCTCTAGACATATGACAGGAGATAAAAGCAAGTTTGTATCCCTAGATGAAAATAAAATAGGAAATGTCACATTTTGCAATGATGAAGCAGGAAGAATTAGAGGAAAGGGTACAATTATTCTGAATAATGCAAGAGGAAAGGCTCAGGATATATTGTTTGTAAATGGTGTAAAACATAATTTTTTTAGTGTAAGTCAAATGTGTGATAAAGGTCGTGATGTTCTCTTTAGAGCTTAGGAATGTGCAACCAGGTCAAAAAATACTGTGAATATTTTGGCTAAAGGAGTTTGAATAGAGAATAATGTATACATTTTGAAGGAATATAATGAAGAATGCTACATAAACAAACAAGATGAATATTAGAAATGGCATAGGAGATTGGGGCATCTCAATTTTGATCTCATCATCAGGCTTTGTTAGAGAGAGAAGTAAAAGATCTACCAAAAATAAAGAAGCCTCAAAACACTACTTGTAAGTCATGTCAACAGGGTATACAAACATGGACATCATTCAAAGTCAAGGATAAACTGTCAAATAGTAAAGCATTTGCAACTAGTTCATATGGATTTGTGTGGACCTTCCAGGACAGAAGAACTAGGATGAGAAAAACATTTTATGCTAATAATTGGTGATTATTCTAGATTGAAATGGGTGGCATTTAGTAGAAATAAGTCATAAGCATTTGAGAAGTTCAAAATATTCAAGGCACCACTTGAGAATTAAACAGGGTGCAAGATAAAGTGAATAAGGTCAGACAAAGGAGGTGAATTCACTTTAGATGAGTTTTATAATAGCCCTAGGTTAAAATTTAATGTAATAAAAGTTAATAAAGTTAAAATAAGACCACGTGAAATGGACATTTATTCTAAGCTGAATGTTGGGAAAAATATCCTAATGGGCATCACTTGTTGTGTTTATGGCTAAGGGGAATTGGTAAAGGCAATGGCTAAGGCTTTGGAAAGGAAAAAAGCAATTTTTGGCACATTATTTATGAAAATAATGGAAATTAGGAGAAAAGGAAGGCAAAAGGTCATAAATTGCATGTGAGGAGGAAAATGAAGGAAAATAAGGGAAAATTGAAGAAATTAGAGGCCTCATCAATAAAAATACCTCATAGCACCAGTTGGTAGCCTTTTTGTCAGTTTAGTTTTCAAATTAGACTCAGAGAGGAGAAATAAACCAAGTAAGAAAATGAAGGACAAGGAAAGTAAAGGAAAAGAAAAGGAAGGAAAGGATCAAGCAGCTTCGGCGAGAATACTTGCGGGTAACAGGTTGCATGTATGATTTCCTAATTGGTTTGACATGCATGGTATGTGCATGTATGTATTTGGCTCTTTTGATCTCATTGGCATGGACTTTTTACAGGTTTCGATAGTTGATTTTAGCCTAGCCTTTCCATTTCCGAATAGCCACGGTGTGATGGGATTGTTCTCGTTTTGAGCTTTGGATTGACGTAATATTTTGGATCTAGGTGAGCTGGTCCTAGGAAAATTCCCATAGGCCTAGGAATCCCTTGACCAGTAATGGCAGGATACATGGTAAAGCCTAAGGGTGGAGATGTGAAAATTCTTCAAGGTATTGGAGAGAAAATTTTGAGGCATCCAAGCTCAGTTTGGTTTTGTGATATTGACATCAGTTTAGGTGAGATCACGGTATGGTGAGGGTGGAGGTGGTTTAACCTCTGGATTCCCTTGGTTGTGTTTGGATTGGTTTATCCCATGAGATCCCACATTCATGCTTGGAGTATGGCATGATGGTGATTGGCTGAAAGAAAGAATTGGTTCAACCAGTCTATGGTTAGATGGAACGTGGAAGTCCTAAACATGGTTTGGTTTTGCCTATGTTAATAAAGCTAAGTTTCTCTTGCTTTTGATAAGTAAATGTACTTGTTATTATGTGGCATTCATGGTTCTTCTCTTATTGTTATTTATCTGGTTATATGTTGGTTATAAGCATGGTTTTATGACATAACTTAGTCATGGACCTTTTCATGTTTTACTTGTAAATAAATGAAAAATGAATGTAATACCTAATTGGTGTTATGACAGCTAATGTGAGAAGGTAGTAGCCCTTCTTGTTAAATCTCAGAAAATTTTTCAACCCCTTATGTTCACACTTGCACTCATGACCTGTAGGTTGCATATTTACCAAGTGCTTGACCGAATGTCAGTCCCAGTTGGGGATGGTTAGGTCAAGTCCTAGTTCCAGTTTTTCGTTTACAAGCATTGTTTCTATGTCATTTATCTTCTCTGGAAGTTTCTCTCAGTTTTGACCCTGAAAACGTGGCACAGAATTCAGAGTCACTGGCATAGAGGTGGGCTTATGGGAATGATTAGAGACCCATAGTCTCATGGAGGCCTTGGCAAGGGAGTGACTAGGGCTCTAGTTTAAGGAAAAAAGGAGTTGTCTTAGGGGTTGGACACCTGGAGGGGTTGGGTTACTCATGGAGGTCTTGTGGCACTTGAGGGAAGTCAATAAAGTCTTAAGTTATCAACTCCATTTCCTTAAGGTCACATAGGAGGTTGAGTCTTATCATAGTAGCCCCTCAACTCATGTTTACACATGAAAGCCAGTGAAAGTGGGTAGATATGAGAGGAGGCGTCGTTACAAGATGGTATTAGAGTAGGTTGTGCTCTCTTTGGGTAAAGTATTATGTTGCCAAGGTTATGGTTGTCATGCATGGGGTCTTGGCATACAGTTGGTATGTTCATGCATTATGGTGTATGTTGTTATGTTATTACATGGATATGTTTATGATTATACATGTACATGCTAATGTGGATTGATCTTGTAGATGAGATAAGCCTCTCTTCAACATCACTGAGGTATGGATTTGATTTCGGTATCTATTTGGTTTATATGACATGGTATGCTTGTAGAAAGAAGAGAATCCAAGATGAAAAGCAAAATGGTAGACTACAGTTCTCGTGACTCTCCCTACATATCAGTTTGGAAGCAAGAAGAAGAGTATTCTCCTGGTATAGAAGATACATTGAAAATCTTGAGGGCAAAGATCATAAGTTGCAAAGCAGAAAATGACAGGTTGGTTGAGGCTTAAGAAGGACTTGCAAGGGCTCAGGAGAAGCAGGTAGAGGTTAATGAAGCAATTCTTCAAAGCTTATCAAAGTTTCAAAAACAAGGATATTTGAGGATCAATCAAAAGCAGGAAGAGAAAACTAATGTATCCTATGGTAGAAGATCTTGGTCTAGATATAGATTGGATAGATGGGACACAGTTATAGGTGGAATATTAGTGGATAAACCTGATAGGAGGACTGGTATGCATGGGAATCATTCTAGTTCCTCATCCAGGAGACATCATCACAATCATTACCATCATCATCCTTATGGGAGGAGGGAGTATTTACCTGGGAATTTTAGGAAATTCAAGACTCCTACATTTGATGGAAAGATGAAGAAATCAAAATATGCACACGAATGGTTTCTTGGAATGAATAATTTCTTCAGATTTCATAGCTACTCAGAGAACATGAAATCCAAGATAGCCACCTTCAGTCTAAAAAGAAAAGTACATATCTAGTGGGAATATGTGAATAATGTCAAGGGAATTCGAGAGCAAGACTTGATTTTGGATGACTCGAGAGATTCTTCAAGAAGAAGTACCTATCGAAGAGGTACTATGATGACAGAACTAAGGATTTTTATGAGCTATAAATGGGTTCTATGACAGATGATGAGTACACTAGCAGATTCTTGGATCTATTGAGGTATGTGCCATATTTCAAGGAGGAAAAGGCTAAGATTCAGAGATTCATCAGCATATTTATATTAGCATATAGAGACTGAATTGAGTTTTATTAGCCTAGATCATTAGAGGAAGCCATCTAGAAATTGAAGCATTGTTATGAGCAGTCAAAGAGAAAAGTTGAGCCTAAACGTGACTTGAAGGGATCTGAGAAAGTAAAATGGAAATGGCCACTGAAGCGGTGAAGAACTCAAGATGTAGGTGAGAAAGAGAATGTTGCTCCTTACAAGAAGTTCAATGTAGTTGAGAAGGGACATGTGTCACGGCCTAGAGAGAAGCAGACTAGAGGTGGTGGTAGAGCACTGTTTCAGTGTTGGATATGTGGTAAAGATCATTGTAAGAAGGATTGTCCATTATACCAGGGAGGTAGGCCTCAGATCTATAATGCGTAGGAGGCGCAAATAGTTGGGGATGTTGGCCATAATATTCCTCATATTTATGCAGCCATGGACAATAGACAGACGGATCATTAGGCATCTATTTTTGAGATGGACGATAAAATTTTTGATCACGTTATTTCTATTTTGATTGATCCTAGATCTAATTATAGTTATGTTAATCCTGACCTAGTGGATAAGTGTGGCTTGAGAAAAGAAGTGCATGTAGAGTCTCGGTTGGTGTAGTTGTCTACGGGTACTAAGAAGAGAGTTCATCATTGGTAAGAGCTTGTGCATTTGAGTTGAAAGGTATTCCTACAGCGGAACATTTGAATCTACTTCCATTGGGATAGTATAGTATGCTTTTGGGTATGGACTGGTTGTTTCTTCACAAGGCCAAATTAGATTTCTATGAAAGGTCTATTGAGTGCCTGGATGATAATGGAGAGAAGAGATCTTGCAGGGAAAGAAGAAACCTACATCAGTGAGGATGGTCACAACTATGCAAGCTAAGAGCAGTTGCAGGAAAAGGCATGTAATGTTTGTCGTTCATATTTCCAGTGACAAGGGTAAGGATTTTGAGGATGCAAAAATATTCAAGAGGTACCCTATATTGCAGCAGTTTCAGGATATGTTTCCAGCAAATAGTCCAAAGTTTCCTTCGCATAGGGAAGTAGAATTTTCTATTAAGTTGGTACCAGGGATAGCACCAGCATGCACCTTATAGGATGAACACACCAGAATTAGTAGAGTTGAAATGAGCTGAAGGAAATTCTTGATAAGGGATACATTAGGACAAGTGTATCGCCTTGGGGTGCACCAATATTGTTCGTGAAGAAGAAGGTTAGTACTATCAAGTTGTGCATTGATTACAAGTAGTTGAACAAGGTGGTGATCAAGAAAAGGTACCCATTGTCGAGGATTGATGACTTGTTTGATCAGTTAAAGGGAGCAAAAATGTTCTCAAAAACTGATCTGCGATCAAGATATCATCTAGTACACATCAAAGAAGAGGACATCTACAAGACTGCCTTTAGGACCAAGTATGGGCATTATGATTTTTTTGTAGTTCCATTTGGTTTGAATAATGCTCTAGCTACTTTTATGTGTTTGATGAATAGTGTGTTATGCCCTTATCTAGAAAAGTTTTTCATTGTGTTCATTGATGACATCTTGATATATTCTAAGAATGAGGAAGAGTGTGCCGGGCATTTAGCAGCAGCGTTGATATTTCTAAGAGAGCATCATTTGTATGCTAATCTTAGCAAGTGTAGTTTCTTTTAGATAGAAGTAAACTACTTGGGACATGTTGTTTCCAAGAATGGCATATCAGTAGATCCAAATTAGACAAAGGCTATCATGGAGTGGATAACTCCTAGAAGTGTGGAGGAAGTCAGATCATTCATGGGGATAGCATGTTACTACAGGAGGTTCATCAGGAACTTTTCACACATTGCAAATCCTATTACATCCTTGCATAGAAAAGTTAAGTTTTAATGGGCAAAGGACTGTGTAGCCAGTTTTAAGTAGTTGAAACAATTGTTGACAAATGCTCCAGTGTTAAAAATTACAAATCTAGATAAAGAGTTCATAGTGTGTACAAATTCTTGCAAGAGAGGGCTTGGTGGAGTCCTTATGTAGGAGGGACAAGTGATATGCTATGAGTCCAAGAAATTGAATGAGCATGAGCAGAAATATGTGACTCATGATATTAAGTTGGCAACTATTATTCATGCTTTAAAGATGTGGAGACATTATCTTCTTGGTAGGAGGTTTGTGTTGATGAGCAATCGTAGTGGGTTAAGATATCTATTTAACCAATCGAATCTAAATGTTAGACAAGCTATATGGTTGGCTACCCTTAGTGAATTTGAATTTGATATTAGATACATTAAGGGAAAGGAGAACAAGGTTGTAGATGCTCTTAGCATGAAATTGCAGTTGAACCATGTTGCGACAGTGAGCTCATATGGGGAAAATTTATAGGATTAGATCTTACAGGTAGGAAAACAGGATGATAGGTGGAGGGAGCTTATGCATAGGTTACAAAAAGGTACAAGTGATTTAGGATGTGGACTATCATCTCACAACAAATGGCTTGGTGAGATTTAGGGATAGGGTCTATGTGTTGGATGACAGTGAACTCAAAAATCTTATCTTTAAGGAGTTTCATGTTAAACCATATTCAGGTCACCTAGGATATTAGAAGGCATTGACAATGGTAAAGAAGTTCTACTATTGGCCGAATATGAAGAAGGAAGTGGCACAGTTTGTTGTTAAATGTTTGGACTGTCAGTAGGTTAAAGCAGATTGTAAGCATCCAAGTGGGTTGCTTCAGCCTATTCCGATTTCAGAATGGAAATGGGAGGTCATTTCCATGGATTTTTGTAAATGTCTTCCGAGGACATCGAGGCAACATCATTCTATCATGGTTATGGTAGATAGGTTGAGCAAGGTAGCTCACTTCATTCCTGTGAATACTACTTATTCATCTAGTGAGGTAGCACAGGTCTTCATCAGGGAATACATGAGATTGCATGGTGTTCTGAAGAAGATTGTGTCAGATAGAGATGCCAAGTTCACTTCCAAGTTTAGGAAGGATTTGTTTCTAGGATTATGGACAGATTTGGCCTTCATCACATCTTATCATCCACAGACAGACGAACAGATAGAGAGGGTCAACAAGATACTGGAGGATATGTTGTGGATGTACATCATGCATTAATAGAGGAGATGGGAGGATTACTTTCCATTGGTAAATTTTTCTTACAATAATGGTTATCAAGAGTCACCGAGGATGAGTCCATTTGAGGCACTATATAGGAAAAGTTGTAGCATTCCCATCAGATAGAGTGATCCAATGAATAGGGTACTTATTGGACCAGACATGTTGGCAGACATGGAATAGGAAATGAAAGTTATAAAGAAGAATCTAAAGGAAGCTAAAGGTAGGTAGAAAATTTATGCATACGAGCACAGGGCATTTAAGGAGTTTCAAGTTGGGGAGCATGTGTATTTGTGCATAAATCCCAAAAAGAGCTCCTTGAAGATTAGATCATGTGCCAAGTTCGCACCACGGTATTTCGAGCCTTTTGAGATCCTTGAGAGGATTGGAACAATGGCCTATAGACTTGCATTGCCTCCGACAATGAAAGTCCATGATTTTTTTCATGTTTCATTGCTTAAAATATATGTAAAGGATGTTGATCATATTATTGATTGGTTTATATTGCAGGTGGAGAAAGAAGGAGAAATGCTGCTGGAACCTCAATGCATATTGCAGCAGAAACATCTCATGCTCTAGAATAGAGCACTCAAGCAGGTTTAAGTGTAGTGGAAGCACTTTGGGCCTGAGGAAGCTACATGAGAGATGGTTCATCAAATTTGGGATCTGTATCCTTCATTATTTTCCGAAGAAGGAAAATGAGTCTTGGTATTTGTACATATTTATGTATGGTTTCTATTGTAAATACCACAATGAGCTATGTTATAAAGCTCCAATAAGTGGTATGTTTGTCATGTTGTCATTTTTTAAATAATAGGTTTTCTTTTGAGCAAGACGTTATTGTGAATACTACAACGAGTTGGGTTATAAATCTCCATAGGTAGTATGTTTTTCCTTTCAATAGTTTTGTTGGGTCCATGTGTGGTTTAACACCGAAGATGGTTTTCCCCTAAGGGGGAGGGGTTTGTAACATCCCCAGGTTAAAATTTCATGTAATAAAAGTTAATAAACGTAAAATAAGACGATGAGAAAGGGACACTTATTCCAAGTGGAATGTTGGGAAAAATATCCTAGTGGGAATCACTTGTTGTGTTTATGGTTAAGGGAAATTGGCAAAGGCAATGGCTAAGGCTTTGCAAAGGAAAAAAGGAATTTTTGACACATTATTTATGAAAGTAATGGAGATTAGGATAAAAGGAAGGTGAAAGGTCATAGGTTGCATGTGAGTAGGAAAATGAAGGGAAACAAGGAAAATTTGAAGAAATTAGAGACCTCATCAATAAAAAGACCTCAGAGCATTAGTTGGTGGCCTTTTGTCAGTTTAGTTTTGGAATTAGTCTCAGAGAGGAGAAAGAAAGAAAGCAAAGGAAGGATAAGGATAGGAAAAGCAAAGGAACGACAAGGAAAGAAAAGGAAGACAAGGATCAAGCATCTTTAACGGAAGTATTTGCGGGTAATAGGTTACATGTATGATTTCCTAGCTAATTTTGACATGCATGGTATGTGCATGTTGGTCTTTGGTTCTTTTGTTGTCATTGGCATGGATTTTTCCGGGTTTCAATAGTGGATTTTAGCCTAGCCTTTCCATTTTTAGATAGACATGGTGTGATGGGATTGTTCTCGATTTTAGCTTTGGATTGTCAAAAGATTTTGGATCTGGGTGAGGTGGTCTTAAGAAAATTCCCAAAGGCCTAGGAATCCTTTGACCGGTAATGGAAAGATACGCGGTAAAGCCTAAGGGTGGAGACAAGAAAATCCCTGAAGGTATTAGAGAAGAAATTTTGAGGCATCCAAGCTTGGTTTGGTTTTTTGATCTCGACATCGATTTAGGTGAGATCACGGTATAGTGAGGGTGGAGGTGGTTTAACCTATGGATCCCCTTGGTTGTGATTAGATTGTTTTATCCCATGAGATCCCACATTCATTCTTGGAATATGGCACGGGGGTGATTGGCTGAAATAAAGAATTGGTTCATCGAATCTATGGTCGGGTGGAACATGGTAGTCCCAAACCTAGTTGGATTTTGCCTATGTTAATAAAAGATAATTTTCTTTTTCTTTTGATAAGTAATTGTACTTGTTATTATGTGGCTTTAAAGGTTGTTCTCTTATTGTTATTTATCTGGTTATATGTTGGTTATATGCTGGTTATAAGCATTGTTTTATGACAAATCTTAGTCATGGCTCTTTTTATGTTTTTACTTGTAACTGAATGAATAATGAATCCAAGAACTAATTGGTGTTATGACAACTAATGTGAGAAGGTAGTGACCCTTCTTATTAAACCCCAGATAATTTTTCATCCCCTTATGGTCAGAATTTCATTCATGACCTGTAGGTTGCATATTTACCAAGTGTTTGATGGAATTTCAATCTCGGTTGGGGATGGTTAGGTCAAGTCATGGTTGCAGTTTTTGGTTTACAAGAATTATTTATATGCCATTTATATTCTCTGGAAGTACACTGAGTTCTGGGCAGAGACATGAGTCCTGGCCCTAAAAAAGTGGCACAAAATTCGGAGTTGCTGGCATAGAACTTAACAAAAAAGTTCGTAGTCGCATGGAGGCAGACTTATGGGAGCGACCGGGGACCCATATTCACATGAGGCCTTGGAAAGGGAGTGATTGAGTCTCTATTTTAGGGGAAAAGTGAGTTGTCTCAGGGGTTGGACACCTAGAGGGGTTGGGTTACTCCTGTAGGTTTGAAAAAGGAGGTCAAAGGAGAAGTTATTGTCATTGGAAGGCTTGTTTGACTAAAGTTGACTTTGTGGAAGAAAAGGTTAATCAAGGAAAGGAATTGACTTAGTCTTGAAGGGGTTGTGGCCTAGGGTCTAGGTCTTGAAATTTGTCAATTGAAGATTCTATAAGAAGAATAATTTGTTTGGGTTTTCCTCTCAAGATTGGAGAGGTTTTGGCCCTGGATTATCGCATACATATTGTGTCTTAGTGTCTCATTTTTCTATTTTTTTGGTAGATATTTGATGATAGAAGAACATTAATAATAAGAAGAAAAATAAAAATCTAGTCAAATAAAGTAAAAATACATCACAATCAGTTATCAAGTAAGAGAAATCATCCTTATACTTCTGCCCTAGATTTCTAAACATGGTATCAGAGCTAAGGTGACAAGTCAAGGAAGAGAAACTCATCAAAGAATAATCAAGGACCAAAATATTAATATAGTGTCAAGGGAATCAATCGTTGAGAAGGGCCACTCACCCCATGAGCACCTCAAGGACAAGGATCACATCATCATCTTGAAGGAATTCAAAACCCTATTTCATTCAAAGAAGGCATCTGCACTTGGAACCTTCTTGGAATCATCTCTTCGAAGAAGGAAAAATCAAACACCCTATTTCAAGAAAGGGAAATTATCCATCTAATGGAAGCAAGGACAAAAGCATTGTCATCATCAACGATTCAAGATCAAGAATCACTTTTGAAGGAAGACATATTCTTCAAGAAGAATTCCTCTATTTGAAGATCATCATCAAAATCAAGAAGGAAACAGGTTGAATTGAAGCATATGCACAAGTAAGTACATTTATGTCTAAATATGAATCTACAAAAATGTCTTTTTGCAAGGAAAGAAACAAGTTGGTTGGGACTTCAAACTTTCTTGCATGGAAGAAAAGAATAGATATGAACCTCATAGAAAATGAGGTCATGGAAAATCTTAAGGGCTCAAAGGATTCTCATATAATCCATTAAGGATCCCCTCATTCCATATGTATCTAAATTAGAAACATCAAAATAAATGTATGACAAACTTGTAGAATTATTCTTCGTAAGCACTACATGAGAATTGATATCGTTAAGATAAGAACTCTACAAGATGAAAATATCAAAAGAAGAAGGAATAACCTCACACCTTACGAGGGTGTCTAAAATAAGGGACCAACTACAAGAGTTGGGAGAAAGAATGTCTAACAAGGAAATGACAACCATAGTTCTCAATGCACTACCAGAGGAACAGTGCAACTTCACATCAAGCATCTATGGGAAGAAGGAAGCTACTCCATTCAATGAACTATGGTCACTCTTCAAGATAGAAGAAACCAGGTTGAAGGAAAAAATCATATGATGCCACAACAAAGAGGAAAGGGAAGTTTGGAAAATTTGGTCCTCATAAAAGGAAGAAGAATATGGCGAATGTTCAATGCTATGGATGTCAAGAATATGGGAACTACAAGAGAGATTTTCCTAAGCTCAATAAGGACAAAAACAAAAGAGGAAGGGAAGAATACCATATCACTAAAGAACTAGAAGAAGATGAAAATAATAAATCCAAGAAGGAAGAAGTAAAATATCTCTACTATGATTGAGATAAGTCTTCTCCACTAGATATTTTTAGTTTTTGTAAAATATAGCTATCATGGTAGGAAGCATTAGAAGCATGATAGGATGAATCATTTTAGGGGATGGCATAATAATAGCATATGTTTAAAATAAAGAGCTCATGATATTATTATGGGAAGCTTGAAAGATAGTTGAAATCTATGGAAGTCATTATTAGAAGAAAGTAGCTCTTGATAGCCTCACTAGAAGCATAAGTAATACTTATGGATAAAAAACAATCATCTAGTGTAGAGCTCATCATTGGAATATTCATTAGAAGGTTCGTCTCTTTAAATATGTCTCATTGAGAATTCCACTTTGGATTGGATTCATTGTTTGAAAAATGACGGTATGATGACAAAGGAATGCAGCATGCCAAAGATGATTAAAGCATTCTCAATCAAGGACAGGAAGTTGTTAAAGGAATTCTAGATTACCAAAGAATAAAAGAGCTATGTTTGCATATGTTTAATGAGTTAATTCATGTCATTATATAGTTGTATATAGTAAGGATGCATGCTCTACCTCATGATTATGATCAAAGGAAATGGATCTCTCTCGTTAAAAGGATGCATAAATGCATGGTTCACATATTTACTAGATAAAATATGGAATATGAGGTGGTTGACAAAGATGAAGGAACTATGATTGGAAGTTCTCGGGAAACAATGTGTAATAAAGAAAGGAAGAGACCATGAAAGATGAAACTATGGAGAAGGAAATCAATATCCAATGACTAAAATATTTGAATATGATATCTCTGTGGGAAAGATATGAATACCATGATGAAGTATGGAAAAGAAGGAGACCCTTGACATTGTATATATTGGAGATGTCTCAAATGTATATGCGGGATGTTGATATTGCAAGCAAACAGGTGTCATGATGAAAGGTCATAATAAAAGATAGATTTGATTTAATGTCCATTTCTATTTTTGAAAAACATTTGGTTGGGTTGATACAGGGTTACTAAAAGAGAGTTGTAGATGCCACCTACAACCAAGAACTCATGTGGTTGGATGAAATATCCTAGAGGATACATGACGTGGAAGAGGTAGTTGTATAAAGGAAAAAGCCAGATGGGGACTAGAAGATCAATTTCCAACAGAAAGAAGGATGACATGACCAATGTGGCTCGTGAAGGAAAGTGATGGATGGCCGATTCCCTACAAAGATGAAGGATCAATAATATTAAATATAAAATTCATGACATCGAATGGAGGAGCACTACAAGAAGCTGAAGGTCCCATGATCTCCACCAATGAACAAAATATTGCTACTAGAAACAGGTCCCTAGTTAAGAGGGAGCCTGCTATTGTAACTTATTTTTACCCTTGGAATTATTTTACAAATTTGTATTGATTTCAAAACAAAAAATTAGAAAAATAAAAAATAAGAAAAAAAGATGAAAAATGAAAAAATAAAAAAGAAAGAAAGAGAAAGAGAAAAAAATAAATAAAAGAAAAAAGTGAGAAAAAAAAATATTATAAAAGAAAAAAGAAAGAAGTATTATAATGCATGAGAACAAGCGAGCAAATTTAAATGTTTCTCATTGTATTTTTAATTCAATAATTAAATAATATTTTTCAATAATATATTGAAAAGAAATATTTGATTTGAATTGTTTCCAAAGACAGTAACCTTCATGCATATTTCAACAGTCAAGATTGCACGCGCCCATATCAAAGACGATAAATTGATTGTGGGACCCCCCACCACACTCTCGATAGTTAACAAAGAGGGCGGGGGAGGGTGGGTAGGGGGGTGTGCAAAGTGGTTTCTTCTATCCCACTCTAGCATATATGTCGCACTCAAATCGATTGCGAGACCCCCCCACCTCAAACCACATACTATCGCTAACCCCCCTAGAAAAATCGCTTTCCCTCTCTACCAAACTTCCTATTATTTTCAATCCTCTGCCAACTCTCTGATATTTCTAATCATAAATATCCCTCCCGACAAATTAACGAGATGACCGTTATCACATTAATCACTCCCGCCAACATATAATTCATTTAATTCCCTGCACCATTAACGATTAACTCGACCATCGTGAGCATCATAATAAAACCATTATCCCTACTAAACTAAATTCTTTCACCTTCCACCTATAACCAAAGCATTCCTAATGTGATTTGAGCAAACTCTAGTGACCATCAACTATCAGTTGCCAGCATTCCCAGGTAAAATTCTCAATCATTTTCTATGATTTTATTCTTTCCAAAATAGCCATTCATAAGGGAAAATCTAAGGTATCTCTCAAGAGTCCCCTCCTACCCCCTATAATTTACCTAGATGAGGTACCTCTCATCGATACCCAATTCATAATCATAGAAACCCACTGTGAATTTGATCTGTACGAGCTTCAAAATTGGGCATTCCAGAAGTATGAGGATGGCAATGATGAATTATCCTTTTGGGAATCCTTGCTCCCTCAATTTTGTTTCCTCCCATACCCACCATTTCCCATAATTTTTCACCAGGTGGGAAGCTCAATACCTCCCAAGTCAAAGAGCTATAGTTTCTCAAAATAATTAAACTCTTTTCTCCACTAATACACTTATACACTTATACACTTATGATTATTTATCATAAGCTTACTTTCGCATAGATAGCTCATATTTTTTAGTCATTCCCACATAGAATTTTGAATTTCCTAGGACAAATACCACCATATTCCTCTACAATATTTCTTGAGATGTCTAGGCAGGTAATTTCCATAGTTTCTTGTTTGTTAGGGCATCCAAATTATCAGTGGGTAGATGAAGTTATCTTCGGGCTTTTATCATTATTTTCATCTGGCAAGAAACCCTCAATTATGTTCAATTTCAGTCAAGTCTTGTCGAATATAATTCATAATCAGTTTCTCAAGTTCAGTTTTGAAGGATCATTCAAGCACCAACCATTTTGGTCAATTGGTTTTTATATCATCAATCAGAAAGATTCAAGTTCCTTCTACAAAAATTAGATGTTGAAGGAAAGCCACAATCAGTAATTCATTAGACCTCATTAGTGAGGAAAAATTCTAAATATTTCTCTTTTTGTGACTTTTTCAACCAATTTCTGCATATGGCACTTTGTCTGTTAAGTAGTGATGCAATTCCCAAGATTTCTATTGAGATAAAAAGGATTCTGTTAGTGTCAGTCTTTCTAGCCTTCCTCCAGTGATCAAATATGCTCTTACAAAGTGGTCTCAGAGTGTCAAGGTCAAATTTTGTCATTTCAGTGAGTCTTCAAGCAAAATTTGGTCACTAGGCATTAGGTCTAGGGTTTGCTTTCACTCCTTTCAAAATTTCCCAAATTTCGGTCCATGTCATCATTCAGCTAAGCCTATCATCATTCATAGGGTTTTCCTCGTCATGTCATGTTCCATTGGGTCATTTTACACCTTGTTCATGCTTCAGTTGCACCCAGGCAAGGTCATTTCCCTCTCCTAGGGTTTTGAACGCAATTTCTCTTGGATGGTCAAATCATCGGCAAAACTTGTTTCCTGATGTTCATACACCTTCCCCTATCCTTAAAGTACCTTACCAAATGCTTCCCATCACTGAGATTCCCAAAATTCCTCATTTTCGCACAAACCCTAGTTTCTAGCTACAACCTGGCAATTTTCTAGGTTGGGCCTGTGTTTTGCCCTTTTGGACCCCTTCCCCTCACTCAATCTATGAGATTCCACTTTCCCCAGCTTCCTAACATCCCTCCCTACTTCCAAAAATTTCCCCAAGAATTTAGAAGCCCCTTATCCCCTTCATTTCACTTCATTTCGACAAAATTCCTTGTTTCACACATCGGGATAAGTTTCACTCAAATGGTGTTTCAGAGCAATTAAAGATGAATTTGGGAAAACTGAGAGAGGTTTTTGTCCAAAACATGCCAAAGAAGAAAAACCTCCTTCACTTTTTGCACAGGTGTCATGGTTTTAGAGAAATGTCAAAATTACAATCGCTAGATCCAAGGAGGTTGGCCAAGGCACTAAAACGACGGAAAAGGCCCGATCCCCTCCACATCTTGGCTGAGGCTTCCTTGAAGGAGCATGATACTAAATGACTTAACTCCAGCACAAATTTCAAAAAAAATTGAGCATTTTTGGTCACTTGTGAATTTTTGGGCAAAAAACAGGTTTTCCTCCCCAACAGGTCGCGCGCCGCGCGCGACCTATTCGATGGGCAACTCCATTTTGGGAAAACTCAGCATTTTTGGATTTGTCATGCAAAGATACACCTTCTCAGAAATTACCAAGAGATTTCATCAAGTTTTGAGCCTCCAGAAGGTCAAAAAACATGCAAAAAATGACTTTCTGCCACTTTTTTGACACACAGGAAGCAGTCTTGGGAGATTGCAATTTTGGAGGGGCAAATGGCCACCAAATTCAGAAATTCCACTTGGGTTGGAAATCAGACATCCAGACCTTTCCAACAATCCCACTTTTGCCTCATTTGGACACCTGGAAGTGCCTCAAAAGCAGCTCCAAAGGCGCGCGACCTATTCAGGATCAGGGCGCGACCTGTTGGGCAGTTTTCACAGAAATTCACCTACAGCTCAGCAAAACGTAGTTTTGACTGGATTTGACTTTTTGGAGTGAATTTTGATCCTCCTTGTTGTAAATTATGTAATTCTATGATATTTTGACACTTATTTATCTCTTCTAGAAGAGTCATTCATGAGATAGGCAAAAATTTAATGAATGAATTGGTTTCCTAGTTTATAGAGGCAAGTTGTTTTGACTGCCTAGTTTTTAGTGCTTAGTTTAGAATTGGTTGAAACAGCTCCTAGGATAGTGAGCTCGACCCCTAGAGGCAAGGGAAGATTTTGGATTGCCTATATTATGTACTTTCTTGGTCATTTTAATGGTTGGACTCTTGAGGGAGAAAGCTCTATTGTATTACTCATTGTATCTCTGCAATTTTGGCAAAGGAAGAAAGACCAGGGTTTTTCAGTCCTTTTTGGGATTCCTGTGGTTACATGTATTGATGGTGTGTTTCTCTTTGTACTTGTAAGTTTTGTTATGTGAATCATCCTCTTACTTTTTCTTCTGCAATTAGGCAAATGAAGTGTTAAAGTAGAATTCATGATTACCATGCTCTGCTTTTAAGTTTGCTTAATATCAATGTTTTCATCTGTTTAAAGAGAACTCAAGGTGTTTACTTGCTCTCTTTAGCTCCTCCCCGGTCATTCCCACCCATTCACTTAATTCAAAGGCATCAATACAGTCTCCTACCTTGCCCCAAAGAACCCCCTGCGAAAACTGTGTCCAATCCCCGCACCCAAAATTTCCTTTCCCCAATTTTCCACCAAAACCCTAAAAATCCCAAATCAAACCTTTTTATCAGTTTACTAGCCTAAAATCAGTGTTCTTTATTGGTTATCTCTGCCCATTGAAGATCTTTGCCGAGATAGACCGGAGAGAGCCCTCTCCTGCCCCGTAGGGCTAGCTACGAGGCTAAGTGGTTTGATGTTGCCTTGGAGTTTACCTTTTTCAGCCTGAGGTGAAATTTCAAGCGCTAACAGATTCTACACCTAAGTGAGCAGTCCAAAGTTGGATACTAGTATCTATACCAGAATTTTTCAAAGATTAGAATCTACGGTTGTGAGTCGCCACCTTATAAATTACTAATTTTCCTCCCCATCGGGATTTTTGCATTAGAATATATCAGACAAATGATGAACATGGATGATACTCATTTTGTTTCCAGGAAGTAGAAATCTCATTTTAAACTGAAGACACATATTGGCCCATTCATAATCAATACTAGGGTTGCATAAAAGGAGGTTAATAATTTGTTAAAGCAGATGAAATTCATATTAACTTTCAGCTAACCATATGACCCACTAGGAGTAATATCATCCATGAGAGTTGAAAAGAAATCAACACCATATGTGCACATTGCAAAGCATGAAATATAATAGTATGTTAACTTAGAAGAATAGGAAGAGTACACACTACATGAGGTTGAAGAATAAGTTTCCAGTGAGACGACATTAGAAATTGATAGGTTGAAAGAAAAGGAACGGAAAAGGTAGAGAGAAATCATTTCCCCAATAGGTTCAAAGTTGCAGATAATGGAATTTGAAGTGTTCATGATAAAAAATTCCATCAATGTTGAAGAAGTGTCATTAGAATTTCAAACTTCTGAAGATCCCACCATAATCACACTATCAGGAGAACATGTATTCTCATTACAGCAAGAAAAATAAACCATCATCGATTCTCCTTCCTCTTCAGGAAAACAAAGTATTTTTGTAAAGTTTAAAGAGATGAAAAGGAAAAATGAGGCATTGAAGACTTCTGCATATGCAGAGTTCTCAAAGTCGTTTTCCACAACTCAAAACACATTGATATTCACCTTAGATAGTGAAAGAGGATAGTTCCAGCTAGCATTTCTAGAACCAAAGGTCGTTGTCCCTAAGAGTGTTGATGACAATAAGACTTTTTTATTTTCATTTGAAACCAAACATATACATCCTATAGATCAAATTGATCTCCACAAACAAGCAGGTGGAATGATCTCTACATCACTAACAAGTTCTGCCATGGCAGCATCTAAACTATAGGCATCCTTAAACAACATTCACTCCCAGATAAAGCTAGAAAAAATGTCCTCTCTAACTAAGGATACCAAGATTAAGGGGTTATAAGATATGGTTATAAAGTTAGGATTGAATTATAACAATCTAAAATCAACTAAAGAAATAATAAAGAACATAAATGCATACATTCAGACACTGAGGAAACAACTGAACACCCTCAAGCACATGAAGTTGGAAAGCTAGAAAAGGAAAAGGAAAATATGCTTCATATGATAGTTGAACAAAATGTTTAGATCCAGAAGATGGAGGCAGAGATGGAGAAATTAATCAAGGAAAAATAACTTCAAATCAACAATAGAGTAGGGACATCTACAGTAGCAGTATCAACAACAGAAACATAGTCTACCAATCAGAACCCATCAAAAAATTTGTCAAAGATTATAGGAGACCTATCAATAAAAGACATGGAGATTGAGAAGCTAAGAGCTTCATTAGAGAGGACCCATGAAAAAAGAAAAAAGGCTAACAATGCATACCTTGTTGAAGTACAAAAAATATTCGGACTAACCAAACAATTAAAGAAATACATGAATGAGACGGCCAGTGCTCAGACCTTGACAAAATCCAGAGAGAAAATCTGGATAGATATCAATTCGGCTATCTCAGAATTGTGGAATTCAATAGAGATTATGTTTGAACAAGAGCAGATTTCAATAAAGCCAAGGATTCCATAGCTCAAATCAAAGAAGAATTGGATCACAAGCCTGGAGAGGCTATCAAGATTATCAAAATTTTTAATTCCAAGAATAAAGAAGAGATGGAAGAGTTAGGGATTGAGGAAAAAAAAGATACAATCCTAGAATTCAGGAGAGTTCTAACTAAGATAAATCTCATGCTACAGTTGGAGAACAAGTGCCAAAATATGGAATCCCATATTAAGAAATTTCACAAGAAATTCTATGTTTTATATAAGAGAGGTCTCCCTACTTTGACATATTAGAATAATAATAAAATTTCACAGGAGAGTTATCAGGAGAAGTTGTACAAAATAGGAAAGGATAATTCCAAATTTGATAAGGTAAAAGGAATTTTCAGTGGTAAATATTTCTTGGAAGGTCTCCAAGATTATTTATTCATCATACGTGAAATTCACCACCTCTTCTTAACTAAACCTACATTTGAAAAATATATTGAAGTGGATGAAACATATAGAAAATTCATTAAGTTTTCATGCCCTAGTGAAGATAAATGGGATAAATTCCTTGAGCTCATTGAATAGGAAAGGTGAATTTCTTAGACGCAGTTGCAAAGAAAGAAGGAGCAGAATGTAGGATTTCAGCCATCAATTCTAGGAAAACATGAGCATAAATAACATAATTCATTTTGAGGTAGTAGTCACCAAACAACACCCTCAACTAGTGTGTTGATTAGTCAAAATAAATTCAAAAAGTCTATTTTTATATTCTATTTTTGTAAAAAATACAAATCAATTTGGATGATATTTTATTATTGTAAAAGATTGGGATATTTTCAACTACATTCTATAAATATTATGTAAATCAAATGAGGAAGGGTTGATCCTCTGTAATAGAAAAGAAACATCCGTTGTATCTTTGTGGATCTTTCTGAAGATATTCAAAGGATTATGACTTCATTCGTAATAACATTTATTTTCATGTTATTCTTTTTGGTTTATTCATTATTTTATTTCTGCATATGTTCAAGGTAAGATAGGGAAAGGCTAAGTTAAGTATTATCTTCCTTGACAGCCCACCACAAAGTTATAATTTTTATGGAGACTAGCTAATCAAACAATTTGTTTAAATCAGTACCTCTACACCTTTTAATTGTTGCCTATTGTCATCTCTTGGACATATACGTGTTTGGATGTAGAAGTCTCTCTACACGCATCAACTATATTTGATTAATTAAAGATTCATTATGAATTTTTGATGGTCATATATTTTCTCCCTTTCTCCTTTCAAAGAAATTAAAGGATTATATGTTTTGAGGAATGAAACTCAACAATTTGAGAATCTAAGAAAACTTTCACTTATACCAGTGTTAAAGGTTTAATTAATTGGTCATCCAATTCAAATTAAACCCTCATTAAGATGCTTTGGCATAGTTCTCGAGGCTAGAATTGTCTTCAAAGGTACAATTTCATACTGGCGTCATTGTCAGGGATCGAAGTTTGAAGATTCATTTCCCTGGGATAGTGATAAAAGAAACTTGCCTCTTAACGGTGAATAAGAGTTTAGTAGGCTAAAAAATTTCACCTGGTAACTCCACTGGTTAAATATGGCTTCACACAAGCATACCAAATCTCACTCAGACCCTCAAATTTTCTCTCCATTGTTAGATCAAGAAATATTAGTGAGAATTGCATCTCAAATACATAGACTAGAAGCTTCAACTTAAATTCGTACCTATCTACCACCTAAATCAGTATCTCAGTCTGAGCCTTTTGAAACTATACCTATCCCTATTGAGTTACCATATTTACCTCCCAAAGTTTTAGAACTCCTTTCCAAGGGAATAGACCTACAATCTACTTTACTAGTTCATCAGCTTGAATCATATAAGAATCATGTCCCTTTATCATAAACATATGATACTTAAGTTGAACTTGATCTTAGCTTACCTGAACTAAAGCCTTCTTATTTCATTTCATCTGTGATACACACTTATCCTTCCACTTCTGTTAAACCCGAATAATAACTTAAGATTTACAATAATCCTTTGGCTTTTGAAGATCAACAAAAGATTATCCCTGAAGTCCAAAAGATTTTTGTTCACCCTCAATTTATGAAAAATCCTACAGTTCCAGATCAATCATCTCTTAGCATAGTTGTATATCCTAGACAAAAGGTTCTACCACAACATCAAATGGTTGTATTTAGACAAATTATTATACCTTGGTATGCAGCTCTATTTCTTCCACCAACAAATTAGCTTAATGATTTTCCTGAAGGGTATTTGAAGCATTTACCCAGATTCAATGGAGAAACAGGTCCATCTGAAGAAGATCACTTGGCTGCGTTCTTAGATTTTGCAGAAAACATGAATATTAAACATGAAGATGTCTACATGAGATTGTTTGTCTAATCCTTGGAAGGAAATGTCAGAGTTTGGTTTAGGAAATTAAGGGAAAATTCTATAAACACATGGGCTAAATTAACAACCATTTTTACAAATCAACAGGGTATTAAAAAGGATCCAGTCTATTACTTAACAGAATTTGAAGATTTAAAAATAAATCTTGGTGAAACTGTTACTGAATTTATAAAAAGTTTAACAAAATATACAACAAAATTCCACCTGATTGCAAAGCCCCAGTGACTACATCCAAATTCATATTTTCCAAAGGTTTCGATGATGATTTTTCTTTGATGCCAAGGGAAAGGAA
This sequence comes from Pinus tabuliformis, assembly GCA_031772625.1. Lineage (NCBI taxonomy): Eukaryota > Viridiplantae > Streptophyta > Pinopsida > Pinales > Pinaceae > Pinus > Pinus tabuliformis. The sequence continues at coordinate 782,685,106 of CM062810.1, forward strand.
ATCCGAAACTTTAGCTGATATGCAGAAAAATGTAATTGAGGTAGAATCTTACAAGGAAACATCTGGTAAATTAAAAGAAAAAGTAGAAAAAATAGAGAGGAAAGTGAAAGCAAAAGAGTTAGAAAGTAGTTCAACATCAAAGAGTAAAGGAGAAGGCAATAAAACTGATGAGATCATAGCAATGTTAAGGAATTTATCTAATAGGATTTCAAGAATGGAAACTCAACCTAGGAAAGCCCAACAAACTGTAAATAGACCTCAAGGAAAATACAGGAGACCCTTCCAACCTCAAATCTTGAAAAGACAAAGACTGAATAACAACCAACAAATTCATCCTCCACTAATGATTGATGATCAGGACCCTGATGAAGTAATTACAATTGTGACAAATGACATCAATTATTTTGATGACCAATCATCTGAAAATGCTATAGTTCCCATTAAATTTATCATCCTTTCCAAAACAGTGAGCCTGCTGAAATATCTAAGTATCAAGCTTTTAGTGAGTTTTTTATTGCAGAATTAAATAAAAGATATGATTTGAGATCCATACCAGGTTCAGGTAGACCTGTAAAAAATTTCATGTTTGATGTTCCATCAAAAAAAGTTGTTGAAACCTCATATGTTCAAATTTTGAGTCGACCACAAGACCAAGTAGTGGCAGAAAGACCCATCCATTATGGTTTCAATATGGAAAAAGAGTTAGAAATAGTTAAAATCCCCATTTCTTTGTCTAAACTTTCAAGGAATCCAAAATACAACCAACAAGTTTCCAAATGGATACTTTCTTCAATCATAGATGCTGAGGGGGATGTGATTAGTATACAAGATGAGAAACATTCAGTAGTTTTTGGACTAGGTTTGGATATGGTTGGTGCAAGTGTGCCACCTTTTTATGTTACTTTGAAAGTACATGAATTTATTTTATATAACTATATGTTAGATTCAGGTGCTTCTCACAATTTGATGCCTAAAGTGATTATGGAACAACTTCAGTGACAAGTAACCATGCCATATCATGATTTATACACTTTTGACTCCAAGAAAGTACCATGCCTGTGATTAATTAAGGATTTAGTTGTCACTCTTGCTGAAATCCCAGTGAAAAGCATAGTAATAGATATAGTAGTGACAAATATTCCTCCTAAATTTGGTATGCTCTTATCAAGATATTTTTGTGCTAAGCTTGGAGGAAGCTTGCAGATGGATATGTCCTATACTACCATCCCTGTTCATGGAGGTGAGTATTTAAGATTGTATAGAGAAGTAAGATGTGTAAATATTGTTTGTAATGCAAACCAAGCCATAAAGTATCCTATATATGCAATATATCAAGATTTGGGATTTTTGATATTGGATAAGAACAATCAGAGTAATCCATAAAACAAAATTGAAAACATAATGAGTGTCCCTCGAGATTCTATGAGTGATGGATGGAAATTGTATTTTGATGAAGCCTTTTCTAAAGAAGGAGCCAGAGTTGGTATTGTCTTAATATATTTAGAAAAGAAGAACAATACTCATTCTTTCAAATTGTATTTTGATGTCACCAATAATGTTGCAGAAAGCCTTAATTTTAGGATTATAGTTGGCTAAAAAGATGAAAATATGAAATCTGGTTGTCTTTGGTGATTTTGAATTGGTTGTCAATCATGTCATAATTTTTTGTCAAACTATGCACCCAAGCCTAAGATCCTACAAAATTAAGGTATGGGATTGTATTGAAAATTATTTTCAAGCCTTTAATATTTCATCCATCCCAAGAGAAGACAACGTCCATGCAGTTTCCTTAACAGTCTCTGCAAGCACCTTTAAAATTCCAAATTCCTTACAATTACAATATCAAATTGAATTGAAGTACAAGCCTTCTATTGCAAATAATTTCAGACACTTGCAAGTCTTAGAAGATGGTGTACAATTGAAGATTTTTTTACAAACCATTGAAGAATTTTATGTTTTGCATGTTGATGAATAAAACAATGATTTTCTAAATGAAAGTGTTGATGATCCATATGTGCAATTCAAACAGAAAATAGTTGATCAGGACGTCATACAGTTGCCCAACAATTACATTACAAAAGTATTAGTTCCTCTTAAAAAGTTATTTGATCATAATGATGTACCAAAAGCTTCATTACTAGACTCACATCAAGAAAACATTCGACTACAATATTGGTACAACTAAGGATGTGAAAAATGTCAAAACTTCATCACTCATGCCACAGGATATCACAGAAAAATATGTCAGCTTATTCAAGGAATAAAAAGATGTATCTACAAGGTCTTATGAAGACCTAAAGACATATGATACAGCTATCATATAACACAAGATCCTTTTAAAACCAAGTTCCAAGTCGTTCTAGAAAAAGTTGAGGAGAATTAATCTAGTTCTATTACCTATTATTGAGAAGGAAGTAAGCAAGTTTCTATATGCAAAAATCATAGTTTATTTGAGATACTCTGAATGGATAGCTAATCTGGTGCCAGTTAGGAAGAAGAATGGAGAGATAAGACTATGTGTTGACTTCATAAACTTAAACAAATTCTCTCAAAGATAATTATCCACTTCAAAAAAAGGATCAACTACTTCAAAGAGTATAAGGTTTTGACATAATTTCCATTTTGGATGGTTTCTCTGGATACAATCAAATCTTAGTCAGTCAAGAGGACAGAGAAAAAACAACTTTCACCACACCATGGGGTAATTTTATGTATGCCAAGGTGCCTTTTGGATTGATTAATGTTGGTTCAACATTTCAGAGAGCCATGGATTTGGCATTTGTTGGTAAGGTAAATAAATTCATAGTTATTTATTGAGATGATTTGAAAGTTTTTTTAGAATCTCACACCAAACATATCAAACATTTGAGAAAGGTTTTTTAAAGATGCAGAAAATTTGGGATTTCCCTTAATCCCAAGAAGTCATTATTTGCTATGATGGAAGGTAAATTGCTAAGACACATCATTTCAAAGGAAGGAGTTACTATTGACCCAAAAAGAGTTTCAACCATTCAAGTAATCAGCTTAACTAGAAATAAGAAAGAAATTCAGTCATTCTTAGGGAAAATAAATTTCCTTAGAAGATTTATACCCAATAATGTTGTAATAGTTAAAGACATTACCGATATTCTAAAGAAAGATCATGAAGTCAAATGGATTTCACAACCTAAAATTTATTTCTCTCAAATTAAGAAAGTCGTTTCAGAAGCACAAGTAATTTCCAACCCTGATTATACAAAACCCTTCAATATTTTCTCATTTTATTCAAATACAACATTAGTAGCACTTTTATTGCAAAAGAATTAAGATCAACATGAGCAACCAATTTCTTTCTTCAATAAGTAATGAAAGATGCAGAACTTAAATATGAAATAATAGAAAAGCAAGCTTATGTTCTGCATTCTCCTATAATTTCTTATGTACCTAATAATGTAGTGAAGACCATGTTGACTCAGCCCAATACATATGGTAAAAGGAAGAGATGGATTGCCAAGATTCTATAATTTGATCTGGATATCAAACCTACAAAGCTGGTCATAGGAAAAGGTTTAGCCAAGCTATTTGTTGAGTCAAATTGCAATATTTTTGGCATCAATTCAATCATGCAGGTTTCAGATGAGAATAGTCCATAAGAACCTTCTCATTCTTCAGGGGAGAAGAATCCACAAGAACCTTATTCTAGTTCATTACTTGTACCTCTTCCTCTACACATTAATGAAAAGTTATTATTATTAGATTGGTACATAGATATTGTGCATTTTCTATGTGATTTTGAGTACCCTCTTGAATTCACAAAGAATCATTGTAGATCCCTCATACTCAAGGAAATGACGTACAACATAATAAATGAAAACGTTTTTTGGAAGGATCCCTTGAATATCCTCTTACTATGTTTGATTGAAAGTGAGACAGATGGAGTAATTGAGAAGTTTCATGGAGTTTGTGGAGGACATTATGCTTGGAAGGAAACTGCACATAAAATACTCAGAGTAGGTTTCTATTGGCCAAAACTATTTTCACAAGTTTGTTCCAAAGTGAGAAGTTGTATCCCTTGTCAGGTTTTTGTAGGAAAACAGAGATTAGTTTCTCTAACCTAGATCCTAGTTTTTGTTGAAGCGCCCTTCTTACAGTGGGAGTTAGATTTTATTGGGGAAATAGTTCCTTATTCAAGTAATCAATACCAATGGATACTTACAAAAATTGATTACTTTACCAAATGGGTAGAAACAATCCTTGTAAGGAATTCCACTGATGCGGGTAATGAAATTCATCGAAGATAACATTCTTTCTAGATTTGGTTGTCCAAGGAAAATAGTAACTGACAATGCTCAAGCATTTAGCAACATTAAAATGATTGAATTCTACCAAAAATATCATATTTCTTTACATCACACAACACCTTATTAGCCGCAAGGGAATGGATTAGCATAATCCTCAAACAAAGTTTTAATCAAAGTCATCAAGGAGGTGTTGGCATATCATAAAAAGAACTAGGAAAGACATCTAAAATATGCAGTATGGTCTGACTGAGTGTCACCAAAAATATCTAATAAGAAATCTCATTTTCAACTTGTATATGGAACAAAAGTCATTTTTCCAAATCAACTAGCATTTCCAATCATGAAACTTCTGCAAGATTGAACTGAATGTGGCATATTAGTTTTCTATGCTAAGATCCTCATCAGAATACAAAAATTTGCTTGAGGTTTGTACTTCAAAATAGCAAGTAAAAACATGAGTTTTTATGTGTATTTTCTTAAGTTAATTTCATGAAAAATTTTAAACATGAAATCAAAACACTGAATGGAAGCATGCATCAATCAGTAATACACTAGCCATTTTTAAAGGAGTTCACCCCTCCTAGGCTACATCTCCTTGGATCAGCTATAATGGCATGACCCCTTCTCATTATGTTCAATGTTTAGAAAAAAAAAAAGAGTACATAAAGTGTTGAGAAATGGAATGGTTTGTTTCTTCTTCAAAGAAAAAAATTCTACAAGAGTTATCACTCCATATACATGTAAACCTATAGTCAAACATGTAAACTTTCAAAAAACAAATGAATCTTACAACAATACCCCATACTCTAACTTCATAGAGCATCAACAGTACCACAATCCACTTGAAGTACATAAAAAATTATCTTCTCCAAAACACATAGATAAAAGAGGAATAAAAGCTACAACATTGATGTAATAGTTGTTGCAGAAAGCACATGGAGGCTAGAAAACCCCTTCAAGGTCATCTCCATCTTCAAACTCCTCCATAAACTGAATCAACACTCTCATTGACCATGGCACCCATAGACTTTGACCGGCAAAAATTATATCTAGAAGTGCTCATTTGATTCTGAAACCTACTCGAATGAGTCCAAAATGTCCAAAAATGGATATCTAACCTCTTTTTGCACCCAGTTTGGTTGAAAAACTAGAGAAGTTATGACCTCACCTAGTTTTCTCACTATTCTCTCTACAAATTGAACAAAATCTGACATCATCCTACAATTTCGCCCCATTTTCCGCTAATGGAGCCAAAAAATCCCCAATTTTCGAGTGGATTTATAAAACCATTAATTTAGCTGTCAAGGCCTAAAAACCAAAATATTGGTCATATGGGGGCCATGTGCCCAGGGGCTAGCCCCTGGCGCTGGCCTCTTATCTTCGGTGGTCGCATAAAACTCTAGCGGCCAAGTTTAAAGTGTTCATATGATGGCAGTTTAGTCCGGCAATCATCGTTAGTAGTAAGCTTGGCAATGATCGTTGGCGGTCACATTAAATGGTGGTCAAGAGTTCACATGGGGGGCGGTTAAGTCCGCCCACCCCCCCATGCCATGCGACATTAGGCTTTAACATGAACCTGCCTCCCGATATGGTTAAGTAAAAAACATGTGGTGTATTGGTAATGTCGTTTCGTCAGTGTATGGAAGGTTACGTGATTGAGCCCGGCCTTCGCCCTATCTACCATAACAAATTTTTCCATGACACGAGGAGGACACATGGTGGCCTCAGGCTTAGCCATGTGTCACCTCCTCATTGGCCCGAAACAAAAACATGTGGACCAATAGAATGATGCCACTAAGCCTAAAGAATATTCCAAAGAATATGTTGAAGGAATATACCATAGGAATATACTAAGAATATTCTTTTTTCTAATTGGGCTATACAGATGCCCAATCAACATCCCTATCATCACCTACAAAAATTTTGCATGTTTGAGTAAACAATCAACATGCGATATCTTGAGCATATGATATCGGTTTTCCATGAAACAAGTTGCGTCGGAATCAGGAAGATGAGATCTACACGATAGTTTGGTTTCCAAACCATTCTAGGAAATTTGATTTTTTGGAAAATTTTAAGCTCCTAATCACTCTTCCCCACTAAAAACTTTTGGTCCCCAGAAATTCACTTTCAATTGTTCAGCATTTGCAGGTACAATTCCTTCAATTTTCCAAACTTGGTCCAATCGATGATTGTAGTGCCTTGACTTGTACTTTTCTTGGCTCTTTCTCAAGCTGAACTTGAAATATAACCTGACCAAAGAATTCAAATTCAATGTTCTTCTTGGCTTGTCCATGTCGCTATGGCCATCCACAACAACATCCTTCCCAAGAATAATTCCCATGGTGCTCTTCTACAAAATCCTTATCAAGGATAAGATCCCAAAAATACTTTGACAAATGAACCAAAACAAGTTTCACATAGTGAATACTTGTATAACTTGAGTGCTTAACACATTTGTAATATACTGAATGTGTTGCAACTACTCATACAATAGTTTTAAAATTCTTTCTTAAACTACAAATAGAAATGCATTTTACAAGATGGAATAAACTTGACTCCCAAATTTTCCATTCAAATTGACTATCAACAAGCCAAACTAGCATAACAATTCCCAAAGAAAACATTGTTGCATATAAGTGATTTGTTTATGAACATCACTTTTACAAATTTCCCAACTATGGGGATATGCAACTAGTGCAAAACAAAGATTTACAAACTTCAGTTGGACAAATAGTCCACCCATTTCTTACCCAACCAGGTAAATGAACCCTCTATTTGAACTTTTTCTTCTTCTGGAGTTGCTTCAAGGATGGTCGCATCTTGCGCCACTTTTTCTTTTGTTTCTTCCTCTTCTGGTGCTTGCATAATTTTCTTTCCCTTACTAGGATGAAGTTGTGGAAACAATTTCCAACACTTCTCAACCCAATGCCCACTAATATTGCAGTGAGTGAAAAAGTTCTTTTGAGCTTCTCTTGGCTCACATGTCTTTAACCTTGGATGAGATTTTCTCTTTTCGGTCTCAATTCCATTAGACATAAACATCTTCTTGATGATTGCTTTCCTTTTATAACACTTATCTACACAATGGTTAGATGAAAGGAAAAAGGTGCATGGAAACACATTCCTCAACATGTTATTCAAATCAACATGTTGTTTTCCATTATGAAAAGCATTTAAATTAACAGGATGATTATACCTCTTTTTGTTGTCCTTTGGCTTACGCTTCATTAGGGGAATTTTGAGGTCTAAAATGGGCCTCCTAAGAAAAGTGTACAACCAAAATAAAATTTACAAGAAAAATAGGATTCAAGATGATGATGTTAACCATGGGGGATGATTCACCATTTTTGGAGTAAAAAAGTAAAAAGATTAAAAAATAATAAAACTACTTTTCAAGTCGTATTTTCAACTTATCTCCCTAATTTTTTACTGAAATTTCGAGCGAGGTTGCTCGTTGGAAGCAAAATTTAATTCCTAATCTAAGGAGTACCCATGTTGGATCCTTTTGATGGACTCTACTACACGAAAAATGAGAAATACATGCAAAAACGTGATTACAATGACATTTTTCATGTATTTCTCATTTTTCATGTAGAGGGATCCATCGAAAGTATGCAACATGGGTATTATTTGGATGAGGAATCAAATTCTTCATCCAACGAGTGTTGTTGCTCGAAATTTGAATAAACCCATAGGGAGATAAGTTGAAAATACAAGTTGAAAAATTAGTTTTTTATTTTTTCCCTCTAAAATTTGATGATGTAATATAATCTTGTTTTATTATTTCCAATATTATTTTATAATTTCCTTAGGATGCCCATTTTAGACCTCAAAATTCCCCTAATGCTTGCATGAGGAACTTGCATGGCAAGAAGAACTTGGCTTCGTTTCTTCTTCAACTTGTTCATCTCTCTTTGGAGATGTTTTGCACTTCAAGTCCTCCTTATTCTAAAGGAACCAAGCGGGTACCAATTTTGGATGCAAATCCTAACATCTTGCCTCATCATTTCCTCTTTTATGGAAAAAGGAACACGATACCCTTGAGTTGTCACTATAAGACCATTCTTCTTTTGTAACATAGTCTAAGCCTTCATATTTAGGCCTCTCCTTTGCCTCAATTGGATTTTTAATGCTTTGATGGTTAACTCCAAGGCCTCCTCCCTTGTAACCCATCTTGGTCAAGAGCTTGGATCTAATGCCTTTACTATGTTTTTCAAAGGCTACAAATGAACTTACATCAACACTTTCATGTAAATAAGAAGCATGTAAATTCTTACCATTTGCCTCATCTTTTGATTGACATACAAAGATGTTTTCAAAAACTATTTTGATTCTGGATGTATCCTCTTGGACTCTTTGGCTCTCTTCTTTCAACTCCTTGTATTTGGTTGCTGATAGAACCTCATCCTCCACATTATGTGGACAAAAGATACAAACTTTTCCATCTACCTTCTCTGAGGGAATTTCTACACTAGCATCTTGCATAAGAGCTGTAGAAAAACATGAAGATTGTGGAGAAGATGGTGTTTTATCACCATTCTTATTACATTCTTCCTTTAAATAACATTCTCCTCTTGGAGGCCTAGAGCTTTCACCTTGCAATTTAGTATTCCTCTCTTCAAAGAGGACTTTCACCATTTATTCCATGTCTAAGAAATCCTTTCTAAAAGCCTTCACATCCTCTGACATTCTTCTAGGCTTTCCTCCTTGGGACATGCTTTTCTTGAAGCTTCTACTGCAACTTGAGGTAGAACTGGTGGTAGATATTGTAACAATCTTGCTCTCCTTTCCAAAACCTTCTCCTCACTTGAGCTTCAAAACACATTCACTTTCAAACAATAGTCAATTCCTCCTTGCAAAAAGAAAACTAGTGCTCCGATACCAACTTGATTTGAATGTGGAATATTACTTTTCTATGCTAAGATCCTCATCAGAATACAAAAATGTGCTTGAGGTTTGTACTCCAAAATAGAAGTAAAAACATGTGTTTTTATGTGTGTTTTCTTAATTTAATTTAATGAAAAACTTTAAGCATGAAATCAAAACATTGAATGGAAGCATGCATCAATCAGTAATACACCAGCCATTGTTAAAGGACTTCACCCCTCGTGGGCTACATCTCCTTGGATCAGCTCTAATGGCATGACCCCTTCTCATTGTTAGTGTCAGTCTTTCCAGCCTTCCTCCAGTGATCAAATATGCTCTTACAAAGTGATTTTGAAGTGTCAAGGTCAAATTTTGTCATTTCAGTGAGTCTTCAAGCAAAATTTGGTCACTAGGCATTAGGTATAGGGTTTTCTTTCACTCCTTCTAAAGTTGTCCAAATGTCAATCCATGTCATCATTCAGCTGAGTCTATCATCATTCATAGGGTTGTCATTATCATGTCAGTGTCTAATGAGTTATTTGACACCTTGTTCATGCTTCGGTTGCGCCCAGGCAAGGTCATTTCCCTCTCCTAGGGTTTTGAAGACAATTTCTCTTGGACGGTCAAATCATCGGCAAAACTTGTTTCCAGATGTTCCTACACCTTCCCATATCCTTAAAGTACCTTACCAAATGCTTCCCATCCCTTAGATCCCCCAAATTCCTCATTTTTGCACAAACCCTAGTTTCTAGCTACAACCTGGCAATTTTCTAGGTTGGGCCTGTGTTTTGCCCTTTTGGACCCCTTCCCCTCGCTCAATCTCTAAGATTCCAATTTCCCCTACTTCCTAACATCCCTCCCCACTCCCAAAAATTTCCCCAAGAATTTAGAAGCCCCCTATCCCCTTCATTTCACTCCATTTCGACAAAATTCCTTGTTTCACACATCAGGACAAGTCGCACTCAAATGATGTTTCAGAGCAATAGAAGATGAATTTTGGAAAAATGAGAGAGGTTTTTGTCCATAACATGCCAAAGAAAAAAAACCTCCTTCACTTTTTGCACAGGTGTCATGGTTTTAGAGAAATGTCAAAATTACAATCGCCAGATCCAAGGAGGTTAGCCGAGGCACTAAAAAGGAGAAAGAGGCCCAATCCCCTCCGTATCTTGGCTGAGGCTTCACTCAAGGATCAAGGCACTAAATATCCTAGCCACAGCACAAATCCCAAGGAATTTTGAGAATTTTGGGTGAATTTTGGCATTTTTAGGCAATTTGCAGGTTTTTCCCATTAACGGGTCTCACCCCCTGCGCGACCCTTCATCATGGAAACTCCATTTGACAAAAACTCAGCATTTCCAGATTTTTCATGCAAAGTTACACATGCTCATGGATGGACTTGAGATTTGGTGAAGTTTTGGGCCTCCAGAAAGTCAAAAAACTAGTAAAAATTGACTTTCTGCCACTTTTTTGAATTGCAGAAAGCAGTCTTGGGAGATTTGATTTTTGACAAGGCAAATGAACTCCAAATTTAGAAATTCCAGTTGGGTTGGAAAGTAGACTCACAGACCTTTCCAACAAGCCTACTTTTGCTCAATTTGGCCACCTGCAAGTGCCCCAAAGATGGCTCCAAAGGCGCGCGACCCGTCAGGCAGGGGCGCGCGACCCGTCAGGCAGATTTTTCCAAAAATGCACTGTACAGCTCAGAAAAGCGCAGTTTGACCCAGTTTGACTTTTTGGGGTGAATTGTGATCCTCTTTGATGTAATTATTGTACTTTTTAGACACTTTTACTCTTATGTAACATTTCTAGAAGATTCATTCATGAAAAGGGTAAATATTAAATGAATGAATTGGTTTCCTAGCTTATAGAGGCAAGTTGTTTTGACTGCCTAGTTTGTAGTGCTTAGTTTAGAAGTGGTTGAAACAGCTCCTAGGATAGTGAGCTCGACCCATGGAGGCAGGGAAAGAGGTTAGATCATATATATTATGTACTTTCTTGCTCATTTTCATGGTTGGACTCTTGAGGGATAAGCTATCATTGTATTATTTCACTGTATCTCTGCAATTTTTGGCTAAGGAAGACCAGGGTTTTGCAGTCTTTTTTGGGATTCTTGTAGTTAAATGTATTGATGGTGTGTTTCTCTATGTACTTGTAAGTGTGTTATGTGAATCATTTCCTTTCTTTTCCTTCTGCATATTAAGCAAACGAAGTGTTAAAGTAAGAATTCATGACTGTCATGCTCTGCTTTTAAGTTTGTTTAATTTCAATGTTTTCTACTGTTTAAGGAGAATTCAAAGTTATTGTTTGCTCTCCTTAGCTCCTCACCTGTCTTTCTCATCCATTCACCTCAATCTAAGGCATCAATACTGTCTCCTACCTCGCCCCAAAGAACCCCCTGTAGAAACTGTGTCCAATCCCCGCACCCAAAATTGCCATCCCCTCAATTTGCCACCAAAAACCCAAAAAACCCCAAATCAAACTCTTTGATCAGTTTACTAGCCTAATATCAGTGTTACCTTATTGGTCATCTCATCTTTTGAAGATTTTACGAGATAGACCGGAGAGAGCCTTCTCCTGCCCCGTAGGGCTAGCTATGAGGCTAAATGGTTTGATGTTGCCTTGAGGTTTACCTTTCTCAGCCTGAGGTGAAATTTCAAGCGCTAACATACTGGCGACCATACTGGGGAGAACAAATTAATCGTTTGCTCATTGACGTGTTATTTCATAAGTCTTAGACGGAGCCTGAAGTTACGCCAGGTAGCCTTCGAAACGCTTTTGCTTTGCATAAGCAGAAGTAGATAAATGCTGCTTCAGTCAATCTCCGTGAGCTTGTGAATACAGCACTTCATTTGCATTTCACCCCAGTACATGTATCAAGTTCAGATTTGATTGTTGATAGTGGACAACGATCAGACACTTGAAAGGCTGAAATCATTCACTGGCGACTCCTTCACTGAAAAATCCAAAGATCAATGCTTCATGGTGACTTCACTGCAGGAAGATCAGTGGCTTTGAGATTTTCAAGATGGATCAGATTGCAAGAAGATATGCTCCCTTGAGCCGAGATCACATTCCAGGTTTTCCGAATAAAATTCCGAAGGTAGATTGGTCAAGGAATCTGCCTATATTTAAAGATGATGGTAAGAAGGATGCTGCTCTACATCTGGTTAGATTTCATATGCATATTCGCAAGTTGAAGGTGGATTTTCCTGAAGATTGCTTGATGAAGATATTCCTGGCCACTCTGGAAGGTGAAGCCCAATCATGGTATGAAAGTTTGCCACCTGCTTGTATTTACTGTTTAAAGGATTTTCATGCCTTGTTCATTGAAAGATATAAGGACTCTTATCCATCATTAAACTTAGTTCAAGACTGTTGCAAGCATGCTTCTACTTTTATTGAAAGCCTTGAGAAATATTATGAAGATGATAATTTTATGGATGTTGAGATCATGGAGGCTCTGTATGAGAATCCATTTCAGCAGCACACAGAAATCTTAGAGGATATTTGTCAAGATCAGCAGGTTGAAGATTTCCATATGGTTGAAAATGAGGAAAGAGCAAATGTTGTTTCAGATCTGTCCATAGAAGAAGACAGCATGCAGGTAACGTAGGAAAGTAATGTTCCAATCTCAGAAAGTAATGATGATAAATCAGATCGGGAGATAAATTGTGATGAGGCAAAACATGTTGTTTCGGATCTCATAAAAGAGAGTTGTATTGTCGCGGCTGCCTCAAATGAAGAAAATAGAGTAGCAAACCTAAATGCTCTCATTTCACCAATACTAGATCTTCATGAGGAGGTAGTTCATTGCCTCTGTGAAAAACAAGACAAGATCTTCGTTCAAGTAAGTGAAAAGGTTTCTCTGGATAAATTTATGATAGCAGATAGAAATGTTAGTGTTGGGTTTCATGAAACATCTGAAATTTCTTTTCTCATGATTGATGAATGTAATGAGAATCTGGCTGTCATATCATATGAGGATGATTTACCATATACTCAAACTACAAAAGATCAAACCATTCAGGATTCCATTTCAGATCCTTCTTCATATGTTTCATGTTTTGAAATGTTATTTCAAGAGGAGATCTGCTCATCTACTTGTTCAGAATTTTTTGAGGACCAGGAACATACTCTTTCTAAAGCACATGAAGAAGGCAGATCAGAAATTGAAGCAAAAGACACCTTGTTCTTTCAGCAGGAGGTGGTAGTGGCAAATCTTCATGTTTTTCACGATCCTCTAGCAAGTTTGTTGCAGCCAGCAGTGATAGTGTTTATTGCAGTGTTCAGTGATGAAGGAGATCATGGTCAGCTATGTTTTTGGATGCTCAGTTATAGGTTTGTACTGTTGACCAGAAGATCTAATAAGAAGAATCAATCAAGAAGGCATCTGCTTGATTGGTTGCATTGGCATTTTGAAATAGTTTGATGGTATATGGTTTTGTAAGAAACACAGGTGGTTGTCATCATGATTTTAAATCTTGATGGACTGCTGCCCTTCAATAAGCTTTGTAAGTTCTTGTTTTCGTTAAGTCAGTCATGAGTCATTTATGAGTCAGTTTTCAGTCATGTTGGTTTCATAATTGTGTCGGCTTGAGTCAGGTTTCAGTCAATAAATGAGTCAAAGTCTTGTGTCGTTTGCCGAAATAATGGACTCCATAGCCCAATGGACGAAGGCACTGGTCTGCTCTCCCAGAGGTCTGTGGTTCTTGGCACCTCCAATGAGCTACCATCCCCATTGGAGCCAATGTTAGTGTCAGTCTTTCCAGCCTTCCTCCAGTGATCAAATATGCTCTTACAAAGTGATTTTGAAGTGTCAAGGTCAAATTTTGTCATTTCAGTGAGTCTTCAAGCAAAATTTGGTCACTAGGCATTAGGTCTAGGGTTTGCTTTCACTCCTTCTAAAGTTGTCCAAATGTCGGTCCATGTCATCATTCAGCTGATTCTATCATCATTCATAGGGTTTTCATTATCATGTCAGTGTCTAATGAGTTATTTGACACCTTGTTCATGCTTCGGTTGCGCCCAGGCAAGGTCATTTCCCTCTCCTAGGGTTTTGAAGACAATTTCTCTTGGATGGTCAAATCATCGGCAAAACTTGTTTCCAGATGTTCCTAAACCTTCCCATATCCTTAAAGTACCTTACCAAATGCTTCCCATCCCTTAGATCCCCCAAATTCCTCATTTTTGCACAAACCCTAGTTTCTAGCTACAACCTGACAATTTTCTAGGTTGGGCCTGTGTTTTGCCCTTTTGGACCCCTTCCCTTCACTCAATCTCTGAGATTCCACTTTCCCCTACTTCCTAACATCCCTCCCCACTCCCAAAAATTTCTCCAAGAATTTAGAAGCCCCCTATCCCCTTCATTTCGCTCCATTTCGACAAAATTCCTTGTTTCACACATCAGGACAAGTCGCACTCAAATGATGTTTCAGAGCAATAGAAGATGAATTTTGGAAAACTAAGAGAGGTTTTTGTCCATAACATGCCAAAGAAGAAAACCCTCCTTCACTTTTTGCACAGGTGTCATGGTTTTAGAGAAATGTCAAAATTACAATCGCCAGATCCAAGGAGGTTGGCCGAGGCACTAAAAAGGAGAAAGAGGCCCAATCCCCTCCGTATCTTGGCTGAGGCTTCACTCAAGGATCAAGGCACTAAATAGCCTAGCCACAGCACAAATCCCAAGAAATTTTGAGAATTTTGGGTGAATTTTGGCATTTTTAGGCAATTTGCAGGTTTTTCCCATTAACGGGTCTCACCCCCCACGCGACCCTTCATCATGGCAACTCCATTTGACAAAAACTCAGCATTTCCAGATTTTTCATGCAAATTTACACATTCTCATGGATGGACTTGAGATTTGGTGAAGTTTTGGGCCTCCAGAAAGTCAAAAAAACTAGTAAAAATTGACTTTCTGCCACTTTTTTGAATTGCAGAAAGCAGTCTTGGGAGATTTGATTTTTGACAAGGCAAATGAACTCCAAATTCAGAAATTCTAGTTGGGTTGGAAAGTAGACTCACAGACCTTTCCAACAAGCCTACTTTTTCTCAATTTGGCCACCTGAAAGTGCCCCAAAGATGGCTCCAAAGGCGCGCGACCCGTCAGACATATTTTTCCAAAAATGCACTGTACAGCTCAGAAAAGCGTAGTTTGACCCAGTTTGACTTTTTGGGGTGAATTTTGATCCTCTTTGATGTAATTATTGTACTTTTTAGACACTTTTATTCTTATGTAACATTTATAGAAGATTCATTCATGAAAAGGGTAAATATTAAATGAATGAATTGGTTTCCTAGCTTATAGAGGCAAGTTGTTTTGACTGCCTAGTTTGTAGTGCTTAGTTTAGAAGTGGTTGAAACAGCTCCTAGGATAGTGAGCTCGACCCATGGAGGTAGGGAAAGAGGTTAGATCATCTATATTATGTACTTTCTTGCTCATTTTCATGGTTGGACTCTTGAGGGATAAGCTATCATTGTATTATTTCACTGTATCTCTGCAATTTTTGGCTAAGGAAGACCAGGGTTTTGCAGTCTTTTTTGGGATTCTTGTGGTTACATGTATTGATGGTGTTTTTCTCTATGTACCTGTAAGTGTGCTATGTGAATCATTTCCTTTCTTTTCCTTCTGCACATTAAGCAAACGAAGTGTAAAAGTAAGAATTCATGACTGTCATGCTCTGCTTTTAAGTTTGTTTAATTTCAATGTTTTCTACTGTTTAAGGAGAATTCAAAGTTATTGTTTGCTCTCCTTAGCTCCTCACCTGTATTTCTCATCCATTCACCTCAATCTAAGGCATCAATACTGTCTCCTACCTTGCCCCAAAGAACCCCCTGTAGAAACTGTGTCCAATCCCCGCACCCAAAATTGCCATCCCCTCAATTTGCCACCAAAAACCCAAAAAACCCCAAATCAAACTCTTTGATCAGTTTACTAGCCTAATATCAGTGTTACCTTATTGGTCATCTCATCTTTTGAAGATTTTACGAGATAGACCGGAGAGAGCCTTCTCCTGCCCCGTAGGGCTAGCTACGAGGCTAAATGGTTTGATGTTGCCTTGAGGTTTACCTTTCTCAGCCTGAGGTGAAATTTCAAGCGCTAACACTCATTATGCTCAATGTTTAGAAAAACGAGAGTACATAAAGTGATGAGAAATGGAATGGTTAGTTTATAAGTCAAAGAAACAACTTATGCAAGATTTATCAATCCATATACATGTAAACCTACCGTCAAACATGTAAAATTTCAGCAAACAAAGGCATCTTACACAATACCACAATCCACTTGAAGTAGATAAACAAGTCTCTTCTCCAAAACACATAGAGAAAAGAGGAATAAAAGCTACATAATTGATGTAATAGCTATTGCAAAAATCACATGGAGGCTGGAAAACCCCTTCAAGGTCCTCTTCACCTTCAAACCCCTCCATAAACTGAATCAACACATTGGTTGGTCATGACACCAATAGACTTCAACCTGCAAAAATCCTATCTAAAATTGCTCCTTTGATTTTGAAACCTACTCCAATGAGTCTAGAATACCCAAAAATGGCTATCTAGCCTCTTTTTGCACCCAATTTGGTTGAAAAATCGAGAATTTATGACCTCTCCTAGTTTTCCCACTACAAATTGCACAAAATCCGGCATCATCCTACAATTTTGCCCCATTTTCCGCTAATGGAGCAAAAAATTCCCAAATTTTTGGGTGGATTTGTAGGACCATTAATTTATCCGTTAAGGCCTAAAAACAAAAATATTGGTCATATGGGGGCCATGCACCCAAGGGCTAGCCCCCGGCTTTAGCCCCTTACCTCCAGTGGTCGCACAAAACGCTAGCGGTCAAGTTTAAAGTGTTCATATGTTAGCGGATTAGTCCAGTGGTCATCGTTAGCAGTCATCTTGGTAGTGACCATTAGCGGTCATGTTAAACAGTGGTGAAGCATTCACATGGGGGGCAGTTAAGTCTGACCGCCCTCCCATACCATGCGGGATTAAAATTTAACATGAACCCGCCTCCCCATATGGTTAAGTAAAAAACATGTGGTGTATTGGTAATGTCATTATGTTAGTGTATGGGAGGTCATGGGATCGAGCCCAGCCTCTGCCCTGTCTTCCATTAAAAAAATTTCCATGACACGAGGAGGACACGTGGTGGCCTCAGGATTAGTCATGTGTCACCTCGTTATTGGCCCGAAACAAAAGCATGTGGACCAACACAATGATGCCACCAAGCCTGAAGAATATTCCAAAGAATATGCTAAAGGAATATACTATAGGAATATACCAAGAATATTCCATTTTCTTACTGGGATGTACGTATTCCCAGTCAGCACCTGCAAAAAATTTTCATGTTTGACCAAATGATCAACACGCAATATCTTGAGCATATGATATCGGTATTTCGCGAAACGACTTACGCTAGAATCACGATGATGATATCTACGTGGTCATTTAGGCTCCAAACCATTCTAACAACTTTGAATTTTTGGCAAATTTTGAGCTCCTGATCAAAGATTCATATGAAGAGACTAATGGTTTCTCAAAAAGTATCAACTAGATCATTCTCAAAAAGTATCAACCAGATCATTGAATTGAATCAGGACAGAGAAGAAGTCCAGCATAAAATTTAGTATTACCAAGACAAAATGAAATCTTTGTTTGATAGGAAAGCTAGAGAAACAGATTTCAAACAAGGAGATTTGGTCCTCAAATGGGATACTAGAAGAGAAGAAAGAAGAAAACATGGGAAACTTGATAATCTTTGGCTAGGACCTTTCAACATTGTAGAAGTCAAAGGAAACAACACTTACATCCTACAGAATCTGGAAGGAGAATATTTATCATTGCCATACAATGTGAAATATCTCAAGCATTATATCCAGTATTGACTGTTTTTCAGCATCATCATTGTAAATTTTCATTTCTCTTTACATTTCCAGAGTAAGTGTGATTTTCACAGCAAATGCTCCATAGCCCAAGGAGAAGGCACATTGATTTGCATGTTCTCTGCATCCTGAAGGGAGAAGAAGTCCCCAGATGGAGTCGATGTTGTAACTTATTTTTACCATTGGAATTATTTTACAAATTCGTATTGATTTCAAAAAAAATAGAAGAAGAAATGAAAAATCAAAAAATCAAAATGAAATAAAGAGAGAGAAAAAATAAATAAAAGAAAAAATAGAGAAAAATAAAAAATATTATGAAAGAAAAAGAAAGAAGTATTATTATCCATGAGAACAAGCGATCAAATTTAAATGTTGCTCATTGTATTTTTAATTTGAAAAATAAATAATTTTTTTCAATAATATATTGAAAATAAAGATTTGACTTGACACTAAAGACAACGACCTTCATGCAGCGTTCAATTGTCAAGATTGCACGTGCCAAGATCAATGACGACAAATTGATTGCAAGACCCCTTGCACTCCCGATATATAACAAAGGAGGGGGACGGGGGGTTCGTAAAGTGGTTTCCCTATCCTGCTCTAGAATTCGTGTCTCACTCAAATTGATTGTGGGACCCCCCCACCAATTGCTTTCTTCATTAAAGTAATGAGAGACGCATAACTTAAACATGAAATAATAAAAAAGCAAGCTTATGTTCTGCATTCTCCTATAGTTTCTTTTGTACGTAATAATGTAGTGAAGGTTGTGTTGACTCGGCCTGATATAGATGATAAAAAGGGGAGATGGATTTCCAAGGTTCTAGAATTTGATCTAGATATCAAACCTACAAAGTTGGTCAAGGGACAAGGTTTAGTTGAGCTATTTGTTGAATCAAATTGCAAGATTTTGGGCATAAATTCAATCATGCAGGGTTCAAATGAGAAGAATCCATAATTACCTTCTCATTCTTCAGGGGAGAAGAATCCACAAGAACCTTCTTCCATTTCGGTACTTGTACCTCTTCCTCTATGCATTAATGAAAAGTTCTTATTATCATATTGGTACATATATATTGTGCATATTTTACGTGATTTTGAGTACCCTCTTGAATTCGCAAAGAATCAATGTAGATCCATCATACTCAAAGAAATGAAGTACTGCATAATAAATGCAAACTTGTATTGGAAGAATCCCTTGAATAGCCTCTTACTATGTTTGAATGAAAGTGAGACAGACGAAGCAATTGAGTAGTTTCATGAAGGATTTTGTGGAGGAAATTATGCTTGGAAGGAAACGACACATAAAATACTCAGAGAAGGTTTCTATTGGCCAAAATTATTTGCACAGGTTGGTTCCAAAGTGAGAAGTTGTATCCATTGTCAGGTTTTTGTAGGAAAACAGAGATTAGTTTCTTTGCCCCTGATCCCGGTTTTTGTTAAAGCACCCTTCTTATAGTGGGGGTCAGATTTTATTTGGGAAATAGTTCCTTACTCAAGTAATCAATACAGATGTATACTTACAACAACTTATTACTTCCAAATGGGTAGAAGAAATCCTTGTAAGGAATGTCATTGATGCAGTACTAATGAAATTCATCAAAGAGAACATTCTTTCTAGATTCAGTTGTCCAAGGAAAATAGTAACTGACAATGCTCAAGCATTTAGCGGCATTAAAATGATTGAATTCTACCAAAAATATCAGATTGCTTTACATCAATCAACACCTTATTATCCACAAGGGAATGGATTAGCAAAATCCTCAAACAAAAATTTAATCAAATTCATCAAGAAGGTGTTTGTAGATCATAAAAGGAACTGGGACATACATCTAAAATATGCAGTATGGTCTAACAGTGTGTCACCAAAAATATCTACTGGGAAGTCTCATTTTCAACTTGTATATGGAACAAAATCCATTTTCCAACTCAACTATCATTTCCATCCATGAAACTTCTGAAAGATTCATATGAAGAGACTGGCGTTTCTCAAAAAGGATAAACTAGATCATTGAATTGAATCAAGACAGAGAATAAGTCCAGCATAAACTTCAGCAGTACCAAGACAAAATGAAATATTTGTTTGACAAGAAATCTAGAGAAAGGGATTTCAGACAAGGAGATTTGGTCCTCAAATGGGATACTAGAAGAGAAGAAAGAAGAAAACATGGGAAATTTGATAATCTTTGGCTAGGACCTTTCAACATTGTAGAAGTCAAAGGAAACCACACTTACATCCTACAGAATCTGGAAGGAGAATATTTATCATTGCCATACAATGTGAAATATCTCAAGCATTATATCCAGTATTGAGTGTTTTTCAGCATCATCATTGTAAATTTTCATTTCTCTTTACATTTCCAGAGTAAGTGTGATTTTCACAGCAAATGCTCCATAGCCCAAGGAGAAGGCACATTGATTTGCATGTTCTCTGCATCCCGAAGGGAGAAGAAGTCCCCAGATGGAGTCGATGTTGTAACTTATTTTTACCATTGGAATTGTTTTACAAATTCGTATTGATTTCAAAAAAAATAGAAGAAGAAATGAAAAATCAAAAAATCAAAACGAAATAAAGAGAGAGAAAAAATAAATAAAAGAAAAAATAGAGAAAAATAAAAAATATTATGAAAGAAAAAGAAAGAAGTATTATTATCCATGAGAACAAGCGATCAAATTTAAATGTTGCTCATTGCATTTTTAATTTAAAAAATAAATAATATTTTTCAATAATATATTGAAAATAAAGATTTGACTTGACACTAAAGACAACGACCTTCATGCAGCGTTCAACTGTCAAGATTGCACGTGCCAAGATCAATGACGACAAATTGATTGCAAGACCCCTTGCACTCCCGATATATAACAAAGGAGGGGGACGGGGGGTTCGTAAAGTGGTTTCCCCTATCCTGCTCTAGAATTCGTGTCTCACTCAAATCGATTGTGGGACCCCCCAACCAATTGCTTTCTTCATTAAAGTAATGAGAGACGCATAACTTAAACATGAAATAATAAAAAAGCAAGCTTATGTTCTGCATTCTCCTATAGTTTCTTTTGTACGTAATAATGTATTGAAGGTTGTGTTGACTCAGCCTGATACAGATGATAGAAAGGGGAGATGGATTTCCAAGATTCTAGAATTTGATCTAGATATCAAACCTACAAAGTTGGTCAAGGGACAAGGTTTAGTTGAGCTATTTGTTGAATCAAATTGCAAGATTTTGGGCATAAATTCAATCATGCAGGGTTCAAATGAGAAGAATCCATAATTACCTTCTCATTCTTCAGGGGAGAAGAATCCACAAGAACCTTCTTCCAGTTCGGTACTTGTACCTCTTCCTCTATGCATTAATGAAAAGTTCTTATTATCATATTGGTACATAGATATTGTGCATTTTTTACGTGATTTTGAGTACCCTCTTGAATTCACAAAGAATCAACGTAGATCCATCATACTCAAAGAAATGAAGTACTGCATAATAAATGCAAACTTGTATTGGAAGAATCCCTTGAATAACCTCTTACTATGCTTGAATGAAAGTGAGACAGACAAAGTAATTGAGTAGTTTCATGAAGGATTTTGTGGAGGAAATTATTCATGGAAGGAAACGACACATAAAATAATTAGATAAGGTTTCTATTGGCCAAAATTATTTACACAGATTGGTTCCAAAGTGAGAAGTTGTATCCATTTTCAGGTTTTTGTAGGAAAACAGAGATTAGTTGCTTTGCCCCTGATCCTGGTTTTTGTTAAAACACCCTTATTATAGTGGGGGTCAGATTTTATTTGGGAAATAGTTCCTTACTCAAGTAATCAATACAGATGTATACTTACAACAACTTATTACTTCCAAATGGGTAGAAGAAATCCTTGTAAGGAATGCCATTGATGCAGTACTAATGAAATTCATCAAAGAGAACATTCTTTCTAGATTCAGTTGTCCAAGGAAAATAGTAACTGACAATGCTCAAGCATTTAGCGGCATTAAAATGATTGAATTCTACCAAAAATATCAGATTGCTTTACATCAATCAACACCTTATTATCCACAAGGGAATGGATTAGCAAAATCCTCAAACAAAAATTTAATCAAATTCATCAAGAAGGTGTTTGTAGATCATAAAAGGAACTGGGACATACATCTAAAATATGCAGTATGGTCTAACAGTGTGTCACCAAAAATATCTACTGGGAAGTCTCATTTTCAACTTGTATATGGAACAAAATCCATTTTCCAACTCAACTATCATTTCCATCCATGAAACTTCTGAAAGATTCATATGAAGAGACTGGCGGTTTCTCAAAAAGGATAAACTAGATCATTGAATTGAATCAAGGCAGAGAAGAAGTCCAGCATAAACTTCAGCAGTACCAAGACAAAATGAAATATTTGTTTGACAAGAAAGCTAGAGAAAGGGATTTCAGACAAGGAGATTTGGTCCTCAAATGGTATACTATAAGAGAAGAAAGAGGAAAACATGGGAAATTTGATAATATTTGGCTAGAACCTTTCAACATTATCAAATTCAAAGGAAACCACACTTACATCCTATGGAATCTGGAAGGAGAATATTTCTCATTGCTAATCAATGGGCGATATCTCAAGCATTATATCCAGTATTGAGTGTTTTTTAGCATCATCATTGTATATTTCCATTTTTATTTACATTTCCAGAGCAAGTGTGATTCTCACAGCAAATGCTCCATAGTCTGAGGAGAAGGCACATGGATTTGCATGTTCTCTGCATCCTGCAAGGCGAAGAAGTCCCCGGAAGCAGTCGATGTTGTAACTTACTTTTACCCTTGGAATTATTTTACAAATTTGTATTGATTTTAAAAAAAATAGAAAAACAAAAAATAAGAAAAAGAAATGAAAAATCAAAAAGAAAGAAAGAAAAAGACAAAAATAAAATAAAATAAAAAATAAAGAAAAATAAAAGATATTATGAAAGAAAAAAGAAGTATTATTATGCATGAGAACAAACGAGCAAATGTAAATGTCACTCATTGTATTTTTAATTCGACAATTAAATAATATTTTTCAATAATGTATTGAAAATAAAAATTTAATTTGACTTGACACTAAAGATAGTAACCTTCATGCAAATTTCAATGGTCGGGATTGCATGCGCCCAGATCAATGGCAGAAAATTGATTGTGGGACCCCCTGCACTCCCTATAGTTAACAGGGGGGTTGGGTTCGTAAAGCGGTTTCCCCTATCCCGCTCTGGAATTTGTGTCACACTCAAATCAATTGCGGGAACCCCCCCCCCCCCCCCCCCCCCCCACCCCCTGCAAAACTTCTTTTCCCCTTTGCCAAACTTCCCACTATTTTCAAGCCTCCGCCAACTCTGTTATTTCTAGTCATAACTATCCCTCTCAACAAATTGACCAGATGACCTTTATCACATTAATCACTCCCGCTGACATCTAATTCATTTAATTCCCCATGCCATTAATGGTTAACCCAACAAAAAACCATTATAAGCATCATAATAAGACCATTATCCCTGCTAAACTAAATTATTTCACCTTCCACCTGTAACCAGAGCATTCTGAACATGATCTGAGAAAACTCTAGTGGCCATCATCTATCAATCGCCATCACTCCCAGGTAAAATTATCAATAATTTCTTGTGCTTTTATTCTTTCCAAAATGGCCATCCATAAGGAATAATCTAAGGTATCTATTGAGAGTCCCCTCTACCCCCTATAAATAACCTAAATGAACTACCTCTCATCGATACCCAATTCAAAATCATAGAAACCCACTATGAATTTGATCTATACGAGCTTCACAACTGGGAATTTGTTGGGACAGGGTCCCCTAGGGTCAATTTTTTTCATTAATTTTTGTATACTTGTAAAGTCTCCACATTTTTAGGGAGCGGAGCATGAAGGTCATAGGAGTAAAAAGGGGCTTTAGCCCCTTAGTTTGTTGGAAGATAGGGATTTTTTTAACCCACCCATGGTCCGCGAACCATGGTATTGTAAAAGAGAGAGATATATAAAGGAGTCATAGAGAGTCTATGAAGTCAATCAAGAATAGAAGATCATTGTATGGGAAAGTAGGCTAAGGCGGGAAAGTTTGTTTCATGTACTTAGGCGAAGGGGAAGGCTCATGCTGATGAGTGCGCGGAGACCTTGGTAAGTCTGCAGGATGAGTGTGTATGCCCCTGCAGCCGAGTGCGCAGGGAGGAAGAGTCTGTAACTGAAATAATACATCTAATAAAGGCAGTTTTGATCCATAATTGTGTGTATTTGCATCTGTATTTACTTCTGCAGTTCCATATTTTCACTTTGTTATCTAAATTTATATGAATGAATGTTTACTTGATGCGCAAAAGTAATATATCAGCTTATTGAATTGATGTTATGAATGTTTAAATCCCTTCGTGAAGGTTTAGATTTTATTTTTGTGAGTTACTGCAATTATCTATAATTTAAGGATTAGGGTTCGCGAAGACCAAAAGAATCCCTAGAAACCACAGAAGTCCATCGCACTGACCTCTGGATGCAGAAACCTAATTCTGTCATCCCCTAATACTGCTTCGGATGAGACTGCAGCTTGTGCTACGTGGGTTGTGGCCAAAAGGGCCATCAGTTTAGGGTTTTGTTGGTTGGTGCATCTAACTTTGAACCTAGGTCAAGACCCCTCATTGTGCGAATATGCAGATTATGGAAGTCTTCTTTGAAATCAGTTATGGTTTCATATTGCGCGTACAATGTGGGTGACATACTCGACACCTGGCTAATTACCGTCCTCAGTTCCATCTAAAAAAGGACCCAAAATATCTTTGTCTTTGTGAGCGCGCAAGGTCCTTTGTAGCCCAGAACGAAGCGAACTTCACTACCTCTAGAAGGTACGAGTCTTGTGGAGGAAACTAACTATCCTCAGGGATCCTCCATGCCACCAGTGCTATCAGAAGCAAAAACCATGCGTAATGGAATGCCTTGCCCTCATCTTGGGCCTCCCTGCAATTCTCAAGAAACTCCTTGCATAAGTATTGAGCCCAATTATACTGGGCTCCTTTGGCACACTATGCAACCAAAGAGATAACCAGTGTCGGTACTTCATCTGTGAGACACTTACGCATTATTTTCCCTGCTAATATCTGCACGGAAAACTGCACCGCGGGATCTGAGATAGAGTGGATAGAGTATCCGCGCAACTTCTTTATCAGACCAAACTCGCTCTTCATTTGGTATGCAAGCTTATTTTCCTATGTTTTTTCTCCAAACGTCTCTGCAAGATCCACTCCTTGGTATGGAAATAACATAATCCGGTGGATTAACATGTCTGTGATCGGGATGGGTTCTCCCATCCAAAGACACCCATTGTGCACTAGTGTGAGAAATTAGCACATGCATATAGTGCTTATGTTGGTGCAACTGAAGTGCGGCACCCAAAGCATGTTTAGGAGCCCCGCGGCCCCAACACCAACGACCCATTTCATCGGCTCCAACCGTGTGACCTCTGATTCTTCATAATATACCTTAGATAGGTATTTGTTTGGTGCCAACTGAGGGAACTTCTCATGGCCCCCTAAGTCCCAATCCTCCATCTTGAGTGTCGATATGTGGGCCAGCAATGCGCCCTCAAACACCACCTTCTCCAACAATAGTGACGTGGACACCATAAAATTTGCATTATTTGGATCTTTTGGTACTTTAGTCGTGGCCTTTCGCAGTGGAATATACTTTGGCAGCCGAGTCATTGGCTCACCCTCCTCAGCATCAATTTCTTATATGCCTTCACGCAGTTCTTCTTCATCCAAATCCATTGGCTCTGTTGGATGCTAATACCGATCCATCCTACTATTATAGTGGATTTTCATGGGGTTTTCCTGCGGTGACTGCCTCACTAGGACTGGCTGAGGTTTCTTTTGCTTCTTATCTATTGCCTTGGAAGAAGAAGGCTTAGGTACAAAAGGCTTAGGTCTGGGAGACCTAGGTGCTGTAGTCGGAAATCCTGCAGGGAAAGATGGTTCCGCTTCCGTCTTGGGGGGAGTTGCAATAATTATGTCCAGAAAACTCTTACGGAAATACTCAGGCACGTCATCCAACCCTGGTCGTGAAAAGAGATCCTCCCAATATATCTCATATATACACTTATACACTTGGTACAAAGCAAAGTGAAAAATCTTAAGGCACACTCTCAGGAAATAAAGTGTTCGAATGTAGAGCAGCATGCCATATTTATAGATGAATTTGAATTCAAATCCAACCATTCCCTCTAATTCCTGGCCATTAATGCATATCTGGCAGCATTATTTCCAAAGATATGCTCCATAAATGCATCTTCCCACTCCTTTCAACAGAAATTTCGCCATCCAATCATCTACAGTGCTTCCAACGGTCACTTTTTTGCCAAGCTTTCCAACTTTTGGGTAGTGTAGTTTATAGTCTCGTACTTCCTTGCACTGCCTAGAGTACTAAGACTATCCCACCATCATATAGTCATTGTGAAAGGGCAGGATCACCCATGTACAACTTCAATTGGCTTCCATTAACTTTTCCCGAGAATAATTCCCCATTCAACTTTGCGATCTGAACCACACCACCATCTATAATTTCCTTAAAAATATAGGGTCCTAGCCAATGTGTTTTAAATTTTCCGAGGAATTTTGTAAACTTACTTTCATAAAGAAACACTAAATCATCAATTTTGAAGGTGTGTTGTTTTATATGGTGATCATGCCATGCCTTTTCACGGTCCTTCTGCACCTATTGGTGGAATCCTGCTAAGAAGCGATCCTCTTCCAACTCTACCAGCTACGCGAGTCGCTCCTCCATAGTATCATGATCAACCATGTCTATCACTACTACAAACTGCAAAATTGACACAATGTATTCCATGCGAATTACAACCTCCTACCCATATACTAATCTGAATGGGGTTTGGCTTGTCAACTTCTTACAAGTAGTCCTATACACCCAAAGGACCGCTAGTATGCGCACATCCTAGTCATTCCACTTCGCGTTGCCAATCTTTGTCAGGGCACTCTCTAAAATTTTATTGAATGCTTCTATCATGCCATTCACTTGAGGCTGATAAGGCGTACTCTTCTGGTGATATACCTAAAATTCCTCAAGCAGTGCAGCAGTTATTTCATTTATGAAATGCATGCCCCTGTCACTCATTAAAATTTTTGGGCAACTGAACCAAGACAAAACATATTTGAAGATAAATTTCACAGCTATAGATGTGCTACAGTCTTTGACAATTTGTGCCTCCACCCACTTGGTTAAGTATTCAATCACTATAATAATGTATCTAGCCCCCATATTTTTCCCTGGTGGTTGAATTGGACCCACAAAGTCTATCGCCCATTTATCGCACACCTGCAACATCACTTGCAGATTTAGTGGAAATTCATCTCTTTGTGATGGTCTCCCCATCCTCTGAAAAACATCACATGCCCTGCAATAGGTCTTAGAGTCCTTATGCATTGTAGGCCATCAAATTCCTACGTGTAGGATCTTCTATGCGGTTACTCTGCCTACATAATGTCCTCCCACTACTCCTCCATGTGATTCTGCAAGAATGCTTGGTCATTCATACTCTGGGACATATTTGTGCAATATTTCATTAGAGCCCATTTTGTATAAGTGTCCAACGATCACAAAAATGACAGCCGCCTGGACCACTAGTTCTTTATTCTATTGCGTCGAATATCCTTCCGAGGTTGTTCCTGTAGATAGGAATTGAATGATATTTGTGAAGTGATCATTTGCGACGTGAACAACAAAGAGTTGCGCATCAAGAAACCCTTCCTCCAAACCCATAGGCTCATCACCAATCTCAATCAGCAAGAGGTGATCAAGACCAGCATTTAGGCATCCTGGCTTCACAATTACTTCGAAATCATATTCCTGGAATAACAAAAACCACATGCAAATCTTCCCCCCCTACACAGGCTTTTTGACCAGGTATTTTAGAGTGGAATGGTCTGTATACATTTTGAAGTGCACTCCCAACAGATAGTGTCGAAATTTCTTCAACGTGTACACCATCGCTAGCCCTTCACCCTCTGTGGTTGAGTAGATATTTTCCACCTTTGCAACTTCCTACTCGCAAATGTTATACGGTGGTCAATGTATCCTTCGCTTGGTTGGGTCAGCACCGCACCTAGCGCAATACAGGACGTGTCTACATGAACATGAAACTCCCTCTTCCAATCCAGGAAGACCAAAATGGGCGTGTTGACCATTTTCTCCTTCAAAACATCCAAACTCCTCTAGAAATCCTTGTCCCAGCAAAAAGTTTCATCCTTTTTTAATAGTCTTTCCATTGGAGCAATTATTTGTGCATATGACTTGATGAACTTCCTGTAATATCTAGTATGGCCCAACGTTGCACGTAATTTCTTAACATTCTTTGGGGCCTCCAAATTAACAATGATTGCTATCTTGGTAGGGTCTACCATCAATCCCTTCTTGCAAACCACATGAACCAAAATTATTCCATAAGGTATGCAAAATATGCACTTTTTTAGGTTAAGGGCCATTTAATGTCTTCGACAAGTATCCAGCATGAGGTGAAGACTAGAAACATGGCGCTTTAGCAATCCAAACATTGTCCAATCATCAAAGTAGACCTCCAAATATTTGTGGATAAATTCCTTGAAGGTCGTAATTACCACTCACGAAAAGATTGCAGACACATTCTTCATCCCAAAAGGCATCACTGTATATTGAAAACAACCCCACTCAGTCACGAAGGTGGTCTTACTCCGATATTCTGGCATGATCTTGATTTGATGGTACCCTGAGAACCCATCTGTGAACGAGTAGGCCTCATGCCCTCCAACATTCTCTTTTACCTCGTTTGTAAATGGCATAGGGAATGGATCATGGACGCACACGTCATTCATCTTCCTCAGGTCTATGCATATCCGAATTTCATCATGTTGCTTCTTTTCTTGAACTACCTGGGACTCATCCAGTCAGATTCCTCCACAAGTTCGATGATCCCAACTTCCAGCATCTTATCCAACTCCTTGCACACATTTTCTTTATACTTGGGATTTAATCAGTAGGGGTGTTGCTTTACAGGCTTTACATATGGCTTAAAAGTAATCTTCATGACCCTCAAATCCCCTACTATCCCTTTTAGATCAGAGAAATTGGTGGGAAACAAGTCCTGATACTCGCGCAACATCTCCATGACCTTATCAACTATATCTTCATCCCAATAGTCCCCTATCTTCGCAAACTTCGGTTAGGCTTCTGATCTGATATTCACTTATTTGGTCTTTAAAGGCTCTAATATATCAAGGATTTCTGCTTTAGGTCCCTCGACCTCACGTTGTCCTTTAGACTTGGGAATATTGATGTTTCTGGTATCATCTTTTCCCTCCTCCACAGTCACATTATAACATTCAAGTGCATGGTGCAGTTGCGTATTCCAATCCGGTTGTACCCAGTCAACCGACTCTTCAGGCAGTTTGAATATTGCAACTTTGATTTCTTGGAACACCTCATCTATACACTCAAATCCATCTTCAAAGTTGAACATTAACAAAAATCTATCCTTCAAGATATCCCATTTTGTGGTCTCGTGTCGCAGCTTGGTTTCCAAATACCAGTTCATTGGGATGGTATCCAAAGTATGACAAAATATGTGAACCCACTATGGCTACATTTATTCTCCCCATGCTTTCATCCATCATGCCAAATTCTCGTGTGAATCATCCTTCCCTATGTATTTCTCCACCATGCAAGTATTGGCGTACCCAAACCTCAACTTCATCATTCTTCGGTACTCTTTCCAATCAGTGAAGTTGTCCTTATGCGTACCCCACCAACGGGCAGGCATAGCTCACAACAAAATATCTAGAGTTTGGAATTGATGTTCTTCTAGTACATCCCCTTCAAACTTATCCAAAAAAAAATTAACATCTTCTAAACCATCTTAATAAGGTAAATTTCGTACCTCAACGGATATGCACCAGAGCGACTTTGTCTGCATGTTACAGTGTAGCGATGATACTTCATGTAATCGGTTCTACCAATGCTTAAGCTCCTCATCAGAAATCGAAGTGCAAGAACTATCCCTATCCCACTTGATCCGTCCATCAGTCGTCGGGTTGATCCAGTCCTGATCGTGCATATTGATCTTATAGATCTAATCAATATCATCCTCTTCTTCATAATTGCGGACCAGTTCAGTATATCATGCACCTTCATTTGGATCCAATGGAACAATAACCCTAAGCTCCTCCTTCGAATGCCATTCTGCGTTTTTTGAGATTAATGACCGCGTCCATATCAGAGGCCCAATCGATGCCAAGTAGTGTAGGGTATGGGTTGTTGTCATCGACTATATCGATCACTTCAAAATCAGCTAGAGCGCTTGCTCCTTCAATATTTAGTGTTACCCCATAGAGGCGCCCCATAGGAATGATCTTTTGTTGGTTTTCCATGGATAGCTGGATAGGATACCACTAAAGCGTAGGTCTCCCCATTCTTTCCCAAGTTTGCTTCAGCAAAACATTCGCATTAGATCCCATATCAAGAATTACCTGATCCATTTCGTACTCTCCAATTTGCATAGTCAGTCTCATCTCACAACCGGTTCACTTCTTTCTTTTGCCCACTTTACTTAGTGTGTGTTGTTCCAGAAGAGGTTTATTTTTACCGATAAAGTTATCTGTTATTTCCGGTAGCCCCTCTACCGACTTTCTATCCCTTAGAAGCTTCATGCAAGTCTTCAAAAATGTCGCTAATAACAAAGGGCCTACGTCCTACACAACATCATTTCCTCCAGACTTCTCCTAGCTTCCTAATGTAGAAGCTTCTGCAAAGCTCTTTTGAGCCTCCATAAAGGTTTCCTTTGCTTTGCTTAAATCAAACCCAACCCCCTTTTCAGTAGCCTTGTGTACCCATCCCTTAGCTTCTGGCTGCTTCCCCTTGTCTTCTCTAGTATCTATACCACTTCGCGTCATGATATTGACACTAGGCTCCTCTTCGTGTGGCTCTGCTTTCATCATTTAGATATTTTGCGTAGGTGTCTGAGTCTTCTTTTATTGCATATTTGTTATAAGTACTAGGCAATATTCTATGACATCGTCAAATTGCCTACAATACTGACAGGAGGGGTGTGTCTGATTTTGACAATTGCGTGCAAAATGACCTGCCTCCCCACAATTGTAACAAATAATATGTCCACGACCCCTTCCAGCTCCTCCTCCTCGCGCTCTTCCTCGGCCTTGGAATGCTTTGCGCGCCACACCCGCGCTCTAATCTTGAGGCCAATTTTCTGCCTGCATCCTATATGTAGGGGTCCGTTCCACCATCAATTCATAAATTTGGCAGTTATGCTCATCGTGACCTACATATTTGTAGAAAGTGTAAAGAAACTATTGCAGGGTCTGAACAAACTTTTGTAGAAGATGACAGTTATCCGTCATGTGCTTCCCAGAATTTGACAAATAGTGCACCATAATGCCACTCCTGCACTTGGCCCAATAGTGTTTTCTCAATTTAGGGGTATAGGACCTCCCCCAATAAGATAATTCTGATAGACTGGGCAATGGTCCTTACCATGACCATGGCCTTTGCATTTTAGGCACCATATTTTTGCGCGCACCTCTGACTAGACTTATTTTCCCTTCTTAAGGCTCTGTAACTCCATATGTAAGTTGGCCAATTGTGACTAAATATTTTGTACCCCAAGATTCGTATCCTATACGGGTGAAGCCTCCAATTGCATTGAAATCTCCAAGGCTTCAGCTTTCATTCCTATTTTCTATTGCTAAAATGGAAATCTCAGGTGAGGTAATAGCGAAGCAATGTACTAGTCTCTGTGTTGATCATCTGTGATACTCATGTTAGCCTTCTGAATTAAACTCTTCAGCCTTTAATCAAAGTCCCACACGGACTCATATAACCTCTGTTGGATCTCTTTAAACTTTGTCACTGACTGGGCTTGTGATTTCAGCTTCTTAAACTCATTTTTTGGTGCTTCTTGTGTTTCTAGAATAGTCACATTGGGTTTACCCAAACAAAACTTGATATACCAACTCAACATTCTGTCCTATAGCGATGTAACCAGTTGCACTTTATTCATGTTGTCGTCTGTAATCTATTGTACCTTTCCATACAACATCTGCTACAAACCAAAATTGCTCAGGGTCTTTACTCCCCAGACCCTTAAACACAGACATCTTCATCGTGTTCATTTTGTTGAATGATGGAGGTGGAGGTGGAGGCGGAGGTGTAGGTGTGTGAGGCGGAGGTGGAGGTGGAGGGGGATTGGATGGTTGCGGTATCCTTGCGATACCATGGCTCACAATCTATAGCGCACCTCACAGTGTTTTCAAAATACGGCTTTCGTCGTCAATATTAGACGATCCAAACAACAGACTATATTTAGCACCCGAATCTAGGTTCCTTCTGAATGGTCTCCCACTTTGCATAGTCCCAAACATCAATTTAAAGGCATAACTCGTTTTTTGTACAATAAAATTTTAATCCAAGTCTTCAAATATTTCAGGCACTTACCTCTTGGCCCCTTGAAAAACATGCGCTCTGCTTCGCTATAATTGGTTGGTGTATCAGTCACGAACTCGGTAATGAACCCTCCCATAATACTATTGATCTAATAGTCGACATCCCACACGATTTTGTTTTCTGAAGCCTCTAAGCACTTCACCAGTTCTAGAGTCCACACAATAGGGTTGTCAAGCTTCCATTTACCCTGACTATCCACCAATTTAGACAACCACTTGTGCAATTAGCACAGAAAAGAGCAGAAGAATAGCTTGTGTTCGTCTATGAATAGGTATCTATTCAACCACTCTTCCTTTGATAGGTGTGGATTCCTGTTTTCCTGGGATGCAAATGCGTGCAGTTTCTGATTTATCCACTTTTCGATCTCTTTCTTAGTGGGGAACCACTTATCGCACATCCCTCAAATATATCCTGGTCCTGACAACAGAACCATTTGTTGGCTTGAGGGGTCCTGACCCAAGTTCAAAGTTAGCTATGCTAACCGAAAAAAACCCTAAATTGTTGGCCCTTTCAGCAACAACCTGCGTAGTGCAGGCTGCAATCTCAACTTAAGCAGTATTGGGGGATGACAGAACTAGGTTTCTGCATCCAGAGGTTAGTGTGATGGACTTCTATGGTTCCTAGGGATTCTTCTGGTCTTCACGAACCTGTTGTGCTCTACAACAACCCCCCATTTCATATTATTTTTATTTACAAAGTTATCATATGAAATGGGTCCCTTTAGAGTTTAATTGGTATCAATATTGTATTGTTCAAAAAGGTCCGAAAACCAAATGAAAACATTATATAAAAACCTTTTGAAAAACCCATTTGATCAAATAAAACAATCCTTTATCATTGCGATAAAGCGATCGCAAGATCGCATATCGCAATGACATAGGGAACATAAATAAGTGGCATATTGGTTTCCGCCGATGCGATATCGCAATCGGCTATCGGCGATACTCTATACGCAGTCTTAAAGCGCCCCAAGCCTTTCACCCCGATGCGATGCGATATCGCAATCGGCAATCGGCAATATTCTATGCACATTGTTAAGGCGCCCAGGTAATGCAGCCCGATGCGATGCGATATCGCAATCGGCAAATCGGCGATATGCTGTCCATGTCATATATAATCCCTATTCTCCCGACGCGATGCGATATCGGCTATCGGCGATCGGGGGTTTTAAATGGTGTCAATACAAGAGGTTAAGCTCTCCCCGATGGCCGATTGCGATAAAGCGCAGTTTTCAAAAAAGCTGTTAAATGGAGGGATATTATGATCAAATCATATTTAAAGCCTGATCTATTAAACAATGATGCACCTGCGCCCAACCGCCAAAACATCCATAGCACGCTTAAACGGGTCATTCGGCCGAATAATGATATAATGGGCATTTAAGGATTGGCAGGTTTTAAACGGCCATTTAATGTAATTGAAAGATCTTCCCATGGATTGTATCCGCGGCTATTTTTTAGAGTTAATCTCTCAGCACGCTGTGATCAATATATCTTTCCCATATTGGATTTTCATTATCATTTCTCTGTGTTACGTTTATTTCGCTCCTGTGCAGAATTCTTTCAAAGCGGAAAACTCAAACAAGATGGGGAAGAAGTCCAAGAAAGCCACAGCCGCTGCTGCTGCACCATCCACAGCACAAGCCATCGCTGACCCAATAAACAAGAAGAAGGGACTAATATCTGATACAACATGCGCTGGTCTCGGCAGGACTACTTGGCAAAGCTCCTACAACTTGTCACAACAGTCCAAGCCAATGCGGATTCAACCCGGAAATCTGAGGGTACTCTAAAGGACTTAGCTGACTCCTTCCTTCATCGGATAGCAGCTAGGGAACAAATCCTCCCATATACAGATGTGGTGCAGTGGGCAATTGAAGAAATTCCTATCATGGACAGAACTTTCAGCACCAGAGATGGGAGAATTTTTGGGTCATTTAAGGCTGAGGATTTAAGAAAAATGTATCATTTTCCTGTACCAGAGAAGAAATACAATAAGGCATTCCTGGAGAAATTCCGAAATGAAAACGAAGTTGAATCCAAACCCATTCGGGATTGGAGACAAAATCCGGCAAAGCACAAACATGAATCTTCCGGTAAGTACTCGGTTGATTCTCTGGCTTCTCCTTATTGCTATGCTGGAATAATGATGTGTAGATTATGGGGATTGCATGACTCTGCTAATTTCACTATAGAAATGGTTCCATTAATGGAAGCAGCATGCAACAGTATAATCATGGATTGGGCCACTATTCTCTCAGACAAGCTAGCAACAGCTGTGCTTGAGTTTAGAGGCAAGACCCGTATTTCTGAAAGGGTAATTCCCCCATTCTACTACAGTGCCTATATTCTAGATACCCTGTGTTTTAACTCTGAATTCCCTGTACTCGGCTGGAGGTGGACTTCGCAAGACCCCATGCCTATTCATATATATCATCAGAAATTGTGGAAATCTTCTTATAAACATCATCTATACCAAGTCTGTAATGGCTTTATGTTGCCTATTTATTATTCCATTTTTGACAAACCTGCTCCCAAGATTTCCTACCAAGCAGAAATTGATTTAACAGCAGTAGGGAGATGGTTCGGGGAGGAGAGATTTACCTATATAAGAGTTTTCGGTAGCCAAGCCAAACCTCATGTCCTCCCTTTGTACATACCTGATAAACTGCTGGCGAGGGAAATTTCTTACCAAATCATGGCAGAGAGTACTACACAGACTCTCAAGAAAAATAAGAAGCAAGGCTGGCCATCTTTTCCTTTGAGATGCGGTGTATATACATTGCATGATCTCAAACATGCAGAAAAGGAAGCTACAAAGATTCAATCATTAACTCTAGCAACTCTTCCCAATAGGCAATTTGATCCAAACAAAGTCGCCTATAATGCACTGGAAAAGGCCAAATTGTCAAAATTTGATCATCAAGAAGATATGTTTGATGACCTGTTCTCTTCAGCTGAGTCAATATCGCAGGTTAAGAGATTGGCCCGATCAAGATATCAAGATGAAGGGTTAATTGAATTCAATAGACTTAGAGAGGAGAGGTTGCAAACTCTGCCTCTAGATCTATTAGCAACCACCCCAACAACATCGACAAGCGAGCCTGAACGGGAGCAGTCAAAGCAACCTCCTCCTACAATAAAAGAACAAGGAAAAACACAGGAGGAAACTCAGACTAAAGAGAAGGAGAGAGTGCAGGAAGAGACCCAGAAGAAAGAGCAGAAGCAGACCAGCACTGGAATAAATGTGGATACACAATTTGATCCCAAATTGCTCCAGGAATGGAAGCAATTTGATTCTATTATCAGCGGTCTGGAATGTTCAAAGAACACTGAGTCTTCGAGAGCAGCAGACACACAGGAAACCACTTCACAACAGGTTCAAAGTGGAACCAGCGGCCCACCCATTTCAAAAGAGGTAGAGATTATACCAAAAGACCCCTCCGATCAAATCATTTTGCAGGTAGAAGAAATTCCTCCCTTGGATGTCTTCTACAGCCCGAGGCATAAAGCTGTAGTAAAACGACAGAGGAAAAGAAGAAGGACTGATCAACCTTCCCTTTTTCCAGAGCAGACAGTCACGGGCAATGTGGTTTGGAAGGAGGAATTTGACCCCTCTGATGACCTGACAAAACTATCTCAATACGCTGGAGCCTATTCAGCGGCGACAATAGACAAGGCATCAGAGGTAAGTCTTTTGTTAAAAACAAAGGACCAAGAAATCTTTTCATTGTAGGCACAGTTAAATGAAGCAAAACAAAAAGCGGAGCAAGCAGAACAACAGTTGTTGACGCAACAGCAATTAAACAATCAACTAACTCAACAACTGCAGGCAGAGAAACAGCGGGTTGATCAAAGCGCAATCCAGAAGCAAAAGGAATTGTCAGAGGCCTTAGCACAACTGAAGGTGGCGAATGAGAGAATGCTGAAATCAAAAGACGAGCAAATTGCTCAACTATCAGCACAGATTGAAAAGACAAAGGGCGTTCCACAAGTGGCTGAATTCATAACAGAAGCACTACAGATAAATACTGCATTGATAGCCCAAATTAAGCTTCTATGTCAACAAATCGCCCAGGCAGAGCCCCTATGTGAGTTAACGACATCCATAAGTAATAAAGTAGACAAGGCTAGGACTGAATTGGATCAGGCCGAAGAAACGATAGCTGCATTTCTCGATTGGCAAGATTCAGATCAAGGGCAAGCGGCTAATTTACCAAGAATACTAGAGCCATATAAAGATATACTCTTCACAGAATGGCAGTCCCAGTTAATGAAAGCAGAGAGGGCGGTTTCGAGATGCAAATTAACTTCAAGCAATCTGGTTGAATTGGTTAATAACACCCTCTACTTGTCAAATATGATTACCCAATGTACACCAGGAAAATTGACAGCAGTAAAAACATTGGAGCAATCATGCTATCCAGATTTAGAGGAAAAAGGAAGATTAATCGCAGGGATTAACAGTTTAACCTGGGACACATATTGGTTTTTCTTGGTAAAACCACACTCACAGAGAGCCGCCCTCAAGTGCCTTACGGATGCAATCGGGTATATCATCCCCGATATTCAGGATGCCACATACACCGCCCAGCTCAGCTCTTGCCTCAACAAACCACCCGAAGTGGAGCCAATGCTTGCTACAAGTCAGCTCATATTTAAAGGCAAGCAGCCTACTTGATGATTCATGCCGCCAACTGCCAGATCGCTGAGGAAAATTATGATCAAAATTGATTGATACCAGTTTAGTAGGATTTCAATTTCATAGATAGTTATCATAATTAGGTATTTATAGACCCTTTCATTGTTTTGGAAAGGGTCGTAAAGTTTTGTACTCGACTTAAAGACTGAAGTCACACTATTGTGCTTCAGCCATATTCTTTTATAAAACTGGACCAGTTATTCTAATTTCAACAAGGTAGCTTTTCTGCAAATGTGCACTATTGTCTTTGTTTGAAAGCATCTCTGCGTTGAAGGAAGAATCACAAATAGCGATTGATATTGGAAGTGTTTTATCAGCTCATATGGTACTATTATCTATGTCTGAGTCTATTCTTTTTATATGAATTGTTATTTGATTTCCTTTGCTATTATCAGATATATGTATGTGTTTTAACAGCATTTCTGTATTTTTTCCACTATTGGATGTTTATGGTATGCTTTTCTTTTAATCGTATATGTGTCGATGATATAAATGATAAGTGTAGTATTATTGCTTTAATCGCTTTGCTTAACTATTTAAGTGAAGTAATCTTTGAACGAATTAATGTCTATGTCTGTCAGATGGAGTCGTCTATATGCCTGTTTGTAAACATAGATCATCAAGCGCTACACTTAAAGAAATATAATCATTCCCGGGATTAGTAGTAGTTATTTTATTTTGTCAATAGATTAAGTTATTCGCTCATCATTAGATTAGTTAAACAATCATCCATTCATCCCGTTTATCCATTATTGGGAAACTGGTCCCATTATCCCCAGTCGGAGCCACCATTCCAAACGGAAGAGTTGTACTAAGGTCTGGACCGGGTGGTCATCCCCCAATGTTGTTGCAACGATTTTCGGGGCATCAACAGAACCCTAACTCTTAAATTACAGATAATTGCAGTAACTCACAAAAACATAATCTAAACCTTCGCGAAGTGCTTTAAACATTCATAACATCAATTCAATATGGTGATCTATTACTTTCACACATCAAGTAAACATTCATTCATATAAAGTTAGATAACAAAGCGAAAATATGGAACTGTAGAGGTAAATACAAATGCATAGATACACAATTATGGATCAAAACTGCCTTTATTAGATGTATTCTTTCGGTTACATACTCTTCTTCCCTACACACTCAACTGCAGGGGCCCACGCACTTAGCTTGTTGACTTACCAAGGTCTCCGTACACTCAGTTACAGGAGCCTTCCCCTTCTCCTAAGTACAAGAAACAAACTTTCCTGTCTTAGCCTACTTTCCCATACAATGATCTTGTATTCTTGATTGACTTCCTAGACTCACTATGAATCCTTTATATATCTCTCGCTTTTACAATACCATGGTCCGCAGACCATGGGTGGGTCACAAAACTCCCTATATTCTAACAAACTAAGGGGCTAAATCCCCTTTTTACTCCAATGTCCTTCACACTCCACTACCTCAAAACGCAGAGACTTTACAAGTATACAAAAATTAATGACAAAAATTGACCCCATGGGACCCTGTCCCAACAACATTCTAGAAGTATGAGGATGCCAGAGATGAATTATCCTTATGGAAATCGTTGCTCCCTCAGTTGTGTTTCCCCCGACCCACCATTTCCCAAAATTTTTCACCTGGTGTGAAGCTCAATACCTCCCAAGCTAAAGATCTATGGTTGCTCAAAATAATGAAACTTTTTCCTCCATAACCTCTGAATCAATCTATCAAGCCCTGTAATTAAATCTAGAAGACTCCCTCCAGCCTTTTTCTATTGATACACTTATGGAGATTTATCATAATCTTACTTTCCCATAGAGAGCTCATATGTTTTAGTCATTCCTACCTGAGAATTCTGAATTGCCTAGGACACATCCACCCTATTCCTCTGCAATATTTCCTGAGATTTCTAGGCAAGTAATTTACATAGTTTCTGGTCTGTTACGTATCCAAATGATCAGTGGGTAGATTTAGTTACCTTAGGGTTTTTATTAGTATTTTTATATGGCAAGAAACCCTCAATTATGTTCAATTTCAATCAATTTTTGTCAGATATAATTCATGATTAGTTTCTCAATTTCAGTGATGAAGGATCATTCAAGAACAAATCAATTTTTCTCTATTTGTTTTTATATCATCAATCAGAAAGATTCAAGTTCCTTCTACAGAAATTAGATGTTGAAGGAAAGCCACAACAACTAATTCATTGGACCTCATTAGTGAGGAAAATTTCAGAAAATTTTTCTTTCAATGTGTTATCACAATAAACCTTTCACATTTTTAATTTTTTTTTGGAAAATGTTGATAGTTTTAGTGTGAGTATTCCAAATTGCAATAAACAAGGAAAATTTCTTGATAGCAGTGTTGTAAACATTTTTTGGAAACCTGAGTAAATAATAAGAGACATTTACAATCACTTTCCAAGTATAATAAGGACTCAAATCCTACAACAGACCCTCTCCACTAGAAAGTGCTCTAAACATGCTTTCCAACGGCATGTGGAAGTCCAAAAATGGACACCTGGATCAAAAGATATGCCTGTTGAAGTTTAACATTTGAAGCCTTTGAAAGGAAGGAAAAAGAGCAGATCATCGATCGACAACGGGAGGTCCAAGGCATATCGGGGGTCCGAGAGATATTGCATATCGCATATTAGAGGTCCATGACGATCGGCAATCATATATCAATGAACCAGGGCATATCGGAAATCGATGAATCAAATAAGGTGACATCTTTAAAAAGTGTGATATGCAATGATGCAATTTAAAAAGTGCGATATGCAATGATGTGATTTAAAATGTGCGATATGAAAAGTGTCAATAGTGTGAAAACCATTGGGAAAGCACCGATAATGTTAAACCGCCAGCGAACACCGAAACAGGTTAACAATGAAATTCATTGCAAAACCAAAGAAACACGGGCCCTATTCTCTCTCCTCTAGCCATTAGGGGAGTTTTGAGGTCTAAAATAGGCCTCCTAAGGAAATTATAAAATAATAGTGGAAATAATAAAATAAGATTAGATTACATCATCAAATTTTAGAGGGAAAAAAGAAAAAACTATTTTTTAAACTTGTACTTTTTAACTTATCTTCCTATAGGATTACTCGAATTTTGAGAAGAAACATGTTGAATGCAGAATTTGATTCCTCATCTAAGGAGTACCCATGTTGCATAATTTCAATGGACCTTGCTACATGAAAAATGAGAAATACATGAAAAACTTTATTGCAATCACGTTTTTTCATATATTTTTCATTTTTCATGTAATAGGGTCCATCAAAAGAATGCAACATGGGTACTCCCTGGATGAGGAATTAAATTTTGCATCCAACGAGTACTCCCGTTCGAAATTTGAGTAAAACCTTAGGGAGATAAGTTGAAAATACGAGTTGAAAAAGTAGTTTTATTATTTTATTATTTTTTAATCTTTTTACTTTTTTACTCCAAAAATGGTGAATCAACCCCCATGGTTGACATCATCATCTTGAATCCTATTGGCTCTTATAACATTTATTTTGGTTGTACATTTTTCTTAGGAGGCCCATTTTAGACCTCAAAATTCCCCTAATGGGGACGCATGGTGGAATATGATTGGTTTCGATAAAGCTACGTGGAAACTGATGTCAACATGATTTGGCGAAACAAAAGGACACGTGGCAGGA
Source organism: Pinus tabuliformis (assembly GCA_031772625.1). Taxonomy (NCBI): domain Eukaryota; kingdom Viridiplantae; phylum Streptophyta; class Pinopsida; order Pinales; family Pinaceae; genus Pinus; species Pinus tabuliformis. Next base: position 782,726,002 of record CM062810.1, read on the forward strand.
AGTTTTAGCTTTTTTAGGGGTCCTAAGGGGACTAATCAAGGTGACATGTGTCACCACTCATGAGGTTCCATGTGGCAGTGATGGCGTCATATCAAAGGTTAGTGCATCGGAGGTTGAGGATATCGGCGCTTTGTAACACTTACCACTTAAAAAAGTTCCAATCAGAGGGGGCTCAGATATTGGGGCTAGCGCACGGTCGTTAAGACTTAAAGAATTTAGGTGCTAAAGAATTTTACAAAGGAAAACAACCCCTGACAGTGAATAAAATCCTTAGCACCTCAAGGCTAGGCGGTATGGTCACAACCCCCAGTCTTGTGGGAAAGAAATGTGGGAAAGGGATAAACAAAGGGAGCCAAGACAAAAGCGAAAATTTGCGTTAAGTAACATTATAAGGGGCTCTAGTATGGAATTAAGTCAATAATCATTGGCCTAGTTATACAACAAACAAAGGCCAAATGAGAAAAACGCAAAGGGATGAGGAGAAAATTTATCCTATAAGACCATGCAGAAGTGTTAACAGATGGATGGGTCGGCAGCTATTGAATCATAGGAAAAGTGGGAATGATAGTTTAGAATGGACAGTCAACAAGCTTGTGCTAAAACAACTACAACCACTCCAGATTTAAAGGCAGAGGATTAGCATTAATAAAACAATTTCTAGTTTTAAAGGCTAAAGATTTTCCAGCAGAATTGAAGAAGAGCAAAGGAGTAGTTTTGATGGATTACTGCAGAGGGACCTATTATGTCAACAGAAATGCTAAGACTACAATTTAGGTGCTTGTTATACTTTCAAGGGATTTAGTTGACCAGATATTTCTTTTTCCTGAATGCAAGCATATTTTCCTATAGTTATTATAGGACATACATAATATTTTTAAGTTTATCTTTTTCATACATGAACTTGAGATATATTTAAAATATCTTTGTTTCTGTAATTATTGTATGACTACTATTTTGTAAAACTGTTATGAAAATCAATATATAAACAATTTATGAATATGTAAACGAGGTTGGATTTTATTGGAAAAACACTTGTAGTCCCAATATATTTGAGAAATCTTGAATGTATTCATAATGTTTGATGATAACTTATAAGGAAATTCATGTGTTACTTCTCTGTGCCAGTATTTTCTCTATTATATAATTGTCTTCTTCAATTTTTGAGAATGTTAGTTTATGAGATTGGATTTCATTGATGGTCCTCTCTTAAATTATCAATCATTAATTTTTTGTTCTAGTCATGTACAAAATATGTTTTCCTTTAGTCCTCTTTCTTCCAAATCTCCTAAACAGTCAAAGGAATTGTGACTTTTCATGCTTTGTACAACTTTCTCATTCGAGTTGTGATCTCATGTGTTTAATGGTTGGAATCCATGCCCAATGGTTTTGAAGATCACCCAAGCAATTTCATCCATAGATCTAAATTTGGCCATCTGAACTCAATTGCATAAAACCTTCTACTACAGTGACCATAGGGTAGTTGACTTTTATGAAGAGATCCCTCTTCGAGTTGAAGGGCCAACTTCAACCTAAAAGAGGTTATGAGGTTACCTTAGGGTTTTTCCCTGTAACTAGGGTTTTCCATGAGTGATAAAATTTTGGCTTCGTTGCTGGGAAACAAAAAGCATAGTTTCCCCCTAACGATTTTATTGTTGAAGCTCATATCTCTGAGAGAAAACAAAGATTTGTATATCTAGTTTGGCTGCAAGATATTTGATCTTGTGACTCCACACTATGATATGAAGGGTTCTTATTGACAGGGTTCTCGCTCATACAAGTTTTCACACTCGGAGGAACCCGGATCCAAATCCACCTCATATTTTGTCAAGCCCATAAAATTTGTTGAGGAAAAAGACTTCCAAGGAAACAGGTACAGTCAATTTAGAAAGATCTTTCTCTCTACCTGCAAAAATTAAAACTTTTGAAGACTTAGTGCTATATATTAAATTTGAAAGTAGCTTACTCAAATCTAAGTCCGAGAGTAATTTGTCTGAAAAAAATTTAGATCCAACAAGTCTTAAGACCTTTACCCCTAGTCCCTCTATCCTAGAACTAGAGATTTTACCCCAAGATTTTGAGATTTGGGCTCACTTTCAGAAATTGGAACAAAAAGTCAAGGAACTTCAAGAAGCTGCTACTAAATCTCTGACTTATCCTTATTTCATCCCATATTTGTTTACCCCAACTACTCAGTTGTCATCTAGAGGTTTTCAAAATCCTATTCCATCAACTGCCATTCCAACAATCTCAGTACTTGTAAATTTTGTTGTCTTTACTCCTATTGTTAGTACAAGTTCACATCGTAGGCTTATGGCTTGCCAATATGCACCTTTGAATCTTCTAGCACAGGTCCATGATCTCCCACAGAATTATGGACAATGTCTTATTTAGTTTGATGGGACTGGATATTATACTGCTCAACAACATCTAGACAAACTCAACGATTTCATAGATCTAGAAGAAGTTGACCATGATGATGTAAAATTGAAGTTGTTTGCATAGAGTCTGTCTTGTGAGGTAAAGAAATGGTTCATATCTTTTCTTGCAGCCAATATTAATAACTTCCATGATTTTGAACAGTTTTTTCTCGCCAGATGGGAAGTGAAGAAAAACCCATTGCAGATTTTAGCTGAGTATAATGCACTCAAAAGAAACCCAGGATAATATGTACAAGAATTCACAGTGAAATTTAGTAAGATTTATAATTCTAGTCCAATTGAAATCAAACCCCCTCCTGGTTTAGATTTGTTACATTATCCTTATTGCTTTGATTCTAAGTTGGCTTATTAACTCCGTGAAAGAAACCCTACTACTTTGGAGAAAATGTGGAGTAATGCAATTGGACTGGAGGCCAATTTATTGGCAAAGAAGGAAAAAATGAAGGTTGAAAGAAGAGTAGGTTTCAAAGAAGAGTCATCTTCATCCCCTGACTTGAAATTTGATTTGATGCTAAAAACTATGGAGAAACTGGTGGATAAATTGACCCCTCCCTAAGCTGAGAATTAACCTCAAGTCGAAAATCTGAATTTCAGGAGACCCCAGGCTTCTCAAAATCATCCCAGAGAGCATAAAGCTCCTGAAGAACAACAACCTTATAGTTGACCTGCTTTTATAGAATAATTTGTAGATGAGGATACTAATGAAGAAGAGGACAATCAGATTGGGTGCTTCAATGACGATGAGACCCAATTTTTTTCCACCAAAGAAGACCATGACGTTTCTACTGGATACTCAGGAGAAAAAGACAACATTCATCTCTGTGATTTAGTTGTTTATCAGTAGGGGTACAATAATACAGTGGCAGATTTTCAAAGATAGTACAACCTCAAAAACCGGAATGTTCCTATCAAAGCTCTGCCACAAAAGACAACAACCGAACAACAAGTTGAACCTAGCAAGGAGATACTGAAGAGGCCATATGAGCCAAAGAAGGACAATCCGAAAGAAGAAATAAAAGAGACCAAAGATGCAAAAAAATTATAGTCAACTTTTAATCTGGAGTTTGAAATCAATAAGTTTAAAGTGTCCATTACAGTCAGCTTTTAATCTGGAATTTGAAATCAGAAATATAGGAAAATAATTTCTACTATGATTAAAAATTCAGAGATTGATCAAGTCAACATAGTTTCACACAATTCTTTGAACTTAGATGATGATGCTCCCAAATTTGTATTTGACCCACATGCCACAAGTGAAAAATATGACGTGCCCCCATTTTATGTAAGTCTAAATGTGCATGATATGATTCTTCATAACGCAATGTTAGATTATGGGGCCTCATAGAATCTCATACCCAAATAATTCATGGACCATTTAGGACTCCAAATTAATAGACCCTATAAAAATTTGTTCTCCTTTGATTCCAAAAAAGTAAAATTCTTAGGGTTGATTAAAGATTTAGTTGTCACCTTAGGTCAGATTCCCGCTAAAAGTGTTTTGATGGATATAGTAGTAGTAGACATTCCTGCCAGATTTGGCATGTTGTTATCCCGATCTTGGGCAACAAGATTGGGAGGAAATTTATAAATGGACATGACTTATGCTTCTATACCATTGTTTGGTGAAATGAAAAGGCTATATCGAGAAGTTCAAATGGCCTATATGGTGAGAAGCAAAATGCAGTCAAATAATCATCCAATATATGTAGTAGACATAGATCTGGGATCACAAATATTTTTCAATGATTGTTGTTTTGAGGGAGAAACATCAACAACAAATGAAACTAATATTCATTAAGAACATGTTCAAATTTCTCCAGGGGAGGTCTAGAAATTATACTTTGATGGATCCACATGTGAGAAGGGTTCGGGAGCAGTATGTGGATTTATCCACCAGATTGTATAAGTCAATTTCATTCTTTTAAACTGTTGTTTGATTGTACAAATAACATAGAGGAGTATGAATCTCTCATTATTGGTTTAAATCTGTTACTAGAGAAAAAGGCACAAAGTTCACATTTTTGGAGATTCAGAGTTGGTTGTGAACCAAGTTAAATCTTTCTATAAAACTTGGCATCCAAGAATGAGATCTTATAGAAATGAAACTTGGGATTTGTTTTCTAACTTCTTTGTTGAACATGAAATCTCATTGATACCAAGAGAGAAGAATGGAATTGCAGATGCTCTGGCAAAGGTTGATAGTACATTCAGAGCTCTACTGTATTCAAATGAAAAATATGAGATAAATGTTAGACACCAACCTTGAATTCCAGATAATACAAAGCATTGGCAAGTTTTTGAAGATGATGAGAAGATTAGAAGATTCTGGAGAGAATAGATGAATCCCTCAACACTCTGATAAAAAGGCATGAAGATGAAATTGCAGATGAAAATTCTGAAACAACATGCTATTTAAATGTTGTAGCAGGAAAGGAAATTATTCAAGTTAGTAATAATTTGATTCCAAGAGGATTAGTACCTTTAGAAAGATTATTTGATTCTAATGATATAGCATTGAAGCCAATAATTCTTCCGATTGAGGGGGAGATGGAGGATTACAATTTGGGAACCGAAAGTGACCCAAAAGTTGTCAAAGTTTCCAACACTTTGAAGAAAGAGTAGAAAAAATAGTATGTATAAATATTGAAGGAATTCGCTAATATATTCGCCTGGAGGTACGAAGATCTGAAAATTTATGATTAGTCCATTATCCAACATATTATACCACTTAAGGAAAATGAGAAACCATTCAAACAAAAGTTGAGAAGGATCAATATGAAACTACTAACACTGATTGAGAAAGAAGAGGTTGTTGGCTACAAAAATTATCATTCCACTCAGATTTTCCAATTGGGTAGCAAAATTGGTGTTTGTAAGAAAGAAAATTGGGGAAATTCGCCTGTGTCTAGATTTCAAATTTTAAATAAAGTCTCAATGAAGAATAATTATCTGTTACCGAAAATGGATCGCATTCTCCAAAAGGTGGTTGGTTCAGAAAGGATTTCCATGTTGGATGGGTTTTCAGGATACAATCAGATCCTGGTCGACCCAAAATATCAGGAGAAGCCTACCTTCGCCACACCGTGGGGTACGTTCATATATTCTAAGATGACATTCAGACTCGTGAACGCAAGAGACACTTTTCAGCGTGCAATGAACATCTCCTTTCTTGATGAAAGATATAAGTTTGTGGTAATTTATCTAGATGATATTATTGTTTTTTCAAAGTTCGAATATTCCCATCTAAAACATCTTAGAACAATTTTTAGTAAGTGCAGGAAATTTAGAATTTATCTTAATTCGAACAAATCCCCTTTTTCCATGAGAGAGGGAAAGTTGTTGGGACATATAGTGTCAAAGGACAGCATCAAGATAGACCTCCACATCGTGACAGAAATCCAAAAGATTGAATAGCTAAGAAGTAAAAAATAAGTACAATCTTTCTTAGGTAAAGTAAATTTTCTGCAACATTTTATTCCAAATTTTGCAGAAATATTAAACGTACTAACATGAATGGTTAAGAAAGGGAGCGAAATTAGGTGGACTGAACAAGTGAAGAATTCTTTTAATGATATCAAGAGAGCCTTAGGCCAAGAACCTCTACTCATTAGTCCAAATTTTTTATAAGATTTCATAATTTTTTGTTTTACTTCTGAACACACTATCTCTGTTGTGTTTCTTCAGAAGAATGATACATGACAAGAACAACCCATCTCCTTTTTCAGCAAGGCAGTGAGGGATGTTGAACTAAAGTACAATATTATAGACAAACAGGCATATGCTTTGATCAAAGCACTAAAAGATTTTAGAGTGTTTGTTTTTCATTCTCATGTGATTTCACATGTACCATATGTTACAATAAAGAGTATTTTAGTACAACCAAACAGTGATGGCAGAAGAGGGACATGGATTACTAAAATGTTGGAGTATGACATGGAAATCAAACCTACAAAGTTGATTAAAGGAAAAGGTCTAGCTAGACTAATGACTAAGTCAAATCTTGATGTTGTTGGTATAAATTATGTTTTTGAATTATCAGATCTACCAGATGAAGACTCAGTGGTTGAAGCTGAAGATTTTTTTACACAATGTCTGTGGTATGCTGATGTTGTTTACATTTTTCAAAATTTACAAGTTCCACCAGGAATAGATAATACCCAGGCTATATTTTTGAGATTGAAATCTGTTAAGTATTGACTTTTTAATGGTTATCTATACTGGAAAGATCCTCAGGGTATTTTTTTGAACTGCTTGCTAGAAGATGAAGGTAAGAAAATGAGTAAAGAGTTTCATGAAGGAGCATGTGGGGGACATTGTTACTGGAAGGCCACAACAGATAAAATCTTGAGAGTTGGTTTTTACTGGCCTACTTTATTTTCTGATGTCAGAAAAGAAGTAGCATCTTGTCACAAATTCCAGTTGTTTGACGGTAAGTCAAAACTAATGTCTTTACCTTTGAAACCAATCTTTGTAGAGGCACCTTTCCAGCAATGGGGCCTTGAATCTATAGGTGAAATTCATCTGACATCATCAACACAACATCATTGGATATTGACAAGGACAGATTACTTTACAAAAAGGATTGAGGCACTTCCAAGCAGGCAAGCTATTGTTCTTGTGGTTATTCAATTCTTAGAAAATATTCTTTCCAGGTTTGGTTGCCCAAAGAGGATAATTACCGATAATGCATAGTGTTTCAAGCCTAAGAAGTTAGTAAATTTTTGTGAAGAATACCATATCATACTCAGCCATTCCACAACCTATTACCCTCAAGGTAATGGACTTGCATAATCCTCCAATAAGAGTTTATTTAGAATAATTAAAAATTTGTTAGAAGATAACAAAAAGGCTTGGCACACAAAGCTTAAATTTTTCTTATGGGCGGATAGAGTTAGCACTAAAAGTTCAATCAATACTTCTCCTTTCGAGATAGTATATGGTGTTGATGCATTGTTTCAGGTTTCAATTGGAATGCTTGTTATGAAGTATTTGCAAGAGTTGGGAGAAGAACCAAATCAGCTACAGATATGGATAAATCAACTAATTGAAGTGTAGGAAACTAGAGAAAGGGTGTATGAAAAAACTTAGGAAATACAAGATCAAATCAAAAAGATTTTTGACAAAAAAACCAAAGAGGATGACTTCAAATGCCAAGACTTGGTTCTAAAATGGGATGCCCGCACTGAGGATAAAGTTAAACATGAGAATTTTGAGAACATTTGGAAAGGGACATAAAGAATTTTAGCTTTCCAGGGAAAAAACAATTTCATCTTAGAAGGTCCACATGAAGAATATTTACCAGGAGGTCCAATTAATATGCATTTTCAGAAGCATTATATTTCTTAAACACATGATGATTTTCAAGTTTCATTGTACATATCCATATATTTTGAAAAGTATCTTGTAGGTGTGGATAAATTTTCTAAAGGACTTGAATCCCGAAGTGAAGGCCCTAATGTTCTGCTAATATTCATCAAAAAAATAAGAAGTCTTTTGGAAACCATTGTATTTCATACTTTCAATTTCAGAGTCTGTAAAATCATCTCTTAAAATATGAAGTTCTATTTCTTAGTCAGATTTTCTTTTAGTCAAATTTTGTAATGGATGAGGCAACTGGTCTATGGGAGGTTCTTCCTTCCATTGTTGATTGACAACATCCCCATGGAGACATTTGTTATCACAGTAAACTTTTCACATTTTTAAATATTTTTTGGAAAATGTTGACAATTGTAGTGTCAATATTTCAAATTGTAATAAACACGGAAAATTTCTTGATAGCAGTGCTGTAAAAAAATGGAAATCTGAGTAAATAAGCAGATAAGTTTGCATTCATTTTCTAAGAAATAGAAGGACTCAAAACCTACATCGTACCCTCTACATTGGAAATTTCTCTGAACAAGCTTTCCAACGGTATGTGAAAGTCCAAAAATGGACTCCTAGATCAAAAGGTGTAGCATGTTGAAGTTTAAGGGTAATCCTTTGAAAGGAAGGAAAAAGAGAAGATTAGCGATCGATGATCGAAGGTCCAAGGCATATCGGAGGTCCGGTAGATATCACATATTGCATATTAGAGATCCATGGCGATCAGTGATCGCATATCAATGAACCAAGGCATATCGTCAATCGACAATCGACAAATCAGAGACGGTGACAACTTTAAAAAGCGTGATATGCAATGATGTGATTTAAAAAGTGTGATATGCTATGATGTGATTTAAAAAGTAATATATGCAAAGTTCCGATAGTGTTAAAACCATCAGGGAACACCGAAACAGTATAACAAAGAAATTCATTACAAAACCAATGTAGGAAGAACCATTTTCTCTCTCCTCTAGCAGACACATGGCAGAATATGATTGGTTCCGATAAAGATACGTGGCATCTGACGTCAACATGATGTGGCGGTATGGAAGGACATGTGGTAGACATTTTTGGCATTTTAAGGGGTCCTAAGGGGGAAAATCAAGGTGACACATGTCACCACTCACGAGGTTCCATGTGGTAATGATGGTGTCATATCGGAGGTCGATGTATCGGAGGTTGAGGATATCGAAGCTTTGTAACACTTGTCACTTAAAAAAGTTCTGATCAGAGGGGGATTTGATATTGGGGTTGGTGCAGGATCGTAAAGACTTAAAGAACTTAGGTGCTAAAGCAGTTTACAAAGGAAAATAGCCCCCGACACTGAATAAAAGCCTTAGCACCTCAAGGCTGGCAGTATTGTCATAGCCCTCAATCTTATGGCAAAGAAATGCGTGAAAGGGCTAAACGAAAGGAGTCAAGAAAAAAGCGGAGATTTGCATTAAGTTATGTTATAAGGGGCTCTTGTATGGCATTAATCCAATAATCGTTGGCTCGGTTATACAACAAACAAAGGCCAAAGGAGAAAAGTGAAAAGGGCTGAGGCAGAAATTTCTCTGATAAGACCATGCAGAAGTGTTAAAAGATGGATGGGTTGACAACCATTGAATCACAGGAAAAGGGGGAATGATAGTTTGGAATGGGCAGTGAACAAGCTTGTGTGAAAACAACTACAACCACTCCAGATTTAAAGGCAAAGGATTAGCATTAATAAAATAATTTCCAGTTTTAAAGGCTAAAGATTTTCCAGCAGAATTGAAGAAGAGTGAAGGAGTAGTTTTGACGGATTATTGCAGAGGAACCTATTATGTTATCAGAAATTCTAAAACTACAGTTTAAGGACTTGTTCTACTTTCAAAGGAAGCATTTTACCAGATATTTCTTTTGCCTTGATGAAAATATATTTTCTTATAGTTGTTCTAGGACATACATAATATTTTTAAGTTTATCTTTTGCATACATGAACTTGAGAAATATTTAAAATATCTATGTTTCTGTAATTATGTGATGATTATTATTTTGTAAAATTGTTATGAAAAACACTATATAAACAATTTATGAATATGTAAACGAGGTTGGATTTTATTGGAAAAACACTTGTAGTCCCAATATATTTGAGCAATCTTGAATGTATTCACAGTTTTTAATGAGCAATTAGTAGGAAATTCATGTGTTACTTCTCCCTGTCAGTATTTTCTCTGTTATATAATTTTCTTCTTCCATGTCTGAGAATGTTAGTTTATGAGATTGGATTTCATTGATGCTCCTCTCTTAAATTATCAGTCATTAATATTTGTTATTTTGGTCATCTACAAACTATGTTTTCCATCAGCCCTCTTTCTTCCAAATCTCTCAAACAATCAAAGGAATTGTGACTTTTCATGCTTTGTACAACCTGCTCATTGGAGCTGTGATTTCATGTGTTTAATAGTTGGACTCCATGCCCGATGGTTTTGAATATCACCCAACCAATTTCATCCATAGATCTAAATTTGGCCACCTAAACTCAATTGCAGAAAACCTTCTACTACAGTGACCATAGGGTAGTTGAGTTTTACGGAGAGATCCCTCTCCGGGTTGAAGGGGCAACTTCAACCTAAAAGAGGTTCTGAGGTTACCTTAGGGTTTTTCCCTGCATCCAGGGTTTTCCTTGAGTGATAACACAATGACTTTGTCAACCAATTTTTTCATATGGCACTTTGTCTGTTAAGTAGGGATGCAGTTCTCAGGATTTCTACAAAGATAAAAAGGATTCTACACTTAAGTGAGCAGTCCAAAGTTGGAGACTAGTATCTATACCATAATTTTTTAAAGATTATAATCTACGGTTGTGCGCTGCCACCATATAAATTACTAATTTTTGTCCCCATGAGGATATTTTCATTGGAATATATTAGACAAATGATGAACATGGATGATACTCATTTTGTTTCCATGAAGCAAAAATCTTGTTTTAAAATGAAGACACAGATTCACCCATTCATAGTCAATACTAGGGTTGCAGAAAGGGACATTAATAATTTTTTAAAGCAGATGAAGTTCATATTAAGTTTCAACTGGCCATATGACCCACTAGGAGTAATATCATCCATGAGAGTTGAATAGAAGTCAACACCATATGTACACATTACAAATCATGAAATAGAGAAGTATGCTAACTTAGGAAAATGGGAAGAGAACACACTACAGGAGGTTGAAGAACAAGTTTCCAGTCAGAAGGTATTGGAAACTCCTAGGCTAAAATGAAAGGAACTGAAAAGGCCAAGAGAAATCATGTCCCAGCAGGTTCACAATTGCAGATAATGGCATTCAAATTGTTTAAGAGAAGAAAGTACATCAATGTTGAAGAATATTCATTAGAAGTTCAAACTTCTAAAGATCCCACCACAATCACACTATTAGGAGACCCTGTATTCTCATTATAGAAAGCAGAAGAAACCATCATCAATTTTCTTTCTTCTCCTTCTTCTTCAGTACAACAGAGTATTTTTGCAAAGTTCAGAGAGATGAAAAGGAAAAATGAGGCATTGAAGACTTCTACATATGCAAAGTCCTGGAAGCAGTCTTCCACAACTTAGACTAGGTTGATGTTTGCATTAGATGGTGAAAGAGGATAGTTCTAGCTAGAATTTATGGAACCAAAGGTCCCTATCCCTAAGAGTGTTGATGACTACAAGACTTATTTATTTTCCTTTGATACAAAATAGATACATCATATAGATCAAATTGATATACATAAATAAGAAGGTGAAATGATCTATACATCACTAACAAGTTCTTCCATGGCAGCATCTAAACTATAGGCATCCTTAAACAACATTCACTCCCAACTAAAGCTAGAAAAAATGTCTTCTCTAGCTAAGGATGCCAGGATTAAGGTGTTAGAAGATCTAGTTATAAATTTGGGATTGGATCCTAACAATGTAAAAGTAGCTCAAAGAAATAATAAATAATATAAGTGAAGACATTGAGACACTAAGGAAACAACTGAAGTTGCCAACAACTGAACACCGCCAAGCATAGGAAGTGGGACAACTAAAAAAGGAAAAGGAAAATATGCTTCGTATGGTAGTTGAACAAAATGTATAGATCCAGAATATGGAGGTAGAGATGGAGAAATTAATCAAGGAAAAAGAACTTAAAGTCGGCACTAGAGTAGGGACATCTATAAAAGAAGTATCAATAGCAGAAACAAGGTCTACCAGTCAAAACCGAGTAGAACAACTGTCAAAGGTTATGGGAAACCTATCAATAAAAAAATGGATATTGAGAAGCTAAGAGATTCATTAGAGAGGACCCAAGAAACCAAAATAAATGTTGACACTGCATATATTACTGAAGTAAAAAAAAAATTCAGACTAACCAAAAAGTTAGAGAAATACATGAATGAGACAGCCAGTGCTCAGACTTTGACAGAATCTAGAGAGAGAATCTGGGTACATATCAATTCAACTATTTCAGAATTGTGGACTTCAATAGATATTATGTTTGAACAATATAAACTTTTCAATAAAGCGAAGGAATCCATAGCTCAGATCAAAGAAGAATTGGATCACAAGCCTAGAGAGGCTACTAGGATTATCAAAATCTTGAATTCCAAGACTAAAGAAGAGCTGGAAGAGTTAGGGATCGAGGACAAAACTGATACAGTCCTAGAATCCAAGATATTTATGACTAAGAGAAATATCATGCTATAGTTGGTGAACAAGTGCCAAAATCTGGAATCCCAGATTAAGAAATTTCACAAGAAAATCTTTGTTTTACATAAGAGAGGTCTCCCTTCTTTGAAAAATCAGAATAATCAGCTAATTTCAAAGAAGAGTTATCATGAGAAGTTGTACAAAATAGTAAAGGATAATTCCAAATTTTCCAAGGTAAAAGGAATTATCAGTGGTAAAGTTTTCTTGGAAGGTCTGCAAGATGATTTATTCATCACACATGAAATTCACCACCTCTTCATAACTAAACCTACATTTGAAAAACATACTGAAGTGGATGAAACATATAGAAAATTCATTAAGTTTCCATGCCTCAGTGAAGAGAAATGGGATAAATTCCTTCAGCTCATCGAATAGGAAAGGTGAATTTCTTAGAAGCAGTTGCAGTGAAAGGAACAGAACACGAGATTTTAGAAATCAGTTGCAGGAAAACAAGAGCATAAAGAACAAAATTCAATTTGAGGGAGTAGTCACCAAACAACACCTTCGAATAATGTGTTGATTAGTCAAAACCAATTCAAAAAGTCTATTTTTATATTCTATTTTTGTAAAAAAGCCAAATCAGTTTGGATAGTATTTTATTATTTTAAAATATTGTAATATATTAGAATATTTTCAATTACATTCTATAAATATTCTGTAAATCGAATGAGGAAGGGTTTATTCTCTGTAATAGACAATAAACATCATTGTATCTCAGTGGAGCTTTCTGAAAATAATCAAAGGATTCTAACTTCATTCCTAATAGCATATGTTTTTGTGTGAGTCTTTCTGGTTTATTCATTATTGTATTTCTACATATGATCAAGGTAACACAATAGTTAGGGCAAGGCTAATTTAAGTATTAACTTCCCTCACAACCCATCACAAAGTTATAATTTTTATGGAGACTAGCCAATCAAACAATCTATTTAAATTAGTATTGTTGCACCTTTTAATTGTTGTCTATTGTCATCTCTTGGACATATATGTGTTTGGTTATAGAAGTCTCTCTACACGCATCAATTGTATTTTATTAATTAAAAATTCAGTATGAATTTTTTATGGTCATATATTTTCTCCCTTTCTCCTTTCAAAGAAATTAAAGGATTATATGTTGTTAGGAATGAAAATCAGCACTTTGAGATTCTAAGAAAACTTTCAGTTATACAAGTGTTAAAGGTTTAATTCATTGGTCAACTAATTCAAAGTAAACCCTCATTAAGATGTTTTGGCACAGTTCCCGAGCTTAGAACTGTATCCAAAGGTACAACACCTAGAAACAAGTTTCTAACTTGGTAGCAACTTAGAAGAAAATCCCTAAGCTAAGAGGGAGCTTGGGTACATTCCTTCATTGGAATGGGCATATACTCCCTAATTGAGAGGGAGAGATAGACACAACATTCTTGTCTTCAGAAAAGAATGGAGGATTGGGTAAAAATATGGCATCTAATACTCTTTAAGGATGTGGTACGGAATCCAAGATAAGAGTATTTGTAAAAGAGTATATTCTTTGGGGACTAGGAATCCAAGACAAGAATAGTCCTCGAGAGACATACCCTATGAACATTCGACTGGGGTATGCTCCTAGAGAGATAATGATGAAGGTGTCTATAAATCATTGGTCTCACCAACATTGTGGTTTGATCTTGTGGAGAGATAGAGTTGTTAAGTAAGGCCTTGCTATGTGACAATGCTGGATGATATGATGGATGATATGATGGACGATATGATGCTATACAAATGGGTTACCAATCTGACTCTTCTTATGAGAATTCTTCAAATTGATAATGTCCAAGTACCTTGAGTGAATTAGAATACCTCCCTAGTTAAGAGGGAGTGTTCAAAAATGTAACTAGGTTCGGTATTCATAATGACAGATGTAATCATGATTTTATGTATTTGATGTAATGAGGAAAAAAAATTATTAGTATTGATCTTGATGCATGGGTTTCATGCTCAAGAGAATTTATTTTTATATTAAGCTCTCATTAAGAGCTTCTAGGGCTTGTCATTGAGTCTACAAGTCTAGGGAGTCATTTTCATGTATGAAAGACCCTTCTTGGGCATGTTGCATATTTATTTGAGTCAATATGAGTCTAAAATTATAAAGGAAACCCCTCCAAGATCAAGGATGCAAGCCACAAGTCAATTCATCCTAGATACTTCATCAAGTCGACCTACCATGAGAATTTGGCCTATTTTGGAGCCTAGCAAAAGCCTATATAAAGGAGGACTCAACCTCTCTCAAAGGACACATTGAAGGAACACAAAAGTTCGATCTAGTGACAAGAAGGAGCCTCATACCATAGCAAAGAAAGGAGAAGAATGGGAAGAACGAAAATCAGAATTGCTTGGGCATGTTTTGAGACATCTTTTTCACAGGTATGATCTCCAACTAGGGCACACTTTTCAATTTCCAAAGGACAAAGATTACATTCACCATATAAAATGGAAAAGGAGTCATCTTGAAGGGCAAGTGGTTGAAGAAAAATCATCTCACCAAGTGAAGAGAAAAGGAGGGCAATTTCTCCATTATCTTGATCACAAGTACAACCTAGGGTTTCTGTAGTTTGGTCGAATTGCAAAAGGAAAGTTGAAGGTCTAAAAAAGGAGGTCAAAGGAGAATTTATTGTCATTGGAAGGCTTGTTTGACTAAAGTTTACTTTGTGGAAGAAAATGTTCATTAAGGAAAGGCATTGACTTGGTATTGGAGGGGTTATGGTCAAGGGTCTAGGTATTCGAATTTGTCAATTGAATATTCTATAAGAAGAAGAATTCATTTGGCCTTTCCTCTCAAGATTGGATACTTTTTGGCACTGAATGATCGCCTACATCTTGTGTCCTATTGTCTCATTTTTCTATTGTTTTGGTAGTTGGTTGATTATAGAATAACATTAATAATAATAAGCTAATGAAATAAAGTAAAAATACATCACAATTAGTTCAGAGAAATCATCCTTATACTTCTTCCCTAGATTTCTCAACATCTAGAAGCCTTCATCATGAATCATCGTGAGATAGACATTTTAACCATATTATATGTTGTAAAAAGTGAAAAAGTACAACATTGGCATAAAGGATCATTGCATGTATGTATCTTCTATGATTGCAATAATTGTTATTGAAGAAGACTATGAAATTGGTTTTACTATCATAATGGTAGCAAGTGATTAAGCTACATTGCTACATTTCATTGCATCACTAGGATTTCTCTAGATCCTTCAACCTCCTATTAAGAGCACAAAGATTTGAATGCTATATTTTTTTATCTAATTTCAGGTATACAAATGGTGAATGCTTGAATAATTAAAGCTTATTTATCATAAAAAAGAAAAGAAAAAAATCTTGAAGTGCCTCAGCAACATAGTGGAACATGGACCAAAAATCTTGAACACATTCTTAATGTAAAGTTCATTGGCAGAGGAAGGAATAGCATCATATTGCAAAGATCATTCTCCATATCTATGGAAAAGGACTATCCTTGGCACAATGTGTTGAGTAGATCATTTAAAAAAACTAGTGGGGAGAGGGAAAATAAAGATCTAAATGCAAATGAAAGCTAATAAGCTAGTGCAGGAAATCAAAGCAAACAATGAAGCATAATTCAAAGCAATATTACCATTGCAAGGGAAATTCAATAGCAAAAGAGAATACATATAGCAGAAAATGCAAAAGAGGAGAACGCTCTCATAAATATGTGAGGAGATTGTTGCAAACATATGTGAAAATAACACTAATTAAAACATATCCTTCTTTATGACAGTGTAGTCGATCGATAAGCATATTTGAGTTTTATTTTCAAATGGAGTATATTTTAGGGTTTTATGCCCTAGTGTGCACAATGTTTTTTTTAAAGAACATATTGTACATGCAAATGCCTGGGTTGCATTAAAATCATATGGAAGGTATGGAGTAGCTTAGCTATCTATCAACACCTTTGGAACAATGTTAATGCAATTATAAACAAGTTGTGCTCAAAAACTCTTCGTTGAATGATGATAAAAAATCAAACATTGAATAAATTGTAGTCTTATTTTATATGTAGAACTATTATGGATCATCCGCATTTACAAGGCTGGCTATCCCCATCTACAAGGCTGGCTCAGGAAAGGCTCAGGCAAATTAATCTCTTATGGTTGTTTTTCAGGCACATTTTCAAACACATTGGCAGGGAGTACAATCCTGGGCAAGATTTCCAAACTTGGAATACATGCTCAACATGATGGGATGCATATTGAGCACATTTCCATACAACACATTGGCAGGGAGTACAATCCTGAACAAGATGTCCAAACTTGGAATACATGCTCAGCAGGATGGGATGCATATTGAGCACATTGGCAAGGAGTACAATCGTACAATCTTAACAGGGACAAGATGTCCAAACTTGGAATACATGCTCAGCAGGATGGGATGCATATTGAGCACATTGGCAAGGAGTACAATCGTACGATCCCAACAGGGACAATATGTCCAAACTTGGAATAGTCCAAACTTGGAATACATGCTCAGCAGGATGGGATGCATATTGAGATTCTGGTGGGAGGCACTACACTGGTCTCAGGTTTTCTCCCTTTCCCTGATATGATTTATTTGGCTGACTATCACTTTTGTTGTTTGATGTTTTCATGTCCGATTTGGTAGTGCTTATTTTGTGGACTAATCCTTCTTTTTTGGTGATACTGTGGAGTTAATTACAGATATTTTCTCATTTTAGATCTATATTATATTACCTTGTATCTGTATACTGAAATAAAATGTGGTTTAGTTTTCATGACAAAAATCTAGTGAATACAGAGTGCATCAAATCTTATAAAATATGTACTAATTTTTGTTTTATAATACAAATCTGAGTTTTTTTTTCTTACTGGAAAAAAATAAATATATTAATGTTGAACGGAGACATATTGTAGCCTTATATATTGGACAACCTCTTCAATATCATTGGAGCATATACAATAGTGAAAGTGTTTATATCGTTGGAGCCTTTATATCGTTTATTGTTTTATATTGCTTACTAGACAACCTCTTCAATATCATTGGCGCATATATGTCATTAAGATATTTATTTATTTATTGTTGCTTTAATGGCATATCATATATTTATAGTGCCACAACATATATTATGGCAAAGGAATGTTTTATATGTGTTGAATTTAGCATTGAAATTTTCTCTGGATGTCGGCATTCGCCACATGAATAATGCTCCAAAGTAAAGGTTATTTCCAAAGAACAATTGCATCCTAAAACCTTTCATACTCATTGGGAAAATATTTCTTTCCACATGGTACACATGGTAGAACATTGTTATTTGATGCATTTTTTACCAATATGGCTTGCTTATTTATTCATTAAAATTTTCAAGGTAAGACTATAGGGTTATAAATGTGTATTTCTTAAAGTGTGTATTGATTTTGAGTAACTCTACATTACATGGAATTGGAGCAGCCTTAATTCCTCTGGGAGAGCATGTTAATGCATTGGGTTAATATAATATGGATAATAATTTACAATTTTAACAACTTTAATAAAAAGAGTATTGTTTATAAAAGCAGAATTTCTATGAACAAGGTTGTGATTGTTGGTATTTTTATGAATTAGGGTTTTGTGCCCAAACATGTCTTCATGCCTTAGCATAAATAACTGACATGCTCTTATGAATTAGTTGATTACATGTCAATAGGTCGTATTGAAGCCTCTCAGGAACTTGCAAGACAAAAGAAACAATTAGAGTTTATTTTTAAAACCCCTTCCCAATGATGTCAAAGGGGGCAGTAAGCAGATATGAGGAAGATGGAGGCAGAAGAAGAGGTAATTTTTCAAGATAAATAGGAGAAGGAATTGTTATGTTGTCATCAATGTCAAAGGGGGAGAATGTTGGTACTATTGGCATTGATGTCAACTTATCATGTTGATGATATTGTGTTAAGGCTAATTTATGTTGAGTACTAGATGGCTATTATTGTAAGGTTGCTTGATGATATAATGTTAAAGTCGATTTATCTTGAATACTAGATGGCTAGTGTTGCAAGGTTGCTTGAAGTGCACAAGTTGAAAGTGATGTGAAGTGCAAAGGCTATGATATTTAATGTGAAGGTTGAATATTGTTAAATAAATATGTTGATTGGTTGTCTTTGATGTAAAAAATGGGACATGATACATTGAGACACAAGCTAGAAAACATATTCTTTCATTAAACAGGAAAAATTTATGGTACAAGTTTGGAAATTTTAGCTAATACAAATATGATTTGTCTCTTATAATCATTACTATTGAGCTATATTATTTCAGCTCTACTTTATATTACAAAATTTTGTTTTTCATATTCGAAAATGAAGAGACATTTGTGAACAGTTTTAGAAGATCAAGAGACAATGCCACATTTTGTATTTCGACAGAGAATACAAACAACCAATAAGCTATGCTTATAAAAGATACATTGTTGAATGAGAAAATAACTTTTGGTGTTAAGTAGTTTGTATGAGAGGATTCATGAGCAACTTTTTGGTTAGGAGAAGGAGATAAAAGTAGCAACAGAAGAACAAAATTGAAGAAGATAAGCAAATAATATGAGCAACAAACTTGAGAGAAGAAATTAATATCAGGTAGCCAGAACACTTGATTTTGTATTGTGATTGGGAGATTATGGTAGCTTGATAAAGAATAGGTTGTAGCTTGTTGAGGTAGGAGCCTACTTTAGGTTGTAGCCTATAGAAAACTTTGTGGGAGTTGGAGCTTCCTTGAGGTAGCAACCTCTTATAGGTTGGAGCCTACAGAAATTTGATGTAATAAGGAAGTAGGAGCCTGCCTTCACATCACTTTCAACCAAAAGACTCGTGGTTTTATCCCTTATGGGTTTCCACATATATCTGGTGTCTTCATGTGTTGTTTCTTGAATGTTGCGTGAATGCTCTTGGATTTTGAATAAGTATATTTGCAAATGTCTCTCTCTCTGGTAACTGCAAAAGGAAACTGTTAATAATTGAGCATATACATAAATCATTAGTTGCATAAGAAGAAATTTAAGTTGAGCAAAACATGAAGTTGGAAATCACTGATTCACCTCCCCTAGTAATTTCCAAAAATATATCAAGAAAAATAATTATAACATCATCCATTTCAATATATTTAGAGATCCAGTATTATATATGGTATTTTATGACCATCATTGTAATTTGCACTTTCCTTTTACATTTACCACAAGCATGGGATATGCATGCCTCCTTTATATCAAGAACTTTTATATAAAAATATATGTCACTCGTATGTATTGTTTGCACATTTGATCGCTCATTCAATCCCTTGGGCTTTTCTAACATTTCTCACACTCCTTATCATTGACAACTTTAGTGTTTCATAGTTCAATAGTACAAACATTTTTTATGCACTTCAGGTGTAAATTTACATGCTCCCCACCCCATGCATCAGAGGGGAACTGTTATCCCAATATTTCATATAGAAAATAACAACACAATAATATGTCAAAAACAGGTACAAACATCAGAGAACACAATCCTAGGTGAAACGATTTCATGAAATATGAAAATATTTAAGAAGAAACTAAAATTTCATTCACCATGTAGCTTTCTGACTAGTCATGTGATTATGTGTGCATGTTCTTCATTAAACTCACGTGATTGCATGGATACCAACAGAAAAGCCACGTGATAGTTATTTCCATAGTTTTAAATCTCCAGCTAATGGATTTGATAGTGCATTGTTACACACATCGGGATTCCCCCTTTTTGTCAAAGGAAAATCGACCCAAAAGATTTGCTTTTTCAATAAAAGTGATTTACTGTGGTTATGGAAAGTTTTATAGAAAATCTCATCCTCTGGGGTCTATAAAAGAAAATTCAGGCTAAGGAATTGAAGGAGACATTCAAAGTAAGGTTATGCTAAAATTATTGTGCAGAAGGCAAGAGGATTGAGAGAAAGAGGAGACAAGGGCCCATCCCTTAGGAGAGACTGAGTTTCTCCCCTTGTAGCTAGTTACACAGTGAGGTGATGTTACAGTGAAAAATTGTTAATTACTAACTTTCTTGCCTTTTTATTGGATTGTGCTTGTGAAATAATATTTTGTCTATTTACTTTACATAAAAGCATTTATACATCTTTATTATTTTATGGATTATGGATCTTACCTAGTTTATAACTAACAATTAACATGTTGTATGTCACCAACTAACAAAGTGATTATTTCATCTTTTCATATGCGCATGCAGGAAATAACCAACAACATACATCATGGATCAATTGTAATTTCGCTTCGGCATGTAATCATGTTATTCTATGTATGTATAAATTTGTGTAGATTTATCTTTTTCATATATTTCCATTGAATATGGATTTGTGAAGCAAAAATACAGTGGGAACAATAATTCCAATCCTCAAGTTCCTAATGATGAGAAGAATTTAAGTAATTTGTTTGAGGCTAATGGTAGAAAGAACAATCAATCTATTTCAAAGCATGCAACATGTCTTGATGAAGCAAAAAAGAGTTCACAACAAATAGTTGATTGCAAAAATTTTAGAACAGATGGCCACTTAGATAATAATGGTCTCAGCTGCCACAATTTGGACATCGGAAACTAGACAATTAAGTAGTTGCAGGTTTCTAATTAAGAAAGATGCACTGTAACTAAGACATGTTGTGACAATCATTACTACTTTTGTATGTAAAATTAGAGCAAGTGCTTGATAGATATGGAGTCTGTGCATTCAATGAATGAAGCAAAATATTTTTCTTAACCTCAAAAGTCAAAAACATAATAAGGAGGCATTTCAAAGAAAACTACAAAATTACAAACAAACCTCGGTTCAAAAAATCAAACTCGGTTAGTGCATTTAGGTATAACTAGCAAGGTACACTTTATCAATGGCAATGACAAGCCACTAAACATTTCATCAAACCAATTCCAGATTATTATTTTGAAAAATATCGTTGAATTTTTCTTGGAGCACTCCATGAGTTGCAAGTTGCAACACACTTTTGTTAAAGCCAATTCCATTTTAGATTGACAAACTGGTGTATTTAATTAGGATGCATAACCTTGAACCAAGTGTGTTTTTAGAGGATAATGTTGGTTCAAAAATTCTCTCAATTGAAGGAGTTGTTACCATGGTCTGGGAGCAACTCCAACTAGGCCTTAAGATTAGGAAATTTGTGGATGGCCTTCATATAGGGGCATCGAAGAATATTTGTAGCAATACAGGGGAGATTTGGCCAAAAACAATATGAGTAGTAGGCGTGGATATCCTAGTAAAATTACTAATAAATGGCTATTCTATTGTTCAAGAAAATGCATGTTTTATTCTTTCCAATATGGTGTCGGAAAAAGCATTCGATTGTCCTCGAGTCTTGAAAGCTAGAGCTACTAAACAATTTCTTAAGCTTTCACAACTTGGAATTGAAGTCTCAGTTCGAGCAGAGGTTTTTGTTTCTCTCACAACTCTTTCTGATTAATTGAAGGATGTGATACATGATATTGTAAATGCTTATGGTATTTCAAGTTTGATAAATGTAACAGTTGCTCATTCAAAATCATTCATGCAAGAAGAATTCACACAAGAATTTCAAGAAAATGCAATGTGTGCTTTGGCCAACATATCAGGTGGATTATCTTCAGTAATTTCAAGTCTTCGTGAAATTATTTAGTCTCGTACATCATATTCCCTGATTGCTGACAAAATCTGGGCATTAAATTCAACCCTTATGATCTATGATGGTAGTGCAGAAAGCACAAAAGTGACAAACCCAATATTTATTGAACAAGTATTGATTGAGCAATTCAAGGCTTGATCATATTTTCTTGTTCAAGAGCATACAATAAAATCCAGTGCTAGCTTATATGGGAATAGTTACTTAAGTAGAAAGTTCTAAAATGCAGAAGCAAAGTGTTAGCTTGTGGGTTTAATTACAATGGTTGCTAATGATGTTCAGGAGGAGCTTATAAGGTCTCTTCAAATTCTCTGCAACAATGCAAGTAATTTTTGGCATACCTCTTCCATCTTCTTCTACTTGATTATGATGTGTGTGCTCTATATGTTGACAAGCACAAACCAAACCAATAATGTCAAATGTGTTCTATACTTTTCACTTTGCATATCATTTCCCAATGAGCTCTTCATAGCCCATTTTAAAGGCAGTGATTTTTCACAACAGGTTTGGATTCCCTCAAAGACATTTTATGTTAGTACAAATTTTGTATCCATTGCTACATGCTCCCAAGACATTTCTTTTATGGAAGACATGAATTTGATGAAGGTGATGGAAATAAATGAGAACTATTGGCAGGAAATTGTGATTGTGATTACAAATGTTGATTCTATTGTTGATAATGTTGTCATTGTTGCAGTGAAAATAAAAGTGATGATGCACCCACGTTAACATATTCCAACTTGAGGAGGCTACATCATGTGGCTCTCTTGAATGCAAGCATTGTGAGCCTAGAGAAGGGATATGCTTTCTCTTGGATTTGTATAAGCTAAGAGTCGAAGCACCAATGATGAATAGAAAGAGAAGAAAAATTGTAAGAACATGGCATGCAAAAATTGCTTTTTTCGACCTCATACGGACTTAGCATATGATCATCGGGCATTGGGACATAAATTCATATTCAGATAGCTAAAGGTAGGAACCCATTTTGTTCAACTCTAGCTTCTGCAAAATATCCTATGTTAATTGTTGGAGATGGTATTTTGAATGGAATAATAGAGATGTTATCATGGTTGCAGTACAAGTGTATCTATCCTTTCAGGTATAAGGGTATCTCTGGAGGCATGGCTGCAACATTAAAATGTGTTTAGAACTTAACAGTAACACAAACATTTCTCACCATGACTGTCACCATTGTTAGTTTTTGGGGGTATCAGTGGTAGGAAATCAAGTTGTACCAGTGATACCATGAAAGGTTGGTCATGTAGGGATAGTGAGATGGATGAAAATGATACTTTGGTTACAAATCGACTCTCTATATGTGGCCTTGAGACTGCGACTGATACCTTAGATTGCTAGCTCGAGAGCGCCTCATATGGTGAGATGGGAGGATTTGATGGGTAGACTCGAAGGTGGTTGAGTTACCCAATCCATATTCGACAATAAGTTCTTTCAATGGTGGGAGTAACAAGTCGTTAGCATAAAAGATGTTAGGTCCCTATAGTACTAGTGGTTCCCCCACTACTACTGTCATTGTAGCCCTTATTGTTATTGTTGTGCCTCTATTGTCCCCATATTGTTATTATTGTGCCCCATAGTTATATCGGTTTTGATTATATTGTGACCCCTTAGACTCCTATATAGAGAAAGGAGGTTTTGTCATTTGTATCATCCAAGAATTGTTCATTTTTGTAATGTAAAGGAGATTTCCCCCTCGAAGAGGATGATTTTTAAGTTGTTGATCTATCTTTCTATCTTTTTGTGAGCTGGTTTCATAACATTTGGTATCAAATCTTTGGATTTTAGGGTTTCGATGCTCCAAAACAGGTCATCATGGAATTTCCGCTATAACTTTTTTTCGGCAACGTTTCAGAACCTAAAAATAAAACCCATTTGAGCTGAAATTGCGATGATCCTCAAGTCTGAATTTCAGATCTTGTCTCACTATATTTTTAGAGATATGATCCAAGGAAGTTATGGTTTTTGCAAGCTCCCGAATTACATCCCAAATAGGTGACCTTGGGAAAATCGTCGTAACTTTCTCTTCGAGTATCAGATTGAAATTTCATAAAAAGTTACAGAAAGAGGACGAACTGTAGTTTTTTGTGCATTGTTTTCAGGTCCGAAAATTGAAACAGTGACACGTGGCACTTTGTACAAGTTAGCTCTACTGAAAACATGTATAATCAGGTCATCTTGGGAGATTGGGCATAACGCTTCCTTGGAGAATCCAATTTCGATCAGACTTGTGGCGTTGGAAAGTGCACTCAAAGGGCTACCACAGTTTGCAATTTCATACCTTGGAGATCCAAATTTCAGAGATACATCAGATACAATATCGAGCGCCTACAAAGTGATTAAAGGTGTGTAGTTTTTTTTTAATTTTGCATAAGTTTGGTTTGAAAAAATAGTTTGAAGGAATTGAAAAGGCATAGTGAAGCATAATTATCATTAATTGATGCCCCAAAGAAATAAAATGGAAACACCTGGTAAGCAACCTGAAATCTCTAGCATGACTCATGAAGAAGAGGAAGAAAGGCAACATGATATATCAAAATTACGAGACCAAGTGCAACAAAATTCACTCTCACAATAAGTAACAGAAGCTAAGATGGATGGTTTAAAGAAAGACGTGGAATCTAAGATGGATGGTTTAAAAAAAGGCGTGGAATCTAAGATAGATGGTTTAAATAAAGGCATAGAAACTAATATGAATGACGTGGAAGCTAAGATGGATGGCGTGGAAGCTAAGATGGATGGCTTAAAGAAAGGAGTGGAAGCTAAGATGGATGGCTTAAATAAAGGAGTGGAATCTAATATGGATGGTTTAGAAGAAAATCTTAAAGGCAACATGGAAGATTTGAAGCATATTTGACAAAGTTTCTACAAGAAATGCTTACTAATGGTGGAAGGGTAGTAAAGGAAACTCGTGATGAGAAAAAAATAAATGTTAATCATGATTTCATAGACTCTAACATTGGATCAAAGGCCCACCATGTTCCAAAGATCGATATGAAGAAGTTTGATGGCAAGGATCTCGTAACATGGATACTACAAAGGGAGAAATATTTCAATCTCCATAATGTGAAAAACACACAAAAGGTACGCATTGCAACTTTATATTTGGAACCAAAACAGTTTGTATGGTATCGATGGATTTACTCTCGTAAACAAATTGTCACTTGGGCAATTTTTACAGATGAAATGATAGCACATTATGAGGATACAAAAAGCAACACTTTTTTTAGCCAATTTGATAAATCTCAAACAAAAGGGTTCAATGATGGATCACATTGAGAACTTCAAAAAACTGAATATAAGGGTAAAAGATATTCCAAAGGAGCATAAGATTGATGTGTTCATAGGGACTTTAAAGAATAACATCCAACATGAAGTTAGCCTTTGGGAACCTGATTCATTGGAAAAGGAATTCAAGTTGGCAAGACAAATGGAAAGCAAAATTATGGCAACAAGGAAGCCTACCACTCATAATTATAAAGATGGAAGTGGTGTTGTCCCTAGCCTTCCACAACCTACAAGGTTGACACCATAACAATTGGAAGAAAAAAGAGGAAAAGGGTTTTGTTACAATTGTGATATAAAATACACTAAAGGTCATCAGTGTGCTGCAAAGAAATTATTTTACATAGATTGTGAAGAGGAGGAAGAAAAGGAACAAGAAACGTCAAAAGAAGAGGATATACACCAGGAACAAACTCTAGAGAAAGAAGAAATGAATCTGACCATATCTTGTAATGCATTGGACAGAATTACCACTCCTCAAACTATCAATATTGAAGGACATATCAAGAAGAAAAAGGTAATAATGTTGATTGATTCAGGTAGTACCCATAATTTTATTTATTATAAGATAGACAAGGAATTGAATTGCTTCATGTATACTACACGAGAGTGTCAAGTGATGGTTACAAGTGGAAGAACCATAAATTTCTCTAGAAAGTTCCATAATATCAAGCTATCCATGGGAGGATATGTATTGAATAGCCTAGCCCAATGATTTCCATTCCAATGGGTGGCGTTGATGTTGTACTATGAGTCCAATGGCTACAATCCTTAGGTACAATAACTTTTAATTTTCAAGAACTTTTCATGAAATTTTCTTCAGAAGGAAAGGAAGTTGAATTAAGGGGTATCGCAGGGAAACCAAGAAAGATAATCAGCTCTAATAGAATGACAAAGCTTCTAAATAAAGAACAATGGGGCGTAATTGCACAATTATGTTCGATAGAGGTTCCCACATCAAAATCATCTATTTCTCCATATCTCCAAAAAGTATTGGAAAATCATTCCAAGGTATTTGAGACTCCCAAAGGCCTCCCACCTATTCGTGATCATGATCATGCTATTCATTTGATTCCAGGAATTGGTCCTCCAAACATCAGGCTATTCATTTATGAGAAGGAAATGTTGGCAATACTACATGCACTTAAGAAATGACGACCCTACCTAATGGGAAGACACTTCAAGTAAAAACAGATCATGATAGTCTTAAATACTTTTTAGAACAAAGATTATCTTCAGAAGAGAAGTAAAAATGGGTCACAAAGATATTGGGTTATGACTTTGAAATCATCTACAAAAAAGGGAAGCAAAATGTTGTGGCAGATGCACTCTCAAGAAAGAATGAGGATGTGGAAGCATTTATTTGTGCCATTTCTATTATCCAACCAGATTGGATAAACGAAGCAAGGGATGAATGGAAGAATGGCGAAGAAGTGCGGGCACTCATTCAAAAGTTACAACAAGATCCTAGTACATTTGATACATTTAGTTGGAAAAATGATTCGTTATAGTACAAAGATTGTTTATACCTACATAAGAATTCCCAACTCAAACAAAAAATTCTTATGGAGTTGCACACCTCTCCCTTAGGAGGGCACTCAAGATTTATAAAAACTCACCACAGGGTTAAGAAGGAATCTTTTTGGGATGGCCTTAAACCAGATATTACAACCTTTATCCATTCCAAGCCAACGTTGGGAAGAGGTTTCAATGGATTTTATCATAGTTTTACCCAAGTCTGAAGGAAAGAGTGTTATCATGGTGGTAGTTGACAAACTTACCAAGCATGCACACTTTTGTGCATTATCTCATCCATTTAAAGTGAGTACAATTTCTACTTCATTTATGGAAACAATTCAAAAGATACATGGAAACCCAAAGATTATTGTAAGTGACAGAGATCCCATTTTCACTGGAAATTTTTGGACAGAATTATTTTCTTGTCTTGGTACTTAGTTAGCTTATAGCTCATCTTCTCATCCTCAATCTGATGGGCAAACTGAGATAGTAAACAAACATTTGGAAGGATATCTTTTTTCTTTGTATTTGATAAATAAACACAATGGGTCAAATGTTTGCCTCTGGCTGAATGGTGGTATAACACTTCCTTCCATACTACAGCAAAAATGACCCCATTTATGGCACTTTATGGATATCATCCATCGTCCATCACATCATATTTAAGAGAAAATTCTAAGGTTCAAGAAGTAGAAGATCACATCGAACATCAACAACAAGTTCTTCAGCTCTTAAAGGATAACCTCACTTTGGCGCAGAATAGAATCAAACAACAGGCATATCAACATCGCAACCAAAGAAGTTTTGATGTAGGTGATTGGGTATTCATATGGCTACAACCATATAAACAAATGTCCCTCAAGCAAGATAAGAAGGATAATAAATTATCACCAAAGTATTATGGTCCGTACAAGGTGTTGCAAAAGATAGGTATTATGGCATACAAATTGGAGCTTCCCAAGTGCACCCAGTTTTCCATGTTTCATGCTTAAAGAAGGTTATAGGTGACAAGCTCCCAGTTCAAACAATATTTCCATAACTTGATGAGGAAGGAAAAATCATATGGGAACCTGAAGCAGTCACAATAACAACAACTCGACAGCTACGAAATCGATCAATTTCATAGTATCTCATCAAGTGGAAGAACTTACCCACTGAGGATTCCACGTGGAAGGATGAGAATTTTATACAAAATCATCCATAACTACTCAAGCGTTGAGGAAAACACTTTTTTGAAGGAGAGGGGCATGTTAGGTCCCTATAATACTAGTGATTCCCCCATATTGTCATTGTAGCCCTTATTGTTATTGTCATTGTAGCCCTTATTGTTATTGTTGTGTCCCTATTGTCCCCATATTGTTATTATTGTGCCCCATAGAAGCCCACTATTGTAATTTTTGTGCCCTTATATTATTATTGTTATGTCGGATTTGATTATATTGTGACCCCTTAGACTCCTATATATAGAAAGGAGGTTTTGTCATTTGTATCATCCAAGAATTGTTCATTTGTGTAATGTAAAGGAGGTTGCCCCCTCGGGTGGCTAATCCCATTGTCCACTATCATGACACACATCCAGGGTAGGGACCTCAGCCATAAGGCTTTTGATGTAGTGATCAGATTATATGATCACCGAGCTAGAAGCCCTAAATTTTAGGACATTTGTCCACATTTTGGATATATATATATATATATATATATAGAGAGAGAGAGAGAGAGAGAGAGAGAGAGTCAACCATGTGTTGGATTGTCTATGTTAAAATGAATGTGCTTGTCAAATTGATGAAAAATTAATGTGTCAATCTAAAACATGATTTGCAATAGAATCAACAACATGATTTCTAGATCTTGGAATATGAACATTAGAAAACTAAAAGAACACTCAAGTAACCTCACTCTAAGGAATCGAAGAAACAGTAAAGGATCACACACATGATAAATATTATTAAGTTATGACACCACTAAATAAGAATCCAAATGAGATAATAATGATTGTATACCATGTGATATTTCTTCCAAGACTAGTTCAATGACAACATTGTATTTATCCATATTGTTAGATGTAGTTTCTATACATGTGCCACCAAAAACAAATAAATAGCCAGTTGGATAGTAAATTACCCATGTTGCAGAAGCTAAGTTCTAGGGTGTAACAACTAGCTCCATCTACGAATCCTAAGTAGATCGGATAACCCATTGACACCTGGAAAAGCATGTCGAAGACATAATTAGACACATCACTAGAAATCTAACACTAAAATAATTACTATGCACACTAATTAAAAAACAAAGCTAATGCTCGAACAACAACTCAAGCATAATACTTCTTGAGATAAAACCCATTTCTGGGCTCAAACAACACATTTTCCTCGTGATCAGCCAATTCACAACCCCATTTATTTAACACATGTTTAACAATGTAAGGATCATACCATATGGTTTTAAATTTACCTAACTCAAGCATGTCCTTCTCTTGGTCATAAACCAACACAAGGTCCCCTTCAAAGAAAATTTTAGGATGCACAGCCTTATCATACTAAGCCTTTACAATATTTTTATGGGTCTCATTCATTGTGATTGCATCCCAATGCTACTCATTAAGATGTCCCAAGTGGATGAGACATTATTTAAGAGTCATTGTGTCAGGAAGAAGCTTGATTTCTAACTTAGGAGATGGAATCTCACATTTGATCAAGGGGATATATTCCTTACCATATCAACTTGGAAAGGACTAAACCCTATAGTAGCTTTCATTGACATACATTATGCCCAAAGAGCTAGATATAACATGATGTGGAAAATCAACTTAGCTTCATTAATTGTTATTTGTAAAATGGTCTTTAAAGACTTGTTAATTTCTTCCACTTGTCCATTTGCTTGGGGATAATATGGAGAGAATGTTCTTGCTGAAACCCCAATTTAGAAGCGAACTCGACCATCATCTTATTCAAGAAATGATTTCCATGGTCAGTGACAATCTCCTTAGGGATACTGAAAAGTGAAATGATTTTGTTAAAAAGAAAAATTTTGGCCGCCTCACCATCATTAGCATAGGTCAGCATGGCCTCATCCCACTTGGTGAAGTAGTCTATTTCCAAGATAATTTACTTGTGCCCCTAGCCGAAGTCAAGTAACAAGTTGTAAAATCCACCTCCTTACTTAGTGAATGGACCAATAGTGATAACAGGAAAAAGAGAAGCCAGATAGGTGCACTTTTTCATCATATAAACATGACAAGGATGATAATTCTTGACCGCCTAAATACAATCTTAGAATATTTACGGCCAAAAGTACCCATAATGCAAAATTTTCTAAGTTGTTGCCAACCCTAACAGATGAATGCCATAGGCTCCACCATGTCAATCATTTAAAACCTTCTCAACCTCTTCATGGGTTAAGGATCAATGAAGAATTGAGACGACCCCATGACAATACAAAGTATCACCGATGATTAAATAACATTTAGCTAGATATCAAAATATATCTGTACCCGAGATCTTATGAGGAGATTAGGAAGAGGTGCTCATATGGCAATGAATCCTTGTCATAAAAAACGTCATCCTCATTAGGTAACTCCGAAATCAACTTAGTGAAAACCAAATACTTTTTATATTTTGTTGACATAAACTCAATATTGAATTCTTGCAAAATAACTATCCAATTATTGAGTTTCCCCCCAATCATTTGCCTATTGAGGACATATTGAAGTGGATTAACATTAGCAATGATGGTCTTCCTAAGAATAATATAATGCCAGACTCTTTGGACAACATGAATTGTTGCTAATGCCAACTTCTCTACATGAGTTCAAGACTTGAAAGGCCAAGACTAAGGAAACAGATGACATTTTCATGGAGTGCATCAACTTCTTGAACCAAAACCATACCTATGGTAGATTATGTCGGTACCAAATATAAAGGAAATATATGTTATACTTAGGTAGATTGAGCAAAGGAGAAGAGCTCAATGCATTTTGCAAAGCATCGAATGAAAATTGAGCATACCCACCCCCAAAAAATGGGACCCCTTCAACTGATGCATGAATCCATTAGTAATCTTGTTGTAATTTACGATAAATCTCCTCAAGAAATTGGCTTTTCCTTGGAGATTTTGAGTTGACACATATTGGACAAGGGAGGAAACTGAATTATTTCCTTGACCATGAAAGAATCAGCCATGATCCCTTTGCTTGATACAATGAATCCTAATAACTGGCCATAAGTCACAACAAAAATGTACTTATGAGTATTCAACTAGATCTTATAAAACTGAAATCGCTCAAAAAAAATTCAAATGTGCCTTGGATGATCCGCTCACTTTCAAGAGCGACCAATAAGATCATTCAAATAAGCTTCTATAATATGCTTAATTTTATAGAAGGCATATGACATGGTCCATTGAAATGCAACCCCAACATCTTTAAGGCCAAAGGGAATTTATTGATATGCAAACATACCCCATGGGAAAATGAAAGTCATCTTATGTTGATCCTCCAAATAGACTTTTCCACTCGACATTCAATGGGAAATCCCCCTCAAACTGGTTTCCCCTAAGGGTATCCAACATTAGAAGTGGCGATAGAAAAAAGTTGTTGCCTATTTCAGAAGTGGTGCTAGAAAAACGTTGTTGCATCTAAGGGAAAGGGTTGTTGAGAACAACCTATGAACTAGAAGAACCATGTTACTCTAATAAGAACTGCACATCTTGAATCTTAGAGGAAAGATGGGTTAGATGGTCTCCCTTACAAAGCTTGCAAGAAAACTTAACTTTCTTCTCATGTTCCTTCTTTCCCTCACCAGTATTAGTACTAGGTTTAGTTGTATTATCCTTACCCTCTATATTCTTCTTTCTACCACAACCTTTCTTATTCCCTCCATATTATTTGTTTCCTTTGGGAATAGAAGAATGGATAGTGTTTACTGTAGGATATTGCAAGGCAGAAGGTGTAAACGACGTATTTTTCTTAAGAAATGCATATTGTAAGGTTATATGTTGCAATTGATTAACTAGCAAACTAGCAATGGTTGAATTAAGTGACCCCACTATCCCATCCACATGAGGTCCCGATTTTAATTTAACCGATTTTCGTTTGCTATCTTGATGTGTCGGGAAAGATATCATAGAGGACACCAGATTAGGAATAGATTAGAACCAATTGTTAGGCCCTAAAGATGGCCTGCTCTTCCATGTACAACCCACAAATGGACACATCCCTTGAAATTAGCGATTTTAGCAATTTCAAAAACCATTCAAGCAAAAATTCATTGGGAATTAATTCAAAAATGGAACTGAGTAATTCATTAACTTCAAAAAATTTGGGAAATTCAATGTTGCCAAAAACGACAAATGTTGTTGACCCACAGGGTTCAATGCACTAGAAAGAAAACCTCCTGATTGATTGTAATTAAGAAAATCATAACCTGGGATTTGACTAGCACAAAGTTGCTAGGGATTGTTCATAGAAATCCTAGATTAAAATTGAAACCTTGATGTCTATGTTAGGTCACTATACTACTAGTGTAACCCCTTATTATTATTAGTACAACCCCCTTATCATATTGTTGTGCCCATGTAGTCCCCATATTGTTATTATTGTGCCCCATAGAATCCCACTATTGTTATTATTGTTCCCTTACATTATTATTGTTATGTCAGCTATGATTATATTATGACCCCTTAGACTCCTATATATAGAAAGGAGGTCTTGTCATTTGTATTATCGAAGAATTGTTAATTTGTGTAATGTAAAGGAGGTTGCCCCCTCGAAGAGGTTGAACTCTAAGGTGTTTATCTTTCTTTTCTATCTTGTTGTGAGCTGGTTTCATAGCATTTGGTATCAGAGCTTTGGATTCTAGGGTTTCGCTGCTTCAAACAGATCATCGTGGAATTTTCACTATAACTTTTTCTCTACGATGTTTCAGAAGCTAAAAAAAAAAACCCATTCGAACCGAAATCGTTCTGCACCTTGAATCAAAATTTCAGATCTTCTCTTGCTATATTTTTGGAGATATGATCTGAGGAAGTTAGGGTTTTTGAAAACTCCAGAATTCCATCTCAAACAGGTCATCGTGGAATTTTCGCTATAATTGTTTTTTTGCGAAGGTTCAAACTTTGAAATTAAAACCCATTTGAGCCGTAATTTTGGTGAAGCTTAGGCCCTAATTTCAGATCTTGTTTTGCTATATTTTTGGAGATACAGTCCAAGACATTTAGGGTTTCTGTAGGCTCCCGAATTACATCCTAAATAGGTGACCTTGGGAAAATCATCATAACTTTCTCTCTGAGCATCAGATTGAAATTTCGTAAGAAGTTGCAGAAAGAGGACGGACTATAGTTTTCTGTATATCGGTTTCAAGTCCTAAGGTTGAAACAGTGACACATGGAACTTCGTACAAGTGCGCTCTACTGAACCAGTCTATAATCAGGTCATCGTGGGAGATTTGACATAACTCTTCCTTGCAGAATCCAATCTTGATCAGATTTGCAGGGTTAGAAAGAGCACTCAGAGGGATACTGTATGTCACGATTTCAGAATTGGAAGATCTGAAATTACAAGGTTACAGTCGTTTCAAGATCAAGCTCCTAAAATCAAGAA
Organism: Pinus tabuliformis; assembly: GCA_031772625.1. Taxonomy (NCBI): domain Eukaryota; kingdom Viridiplantae; phylum Streptophyta; class Pinopsida; order Pinales; family Pinaceae; genus Pinus; species Pinus tabuliformis. Next base: position 782,759,575 of record CM062810.1, read on the forward strand.
AAGGCGATATGAGGAAGTTTGATGGCAATGATCCTGTAAATTAGATACTACAGATGGAGCAATATTTTGATCTACATGAGGTGCAACTATTACAAAAGTTATGTATTGCATCTTCATATTTAGAACTGGATCAATTTTTATGGTATAAAGGGCTTTGTTCTCGTAAACCATTTGTTACATGGTCAATTTTCATGGAGGAAATGATAGCACATTATGAGGATACAAAGAGAAACACCTTCTTTAGCCAATTGATAAATCTCAAACAAAAGGGTTCAATGGCAGAGCACATTGAGGACTTCCAAAAATTGAATATAAGGGTAAATGATATTCCAGAGAAGAAAATGGTTGATGTCTTCATAGGGACTTTAAAGGATAACATTCAACACAAGGTTCGTCTTTGGGAACCTGATTCATTGGAGAAGGCATTCAGGTTGGCAAGAAAAATTGAAAGTGAAATTATGGAAACAAGGAATCCCACCACTCACGACTATAATTATGGAAGTGTTTTTTCTCCTAGCCTTCCACAACCTAAAAGTTTTACACCACAACAATTGGAAGAAAAAAGAGAAAAAGGGCTTTGTTACATTTGTGATAGCAAATACACTAAAGGTCATAAGTGTGTTGAGAAGAAATTATTTTATATAGATTATGAAGAGGAGGAAGAAAAGGATCAAGAAACATCAAAAGAAGAGATTATACACCAGGAACTCACCCTAGAAAAAGAAGAAATGAATATGACCATATCTTGTAAAGCATTGGAAAGAATTACCACTCCTCAAACTCTCAAGATAGAAGGACATATCAAGAAGAAAAAGGTTCAAGAAGTGAAAGATCACATCGAGGAAGAAGAAATGAATCCGACCATATCTTGTAATGCATTGGCCGGAATTACCACTCCTCAAACTATCAGTATAGAAGGACATATCAGGAAAAAAAAGGTTCAAGAATTGAAAGATCACATCGAGCATCAGGAAATGAATCCGACCATATCTTGTAATGCATTGGAAGAAATTACCACACCTTAAACTATCAAGATAGAAGGACATATCAAGAAGAAAAAGGTAATAGTGTTGATTGATTCCAGCAGTACCCATAATTTTATTCATTGTAAGATAGCCAAGGAATTGAATTGATTCCTACATCCAACACCAGAGTGTCAAGTGATGGTTGCAAGTAGAGGAACCATAAACTGCTCTGGAAAGTGCCATAATATCAAGATACCCATGGGAGAATATATATTGAATATCCTAATGTTTTCCATTCCAATGGGTGGTGTTGGTGTTTTACTAGGAGTCCAATGGCTACAATCTTTGGGTACGATAGCTTTTAATTTTCAAGAACTTTTCTTGAAATTTTTTTGGGAAGGAAAAGAAGTTGAATTGAGGGGTATCGAAGGAAAACTTGGAAAGATAATCAACTCTAACAGCATGACAAAGCTTCTAAATAAAGAACAACGAGGCGTAATTGCACAATTATGTTCACTAGAGGCTCCCACATCGAAATCATGTATTTCTCCAAATCTCCAAAACGTTTTGGACAATCATTCCAAGATATTTGAGAGTCCCAAAGGCCTCCCACCTATTCATGATCATGATCATGCTATTCATTTGATTCCAAGAAGTGTTCCTCCAAACATCAGGCCTTATAGATATCCATATGCCCAAAGGAGTGGGAACTCATTCAAAAGTTGCAGAAGATCCCAGTTCAAATAGTATTGCGAGAACTTGACAAGGAAGGAAAAATCCTATTGGAACCTGAAGCAGTCACAGAACTGAGAAATCGAAAACTACAAAATAAATCAATTTAAGAGTATCTCATCAAGTAGAAGAACTTATCCGCTGAAGATTCCACATGGGAGGACAAGAATTTATATAGAAGCATCAAGAACTACTCAAGCATTGAGGACAACACTTTTTGAAGGAGAGGGGCATGTTAGGTCCCTATACTACTAGTGTAACCCCTTATTATTATTACTACAACCCCTTATTATATTGTTGTGCCCATGTAGTCCCCATATTGTTATTTGTGTGCCCCATAGAAGCCCACTATTGTTATTATTGTTCCCTTACATTATTATTGTTATGTCGGCTCTGATCATATTATGACCCCTTAGACTCTTATATATAGAAAGGAGGTCTTGTCATTTGTATCATCGAAGAATTGTTAATTTGTGTAGTGTAAAGGAGGTTGTCCCCTCGAAGAGGTTGAATTCTAAGGGTTTATCTTTCTTTTCTATCTTTTTGTGAGTTGGTTCCATAACAATCTAAGACTAAATGGAGGAACCCCTTCACTGATAGCAAAATGGTGAGTTGAAGAGGTATTGCCCCCTGTATTATACAAAGGAGAAACCCCTTGAAAAGGGTTCCATACATTTGGAAAAGGCATAAATCTTGACGACACACTACCAGTAGGGAAGGGACCACTCCCATGTTGACCAAACATATGAAAAGGGATAACAACCACCGACTTGCTTGAAGATGTAAAAGAACCACTACCCTACCCCAAATGTCCTTGAGAAGGATTAAAGACTGGAGAGAAACCAAGAAATGGAAAAGAACCACTTCCTAAAGAGGGGCAAGAAGGGGAGACATATCCACTTCTAAAGGTAAAACCCTGCAAAGGGGTTTAAAAACTCACCATGGTAGGCATGGGCGAGGGAATGGTGGGAAATAAAAAGATGAGATTTTAGAAATTTTCACTGAAGATGTATTTAAAGAAAAGGCACTAGTGAAAGAAGTAGAAGACTAGGTGCCCCCACTCAGGCCACAAGTGAACATAGAACCAATAACTACTGAAATGGACATAGAAGTAGACATAGTGGAGAAGGAGAAGGTTCCCCCTCCACTAACTACAGAAGACGATGTATGAACACCTACAGACTCAATAGTCGAGCTAGTGCCACTGAAATTGGCCATACTGAAAGGAGGGTTCATAGGAACACTTAATCGAAGCACCTACAAAAGATACAACAAAAATAAGGCCTCCTGGAAGGGGGTCTATACCAAGCTCGGAAGTATCTAGGATATCCTCAACATCAACGTGATTCTCGAAAGACCCTAACTAGAACATAATCTAATTGAGATAATGACTATCAAGGTCACAAAAGAAACCTTGAGCTTCAATTTCATCCTTTGATGATGATGCCTCCAAGGAAGGGTTATATCATGGTGCATCCAATTAAACTGGTTCAAAAGAACCAGCAGAATCTCACCTAAACCTTTAGGGTGAAGGATTAACATTCGTAGGAGAAATCTCGCAAAGCCTCCTAGATCAACAAACCAATCAATCAACCACTTTTGAAAATAAAAATAACAAAAGACCAAATACCCTAAAGGCAAGATATGAGTACAGAGCACTCACTATAAAGTACTTAAAGATAACTAACAAGAAAACAACCTTCATGATTAGGATTGCGACACCAAAATATAAGAAAGTGGAGAAAGGGTCTTCTGAAAGCAAGCTTCGGATGATGATCACCCAAGTCCTACCAAGGATGGTAACAAAAATAGATACGTTGACCTCGTGACAATAGCCTTGATCGATGCTAGTACCCTCACTTCGTGAGGCGTCCTCCAAAAGCACTTTGATAGTGATCCAACGTTTGTCTCAAGTACCACACGTATTCCCCCTTGCAATCACCTAGGTAGTCCTTAGGAAAAGCAACTAAGCTTCCATTTTGTAATCAAATATTGAGGGAGATAGTCGTGGTCAAGTGTTCGGACAAGCAGGAGAGGGGGTATCTTTCTTTCCATATCCTTGCACAACCTAGTGCTTGACTTTTGTGTGAGAGGAGCCCAACAACCTATACAGGACTAGAATTCCACTCTTTAATCAACTTCTATGTTTTGTTTGAGTGGCCTTAGAGGGTTTACTCTCCACACACTACTCCAATTAGACCCTAAATCACCTAGACTAGTTGATTTTCCATGACAAAATAATAATCTAGTTGATTTTAAGTTAAGTGATAATTTTACTTGTCTATTATCTAATTCAAGGGTAATGAGAGTGCAACTAGTGATGTTCTAACACAAAATAAACCAAATAAGAACACTTAACTACATGCAATACATTTCTCTTTCTTCAATGAGAAATTGATTTTAGTTTGGGTTCCACGAAATCTTATTCAATATTTTATTTTCCTTTAAAATGTAAAAGATAAGCATTTCATACTATAGATCAAAGTCAACACAAACAAAATGATTCATACCATGCAAAATGCACACTACACTAATGCAACTAACTACGATCTAAGATGCCAAAATGCACTTATGAACTTGTATGCAACAAAAGCAAGAACAAGATTTGAGGCAACCACCAAGATGTATAAACCACAAAAAACAAAAGTACTTATAAACATAAAAAGAACTAAAGCAAGCAAAAGCTTCAAGAAAAAAACAAAATTCATAAGTCACAAGCACTGAAAAGAGTATCCAGAAACTACCTTGAAGCACACACAAAGATAGAAACAACTACCATCATCTTATGGTAGTATGGAAACCAAATGAGCTTGCATGTTATGATCTCCAAAACAAAATAAGAAAGAACGTCTTATAGTAGTATGGAAACCAAATGAGCTTGCTTGTTCTGATCTCCAAAACAAAATAAAAAAGGAAAGGAAACAAAAAGAAACACAAAACAACTTTCCTTTTCTTTTCTTATAAGCGAAAATCAAAACCAAGGCAAAGCCAGTACAAAAACTTGCATCTGAGTATAAGGCAAGTGACAAGGAATGAAGAAGAATCAAATATTGCCAAACAAACAACAACAAAGGTTGTCTACAAGGCTGGAAGCAATAAAAAACTTGGAAACTAAGTCCAAGGACCCAACCCAGAGCTAAAAACACTCACGCAATAAGAAATCTTAGGCTTATACAAGACAACCTTCATATAAACCAACCAAGTAAACAAAACAGTTACAATTTCAGAAATCTCAAAATCAAACTAGTAAAAAGGACCACACAAAGACCTTTGCAAGCCTCCTAAACACAAAGAAGAGTGGAAATTTTTCCACCTTCAAGACTATATGCAATTTTTCTTTGAACAAAAAGCGTGCATACACAATTGTTCCAAAACATATCCAAGCTTACCGGTCCACCAGGGTAAATATGTCATGAAGGGTTACTATGATATGATTCAAATCCCTAAATGAAATTAAGGAAGTGGAACCAACGAACCAACACTTTACAGACCTCCTTTAGGTGCTACAGGACCCCCGAGAGTTAATCCACCACCCGTGTATAAGCGATTTGCAAGAAGCCAACAAGCATATATATGTGACTATAATAAGAGAAAAATATGTATCTGTGCAAAAGATTGAAAAAGTAAAATAAAAGCCCAGATCTAAGGGATCAGGCTAGAAGGATAGATCCAAAGAGAGATCTCGAGACTGAAATAAAGCAAGAAACCTATTGATCACCCTGATCAAGGATACAACCCTTAGGGAAAATACACAAAAGCATTCTCCCTGGTAGAGTAGCTTATTATGTTGTGGGGAAAATCCCATGAGGCCAGGGTTGAGAGCCCCAACAAAGAAAAAATGGAAAATCAACAAAGAGCACACAAAATATCATATAAATTGCATAAAACTTACAAAAGAAGGAATGAGGACTCACAAGCGGGTATATGTTTGATGTCGATCCGCAGTGTTCAAACCCTCATTCTTGCTCCATAGATGCAAACCTGCAAAACTAGCAAGGAAACATAGAGTAGAACAAGAAACAATTCCATTGCATATATAATAGTTAGTCCATCAAAAATTCCATTAAATATTCAGAAGATGAAACATAAACAATAGAACTGGGACAAAATATGAGTTATTTTATTGATCACAATAGACTATAAGTAGCTACACAATAACCTGATCCTAGCTATCAACACCGAGCAAATATTTCTTATGGATCCTCCATCCCCGTGTCGTTGAAGGTTTCCTCCTCTAATAGAAGCTAGATAGATGTGAGATAGGAATGCCTCAACATCACAACGTGGAAACAAGGGTTTGATGGAGACAAGGGAGTGCCTAAAAGCACAGGAACAACATACCTAATACAAGGAAATTTTGTTAGAGTGATGATATGAAGGTTAATAGTTGCCATGAGGGCCACCCACGACATGTATTTATGCCTCCATAAATTGGTTTGGGAGGTTATGCCACAAGTTCATGTAGGTGAGTTTTTAGTGTAACTTATAAATCCATGAAAAATCACATTTTTTTTATATTTTTTCAATATATTTAAATATATACACAGTTTCTTTTTGGAGTATATGTTACTTTCATGTAGGAAGCTCATGTACAGTATTTGCGAAGTTTTTTTAAGATGAACTTAGGTCTACATAGGGGAAAGGGATGTTGCCCTGACCAATAAATGCATTTGATGATAAGTGAGGCAAAAGATGTTATAGCAACAAGGGAAAGTTTTCAAGTTCTTTGGTATCACTTTTACCTTTAGAGCCTACCCTTTGCGAGGTTGTAGTAATGGGTTGGAAAAAAGAGCAAGATATGGATCACCAAGTTGTTAGCATTGGTTAACAAATTATAAATCTACACCAAAATTTAAATACTAACTGGTGTAATATTGTTGGGTGCCTTTACTTTTGGACTATTCTTGTACGGAGAAATCTCCTTGCTCCTTTATCTAGGCTAAGATAGATCAAAGCAATGGTTTTAGCACTATATTGTACCTCATGGAAATATCAAGGCTTACTCATTTGATAAAACTTGACTGAAATCCCAAGTCTTGTCGGCCAAATGAACCATTGGAATTATTGACAGAAAAGAGGCTTGGAAGGCCCATCTTCGATTTTTGGTTCACCAAGGGGCTCCCTATGGGAACAAGCATGGAGGAGGCTTCCTTTGGGAACTTTATTGGTCACTCCCACTTTAGTCAAAATCAAAGGTTCTTTTGTGAATAAGAGCATCTAGAAGGCCATAAAGTTCTTATCTTGGAAGGAATTCATTGTTTGAACAAGCATTTGATTCAACTTCTTGTCCCTATTAGTTTATACTTATCTATGTAAATGGAAAATATTTGGTAAAATCATCTTAGTTCTTAGCCTATAATAGGGATTTGCATGGTGAATGATTTGATGGCTACAGTTGCTCAAACCTAGATTCTCTAGCCTAATTTTAATCTCAAGCTCAACCTAGCTAAGTAAGGTAAGATTGTCATGGACAACATACAAAGTTTGATTCATAACCACGATGCTTCGAAGCTTGGCATCACTACACCAAGCGATTAGTCAAGAGATTGATAGTGGGGCAAAGCCATGACTCCATGGCTTTCAAGATATAAATGTCAACCATGGGCTATAAGTGGCTCCACTGAAAGCCATCCTTGGAGGGATAGACAAATAAGTTTTGTGTATTGAAAATCTAAACAAAAAAACATGGTTTTTCAAGCTCCACACTTTCTAAAAAAACATTCTAGAACTTGAAAAGGCATTCTTTGTGTAGTGTCCTTCCTTGGGGGCTTACCCTTGATTAAAAGAATAACTTGTAGGCATGGGCAAAGTCTATATCCCAACAACATCTGCTTACCTCCTTATCACATTGCTTTGCTTGGTCATTGACTATCGTAGGCATGTGATTCCATTCTACATGTTTATTAGGGTTGAAGTTTTATTGTCTATGGAAAAAGAGGAATTATGATCTATTTGATTCCATTGTCACATCAAAGTTCTTAGTACGATGGAAATCTAACTTTTGTTAGCTTATCTTTGTAGATTGAGTTACAATCCCATAAATTGCACTTGGAAACAAAACACATATAATAGCTTCTAGAGACCTTGTTTTTACTTGTGCACCTTCTCAAGCTACCTCTACAGGTTCAATGGATGGAGGTCAACATTGGGTTGGCACACTAGTTCTTGAGCACTATGAGTGTACATAGCCTCTTTATTTTCTCTTCCCCCCCTCCAATCCCCAACAATTGGGATTAAAGTTTAATGTTATTTTATGATTTTATGGCTCTTGTACTACAAAGGGTGAGCACTTAGATGTTTTAGCTATCGTCGACTCATGCTTATGTTATATTTTACTTTGCCCATAAAGGATACCAAGGCAACCCACTCTTATTTTTTATTTTTCTATACATACTAATCTCAATGATAATGATGTTTCTTTTCAAAAAAGTAGTTCAATATTATTGGCCATTGTGCTCATAATTTAGATGTAGAGTACATATGAGTTCATTGAAGTTTTTTTTCAAAAACAAAATTCAAAGATGGTTAGACCATTGTGCCCACAGTTTGGATGTAGAGTATATCTAAGCCCTCCCAATGTCAATGTTAGTCACTTGCATGGAAGTTCATTTAGAACAATATTGTCAAGTTGGACAAGTCAAAAACTTTGAATATATTGAATTGGAGTGTTTTCTTGATTGTTGTTGTAAGCTTTTTTGCATTGCAATAATCATTCTTGGATTGATGTTTGGGGAATTGAATCATCAAACTTCAATTAGATGTCAAAAATATTGTCAAAGATGAACATATTCTTTTGGAAATAGTTGATTTCAATGTTTGCCTAAGTGCCACCATTTCAATTCTCAATATTCAAGATTTAAAGGCTTAAAAATTTGACCCTTTCACTAGATGCAAGTAACATTTGCTATACTAGGAATGATCATTCCTAACATCTCTATTTTATTTTTCGATTTTGTTTCATAGCAATTATTGTATTACATATAGACTTTGCCAAGTCAATGGAACTACCACTAATTTGTTTGTTAAGTTTAATAAATGTCAATTTCACAACATGAGTAAACTATACATTTAGAGACTATTATTTAGAAATGTATTGGTAAGTTTTCAAAATTAAAAAAATAAAATAAAATAGCACTAGCACTAATGATAGATCATATAAAGCTAATGATAAATGCATAGCACTCATACTAAGAGTGTTACTAATGCTTTTACAATCATCAAAATGAACATATCTATTAGTGAGCTATGTAGTGGGTTTTCTCTCTTTCAGAGTGGTTTATTGGGTTAAACAATGTAAATATGGTTTAATAGATTACACTTCACGAGTTGAAGCTAGACAACTTGGTCCTAATATTGAAAAAACAAAATGAAGAATTTCTTTGTATCTTGAAATCCCTTAAATAGTAACAGCCAAATCTAGTCCTTCATTTTTGTAAAAGACCAAAATATTTATGAACTAATAACTGAACATTTAAAGGAACAATTCTGTTTTTTTTCTTAGTTCACCTTTGAGAGACACAACTTTCTAATACAACCTTTATCCATAATTTTGCGAGACTCATGAAATTATATGTAGACATTATAATTAACTTTATTAAAATAAGTAATTCATCTCGCCCTTAAAAGACCATCACTAAAAAGGGAACCTCTTTAGGATACTAGATTTTACCAAATCATTAAACTAAGCACACATTCTTTAATTGAAATTTAATGTAGTTATAAACTTGATATTGCATTATATTTTCATGATTTATGCAAATTGCCCAATAATAATTGTTGAGACAAAATCACAATGACAAACTGGCCTCAATACAAAAACCCTTGATTATGTTGTTTGAAACCTTAGAATGTAAAACCATTAATATTATCTCATTACTGGCATCCTTCTTCCTAGTATCCTGATTATGTTTTAAATGCATATACGAAAGGTACAATCCAAGAAAAGAATCTCATAAAGCAAAGACAAGACAAACGCGTTAAGGATTGGATACAAGATTGAATTGAATTAGAACGCGTTTACGATAGGGCACAAGTTTGAATTGTATGAATTGTAGTTGGATCATTTGAGAACCTTCAGCTGACTTCCTGTGACTTTTATACTAGCTAATACGCAACATTGTGTTCCACATAAAAACACACTCTGAATATTACAATAGTTCATTGCCCCGGATATTTAGCAGACTATACTGTCTTTAATCAATGCAAATAACTACAGCTAATAAGCCAATGTTCCACAATGTAATCTTTGAAAAAGCTGATCAGGTGATGATTTTTGACAAAAGTCAGAGATGGAGTGAATTTTCAGCATTGTCATATTTCACGAGATGTTGAATGGGAAAGTGTTTTTGGATCCTATATCAATCATAATTACTTCCTGTACAAAACACCCACGGCACCAAATAAATGGCCATGGCATATAATTAGCTACTGCATAAATTAAAATTCCTAATATGAACTTTCCATGAAGCATTGAAGCATTTCCCTATACAGCTTACAGCCACCCACAATATTTTTTGCTTCTCAGAGCAAACTTGATTTTTTGACAGAATATGTTGATATTTCCAATGCACGCCATAAAATTACAAATAACTACAAAGCGTCCATCTTGAGGAACACCTACTTTTGTCCCTCATATATCTGAAGAAGATACGAAGCCTTATTGCGCACCTGCAACCAACACGAGAGCAAAACAAATGTGAAGTATAAGAAGAAAAACTAAATCATCCCCTGATTGACATAACCTTCTACAGTTGACAGAGTACCTTTGAAGCATAGGCCCTCCAATCTGTGCTGCTAATTTGACAGGAACAACCTCGGAGGAAATGTAACCATGTTTCAAGGGCGATTGAATTTTCATTGATTGAAGGATTACACCACAACCAAGCATCCGCCAGGGCAAGACAGATGTACATTCGAATGAAATCAGTTTGTTTGTCCCTCACATTGAATGAAGTTAAGAGATCAATGATTTGTTTTACGTCGGTGAACTCCTGAGAAATACACAGCCAAATCATGTAACTAGCAGAGATTTAATTTATATTTCCAAACATATTTACCAAGTACAATCCTTCCAATACATGTAGAGTGCCATGAGATTTGTAAGGCCAACTTCGGTGTGAATACAACTCAAGATAACCAATGCAAAGCTCTTTAAATGGAAAGTTTGTGATAATCTACAAAGTCTATGCTTGTCAAGTGAAGCAAATAACCTGAAAATCCTCGTCATCAAGGGCTCCCAAATACGAAAAAACAATATTTAAGCTTTTGCAATTATTAAAGCTACAGATAAACAGATGTCTGCACAGTCGTAGATGACATGCAGTGCTAAACGAAAAACTGAATTACTAAAATCCAAAACTAAACTACAAAAAACTTAGCAAACAAAACTTCTATATATAATTTAACAAAAATAAATTAATTAATTAAAAAAATCGAAGATATTTGGCTGATATAAACAGTTTTTCCAATTAATAAAGTTAATGTCAATAGCACTGAAATATTTCATAAAAAATGCATATGTGATTTGGTATATCTTACGAGTAAAGATGACATTGTCTATGCAATGCACGTAGGCGTGAAAGTACTACTAGCGATGACGAATTGGAGTTGAGACCTCTTTTGGCTCAGTTCATGTACCTTCCATGCAGGCTTTGTGGATCTCTTCTATAATACATCTATGAACATCCCTCTTAGTCAATCAGCGGGGAAATCTGATACATGCTCCAAGCTAAGACACGAAAATGCGACAAACATAAACAAGAAAGCAAATACACATGCAAGTGACACAAACATTTTCTACTTGTACACTAGCACACTATATTAATTGATATATCTATATATGAGTACATAAAAGCCAAAATTACTATGTATAAGATCAGCTCAACTAGAAAAACACTTGCCTTCTAAACTTAGAAACGTAAAGTCATCCAAATAGTGATTATTGGGGTTTCATTAGCATGTAAGGATCAATGGAGAATTCTGAAGGTGAGAAGCCTGTTTATGCATACAACACTAGCAGAAAATAAGTACACCATACATTTGACAAGGTATCACTCGAATTACCCACTTCATATCCAAAATACATCTTGTTAGACATGGATGGGTACATTGAGTGATCCATTGTTCGTATTCTCATTACTATAAATTATGAAACGTTTAATCTAAGATAAATACGACTTGTGACGTTCAATAGAAGTCATTTAATCCACCTAAGTACAACTTGACTATAACCAGCCTAGATCCATCTTAACTACAGATCTATCAGGAGCCGAAAGGGATCAAATCTCTCGAGATGCAAACCTCTTTTTTTTAGTGCAAAACTTTAGGAAAAGTTTGCACCTCGAGAGATTTGATTTAAGTTGGTTTCAGTCATGTGCAACCAAGGAAAATCTTTCGAAGATATGATTAATTTTATCAATAATATGTAAATACATCTAATATTAATATAAACATTTTAAATATGCTAAATATGTCTAAGATTAATTTGGCCATTTTAATTTTAAATATGCTTAGTTAACTTAGTTTGTTGAGATGATAAATATTGTTAATAAATTTAATGATGAAAAATGATGCAATAAAAATTTTAAATGCAGAGTAACAATGTAATTGTATTGAATGATAAAAAATGTGAATAATAAAAATGTAATCAATAACAAATAGTCTCCATTGTGATCAATCTCAAACTATTTTATTCTACTATTCTTATTGTCACCCTTGTTAGTTTTGTCATCTTTTCATATCGATTATATGAAAAAGATAGTTGAAATCGTCAACCATTTATATCTTTAGCTCGAGTTGTTGTAGTAAACATCATACCTTTGTTGAAGAAAGTGTAACTAGGTTAGGTCTTCATAAATGTACTTTTGATATTTGTATTTATTCAAGAAAAGAAATAATATTTTTGTTATATTTATCAATGAGTTTCTTGCTCATTGAAGTAGGTCAAGCACATATTTAAGTGCTTCTAGGAAGTCAAAGAGTTAATGTATTTATTGAAGACCATTAAGGGCATGTTACACTATGTATAAACTTGTATAAGAGTCAAAGGAAATATCTCCAAGCAAAGTCAAGTCCTCTCCATGCAACGACATCCTCCTAGCAGCAAAAATGATGAAGAAACACCAAGTCGACCTACAGTCAACAAGTCGGCCTAAAGGAGGGACAGTCCTCTATATATAGAAGTTGTCCACTCCCTCATAACGATCAATACTCACCTCTGAAATCAGTGAGCAAGAGAAGTCAAGGAAAAGTGAAGAAGGATGAATTTTAAGGACGTCTCCAAGTGCAACAAAGAAAGAAGGAAGAAAAACGAAGTTTTGGGACTGTTTCTAGGGCAAAGTACAGTCACACGTGTGAGAAAAAGGAGGGCATTCTGCAGTTATATCAGCAGCAAAATCACAGTCATATATTCATCTTGGTTTGGGCTTGAAACTTAGGCCTACAAGGCCTCCCAATAGAGCGAAGAAGAGACTCTCTCATACGAAGGAGAAAGGAACCAAATACACAACTGAACCTCCCACACGCACGAGAATTTACGGCTGCAAAATTGTCATATCAAGTCTGTACCTACACATTGAAGAAGGAGCTCGGTTGGTCAAGAAGAAGGAAGAAATCATTATTACTGAAGGGCTTCACTAGAGACCAAGGATAAGTGTCTCTTCTAGGGAAAGTATTGTAAGAAGAGCAAAGTGCCGGAAGAAGGAGAACGAAGTGCCGGAACAAGGAGGACTAAGTGTCGGGGAACAAAATGCAGGAAGGACGAACTTGACTTGTGCTTGGAGGATTTTCTAGTCAAGGGTCTAGGGTTTGGCATTGATCAATAGGAAGCTTCAATACGAGAAATTTACGAAAGGGTTTTCCTCTCTAAGAGAGAGAGGTTTTGGCCCTGGCAGAGAGCCAATATCTTGTGTTCTTATTTCTTATGTTTTGGTAGTAGTTTGATGAAGTAGCCACACACTAATAATAAGAAGAAGATCAAGCTAAGGTAAATTGGAAAAGTGCTTCACAAATTGTTATCAAGTTTAGAAGAATCCTATTATACATAACTTCCCTTGATTCTTCAACAACCTTGTCTCTCTTGCTCTCCAATATTAATAGGTTGAATTACTATAACACAAAAATCAATGTACATTGCCAATAATTTTTTGTGCTTACACTGAAACCAATGCACATTGTTAATCCAATCACTTTAAAGTTAATGTACCATCATGCATCCAGTTACATCAAATCAGAAATCAAAATCTGCACTGAAATCAATGCATCTAATGCAAGCAATCAAATAGGATTAGAAATCAACATCTACACTCAAATCAATGTATCTAGTGCAAGTAAGCAAATAGGATTAGAAACCAACATCTACACTAAAATCAATGCATTTAGTGCAAGCAATCAAATAGGATTAGAAATGACCATCTACATTAAAATCAATGCATTTAGTGCAAGCAATCAAATAGGATTAGAAATCATCTACATTGAAATCAATGCATCTAGTGCAAGTAATCAAATATAATTAGAAATCAACATCTACATTGAAATCAATGCATCTAGTGCAAGCAATCAAATAGGATTAGAAATCACCATCTACACTGAAATCAATGCATTTAGTGCAAGCAATCAAATAGGATTAGAAATCATCTACATTGAAATCAATGCATCTAGTGCAAGCAATCAAATATCATTAGAAATCAACATCTACACTAAAATCAATGCATCTAGTGCAAGCAATCAAATAGGATTAGAAATTGCTATCTACATTGAAATCAATGCATCTAGTGCAAGAAATATTCTTCCCTCTCCCCCCTCCATCTATATCTATATCTCCCTCCATCTCTCATTTGTCTCTCTATCTCACCCCCCCAACCACACACACTCTCACTCCATATCTATCAATCTCTCTGTCCTTCCCTCCCTCGATCTCTCTCTTCTTCCCTCTCTTCACCTTCCATCAATATCTCTATGTCCCTCTGTTTCTCTATATCACCCCCAAAACATACTCTCTTTCTCCAATCTATCTATCTATCCCTCCATCCTCCTCTCCCTCTCTCTTTCTCTCTTCCCCTTCTCTCCCTCTCCCTCACTTCTATCTCTCTTTCCTCCTGCCCTCCTCTCTCCCTCTCTCTCCATCTTCTTTATCACTCTCTCTCTCTCTCCACATTTCTCTCTCTAAGTCTTTCTTCTTACCTTCATCTTTCTTTCCCTCCCACTCTCTTCCTTCCTCTCTCTCCCTTTCTCTCCCACCTCTCTCTTTCTTCACCCCCCAACTCTGTTATTATATCCCTCTCTCCTTCTCTCCCCCTTTCTCTCCATCTCTCCTTATTTGTCTCTTTATCTCACACCCAAACATACACACTCTCTCTCCATATCTCCCTTATCACTCCCTCTCTCTCTCCACTTCTCACTCTCTATGTCTTTCTTCTTCCCTCTCTCCCCCTCCAACTCCATCTCTCTATCCCTCCCTCTCTCCTCCTCTCTCCCTTTCTCTCCTACCTCCCTCTCTCTTCCCCCATCACTCTCTCTCTCTCTCTTTGCCCTCCAATCCTCTTTCTATCTCTCTCTCTCTTTTCCCTTCAATCCTCTCTCTCTATCTCTCTGCCCTCCAATCCTCTCTCTTCCCCTCTCTCTCTCAAACTATGTTACTATATCCCTCCCTTTCTCCATCTCTCCTTCTTTGTCTCTTTATCTCACCCCTAAATATACATACTCTCTCTCCATCTCTCCCTTGTCACTCCCTCTCTCTCTCCACTTCTCACTCTCTATGTCTTTCTTCTTCCCTCCCTCTCTCCCCCCTCCAACCCCATCTCTCTATCCCTCCCTCTCTCCTCCTCTCTCTCAAGTCATCTCTCTTGTCCTTCCTCTCTCCCTTTCTCTCCTACCTCCCTCTCTCTTCCCCAATCTCTCTATCTTTGCCCTCCAATCCTCTCATTATCTCCCTCCCTCTCTCCTCTCTCTCCCACCATCTTTATGTCTCCCTCTCTTACCCTTCTCTCCCTCTCTCAGTCCTTTCCCTCTCTCTCTCTTCATTCGTCCTCTCCCCTCTACTTCAATTTATCTCCACCTCTCTCTTGTAACTCTCCCTATCTCTCCATCTCTATCACTCTGTCTTTGTTCTTACCTCCCATATATATCTAGAGTTAATATATATCATGATTTATTAATATATATTATAATATAACAAATTTAATATTGTATAATTCCAAAGTTATTAAATTTAATAATATTAATATTATAATATATTGATATGAATGTTAAATTTGATAATAATATTAATATTAATATTAGGGTTAATAATGTTTTTTTTGCATGGTATTAATAATAATTTGGCCCATATGTTTCACCTAAATAAAACCTATTTTTTGAATGTTCGTAAATATAAAAAGGATTATGGAGTAAATATAAAAAGAGGTTTTATTTATTTACCATACCTCTTTTATTTACCATGGTATTTGGCCCATAGGCTTGGTATATAATTAGATGTTGATTTCTAATCTTATTTGATATATTTTTATTTATTTACCATACTTCTTTATACCTCTTTTATATTTATTTATTTACCATATCTCTTTTATAAATATGGTATTTGGCCCATGGTATTTAGCCCATGGTATTAAAATGGTATTTAGCCCATAGGCTTCACCTAAATAAACCTCTTTTTTGAGTTTTTGTAAATATAAAAAGAGGTTTTATTTATTTACCATACCTCTAGTTTATTTATATTTTTATTTATTTACCATACCTCTGGAGTAAGTATAAAAAGAAGTTTTATTTATTTACCATACCTCTGGTTTATTTATATTTTTATTTATTTACCATACCTCTTTTTTGAGTGTTTGTAAACCTCTTTATATTTTAAATTTATATTGTGTTTATACATAATAATAATTAGATTGATTTTTAAATAGGGCCGACATTAGATTAAAAATGTTAAACATTACATGTTAAATGTTTACGTTTACGTTAGATCTACCCCCATTACATGTTAAATGTTTACGTTTATGTGAGACATACCCCCATACTAGGTTGTAAAGCGCCTCTCGGCCCAATCTACGACCATTATAATAATAACCTCCCTTAACCTCCCTTAATGGTTATATGGAACATAAATGTTAGTCCCAAAATACAAACTTATCTAGACCAAATATATCAAAGATGTCTTCAACCCACCTCTCAAAGTTACTCAAAAGCCAGATTATGAAGATGTCACCAAATGAGAAGCAATGTTGACTACAATGTAGAAATTCTAACTGTTGTAGCCCCAACCCAATTTTAAGCTTTTGCATGTAGTTTAATGCCTAAATCCAACATAACATGTGGTTGATATAAACATTAAATTGCATTCAACTAAAAACATAAGAGACTACTCTACTCTTTTGACATTTTCAGCTGATACAAGAAAATAAATGCAAGCATTCATCACACATGACACATTTATTTTTGGTCCAATGACCCTAGAAAAATACACAGGGAAAACCAGTCTTCCAGAAGGATTATATTGCTCTCAGAACAAATTTAATACACATCAAAATCACAACAAACTTATCTCCCTTTTGTTTGCTGATGTCACTACTCAGGTTTGCATGGAAATTCATGCCCCACACAGTCAGCTATCTCAGCCTATGATTTGCATCGAATTTTGTGCCTGATACCCACTGACAGTGCCTCAAAATTTGTGTCAAACTCAGCAGAAAACTACCAGAAAATTCGTGCCAATTCTTTGCAGTAAGTGCTCCACAAAATACGTTGTTAGAGATATTTAAAAATCCAGTCTGTGTGTCAGTCAACTATCTTCCAGCATATGAATATGAGCCACAGACCGAATGTTCTCCTGTAGATTCAGCCTGATATCAACCTCAAATCTCGTACTGGGAGTCTCCTAAAAATCCGGGCCTCTGTCACCTAAAAATTCGGGCTTGTGTCTCTTAAGAATCTGCTCCGAAATTTGCATTAGGGCAGCTACAGAACCTTGGGTTTGATGCCAACCTTCTCTGCTAGGAAACGCAGGTCAGATGGGCAACTCTCATTGTTGTAGCTTCTTCCTCCTGCAACAATGGTTGTAGCGGCCTCTTTATCCTCCTACTTGGCTCTTCTCCTCTCCAAAGGCTCACTTGAAGAAAAAAAAAATGATAGAATCCTTTTCTTTTACCTTTTTGTCTTCTCAAATGAAGAGAACCCTAACCCTTGAGATCTAATGGCTGAGATTAAATCTCAACTTATTAGATCAAGGGTGGATATCATTTCCTCCTATGTTGCAGGAAATGCTGGGCTAGAGCCCATTTCTGGGCAGAAACGGTACAAAAACGCTGAAACGCATTTGGTACGGCCTAGAAACGCATTCCAAACTGTACTACCACATTTCACATGGGGGAAACGTGGCCCAGTACGGCTTAAAACATGTTTCCAGGTCATACAGCCACATTTCAGCAATAAAATGACTTTTTTTTCATTCCCTGCCAATTCAAGAGTGATAGAGGGAGCTACTGAAGATTGGAAACAAAATTTTTTGAGTGGGGCAACCTAATGTTCAAGCCTATGGCCCTAGTGTTGATATGTGGTTCATGATAATGTTAAATTCTTAAAGTAAAAGTGGCATTCTCCTTTATCTTTCGACATTCTCTTTTATCTTTCATTTTCATCTTTTTACTTAAATTTTTAACATTACCATGAAATGACTCGGGATGTTTGAGAGTGGTTTCACCTTCATTGGATTTCATATGGAGAAAGTAGAATTTTAGATCTCACTCAAAATCCAGCAGACTCATCATTTTTTCAAAATTTCAAGATTGGGGGGATTGCAATGTTTCCATTGGATTTTGTTATGTACTAGGGTATGGAACTTGTATTTAATCAATAACACCAAGCCCTCTATGCAGGGGAGACTCCCAATAATCAAGAGCACCTAGGTCATTTGACTATGTAGGAGAAGATTCCCAATCAAGAATGAGAAAAGAAATTAGAAATTTCTCATGGCAAGAGGGTCAAGTAGTAGATAATAGATTTACTTGTCTTTTCTAATAACACCAAGCCCTCTATGCAGGGGAGACTTCCAAAAATCAAGAGCACCTAGGGTACTAGGGTATGGAACTTGCTTTTAATCAAGAGCACCAAGGTCGTTCGACTATGCAGGAGGAGACTCCCAATCAAGCACAAGAAAAGAAATTAGAAATTTCTCGTGGCAAGAGGGTCAAATAGTAGATAATAGATTTACTTGTCTTTTCTAGTTTCTAGTACATTTTATAACTATTGACTCTTTCATATTTAGAGACTTATAGTTTATGCATTGACATTGGACAATTTAATCATAATGTAATAGATTATAATGTATCATGTATGCTTTATGATTGCGCATATTTCCTAAATGTCTATATATATATATATATATATATATATATATATATATCGTGTTTCCCCGTTTCCAAAATTTGGGCGAGGGGGGACGGGGTTACGTTTTGTACCCGTACCTGTTTCCTCATATCGTGCAACTTAGATTTCCTCTCTTGACTCCTTCTTACATGTGTCCCCTTCAATTAATGAGACTCCTAGTCACTTTTTAATGTTTTTGTACCATGTGCACTTTTTCTCTCATAAAGTCACTTTAATAATAAAGTGTACCTTGTACTTTTCTCATAAAGTCACTTTATGACACAAGTGACATTAATATTAAAGTACATAGTATATAACCCATAAAATGTAACTTTCCTCCATGACATTAATATAACTCATAATGTCACATGACAAAAAAGACATTAATGTGTCTTCCTAGGCCAAAAGGATAAATGCACTAGGAAACACTTCCTTGGTATCTTCAACATACATGACATATAACCTATTGAAATGAATAACTAGGTTCTTTCTTCATAATGTCTAATGTAAACTTGATTTTATGTATTTAATGAAAAGACAAAAAAAAAAATATATTTATTATTATTTTGTAGCATGGGTTTCATGCTCAAGTCAATTTAATTTGTAGGTCAAGCACCCATTGAGCGCTTCTAAGGCTTTGTCATTGAGTCAAAGAAGTCAACTGAGTCATTGTAATATGTATAAGACCCATTTGGGCATCATGTATCAAGTCAAAGAAATTTATTGTAATGTTAAAATAATAAAATGTCATGAAAGACCGTCCAAGATCAAGTCAACCTAGCTACAACAAGTTGGCCTACAAAGTGACAAGTCAACCTCGTGAAATGGATGTTTGACCTATATATAAGAGTGCCATCAGCCTCATTTGGAAGGAGATACACACAAGTTTGATGAAGCAACGAAAGAAGTTCAATCACGAGAGAAAAAGAAGCCTTATAATGAGCGAAGAAGAAGAGAACACAAAAGGTCAAGGAGACTAGAGCATCAATTGTTGCAGAAAATCACATTCATTAAAGGAGCTGAAATAAAGTGCCAAGAAGATCAAATTTCTAGCCAAGTTGCCAAGAAAAGGGAATTAAGCCAAGTGAAGGGAGAGAGGGTTATAATTCTGCCCTAAAGCACCCACACATGCAAAACTACAAGAGTTATTGGAAGGCTGAAAAGTACAGATCTGAAGCCATGACTGAACTAATGAAGTGAAGCTGAAATCTGGAGCATTGAAGCAAGTTTGACTAGCATTGATATTGAGAAAGAGAGATTCACCAAAAAAAGGTTTGACTTGGTCTCGGAGGGGTCTTTGTCGGGGGTCATAGGTCTTGGAATTCATCATCTGAACATTCTATAAGAAGAGAAGAATTCTTGTGGGTTTTCCTCCCAAGGGGAGAGGTTTTGGCCCTAGCTAGTAGCCTACATTTTGTATCCTCTTGTCTCATTGATCTTCATTGTTTGGTAGTTGTCTAATGATTAGAGAACATCATAATAATCAAGTAAAGAAGAGCTAACTACAAATACATCAAGTTAAGTAAACGAACATCACAAGTAGTTATCAAAGTAAGAGCAATCACCTAATCTAGTTGCCCATAGATTTCTCAACATGGTATCAGAACAACGGTGACAACAACAACAAGAAGAGGCAACTTGAAGATCATTGAAGAAGGATACACAAGGGTTGAGCACAAAGGAAAACATAAAGGAGAGTTAAGGCATTAAGAAGGATGCATTTGGGCTGAACATATGAAGCACATCAAGGAGGACTAGTCTACACATCATTTTGAAGGAAGGAATACTTGAAGAAGAAGAAGAATTCAAAGACCCTACCTCCATTCAAGAAGGACTTAACACATTTGAAGCATCTTGAAGTCTCCACATTATACATTTCTACATCCAAAGGAGGCAAGAAGAAGCATTGCCATCATCATCAAAGAAATCAAGGTAATTTTCCTCTCATTGAAGAAAGGATCTCATTTCAAGCATACTTGAAGAAAGACATCTCTTATCATCTATATAAGAAAGTATTGTCATCTTTAAAGAAGAGAGACATCAAGTTGAAGATATCATCTTCAAAGAAGCATATTCACTTGACAAGTAAGTATTCTATATTTTTATGTCTCACTCTACAAACCAAAAGACTTCATTCTACAAGGAGAACAATAAATTGGTTTGGACCTCAAACTACCTCGCATGGAAGAAGAGAATTGATTTAATTCTCATGGAGAATGAAGTTATTGAATATGTAAAGGGCCCCATCACCAAACCATCTCAAGAGAAATCTCAAGCACTATCAAAGTACATGAAAGGAGAAATAAGGGCACAAAGGATCCTCATAGAGTCAACCAAGGATTCTCTCATCCCTTATGTTGCAAAGTTGAAGACAACAACGGAGATCTATGACAAATTGGTGGAGTTGTTTTTTGTGAGCACTATAAGAGAAATCATATCTTTGAGAATTAGATGAAAATCTCTAGGGAAGAAGGGATAGCTTTGTATTTCATGAAGGTATCTGAAATTAGAGATCAACTTCAAGAACCTGGAGAAAAAATGTATGATCGAGAGATGACCATCATTGTGCTCAATGGGTTACCTAATGAATGGGGGAATTTTGTATCAAGCATCTATGGGAAGAAGGAAGCCACTCCATTCAGCAATTTGTGGTCATTATGCAAAATTGAAGAATCTAGATTAAAATCAAAGGATGTTGTTGGATCAAATGAAAAAACACAAGCATATGCAACATCAACAAGGAAGAAAGGAAAATTTGGGAAATTTGAGCCCAGAAAGAAGTTTCACAAGAAAATTGATATGTCAAAGATCCAATGCTATGAGTGTAATAAAAATGGGCATTTCAAAAGAAATTGTCCTAAACTCAAGAAAGACAACAAGAAGAGAAATGAAAGAAATGAAGCCCATGTCACCGAAGAAGTAGAATAACCGAAAAAAAGAAATCAGAGGAAGAAGTGAAAGATCTTTATTATGATTGAAATAACCTCCTTCACTTAGCTCATTTTGGCATATAGAAGTTAGCAGTCATGATGGAAAGCATCACAAATATGATAGGATGCATTATAGCAAGGATAGAGATGACTTCATCATAGACGCATGGAAGGATAGCTGAAGTAGAAGTCTACATGATTGAAGCAATCATCATGGTAGGACGTAGCTCATGGCATCTTCATTGAAATCATATTAAGTTAACCGAAGTAGCAGAATATATGGTTGGAGTAAGTCATCTAGCAAAATAGAAGATAAAGAGATCACCATACATCATCATCATTAGAAGGGAGCATTTTCAGAATGAGGATCATCAAGATTCTCCATTGGAATCTTCATTAGAAGGTTCACCTCTACTTAGAAGAAGCATCTCACAAAAAGTCTACATTCCACCTTGTCTGGGATCCACTGGTTAGAGGGATGAAGGTATAGTGATAAAGATGTGCAACGTGTAAAGTTGGTTGAAGTATTTTCATCTTCAAGCAAGCAAGTTGACCACATGAAGGAAGAGGTATGTATATATTTGGTAATAAATAGATAAAGTCGTGTCATCATATAATTGCAGATCGAAAGGTTGAATGCTCTAGCTCATGAGCATGATGAAATAAGAAGAAACTCTTCCATTAGAATGATGCATAATGTAATATTCCTAACAGAAATTTATAATGAAATATCAAAGACATGCACTAACTTCAACATAGGAACAATCACAAAACTCTAGAAAATAACACATGAAGCAAAAGACTAAGACAACATAGGGCAACGACACAAATTATGAGCCATTTTATTAAGAAACCATGAAATGGAGTACGGAAAGTGTGCACCTCAGCTTGCTAAGTGAAGCAAGCAAATACCCAGGTGATAATAGCTGAAAAACCCCTGAAAAATGGCTCCACAATGTTTTACACTCAACCTATAAAATTATTCTACACTGTTGCTATGGAAGACTGAGATTTGACGACCAAATCACATTCAAAAATTCTGTAAAATTAGGTGTGTCGTCGTCAAGGATAGTTCAACAAAACCCAAGAAGGAATTGGGTTAACTCCGACCTCCTAGAATTACCCAATTTTGGTACTACACCCTTCCTGGCAGAAATTATGCCCACCACTCTTCAGCTGATGAATTTGGCACTTGATCCTCTTCACTCTGATGTAGAACTTTCAGGGAAATTTCCTCCAAAAGAAATGGATGGGTTTCCTTCCCAAAAATAGACACAAATGTGAAATACCCAACCGCATGAATTTCACCTAGTGAGACTAATACGCAGGCCCTAAAATGGTATATTTGGCTCTCACAACAACTACAACTACCAACCCCCAAAACCTCCACAAATATTGATCCAACTTGAGGGAAATTTCTGCTAAAATCCTAGGCCAAAATATCCATTTCCTCTCCCCAAAATTAGTGGTACGATTTCAACCTCTGCATGCCTCCTGGAAGTCGTATTGGCTGGAAATCAAGCTAGAACGTACCACGATCTTCAGCAAATGTGCCACCCAATGAACTCAGTAATTCCTCTTTAGAGTGGCACTTGAAACCCATCAAAAGAGAGGATGAGATCTCCCCTTAGAAATCTCAGATGCTTAACAGCACACTCAACTAAACAACTTGAGCAACAATAGAGTAATTGTCAAATTAGCAAAAGGTCCCCGTAGCGGCCCTCCTCCTCCTATTTATATTTGTTGCCTTCCTTCCTTTACTGGACCCCTCCAAATATTTCGACCTCCCTTAGTCAAAATCAACTTTTTCCCTCCAAGGAGTGTGTATTTCATGTGGGGGTGGCCCCAATACTCCACCAACTCAAATAATTCGACCCATTTTTCCCAAGTTGGAGTCCAAAATTGTGCTTGCTTCAAAATTGCAAAATTGTCTTAAGCAAAATTCATTGAAAAGGAGACATTACAATCCTCCCCTCCCAAATGTTGCTTGTCCTCAAGCAACTGCAATGTTGGATGTTGCAAGATTTGTTCACTCTCCCACGTGGAATCCTCAACCGGCAAGTCTTTCCATCTGACCAAGCGCTCGTGGATGACCTTTCTCCTCAGCTTCCTCTCTTGTGTCTCCAAGATGGCTTCTAGTGTCAGTACCAAGTGCCCCTCATCATCCAAAGGAGGCAATACAGTGGCTGTTGTAACCTGCTGTTGTGAAAAATTCATTTATCACAACAATTGGAAATTATTTTCCTAATTGTTAATTTTATTTAACAATTTATTTGCAGTTTTCTACGACAAATACCAAATAATTCACACTGTGATTTTAACAAATAAACTGTGGAAGAAAATTGTTGGTCAAGGTTGTCATTGATGTCAATATGGCATTATTTGTGATGGCAAATATTCTTGTCATACATGTCCTAAGATGTTTCCCTAACCCTAAACATGAACATGATGTCTAATCTAATAATGAACATTGAAGCCCTAGAAACCCTCCTAGCACATGCATGCATAATAATGAAGTTTCTCCAACCATCATCCATGACAAATCAATTGGATAAAGTAAAGAAAAGGTAAGACACGTTGTCAAGCCATATTGAACAAAGACACGTGGACTTGAACAAACTTGAAGCAAAAATTGGTCAATACAAGGAAGAGGTCTTCTCCCTTAAATCTCAACTAGGAAAGCAAAGAAACAAGCACAAGGAGCTAAAAAGGTGATGGAAGTTTTGACCCTCCTAGAAGGACAAGTCGATGAAGAAAAAAAAGAAAGAAATGCCATGACATGCCAACTAGAAGAAAAGGATGAAGACGTCACCAAATTAAAATAAAAAATCACCTCACTTAAGGCCCAATCATGTGAAGCAACCAAGATGAAGGAAGAAATGGAGAATCATCTAGCTAAGAGGGATGAAGAATGCAAGATGATGAAAGAAGAAATTGATCTCCTAAGGAAAGAAGTTGATCATCTGAACAAGAGTCTAAAGAGCTCTCAAACCCTAGATGACATCCTAAGTCATCAAAGATCTCCTCTTGATAAATCAAGTCTTGGTTATGCAGGTGAACCTTCAAACAAGAATGATGCAAACCCTAATGCTTCAAACAACAAGGATGTGGAGAAGCTTGGAAGAAATATTGATGCCCCTAGTGCCAGCAAAGGCAAGGAGAAGAGTCAAAATGACAATGGAAGAAACCCTACTCCAAGAAGATATGCAGATGGTGTCAAGGATGCAAGAGGCAATGGATATCATCAAAGGATCCCAAGGAAGAATGATTTTAGAAGTACATCAAGGCAATCTCCATCCTCCAGGTACCGAAGTATATTTTTTGGTTATTGTTATTCTTGTACAGACTTTGGGCATGTGGCAAAGGATTGTAGGGCATACCACAAGGACAAATATAATGGTCCCCATGAGTCTCCTAGAAGCAACTTTGCAAAAAGAAGCCATGCTTCCTCATTCATGAACAAGATGGAATGCTTCAATTGCCATAAAATTGGACATATGGCTCGTGATTGTAACTTGACTTGGGTCCCTAACCAAGCTAAAAACATGACTACCAAGCAAGGGAAGAAGGTTACACAAGTTTGGAGAAGAAAGCAAATTGGATCAGAAATCCTCTTGAACACTCAAGACATCAAATCATGTTGTTGATCTAATAAGTACATCTTTGGCGTATATATTCCAAGTTTTGATGGTGAAATTCTGCCAAAAAGGAGACCATGCATACTGTTAGGGAGAGCTTGTGATTCTTGACTATTGTTGCAGAAGCTATCCGTGAAGAGCCCTATGAAACCCTTGATAAGTCTTGGGCTAAAAGAAGAGCTAGAGGAATTTATGCAGGCAGGGGGAGTTGGTTGATCATCTACCTCATCCATTTCCATGAAGGCATGCAAAGGCTTAGGGGGAGAAATTTCATTGAAGCAAGAGCACCATGACAACGGGAGAAACATATCTATCATGGAGAAATATCATTAATGAAGAAAATATGATGGAGCAGCATGAAGCAACTTGATAGGGGGAGTACTTGGGCACCCCATTTTCCATTGATGTCAAAGGGGGAGAAAATGTTGAAAGGGAAAGAATATTGCCATCAATGACAAAGGGGGAGATTGTTGGTCAAGGTTGTCATTGATGTCAATATGGCATTATTTGTGATGGAAAATATTCTTGTCATACATGTCCTAAAGATGTTGCCCTAACCCTAAGCATGAACATGATGCATGATCTAATAATGAACATTGAAGCCCTAGAAACCCTCCTAGGCACATGCATGCATAATAATGACAATATGATATTCTAGCCTTGTTGAAGATGCTTATGATGCCCTTAAATCCTTGCCCTAATGAAACCCCAGCTATATGACATCCTTGTTCTTGATGAAGAAGCCCCAAAGCCTCATGATAATAATGATTGCTAGATGTCCTAATCCTAAGGCCTATGTCTATATAGAAGGTGCCCTAACATTGTCCAAATAATAAATTCCTAAAGGCTGCCATGGATAAATTCATTGATAAAAATATGAGCTCATTACACTTGATGACATGGATTGATGACCACACTTGGAGACCATATGATGACATGGATGATGGTTGGAGACATGACAGTGGAAACATGACAGTTGGAGACATGATGGTTACATGACAGTTGGAGACCATATATGACACTTGTATGATGGTTGGAGACCTCACTTAAAGCCCTAATGAAAATACCCTAACCCTCATTTTGTCCCAATATCCTTATACATGGAGAATCCTAAAAATCCCCAAGGTCTGCACTAAAAATTCAAACAATCATAAAGAAAATTAACATCTTGAAGACATCATTTTACAATGGCTCCTTCTCCAGAATGTAGAGGACATTTTTACCTTTCTAATGAGCCCTCACTCAGCCTCTAACTCCCAGTAGTCTAAGAGAAAATGATTTTTTAAGATAATGTATCCTATTCTCTTACCTAGCCAACCTATGCTCAGTTCCTTCATGTTGGCCCTCCAGCCCAACAGACAAGTCTTTTCGTAAAGACAAATTACTATAAATATAAGTCTAAACTCACTCATTTTTCCATCAATTAACTTGGGGAAGAAACTCAGATAAGAAGGACAAAAGCAGAAAATAGGTCGAGGAGCAGTTCACACACTTGAGTCTTCTTCGTTGAAGCTTGGACCAGTAAAGAATAGTCATTTGATTTGACTTGGACCTGGGGAAGTATTGCTGAGGTGTTTCAGTAATTTGGACAAACCTGCGAAGAAGCTCGGACCAGTAAGCACGGACTTTTGTAGTTTTTGGTTACTCTTACACCCTCAAACCTGTGATAATAAGGTTCAGTTATACATACTCGGTCATAACATCTGTGGAAAGCTTGTATATATTACATCTGTGGAGGAGTGATGATACACCTGTGAAAGCTCAGTTATACACCGATAAAGGCTCGAAGATTTAAGGTCTGGACAGACTTGTTGGGGGTGATCGAAGGGATCAGACTTTTTGAGCAGTCAAAGCCTTCATGACAGTCTCAAGGCTCAGATTTTAATGACTAATTCAGGCTCAGACCTGTGATCTGACTGTGAACGCTCAAACTTGTAGCAGACCCTTAGCATTTGGAGCTCGGACCTGTGGTCTGAAGCTTGTAAACTGTGGAGGCTCGGACTTACAACAATCGATGCAGACCCTTACCATTTGAAGCTCAGATTTGCAACAGACATCAAGAAATTGAACTTCGAACCTGCGGCATTTTGATTAGCAACTTTTGGCACCTTTTTGAGAACAGTTTGTTGGGGCATCATTTGGAGCAAACCTACTTGGCAAACATTGAAACTCCTCTTGCAATTGGTTGGCAATTTGATGTCTCTTGTGGTCAGATCAATGAGCATCATTGAGGTGTAAGGAGATTTGAATGTTGGAGCCTAGTACAGTGAATTTGGTGGCTTGTACTAGTGAAGCAGCCTTGGAGTAGTGAAGTATTTGGAACTCTTGAAGAGTTCTTGGGGCAACATATTAAAGACACTTTGAAGATTTCTCGAAGCCTATTCAAGACCCATGATGAAGCCCACGTGATGCAACGTTGAAGAGATTTTGTTTGGGTGACATGAAGCGCAGTGGCGATACCTTCTAAGAGTATAAGGTTGTCATTGATGAAGTGATTTGGAGAAGGTAGTGTTGAAGAAGATATTTCTAGAGCTCGTTGCAAAAGATATTGGGAGCCGTGAAGAATCATCAAACTTATCTTGACAAATTGAAGCAGTGGTTTGGAGCCCTAGAAGATAGGATTCCTCAAGAAGAGCAGGTTGGAGCTTGTACCAGTGATAAGGTTGCAGCCCTAGATGTTGGAGCCTCAAAGTGACAAGGTCAGAGCCTTGGAAGATAAGGTTGGAGCCTCCTGAAGTCCAAGTTGGTGCTTGGCAAAGTACAGGTTGGTGCCTGGAAGGATTGAAGATTGGTGTCTTCATCTAGGGTTGGAGCCCTACACATTATTATTGTAAAGAAGAGGATTGAAGTCCTCGTTATTCCTAATTAATAAAAGTACTTATTCTTATTGTTCATTTTGTGTTCTAAATATAAGTGATCTTAACTAGTAAAAATAACAATTGAAAAGAAATATTGATTCATCCCCCTCTCAGTATTTCGAACAAAATAGCGTTGGAAACTGAGAAAATCTAGCACACACACACACAATAGAAATGACACCGTTATTTTTGGACAAATGTCCCCAAAAAAACCCAACTTGGGAAAACCAGTGCAGCAGTTGAGAGTTTTTATTATTAAGCAACAGTGAAATCCGAGTACAATCTATGGATGCCCACCTAGCAATCCAATCAGCAAGTATCTAACAAAAATAATTAGAGAAAAATCTCTCACCCCACAAGCAATTTCGGCACTGGCTTCTACAGAAAAATTGGTCATCCAAACCCTTGCGTAGGCCCTCTACGCAGTCCTTGCGCTGCCTCTCACATGTGTGGCTCGAATCCGCCTCTAGGAAAGTCGTCTAGCCTGCCTTTGTTGTTGGAAGTGATTCTCCGGCCCTCTGGAAGACTTACCCAGCTTCTAGAAACTGAATCGACCTCCTCCTCAGCGAAATCAAATTGCTCTACTTCAGCAATTGTGCAGTCGTTGCGCGGCTTCTGCATGGATCACTTATGTCACTTGTTGTTCCCTCTCCGGATCTAGAAAACATCCTCCATATCATTGTCCCTGCTCCTCACTGCCTCTACTTTGATCATTGGCTCTCCGACAACTGCTCCTACTCTCTGGAAATCGATCTGCCAATGAAATCAAACTACTGGTGTTTTGGTGATCAGGTGCTCAAAAATTTGCTCAAATTTCAAAGTTGTCGGATCGGTGTGGAACTTGAACAACCACGTAATGCTCGTCATTCTGAATCCAATGCAACTTGTTTCGTGCGAACCGGACTCTGTATGTTCCCAGAAACACGTTGTCTGTTTTCTCAAACAAGGGAATTTAGCAGAAAAAAATGTAGCATTGCACAGTCAGCAGTCAGTGCTGCTGATGTGGCAACCTGACTAGGCTACCTACGTGATAGGCTGACGCAGTAAGGTGACTGTGCATATGATTGGACACCATCGAATCACGTGTTGACATGTGGCAGTCCTGGTGGCAGCTGACTTGCTGTTTTTTATTGGTTTTGGGTGGCCAATCACAAGCTGCCACGTGGCACAGCCAAGGGCCGCCACATGGCAGCCCAAGTGCCACCAAAACTATGTTGAGGTCCAAGCTGCAGCAGGCAGGGTCAAACCCGCGACCTCTAGCACCAAGTCCAATGCCTTCACCAACACGCCAACAATTAGTTCTTAACATATACGGTCTTCCGCATGTATTTAAACGTTGAATAGAACATGGTTTTGGAAAGGGGCCAGCACCTAGTCTTATGGCAGCTCACATGACTGGCAAAGCGAAAAGGGGCCCCACCCACAAGGTTAATCCCTAGTCGCATGGCAGCCCATATGACCGCAACGGAGCGAAAAGGGGCCCGATCGACGAGGGCGGGTGGTTAGCCTTGGCCCCAGGCACGTGGCCCCCCATGTGGCCACGATTTTCAGAGTTAAGGCGTAAGAGACCATTTAAACGCTCCAGCAATTTCACCAGGAATTTGGCGAAATCATCGCTCCATTAGCGGATTTTGGGGCCAAATTGTAGGATCAATGCCGGATTTTGGGGAAATTGTAGAGCAACTAGCAAAAAGGCTAGGGAAGCTCATATCTTCTTTAGATTTTGGTCTTTTCAAGAGAAGGAAGAGGCTAGACAGGCATTTTTGGGTCTTATGAAGCTAATGGAACAGGTTTTACAACCATTGGAGCACTTTTGAAGAGACTTTTTGTAGGTTTGAGTCTATGGGTGCTAGGATCAATCAATGGGTTGAATCAATTTTTGAAGGCTTTTGAAAATGGAGAGGACCTTGTAGGGGTTTTCTAGCCTTCATATGTTTTCTGTAGCAGCTATGACATCTATGGTGTAGCTCATGTTTCTCTTTTCTCATTATGTCTTGTTGAGGAAAGTTCTCTTTTAGTACTTCAAGTGAATTGTTGTACTTGTTATGCTCATAGTCAGATGGAGTATGGGGTCTTGATTTGAGAGCCCTTTTCTTGTTGATTGTTTCATGACTAATTGTAGGTTGTCATGTTTTTAGAGTGAGAGTTCTTTGCAGGAGAATGTTTCCTTGAAGGGGAAACTAGCCACTCTTTATGTCAACACACTTTATGTACTCTTTATCACTGAAGTCTTTTGAGCATAATGAGATTGGGTCAAGCCATTGGAAGTTGGACCAAGGAGACGTAGCCCAGGAGGGGTGAAATCCTTCATCAATTGCTGAGTGTATTACTGTTATGGTGATGTTTTGTCTATTGTTATGTTGTTGTTCAGTGTTTTAATTCATGTTTTAAGCTCATGAATTACATATAAAGACATAAAAACTCATGGTTAACTTGCAATTTACCTCATAATCCTCAAGCACTTTGTTTATATTCTGAATTGGAATTTAGCACAACAAACACTAACTTTCCCATTCAGATCAAGTTTGGTATCAGAGCAATTGGTTTACTTGTGCAAGGAGGATTTAATTATTTTGCAAGTGTTTAAATGCTTACAAGGTTGAAGCTCAAGAGAGGGGAAGGCAAGCTTGTGGGTGCAAGCTCTCAAATTGGAGCAAGGAGGAGGGCATAGTTGCCACAATCTCCACCACAAGTTTCACCTCCTGTTGTACTTGAGGCTTTAGTAAGCATGGGCATGAGTTCAAAGCATGATAGTCTCCAAGATTCGGAGGACATTATTGCATTTCTCCAACAAGAGAACATGGAGCTCAAAAGACTACTTGAAGCTGTTGAGGAAGAGAAGCAAAAGATGTGCCTCATGTTGCAGAATGTTGTAGAAGAACAGACTGATGAATGTTCTACTACTAGAGCAGCAAATAGTCCCTCCAATACTAAACAAGCTTGTGGACATGGCAATGCAACCTATGGCTCTTGTCAAGATGACACAGGTATATGTTCTTTTTGTCAAATGGAGGACGCCTCCTATGTACCAAGGACACAAGGAGGTTTCCTTGAAGCATCCTCCACTGCTTCATCTAGAGCAGAGAAGAAGGAGGAATTGTTGGATGAGTACCCACAAGAGGCTAGTGCAGAAAGCCCCTCAGAGAAGGAAGATGGCCAAATTTGCACCTTTTGTCTGCATGATGATGAGGATGAGGTTCTATCAGTGCCAAAGTCCAAGGAGCTGAAAGAAGAAAGACCAAGAGTCCAAGAAG
Source organism: Pinus tabuliformis (assembly GCA_031772625.1). Taxonomy (NCBI): domain Eukaryota; kingdom Viridiplantae; phylum Streptophyta; class Pinopsida; order Pinales; family Pinaceae; genus Pinus; species Pinus tabuliformis. The sequence continues at coordinate 782,791,307 of CM062810.1, forward strand.
ACACCTCAAGAATTAGGAAAGAGTTTAAGAGCATCTTTGTCCCTCAGTCGAAAGATGAGGAAAATGGTAAGCATTTACATGCAATTTCTTTACATGAAAATGTTGATTTAAGCTCTTTTGCAGCCTTTGAGAAGCATAGCAAAGGCATAGGAACAAAGCTCTTGTCCAAGATGGGTTACAAGGGAGGAGGTCTTGGAGTGAACAATCAAGGCATTATCCATCCAATTGAGGCGAAGGAGAGACCTCGATATGAAGGTTTGGGCTATGTTGAAAAGGGAGAATGGTCTTCCAGCAATAGCTCCTGGGTATCATGTTCTTTTTGTCATAAGAGAGGACATGATAAGGCAAATTGTTGGGATTTGCATCCGGAATTGGTACCAACTTGGTTTCTAAAGCAAAAGGAGGACATGAAGTACAAAACATATCCAAAGAGAGATGAGCACTTTAAAGGAAGAACTAAGTCAAGTTCTCCTCGCCAGGCTCATAAGCCAAAGGACAACCATAAGAGGTATAAGCATCCTGATTATTCAAAGACTTTTTATGATTACAAACAACATGATGATTTGAATAACATGTTGTGGAATATTTTTCCTTGCACTTTTTGTCATGCACCTAACCATTGTGTAGCTACGTGCCACAAAAGGAAAGCATTAGTCAAGAAGATGAATATGTCAATTGGAATTGAGACCAAGAAGGGAAATTCTCATCCATGTTTAAAGACATTTGTGCCAAGAAAAGCTCACAAAAACTTTTGCACTCACTGCAACATAAGTGGGCATTGGATTGAACAGTGTTGGAAGTTACATCCACATCTTCATCCAAAGAACGACAAACAGGTAATGGAATCACCTGAGAAGGAGAAGGTATAGGAATGTGCAAGGCACACCATAACCATTCTAGGAGCAGTTCCAGAAGGAAGTGAAGTGCAGAAAGAAAATTCCCTAGCATGGTTGGGTAAGAAATGGTTGGACCATTTGTCTAATTAAACGTTGCATTTATTTTGTATTTCACTTGTTGTGTGTCCCCACAATTGGGCATTTTGAAAAATTGATGTTTGTGAATAAATCACTTATATGCAACAGTGATTTCTTTGGCATTGTTATCCTATTTTGGCTTGATGATGAATCAATTTGTATGGGAATTTGAGAGTCAAATTTGTTCCATATTGTAAGATGCATTTCCATTTGTGGACATTTCAGTAAGCATCCTAAATTTTGGGATGAATAGTTGCATCACATTCAATATGTTACAATTGTGTCAAGCACTTGTTGATTTGGGGTAGCATCAGATGTGCTCTAGCCACGAAAATTGGTGGAGAGGCTAAGGCGCATGCGATCTCCAATACCTAGAAAGGGTTTGGGCAGATTCTAAACAGTTTGGGAGATATTAAAATAATTAATATTTTTAATGGAATCCCTCTAGTTTATTTGGGAGATATTAAAACAATTAATATTTTTAATGGAATCCCTAAGTCTAAACTTAGGGAAATTAAAATATTGATGTGAATTAATATAAAACTGTGTTAGAATGGTCCAAAAATCATGGATCAAGCCAGATCTAATCTTAGTCATTGATTAGGGACTTAATCTTGGCCGTTGATTTGTCAACAAGAAAAGTATTAGGGGAGGCTTGAGGGTCACTTGGAGAACACACCAAGAGATCAAGATTTCGACGTTCTGGGGCTAGGTTTGCTGAGAAAGTTGAGAGAGTGATCAAAGTTGCAACTAAGGGGTAGTGAATACAGAAGCAGACAGGCAGAGGTAGCACCGGGAGGATCAGCACAGTAGCCGGAGAGAGGGACGTAGAAGTAGCCAAGGGTCCACACAGAGCCATCCAGGGCTCACGCAGAGGCAACCAAGAGCTGCGCAGTGCCTCAGAGGGCCAGCATGGGTGACGTAAAGGGCCAGAGAACTGACGTAGTGCCTCCAAAGGCTGACGCAGGCCAAGCCAGAGTGACGTTGGGCTAACACTGGGCCAGAGAGAGGTTGATACAATCCCTAGAGGATGACGTTGGGGTTTCGTGGGGCAGATTGGAGTTGTGGAGCTGCCGAAGTGTTTATCAAGGGTTTCAGCCGGAATATCTGCTTTCGAGTAGAGAGGTACTATTGCCGAGATTTTTCTCTGTTAGGTGAGCTGGATTTGGCCCCCAAATTGTATTCTGAAACTGCTTAATAAATCAAACCCTCAGATAGTTGCACCGGTTTTCCTACATTGGGTTTTTCCGAAAACATTGGTCCAAAAACAACGGTGTCACTTGTGTTCTTGTTTTGTTTCTTTCAGTTGATGATCTATAATGTGTTGAGCATGTACTTGTATTTACTTCCAGTGTTTACATGGTAAATAACTTGTTAATTAATAGAACAAGTAGGTAGGAATAAATCAGAAAGTACATGAAGGGTTTCTGACGGGTTAGACTTAGAAATTCCAACATGGTATCAGAGTGTGGTTGCAAATCATAGGAGAACTGAGGACATCAGCCGAACAAAGCGGCAGTAGTAGAAAACAACGGTCCCGAGTGACAGAAGTTGTTCCTAGCAGAGTAGCAGCAAGGAAGGGGTGACGCAGTGCCTGCGTCATCAAGATTGAGCCAGGAAGAGGCAGCGGAGAGGCTGGGGGAGGCAAAGGCAGGCTCATGCAGAGGCCAAGAGGGCTGACGCAATTGGCTGAGGTTGATTTGCTGGTGTCAGGATTGTGCAGAGCCTAGGAGCTCTAACCTTCAGTTTGTTGGGGTTTAGGAGGTTGTGGGTAAGTTGCAGAGTGGAGTTGGTCGGGCACTGTAGTTAGAACAATACCTAACAGGGCAAGGCCAAGGTAGAGAGAGTTGCTGCCGAGACAGATTTTTAGCCAAGGAATCTCCGGATCAGTGTTGCACAGACGATCAGAGAGGTGCAACTTGACGTTGGCAAAAGGATTTCCAAGTGGGAAATCGAGACTCAAAGGGAGCCCAGAAGAGAACTTCCAGACGAGAAGTGGAGAGACTCAGCAGGAGTCGAACCAAGAACTTCCAGGAAGGAAGTAGAGAGACTCAGCAGGAGTCGAAGAAAGAACTTCCACACGGGAAGTAGACTCAGCAGGAGTCGAACAGAGAACTTCCAGACGGGAAGCAAACTCAGCAAGAGGCGAACAGTGAACTTCTAGGCGGGAAGTAGAGAGACTCGAACGAGTCAACAAGAAGAGCAGAGAGATGGCCATGAATAGGCTGAGGGATCAGGACAAGTTGGATGAGGCATCCAACTTTGTCATCTGGAAGGCCAAGATCCTTTCTGTTCTGTGTGCCATGAGTGCACACACTCCACTTGAGCAGAAGTGGGAAGACATCGAGCTGTAGTCAGGCGAACTACAGGTGATGAGGGGCAAGATCCTCGAGGCACCCAGCCTCTTGGATTAGACCTTGCTACGAGAGCCTTGAAAAGGAGTAGCAGTGTTGGCGGATGTCAGTAGAGATGGATGCAGATGGAACGACAGAGGGAGCTACAGTGTAGGATTCCCAGGACAGCACGAACTAGCAGGTTGCAATAGTGCGAGAGGCACAGGAGTGTTGCACCAGTGCAGGATGGCACAAAGAGGTTTGCAACAGTGCGAGATGCATGGAGTTGTTGCAGCAGTGCAGAGGTCAGAGAGGGAGCACTTGTCAGTGACAGAGGGAGCTTCAGCATCATGAGTGGTTCTAGCTTGATGGAGATGTCAGAGTTGGGAGATCAGTTACTTCTCAATAATTGGGTTACAGTGCAGTCGTTAGCAGTGGTAGTGCTATGGCCAGCACAACGCAACATGATGAGAGGGTTGCAGTGCAGATGCAGCAATGGCAATGGCAGGGCCATGGGTAGCAACACGGATTCAGAGGGAGTTGCAGTACGGATGTAGCAGGGGCAGTGGCAGGGCCATGCGTAGCAATACAGGATGCAGTAATGCATAGGATGTTGGGCAGCAGGCCTAGCATCAGCACAGGGACCGATGCCGGATGATCAGAGTGATGCTCAATGAGGAGTATTACTAGAGCACAGTGCTCGCTAAGAGGGAGTGTTGATTTGGGGTAGCATCGGATGTGCTCTAGCCACAAAAATTCGTGGAGAGGCTAAGGCACATGAGATCTCCAATACCTAGAAAGGGTTTGGGCAGATTCTAAACAGCTTGGGAGATATTTAAATAATTAATATTTTTAATGGAATCCCTAAGTCTAAACTTAGGGAAATTAAAATATTAATGTAAATTAATATAAAACTGTGTTAGAATGGTCCAAGAGTCATGGAACAAGCCAAATCTAATCTTAGCCGTTGATTAGGGACTTAATCTCGGTCGTTGATTTGTCAACGAGAAAAGTATAAGAGGAGGCTTGAGGGTCACTTGGAGAACACACCAAGAGATCAAGATTTCGACTTTTTGGGGCTGGGTTTGCTAAGAAAGTTGAGAGAGTGATCAGAGTTGCAGCTGAGGGGCAGTGAATACAGAAGCAAAGGGGCAGAGATAGCACCGAGAGGATCAGCGCAGTAGCTGGAGAGAGGGACACAAAAGAAACCAAGGGTTCACGCAGAGGCATCCAGGAGCTGCGCAGTGCCTTAGAGGGCCAGTGTGGGTGACGTAGAGGGCCAGAGGACTGACGCAGTGCCTCCAAAGGCTGACGCAGGCCAAGCTAGAGTGACATTGGGCTAACGCCGGGCAGGAGAGAGGCTGATGTTGGGTTTTCATGGGGCAGATTGGAGCTGTGGAGCTGTCGGGGTGTTTATCTGGGGTTTCAGTCGGAATATCTACTTCCGAGTAGAGGTACTACTACCGAGATTTTTCTCTGTTGGGTGAGCTGGATTTGGCACCCAAATTGTATTCTGAAACTGCTTAATAAATCAAACCCTCAGATAGCTGCATTGGTTTTCCAACATTGGGTTTTTCCGGGGACATTGGTCCAAAAACAACGGTGTCACTTGTGCGCTTATTTTGTTTCCTTCAGTTGACGATCTGTAATGTGTTGAGCATGTACTTGTGTTTATTTCCAGTGTTTACATGGTAAATAACTTGTTAATTAACAGAACAAGTAGGTAGGAATAAATCAGAAAGTACATGAAGGATTTTAGCTTCACATTAGCAAAGAGAGGCTCCAAGGAGAAGGTAAAAAGTTGAAACCAATTCGATATGGTCCATTCAGAGTTCTGGAAAAGATTGGTGACAATGCCTTCAAGTTGGATTTGCCTTCATGTATGCAAATTTATGTTGTTGTTAATGTGGAAAATTTAAGATTGTATGAGTCCGTTTTGATTGAAGAACAAGGAGAGAATGTTCAAATTCCTTCCATTGAGGATTTCTCTCTCGAGTACCTTGAAGAACTACTGCAAGACACCATTCTTGACAGAAGAACAAGGACTTCAAAACGAGGGAGTGTGGACTACCTTCGTGTGGGGCTCAAAGGAACCAATACAAGTAAGGCCAAAAGGATTGAGATTGGAAAGGTGAGGGAATTGTACCCTCATCTGCTGAACAATTGAAAGTGATCTTTTGGGGTCCAAAAGCTTCCAGTGGGGAGGAGTGATTAGGGCTTGAAAAATTTGCTCAAAACTCAAAGTTGTTGAATCAGTGTGGAACTTGAACGACCGTGTAGTGCTTGTCGTTCTGAATCTGACGCAACTCGTTTCGCATGAAACAAACTTCGTATGCTCCCAGAAACACATTCTCTGTTTTCTCAAACAGACGAATTTGGGGAAAAAAATGCAGCACTGCACAGTCAACAGTGTGTACTACTGATGTGGTAGGCTGACTGGGCTACCTACATGGCAAGTTGACACAGCAAACTGACTATGCATACAATTAGACTCCGTCAAATCACATGTTGACACGTGGCAATCCTGGTGGCAGCTAACTTGGCATGTTTTTATTAGTTTTGGGTGGCCAATCACAGGCTGCCACGTGACATGGCCAGAGGTCACCACGTGACAGCCTGAGGGCCACCAAAATTATGTTGAGGTCCAAGTTGCAGCGGGCGGGGTCGAACCTGCGACCTCCAGCACCAAGTCCAAAGCCTTCACCAACGCGCCAACCATTAGTTCTTAACATATATGGTCTTCGGCATGTATTTAAACGTTGAATAGCACATGGTTTTGGAAAGGGGCCAACCCCTAGTCTTATGGCAGCCCACATGACGGCGGCGGAGCGAAAAGGGGCCCCGCCCATGGGGGCCAGCCTTCGTCGCATGGTGGCCCACATGACCGTGGCGGAGCGAAAAGGGGCCTGACCGACGGGGGCGGGTGGTTAGCCCTAGCCCTCGAGCACGTGACCCCCCATGTGGCCATGATTTTCGGAGTTAAGTCATAAGAGACCATTTAAACTCTCCAGCAATTTCGCCAGGAGTTCGGCGGAATTGGCGCTCCGTTAGCGGATTTTGGGGCAAAATTGTAGGATCAATGCCGGATTTTGGGGAAATTGTAGAGCAACTAGCAAAAAGGCTAGCGAAGCTCATACCTTCGTCAGTGTTTGGTCTTTTCAGGAGCAAGAAGACGTTAGACAAGCATTTTTGGGTCTTCTCAAGCTAATGGAATAGGTTTTACAGCCATTAGAGCACTTTTGAAGAGATATTTTGCAAGTTTTATTCTATGGGTGCTAGGATCAATCAGTGGGTTGAATCAGATTTTGAAGGCTTTTGAAAATGGAGAGGACCTTGTAGGGGTTTTCAAGCCTTCATATGTTTTTTGTAGCAGCTATGACATCTATGGTATAGCTCATGTTTCTCTTTTCTCATTATGTCTTGTTGAAGAAAGTTCTCTTTTATTAATTCAATTGAATTGTTGTACTTGTTATGCTCATAGTTAGATGGAGTATGGGGTCTTGATTTGAGAGCCCTTTTCTTGTTGATTGTTTCATGACTAGCTTTAGGTTGTCATGTTTTTAGAGTGAGAGTTTTTTGGCAGGAGAATGTTTCCTTCAAGGGGAAACTAGCCATTCTTTATGTCAGCACACTTTATGTACTCTTTATCACTGATGTCTTTTGAGCATAATGAGATTGGGTCAAGCCATTAGAAGTTGAACCAAGGAGACGTAGCCCAGGAGGGGTGAAATCCTTCATCAATCACTGATTGTATTACTGTTATGGTGATGTTTTGTCTGTTGTTATGTTGTTGTTCAGTGTTTTAATTCATGTTTTAAGCTCATGAATTACATATAAAGGCATAAAACTCATGGTTAACTTGTAATTTACCTCATAATCCTCAAGAACTTTGTTTATATTCTGAATTGGAATTTAGCACAGCAAACACTAACTTTCCCATTCAGAGCATTTGGTGTCTCTTCTCCAAGTGCCCATCGAGTTCCTCTTATAATCCTTTATTGAGACTTCAAAGGCCAAGATTAAAACTTAATCAATGGCTAGGATCATCTTAGAGTCGATCCGTGTCATTTTCTAGAGAATTCTCACCTTGAAATAATCAATTCTGATTAATTAACCATATTCCCTAAGTTTAGACTTAAGAAATATTTAAAAAGTAGGTTAATAATCTAAGTCATCTCTAGGTAGAATTTCCAAAAAAAAAAAATTGGTTTTGGAGATCTCATGTATATTAGCCTCTCCACCAAATTTTGTGGCTAGAACACATTTGATGCTATGAAAACTAACACTCCCTCTTAGCGAGGAATGTGTTTTAGTGTTGCACACCCTGCTACAACACTTTGTCTCTGTATCATCTTCTGTCACGTCTGTCTGGCCATTGTGACTGCTTGCCATTGCCTACCAACCACTGCGCAACTCTGATGTTGCATTTGTGCTACTGCTTACCCTACTATACTGCTGCCAACACTGCATTTGCACTACAACTCCCTCTCATCTATTGTTGTTGCAACTGCAACTATTGCAACTGAGAAGCATCCGAAATATTGAATCAATTGTGTTTAGTATGATGCATCTGTCACTCGAGTCTTTGACTACTACTAGCTCCTGCACTGTCACTGGAGAATTTGGGCTACTATTGACCCTACATTGTGCCACTTTGCACTGCTGCCAACTCTACACTATGCTCTCCAACATTTGACTACGACTAGTCTACAATTGTCACTCCAGAATCTGACTGCATCCCCTAACACCCCATCCTGCTACTGAATACTGTGGGCCCCCGTAGCCAAGTAATGATCCATGACGTGTACTCCTTAAGGACCCTACCCATCTTTGTAGATCTTTAGGGCTACAGCTCCAAATCACCCCACCTCACTCCTGGAGGTATGGTTGCCATCATCGCAAAATCCTCTCTACTCATGTTGTTGATGCTACTGCTTTGTTGTTATATCTGCACTGTTGTGGCAACTACTGCAATAATGAGTCTGATCTCCCCAGATCTTGAAGAACTAGCTTCTATAGGGTTGCCCCCTCTAAAACTAGACTCCCTTTGAATCTCGATCTCCCTATGGGAAATATCTTTTCTCCCTTCTAGCAACTCGCACTGTCTTCCTGCATTGGAAACTGGACTGTGAAGTTCTGCACTGGGAATCTTCTGGATGAAACTGCACCTGCATACTGCAACTAGGCAATTCGCACTACCTGTGTCACTGCAACTAGCTCTTGCAACTGTCTCTCGAATACTGACTGCAACTAGCTTTGCAACTATCTAATGACATATTGCGTCTGCTAACATTGAACCTGTTACAATGATATTGTGGGTTCTTGTAGCAAAGGTGATGGTCCCACTGCAACAATCCAGAACTAAACTAACAAATCTCCTTGTTGCAACTACGCTCGACCCTGCCCATTTGGCACACTAGAGCCTCATATTCCTCCGCCTAGATTTAGTGCCTTGCTACCTCCTTTCGAGCCTAGTCCCTAGATGGGACCCTTCCTTTCTTTGCAACTCGTACTAAACAAATCACACTGCATCTGACAACTCTAAGTCAATTTGCTGCCCAAATATGCATTCTGGCTAACTCGCACAGCCTCCTCTGGCAATCTCGAACAGCCATCCCTACAGAGCTGCAAGATCTGGAAACTCAAAAATGGAGAAATAAACCACTAAAATCTCCCTTTCCCTCTGCTTGGTTGTTGAATCTGCTACTCGCACTCCCTTATGGAGTGAGAAGATCTGCTCACAACCACTGCCAATTTGCAACTGGAAAAATTCGATCTCTAAAACTCGAGATCCCCTGAGAGAAATTTCCCCTCTGCGTGTGCAATTTCTCTTCCACTCAACATTGATTCTGCTGCAGCAAAACCCTTTGCGTCAGGGAGAAATCTGTCGAGCGGAAATCTGAGCTGCAGCTACTCCCTCTGACTGTTGGAATCGCTATATCGGGCTATTTGACTTTTCTGCCAACCTGCAACTGAAAATCAAATTGTTGCCCTAGCAATTTGGCCTACCTATCTAGGTAATGCGCTACACTAGAAAACGGCATGTTGCTCCCATTGAACAGAGAAATTCCCTTCTCTGCTTCTGAGCTTCCCAGTGGATCACTTACACTCTGATACCATGTGAAAATTTTATCTATCACAACAATTGGAAATTATTTTCCTAATTGTTAATTTTATTTAACAATTTAATTATAGTTTGCTACGGTAAATACCAAATAATTCACATTATGATTTTAACAAATAAACTACAGAAGAAAATAGCATTGGAAACTAAGAAAATCTAGCACACACACAATCAAAATGACACTGTTATTTTTGGACAAATGTCCCCAGAAAAACCCAACTTGAGAAAACTGGTGCAGCAACTGAGGATTTTTATTACTAAGCAGCAGTAAAATATGAGTACAATCTATGGATGCCCGACTGGAAATCTAATCAACAAGTATCTAACAGAAATAATTAGAGAGAAAATTCTCTCACCCCACAAGCAATCCCAGCACTAGCTTCTACAGGAAAAAATGGTTGTCCAAACCCCAGCATGGGTCCTCTGCGCAATCCTTGCGCTGCCTCTCACACATGTGGCTCAAATCTACCTCTGAGCAAGTCGTCTAGCCTGCCTCTGCTGCTGGAAGTGACTCGCTGACCCTCTAGAAGACTTTCCCGGCCTTTGGAAACTAAATCGACCTCCTCCTCAACTAAATCGAACTGCTCTGCTTCAACTATTGTGCATTCCTTGCGCTGCTTCTGCGTGGATCACTTTTGTCACTTGTTGTTGCCTCTCTAGATCTAGAAAACTTCCTCGGGATCATTGTCCTTGCCCCTCAATGTCTCTACTTCAATCTCTAGCTCTCCAACAACTGTTGTTGCTCTCTGGAAATCGATCTGTCAAGGAAATTGAACCACTGGTGTTCTGGTGTCTCTTCTCCAAGTGCCCATCGACTTCCTCTTATAATCCTGTATTAAGACTTCAACGGCTAAGATTTAAACTTAATCAATGGCTAGTATCATCTTGGAGTCGATTTGTGTGAGTTTCTAGAGAATTCTCACCTTGACTTAATTAATTCTTATTAATTAACCATACTCCCTAAGTTTACAGTTAGGAAATATTAAAAAATAGGTTAATAATCTAGTCAAGCCATCTCTAAGTGGAATTTCCAAAAACGATTTCTGGGTTTTGGAGATCTCATGTATACTAGCCTCTCCACCAAATTTCGTGGCCAGAACACATCCGATGCTACAAAAACTAACAGTTGTCCCAAAGCCTTTTTCAAGCATGAGACATGGAATACATTGTGGATCCGTCTCTCTAGGGCTAACTCCAGCTCGTATGCTACCTCCCCAACTCTGTTGACCACCTTGTAAGGCCCATAAAAGCAGGGCTTGAGCTTTTCAGCCCCCTTCTGCTTCAGTGATGACTGCCAGTAAGGTTGGAGACGTAAGTAAACCATATCTCCCACCTCAAATTGCCTCTCCGCCCTGCACCTATCAGCGTACAACTTTTGTTGGTTCTATGCCACCTATAAGTTGTCCTTGAGAGCCCTAAGGATCTCTTGGCTCTCTTGGATCCAGTCTTTTTCGCCTGGGGCCCTACTATCTCCAAAAATGATGTCAGAGAAATAAAGTGCATCATATCCAAAAAGATCTCGAAAAGGAGACATACTGATTGACATATGGTAAATAGTGTTGTAGCAGAATTCTCCCAATTTGAAGCCACTTGACCCACGCTCACTATTGCCCAATCACATAGTTATGCAAGTACCCCTCCATCCATGTGTTCACAACCTCGATTTGCCCGTCCGTCGGAGGGTAATAACTAGTGTTGGGAATAAGCTTTGTCCCCACCAATCTGAACATCTCCTTCCAAAAGGCCCCCATAAAACTGTTGTCTCAATCACTGACTATGGTCTTTGGAAGACCATGTTGTAGAAATTTCTGTTTTCCCACCCCGGTTTTCAGTTTCTCCTTATTTCTCCCATGTAGTTAAATGCCCATTCCCATAACCATACATTTAACAGACTGAAAAAATAAATATTGCTGAAAACACAAATTCTGGAAATTTTTCAGAATGCTGGAAATTGCAAAATTAAAAATCAACAATCAAAAACAGCCATTAAAACACATTAAAACACTGATATTTTTGGTCAACCTGACCCTGGAAAAACCCCCTACAACTCTTGGGGAAAACCAGTTTGAGAGCTCTTCTTTATTTCTGAAAATTGCCTTTTTACAGTGAGAATTATTCAGCAAAAAAATCAGCAAGCAAATTTACAACTTATCTCCTTTCCCATGCCTCACAGCAATCTGGAAATTACAGCAAACAAGACAGCAATAAATGTTGTACGGCCTCTGTTTTGTGTGCAGAAAAATCAGCAAACTGCTCCTCGATTTTTGTGCAAAAATCTGCCTTTCACTATGTGCTGAATCAGCTGTACAAATCTGCTCAACTGCTGCCTTGGAATGTGTGCCAAGCTGCTGTCTCCTCCTCCCTGCTCAGAAATCTCTCTTGCTCTCTTGCTCTCCTTCTCCCAATCTGCTCATGAAAGAATGAATGACCTTTTCCTCCTTTTCCTCCTTTCATATAACTCCAAGTGACTTTTGGGTGATCTCTAAATCCAATGGCTGAAATAGATTTAGATCAATGGCTGAGATTAAATGCTCATTTAAATCTCACTTTCTATTTTTTAATTCACCCCACTTTAATAAAGACCCACTTAGTCATTTATTTCCAAAGTCACTTTTCCTTTCTAATTTTTCATTGACTTTATAAAAGTTACTTTAAAATTAGACTTAGAAACTTTATCACTTAAAGTCACTTTTAAATTAGATTTAACTTTATAAAATTATAAAGTCACTTTAGGAGAAAAATTAAATTCTTTTGGACACTTTTCCCTAAGCCAAAGATCAAAGTCTAAGGGAACCACCTGTCCTCCGGTACCAAATTTCAACACTCCCTCTTACCGAGGAAGGTGTTCCTCACCACACCCATCTTGTCTCTGAAGTAGACATGCTTGCCCCGTGGTAAGGCTTTGGTAAGGATATCTGCAACCTGCTCATCAGTGGAAATATACTCAAGCTTCACAGCTCCCTTCTGAACATAGTCTCTGATGAAATGATATCTGATCCCGATATGCTTTGACCTATCATGAAATACTGGATTCTCCGTGAGTTTAATGCAACTCTGATTATCACAGTAAATCACTGAAGGTCTCAACGGCTGACCAAATAAGCCAAACAACATCTTGCGAAGCTAGATAGCCTCACAACTAGCTAGACTGGCTGCCATATACTCTGCTTCCGCTGAACTCAGTGCTACTGACTGCTGCTTCCGGCTGAACCATGACACTACTGCTGAACCCAACCCAAAACAGCACCCTGAAGTGCTCTTCCTATCAGAAGCACAACCTGCCCAATCAGAATCAGTGTATCCTGCCAATCTCACTCCATCTTCGTGCCTGTAGTCCAGACCATAATCCACTGTCCCCTGCAAGTACCGCAAAATGTGTTTTGCAGCCACCCAGCGAACCTTCCTAGGCTCACACATAAACTGACTCATCGTGTTGACTGCAAAACAGATATCTGGTCTAGTGTTGACCAAATACATCAAGGAACCAATCAGCTGCCTGTACAATGTGGGATCCACCAACTCGGAATCCGAAGCATGAAGCTTCTTCCAGTTGGTGATCATCGGTGTCGACATGGGTCTACAATCCTCCATGTGGAATCTGCTAAGGATGTCCACAATGTACTTCCCCTGCCCCAGGAAGAAATGCCCCTCCTCCTGCCACACCTCCAAACCCAAAAAGTAATGCATCAAACCGATGTCCTTCATCTCAAACTCCGCCGCAAGATCTCTCTTGCAGTGCTCTATGACTCTCTCTGCACCTGTAATGATCAAGTCATCCACATACAACACCAGAATGAGAGGCTCCTCACCAATCACAATAAAGTAAAGGTTCGGATCTGCCTCACTCTTTGTGAAACCCATCCCCTGCAAGTATGCATCTATCTTGGAGTACCAAGCTCTCGGAGCTTGCTTCAGGCCATAAAGGGCCTTCTTCAATCTGCACACATGGGACTCCTTCCCATGCACCTCAAAGCCCTGTGGCTGCTCAATGTACACCTCCTCCTGTATGAAGCCATTGAGAAATGCGGTCTTCACATCCATCTGGTTGATCTTCCAACCCATCTCTGCTGCTATCGATATAATGGAGCGGATCGAAGTATATCGAGCCACGGGAGCGAAGGTCTCCTCATAATCAACTCCCTCTACCTGGAAGAACCCTCTAGCCACAAACCTCGCTTTGAATTTCTCAATGCTACCATCTGCAGCATGCTTTACCTTGTAAAGCCATCTGGAAGTAACCACGGATTTGCCCTCAGGCCTCGGCACTACCTCCCAAACATCATTCTTCATGATAGAAGAATACTCCTCCTGCATGGCCTCTCTCCAGACCTGCTGGCTATGCCTCCTCATAGCTAGAAGGCTCAGAGTCAAGGATGCTGGTAACCATCGCCATATAACTACAAAACCTCTCAGGTGGTCTACTCTCTCTGACCGGCCTCTTCGGCTCAGCAACAGATGTGGCATCTCTCAAGGTGTCCTGAAGCCACTTGGGCTTCCTCTTCCCTGAGCGCACTTCACCCACTGGAGAATGAAACTCCTCCTCCTCATCATCATCAGTAGCCTGAACTCCTGACTGTCTGTCTGCTGTCCTCCTGCCTGCACCTGAACCTGTAGAAGCTGAAGTACCGTGTGAACTGTCCATCAGTGGACTCCCTAGTGAACTGCTCTGCATGCTGCCCGGAGCACCACCCCTCTGGCTCGATGAGCCACTGCTCACTGACGGACCTGACATCCTCATAGATGTACCTCCTGATCCTTCTGATCCCTGCCCACTGGATCCCTGCGACTGACTCAACTGTTGCTGAGGGTCTGGCTGATCCAGATACTCTAACTCCCGTGACCTCCTAAAGGCCCTGTCCTCCTCGAACTTCACATCCCGTCTGACAACAACTCTCCTCTGTGCAGGAATGTAAATCCGAAAGGCCTTTGAGGTCTCACTGTAGCCCACAAAGATACCCTTCTCTGCGGTGGGCTCTAGTTTGGTCCTCTTCTCCTTGGGTATATAGGAGTATGTAATGCATCCAAAGATATGAAGATGACCAATATCAGTATTCTTCCCAGAGAAAGCCTCCTCCGGAGTCATGTGCCCCAAGGCACGATGCGGACTCCTGTTCTGCAAGTAAACAACTGTGTTGCAGGCCTCTGCCCACAAGAACAATGGCAACCCCTGATCATGTAACATGGCTTTGGCAGCCCCTATGATGGATCTGTTCTTCCTCTCTGCAACCCCGTTCTGCTGGGGGTTGTAAGGAACAGTAAACTCCCTCCTAATGCCTGCCTCCGCACAATAGTCAACAAACTCTCCAAGGGTGTACTCTCCTCCATTGTCCGACCTCAAGGACTTGATCTTTCGACCTGTCTGAGTCTCCACAAGAGCTCTGAACTCCTGAAACCGCTTGAAGACCTCACTCTTGGTCTTCAAAAAATAAATCCAGGTCCTCCTGGAGTGATCATCAATGAATAACACATAGTATTCATATCCACTCAAGGAAACATGAGACATCCGACCGCTCACATCGGAATGAATCAAATCAAGTATCCCCGTCGCTCTGTTGTCACTGCTGGGAAAAGGGGATTTGGCAAACTTGCCCATCGCACAACCTCTGCAAGTATCAAAGTGATCAGTACTGAAATCTGGCACACCTGTAGTGATCTCCCGCAATGTCCTCAAGGCTCCATGATACATATGTCCCATCCTGCGGTGCCAAATCTCACACAGCTCAGAACTGCTAGCTCTGTTGTCGGTACTACTGCTCAATGCCAAAAGGGGCTGAAATGCAAACTTGTACACCTTTGCATGGCGTACACATATCACTCTAGCTGAATCAGCTGGAGTGCCCCTAGGATACATCAACACCTGTCCTCCCCTGAACAGTACCTCATATCCTCTGTCCTCCAAAGTTGAGACAGATATGAGGTTCTTCCTCATCCCTGGCACATAAAGAACCTCTGACACCTTCAAGGGAGGTTTGGACTCCCTCTGAAATGTCACTGTCCCCACCCCGACTGCTCTAACAACTCTGTCATCACCGAGTACTACCTCAATATCAGTGCCACTCTCTGAAAGCTCTGAGAAGTACTCACGGACTCCTGTCATATGACGTGAAGCCCCACTGTCCACATACCAGATACCTGAAGATGCTCCGCTAATCGAGGGAAAAGCATGCTCCCTCTGAACCTGTGTAGTAGGTGATCCTGCACTAGAGGACTCACACGTAGTGAACGCAAACTCTCGGTCAAAACGACCAGCAAAGTCCTCAATCTCTGCTGAAGCTGCCACGTCCTGGTTTTTCCCCTTCTTCTTCTTCTCCGGACACACAACTGCATAGTGTCCCATCTTCTGACAATTCCAACACTTCACCTTGGAATAGTCCTTCTGTGTGTTACCCTGTTTACCTTTACTTTTGCCTTTGCCTCCACCACCGCTTGTGGAAGCCTGCTTCTTCCCTTTGCCTTTCTTGCCTCCTGCCACCAGTGCTACGTCCTCATCCTGCTCAACTGGCTTGGCTGCCCCAAGCTGTCCTTTCCTGATCTCTGTCTGAATACAATCATCCCAAAACCTCTCCCATGTGGGAAGGGTCTCACGTGCACAAACCCCATCAGCAAAGTTCAACCATGAACGGGGGAGGCCATTCACTGCAATCCGCACCAACTCAGTGGGTGGAATGGCCTCTCCAATCGCTGCCAACTCATCTCTCACATTAGTAATCTTTGTGAGATATCTAGCTGCACTATCATTACCCATCTTAATGTTTTTCAGCTTCTCCTTCAGGACCATCTTCCGGTTCTCATTGGTACTCTGGTAGAGATTGGACAACGCTGTCCACATCTCATGGGCATTGCTCTTTCCTCTCACATGAGGAATGCAATGGTCTTTGATTCCGTCTAGAATCAGCCTCTTACCCTTATTGTTCTTCTTTTTATACTCAGCCAACTGAGTAACATCAGTGGGCACAACAACAGGGTTCTGTGCGGTATGCACCATGATATCCCAGACTTTTGCCTCCTCAAAGATACTCTGCATTCTCTCCTTCCAAACACTGTGATTTGTATGCCCATCCAACCTATCCTCCACCCTCAATCCCAATGACATCCTGCTGTCCTAAAACTGAAAGAATAGCACTGCTGTAGTAAAGATAAAACTGTTGTTTATGAAAAAATCAGCTTGCTGGAATTTTCTGAATGAAAAATCAGCAACTGTAATTTTTCCTTTTGCTGTCCCAAACTGCCCTTCAGCACTCAAGCGCTGATACCATGTAGAAATTTCTGTTTTCCCACCCCGGTTTTCAGTTTCTCCTTATTTCTCCCATGTAGTTAAATGCCCATTCCCATAACCATACATTTAACAAACTGAAAAAATAAATATTGCTGAAAACACAAATTCTGGAAATTTTTCAGAATGCTGGAAATTGCAGAATTAAAAATCAGCAATCAAAAACAGCCATTAAAACACATTAAAACACTAATATTTTTTGTCAACTTGACCCTGGAAAAACCCCCTACAACTCTTGGGGAAAACCAGTTTGAGAGCTCTTCTTTATTTCTGAAAATTGCCTTTTTACAGTGAGAATTATTCAGCAAAAAAATCAGCAAGCAAATTTACAACTTATCTCCTTTCCCGTGCCTCACAGCAATCTGGAAATTACAGCAAACAAGATAGCAATAAATGTTGTATGGCCTCCATTTTGTGTGCAGAAAAATCAGCAAACTGCTCCTCGATTTTTATGCAAAAATCTGCCTTTCACTATGTGCTGAATCAGCTGTACAAATCTGCTCAACTGTTGCCTTGGAATGTGTGCCAAGCTGCTGTCTCCTTCTCCTCCCTGCTCAGAAATCTCTCTTGCTCTCTTGCTCTCCTTCTCCCAATCTGCTCATGAAAGAATGAATGACCTTTTCCTCCTTTTCCTCCTTTAATATAACTCCAAGTGACTTTTGGGTGATCTCTAAATCCAATGGCTGAAATAGATTTAGATCAATGGCTGAGATTAAATGCTCATTTAAATCTCACTTTCTATTTTTTAATTCACCCCACTTTAATAAAAACCCACTTAGTCATTTATTTCCAAAGTCACTTTTCCTTTCTAATTTTTCATTGACTTTATAAAAGTTACTTTAAAATTAGACTTAGAAACTTTATCACTTAAAGTCACTTTTAAATTAGATTTAACTTTATAAAATTATAAAGTCACTTTAGGAGAAAAATTAAATTCTTTTGGACACTTTTCCCTAGGCCAAAGATCAAAGCCTAAGGGAACCACCTGTCCTCCGGTACCAAATTTCAACACATGTAACTAGAATACCTCTCTAAAGAACAACTTTGCTACTTGAGAGGCAGAAGACCTCAAAGGGATGGCGAAGAAATGAGCAAACTTGGTCAGTCTGTCCACTACAACATAAATGCAATCCTGTCCCTGCGCAACTGGGAGCCCTGTGATGAAGTCCATGGATACACTCTCCCATTTCGACTCTGGGATAGGGAGCGACTGAAGTAGCCCTTCTAGGTGTGATTGCTCCCCTTTATTCCTCTGACAAACTGCACACTTCCGCACGTGCCTCAATATGAAAAATGCTCTCTAATGGTATGCTACATCTTGAGGAATACAGGGTGCCCTGCTATAGGGGAATCATGTGCTACCTACATAATCTTCTCTCTGAGTTGAGATCTCGACACCAAGTAGATCATGTCCTTATAATATATCACATCATCCATCACTCTAAACCTGTCATCCCCATATGTGCCATCCAATATCTCACAAGCCTGCATATCCTTGGAATACTCAACCAAAAGTTGAGCCTTCCAATCTTGAGTGACATCTATCAAAGATAATGTTGCGAGCCTCTGAGAAAGTGCATCCGCCACTACGTTTTGCTTGCCCTTGATGTACTCAATCTCAAAGTCGTAGGCCTGGATTTTACTCACCCACTTCTATTGTCTCTCCTGTAATGTCTGCTGCTCTAGGAAAAACTGAAGACTATTGTGGTCAGTCTTCACCTTGAACTGGTTGCCCACCAAATATTGCCTAAACTTGGCCAGTGCATGCATCACGACCAACATCTCCTTTTCATAAATGGAGTACAACCACTCGTGGGGAAGTAGTTTCCTACTCTCATATGCAATAGGATGGCCCCCCTGCGTCAACATGGATCCAACTACCTCACCAGAGTCATCAAACTCCAGCACAAATGGTCGTGTGAAATCCAGCAAAGGAAAAACAAAGCAGTTGCTCATGACATTCTTAAGGCGCTCAAATGCCTCTTGTGCTACCTGCATTCACTCAAAGGCCCCTTTCTTTGTCAAATATGTGAGGGGTGCCGCAAGTTGTGAGAATCCCCTCACAAACCTCCTGTAGTAAGTGCAAATGCCCAAGAATCCCTTTAACTTAATCACATTCTTAGGCATAGGCAAATCCAGAATGGCCCTAATCTTCTCCTAATGTACCTTAACGCCATCCTCTCCTATCACGTGCCCAAGGTACAGCATCTCAGTCAGTCCAAACTCACATTTGGACATCTTCGCATACAGTTGTTGCTCCTCAAGTATGCGCAGTACTTCCTCCAAGTGTTGGAGGTGCTCCTCCCAAGTCCAATTATAGATAAAAATGTTGTCAAAGAAGACAAGGATGGAACGCCACAATTGCCCACAGAACACTCGGTTCATAAAGGACTGAAATGTAGACCGAGCATTGGTTAGCCCGAAGGGCATCACCAAAAACTCTAAGTGTCCATAGTGACAGTGAAAGGAAATCTTGGGGATGTCCTGCTCCCTCGCCCGGATCTGGTGATACCTCGAGCGCAGATCTATCTTAGAGAAGTATCTTGCTCCTCTAAGCTCATCCATCAACTCATCAATGCGTAAGATAGGGTATCGATTCTTTAGTGTCTTCTTGTTGAGGGCCCTATAGTCCTTACACATGTGGAGAGTCTCGTCCTTCTTCTTCACCAACACCACAGACGAAGCAAAGGGATTCGAACTAGCCCTGATATGCCCCAACCTCAACAGCTTATGTATCACCCTCTTAATCTCGTCCTGATAGGATTTGGGGTGCCTATAGGGAGCGGTATAATTGCGTGCACCCTGTCCTCCAGCTCAATAGTGTGCTCAAATCCCCTCTCTAGTGGTCTGCCTAAAGGAATCTCCCCAAAAGCCCCCTGGTGCCTCTCGGGCAAGGCCAATATGTCAAGATGCACAGGTCATGTATGAATCCCCGTCTCTGAAATCCTTAGCTTCATTGCCCACTCTATGTCCCTAAGTCGTAAATCTACCTCCATCTGATGAGTGGAGACTGTCTATGGTGGGTATAAGTGCATTCCCCTCAACATTACTAGCTTCCCATCTGGGCCCGTGAACTCCATCACTAGCTTTTGCCAATGAGTGGTGAGCCTCACCAACAAGTACAACCACTAGACACCCAACACCACACTGGTGTCTAGAACATCAACCACAAAGAAATGATCAGTGACGAAGTAGTTTCCCATCGTCAAAGCAAGTCGGGAACGTACTTCATGCATTGCATCGTCCAGTCTCCTGGCAACAACACCAAGAACCCCTCAAATGTCTTTGTGTGGATGCCCATCTATTCCACCATCTGGGCATCAATAAAGTTATGGTTGGCCCCACTGTCTACTAGAACTGACACCCTCTGCCCCTGTATAGTCCCTTTGATCCTGAGTGTCAAGTACTTCGGAACTCCCCGAAGTGAAGCAAGAACTCCCTCAGAAGGAGCAAATGGCCCCTCTCCATAGGATCGTAGTGGTGCTCCCACTGATGATTGTGCCCCAATGTGATTAGCCCGTGGTACCACCACTCTTGGGCATCCCCCTCCAAATGCAGCATAGCAAACTAAATGGCATCAGTCTCAAGCATGGGGTTAAGGTGGAAGTAATTGTCTAGCTTTTGAACCCATGCCCTAGCTGAACTCTTAGCCAATCCATCAAAGTTAGGGAGTATGACCTTCCCCGCTATCTTCTGCACCTCCTAATTCGATTGTCCCCCTCTATAGTGCGTTACAGCTCTAGTGGTGTGTCTCTCCTTAAGGTGGATGTACTCCCCAAAGGACACCACCTTCCTGATCCTAGGGTCTAACCCTTCATACTCATCAATGCCCGATGCAACCAAGTTAACCAAATTTGCTACTAGGTCAGTTTCCCTCTGCAATTCTGGCTCATCCATAAAATGGGGCATAGTAGGACAGCCTGCTTGGCCACGCAGAGGAGTGTGATTGGGTTGATATGTATGCCTTCCTCCCCCTGCTCTGGAACCACCATCCCCTTGGGGTTCTACCTTTGGTCTCCCATTAACCTGTAGGCTCATCACCTGTTGCATCATGTCCATCATAAGTTGCCCCTCCCACAACATCTATTGGTTTATCCTCAGAAACTCCTCTAAAATTTGATTTTGACCAGCATGCCTGGGCTGCTAACTATCCTCCTAGTTATTCATGTTGTTGAAAAGTGTGTAACTAGGTTCGATCTTCATTAGTATGAAATGTATTCTTGTATATATAAAAGGTAAAAGAAAATTATTATTATTATTGGAGCATGGGTTTCTTGCTCAATTTCTTTTATTTTATAGGTCAAGCACCCATTGAGTGCTTCTAGGGTTTGTCCTAGGTATAAGAATCATTGTCATATATGGAAGACCCCATGGACACATTGTAAATTGTAAGAGAAAATTATTTTGTCTTGAAAATATCAAATTACCTCCAAGATCAAGTCAGCCTACATAAGTTAATAAGTTGGCCTACATGAAGAGCCACGTCCACCCTTGAAGGAAGCCTATATATAAGAAGAACTCGTCCTCCATTTGGATCATTCACTCACTCATCTCTCATATGAAGAAGGAAGTAGTAGAAGGACGAAGAAGGAAGTGTGAAAAAAAAGGACAAGAAAATTCGAAGTGTTTTGCGTCTCTCTACTTTCTTCTAGGAGTGCGAAGTTAGGGTTTCTGCACTGGGCAAGTCTAAGGTTTGATTTTGAAGCAAGAAGAGCAAGAAGGCAAGTGAAGGTCTCTTAGGGTTTCCTACTAGCCCTAAGACTCAAATCAAGGCAAGTGAGGTCAAGGGAAGAATAGTTAGAGGGAGATCGAAGTCTCCTAGAGAAGCAGTGGAAATTGCAGCGGTTATTGGGGGCAGAAATTCGGATTTACTGGGAAGTCGAAGATATTGCAGTAGGAGGCCAAGGAAGACTTGATCTTAGAGGGTATTTTTTTGAGTCTAGATCATGGTATTCGTCAATTTTAAGATCTAAAAGATAAGAAAAGATTTTACGGGTTTTCCCCTCAAGAGGAGGGGTTTTGGACCTGGTTTGTAGCCTACATATTGTGTCATTGTTCTTACTGCTTTGGTAGTTGTTTGATGTATTAGACATTGAAATAAGAAAGATCAAAGCTAATAAGTAAAAAGCTAACACAAGCAGTTATGAAGTTAAGAGAATTAGCATATACATTGCCCTATGAATTCTCAACATGTTATTAGAGCTTTGGTTATCTAAGGGCATCATGAAGATCTCCTCTATAATGAAGAAGGTCATCAAAAGGATTGCAAGCCATCTCAAGAAAAGCATCAAAGAGGTATGGAGTCTCATATTCTCTTCAAAGAAGGAATCAACCATAGAAAAGGATGAAGGACTCTTCTCTGCTCTCTCTGGAACATTTCAAGACAAAGACATCTAGGTAATTGATAGCAGTGCATCAAGGCACATCACTGGTCACTCTCACGAATTGAAGACTTTATCAAAAGGAAAATCTGCTTACTCTGTGGAACTTGGAGACAACAAGAGCTATCACGTGAAAGACATTGGATCATCATCCATAAAGCTAGAAGATGGAAGCAACATCCACCTCAACAACATTCTGTTTGTTCCAAGTTTGCACAAAAATCTACTTTATATTTCAAACCTATAAGAAAAAGGAGATAGAGTAGCCTTCATTGATGGAAAGGTAGTTGTATGGGCAAAAGACTCAAGCATAGAACAAGCTAAAGTGATTGGTATCCGAGAAGGAAGGCTTTACAAATTAATATCTCCCGTAAACCATGCCCTAGTTCACACTGAGATTAGTCCATGTGAACTTTGGCATAGAAGGTTTGGTCATCTACATTTCAAAATCCTTCCAACCCTAAATTCCATAGTAGATGGAATACCAAATCTAAAGGACCATGAAGGTGTCTGCAAAGGATGTGCATAGGGAAAAAATACGAAGAAACCATTTGGAAGCAGTGCTTCATGATCAAAAGAAACCTTGGATCTCATTCACTCTGATGTATGTGGCCCTATGACTCCAAAATCACTCGGAGGACATCTTTATTATGTCACATTCATAGATGATCGCTCAAGAAAGACCTGGGTTTACTTAATGAAAAGTAACGATGAAGTATTAACTAAATTTCAAGAATTCAAATCCGAAGTGGAGAACCTTACAGAAAGAAGGATCGAGATACTAAGATCTGATAATGGAGGAGAATATACATCGAAGGAGATCATAGTATTCTGTAAGGGATTTGAGATTAAGAGGGAGTTAAAAGTTCTATACAATCCCGAACAAAATGGAGTTGCAGAAAGAAAGAACAGGTCCATTGCAGAAAGTGTAAAAGAAATGATACACGATCGAAATCTATCGAAGTTTCTGTGGGGTGAGGCAACTAAGACAGCAGTATACATACAAAATAGATGTCCTCACAGATCTCTAGACAATAAAACTTTGGAAGAAGTGTTCACCGGGACGAAGCCATCTGTCGATCATCTTCGAATCTTTGGATGTCTTGTGTATATTCATATACCAAAGGACAAAAGAAAGAAGTTGGATCCTTCCGGTGTGAAAGGTATATTTTTTGCGTATAGTAACTCATCAAAAGCCTATAGAATCTATATGAAAGATGGACATCACATTGGCGTTAGTCATGATGTCATATTTGATGAGAGCTTAGCATTTAAGAAATCAAAAGAACTTTCTATAGATTATGATGACGAAGAACTTCCTATGTTTGAGGAAGAAGGATCTCACCATGATGGGGAAGGACCTAGTGAACCTATTCAACCCGTGGTCACTCAAGAAACAAGGAAAAGACCAAATTGGTTGAAATCTACACTATTTGACGCAAAAGGTCATGGGGCAGCTCAAGGATCATTTAGAGAAAGTAAAAGGCCCAAGAGATACTCTAGGTATGTTGCATACATGACAAAATTAATAGAAGCAAAACCATCCACTTTTGAAGAGGCTATAGAACATCGAGAATGGAAAGATGACATGAATGAAGAATATCAATCTATAATGAAGAATGGAGTTTGGGAGATCGTACCTAGGCCGGATACAAATTTGTAGTTACTTCCAAGTGGATCTATAAGATCAAGCATGCAGTTGATGGAAGTATAGATAAGTATAAAGCAAGATTTGTGGCAAGAGGGTTCTCTCAACTTGAAGGTATCGACTATGAAGAAACTTTTGTTCCAACAGTAAGATACCCAACAATTCGGTCATTAGTCTCTCTGGCGACATGAATGGGATGGAACATCCACCAAATGGATGTCAAGATTGCATTTCTGAATGACACGATAGATGAAGAAGTCTACATAAAACAACCCTTGGGATTCGAAATCAAAGATAGGAAGGCATATGTTTGCAGATTAAAGAAGGCATTATATCGCCTCAAGCAAGAACCAAGGGCATGGTATGCTAGAATGGATGCATATCTACAAAGACTAGGCTTCACAAAAAGTTTTGCTAACTCAAATCCCTATATTAAGGTTGTAAACAATGAACCTGTAATCATTCTTCTGTATGTAGATGATCTTCTCTTGACAGGTGTAGAAGGTCGAATTGAAGAATGTAAGAAGCAATTGGCAGCGGAATTTGACATGAAAGATCTAGGGCTGGTGCATTACTATCTGGGACTAGAAGTCTAGCAGGAACCTAGAGAAGTCTATTTAGGTCAAGGAAAGTACATGATCAAGATTCTGAAGAAGCTCAACATGATGGACTGTGTTGACCACTCCGTGTCAATGACCCCATAGCAGTACACCCCCTTTTTTGCAAAATGGATAGGCCCTGATCAATGTGTTTGTGCCGTCAAGTTATAATCATCACCTGATCATCATGTTATAATGTAAACCCATTCTACATGTATATGATGTAAATAATCTCAGCAAAACCATGTCATGTATGTAACAACCTAGGTAAACCTACCTTTCTAGTGACGATCTCTATTCTAGGAGGTTTTTTGTCTCACCAATCCATTCTTGGATAGTTGGCAGAGTTTTCCCTCCAGTCTTACCCCAAAGATAGAATGGATTTTGTCGCTAGAATCTTAGGCGAGTCCTAGTGTTCTAGATTGAGTCTATGTAAAAGTGATTTGGGAATAATCCTAACTATTTGGTTAGGTTATTTTATTACAAATTGTTTGGTCTATTGGATTATATTTGTGTCACAGAAATGGGTAATCTGTGAGAGTCTATTACAAATGGGATTTTCCCCTTATGATGTAAAAAATATGAAAATCATGATGTAAAGTGTCTTGAGGGTTGGAAAATTAATTTATCCCCTAATAGGTTAATTAATTAAATTTTCTGGCCAAAAATTAATTAAAACCCTAAGCCAGAAATTTAATTAATTCTAGATCCTAGGTAAATTTAAATTCTCCAAAGGAAAAATTCGTCGGTCTTAAAAAATTAAATTTTAAAAGGTCTTGGGACTAAGGTAAGTTAATTATTTTGCTAAATTTTAAACCTTTGAACCCTGGGTGTTAAGTCAAAGTCAAATTTTTTGGGAAATTAACTCAAAATTTTATTTTTGAGTTGATTAAAATGAATTTAATTAAGAATTTCGAATTTCCCCAAATATTTAGATATTTCGACAGATGAAATTAAAAGAAATTTTAATCTTCATCAGCAGTCGAGATTGTTTTGACGAGGATCACTCGAACTAGCCGTTGGAGGATTTATCTTTAAATAGGAGGTCATTTTTCAGTCAATTCATCGGATCTCTAAGTTGTGTGCTAAGCAAAAATCTCGTGTAATCTTTTTTCTGGATAACAAAGAAAGACTTTGGAGTTAAATTCTGTTGGTGTTTCTCTTCATGGGAATACTGTAAGATGTGTTGTTTTCATGCATATTTTTTTCTAAAGCCATTGATGATAACTTTTGAAAAGTGATTTGAGTACCGCTTTCTTGCTCAGTCTCCAAGGTTTAAATAATAATTTAAATTTTGAACGTAATAGCAGGTATCTCTATTTGTCTGAATTTTATTATTATTTTCTCGCTCTATTTTGATGGTTGGATTGAGTTTTGCAGGGAAATCTTGATTTTTAGATCCTTGGGCGTTAGGGGGAGTTTTCAGTTGGACCAACCAACTCCCGATCCGTGTTTTCTGCAAAGCCCAGCTAAATTAGCTCCGGACTTATAATAAGATTTTATTGGTGACACACGAAGGGTTTTGAGTTAGCACCTCTTTTAAAATTTAAAATTTAATTTTTTGTGTGGAAAATTGATAGATATGGCTGTGGAGAGCCTTAGATTATCAGACTTGGGAGCGGAGTTAGACTCATACTCCTCAGATTTGATAGATCTACCATTTTTGTGCATAGATCTGTAAAAACAAATTTAAGTTTTCTGACTTGGGTTTCTGGGGTTTTATTTATTTTTGTATATCTGGGTTTTGGGTTGCTTTTTTTTGTTTTCATTTTTGCAAGTAAAGGGTGCAGATCTGAAGGAGAGTTTTTTTTATTTGAAGCCAGATCTAGGCCCTAGAGGGTAAGATCTGGCCTCAAAATCATTTGCAGGGGCATTATTCCAAATTATTTTCAATTTGAGGATTCCAAAGTTTAGATCTAGGGATTTTCTACAAGAGTTTCGATGACAAATTTTAAGAAGAAGAATCCATCATTCTAATCAGAAATTTCTAGGAAATTTTCTTAGGTTTTTGGCTACCATTTTTTTCCTGTCTGCTACCGTATTAAGCCTCCAGTGTTTTTTCCCTCTGGAAAATTTTGAATTTTTTTTTGTTGTTTGCGTTTTGGGGTTTCTGGAAAGATTCGAATTTCTTTGCTGCTTGAAGTCTTCATTTTTTTTCTCCCTCGCTACCATACTTTTCTGTGTCTCGCATCTGTGGCCTTCCTCATCCCTTCCGCTACCAGTACTCTCCCTCGACCTACACGCTATTCTGTCTTTCTCCCGCAACCTTGCCATCCTCTCACAGTCCCAGCGCTCTCGCTGCTTGTTTACGTCCCTTGTCATCCTTCTCCTCCCGTGGATTTCCTTTTCGTCTGTGTGAAACCTCCTATTGCCCTCGAATCCCTTCATCCATTGTGTGATCCCTTACTACCTGGATCCCCTCATCTCCTTAGCCTCTGTCGTTGAAGCTTACTGCTCTCTACCTGCAACACATTTCATTCTCCTCTGCGTGCTACCATCATCGTTCCCCTGCCCGTCCTTCGCATTCTCACAAAGCTGCTGCTCTTCGTTGCCACCATCGAAACCTGCACAAAAACTTTCATTCGATTTCCGTTTCTTATTTTTACATTGTTTTATTTTGATGTGCGTTTGGGTTAGATTTAGATTTTTTTTCATAACATAACAAATACGACTTGTTGTTTTTCATTTTTTCGCTTTAATTTTCTGTTTTGATTTTTCATTTTTTTTAATGACATTTTTTAATTTTGAAAAACAAAAATTTAAAAAAAAATACCATTTCCATTTTTATTTTTATGTGACTTTGAGACTTCGAAATATTTAAATCAAAAAATATTTTTTCACATTAAAAGATTTTAAGTTTTTTAATGTGGCCTTTGGCCCATTTAAAAAATAAATAAATAAATCATTTTGATTTGTTTTACTTTGGTCACATTAAAAAATCTCAATGGATCATTTACCACATTAGTCTTGCTTCATAAAACTTAGCACATTGAAGAATTTTTCCTAAGGAATAATTAAATTGTTAATTTAAAGTTCCTTCTTGGTGTCTTTTCAGGCTAAAGGTAAAATCTCTAAAAGAAAACTTTTGTGGTATTAACATTTTTCATTTCACTATAGTCAAACCCACTTAATTTTTTTGTGTCTAAAGATTGACTATAGGAAAGTGGCAAATTTTCCTAGATTTGGGTCACTAAGGACAAATCATTTTAATTCTAGGATTGTGAATTGCTTAGCGTTTGAATTTCAAGGTTTTTCAAAGTATTTAGATCTCTAAAAATTTAATTGCTAGAATATGTTGCACCTATTGAGATTGATTGTCAATATTAATTGCTTTAATTGATTGTCAATATTGATTGTCATATTAATTGCTTAAATTATTTGATGTTCATTGCATATTAAATATTTTGCAAATATTTTCAAGTAATTGTTAAAGTACTCTGTCGTGGAATTGTAGTGAATTGCATATCTTTTGTTTCCTAAGCTGAGTATTTTGTGAGCATTTGCTGACATTGATATTAAATTGCAAAGAAGTTTTTGTTCTCTTTGACCTATAATTGTATCAAAAAAGATTTGAAGAAAGCTTGTGGTTTAATTGTGATATTTCAAGGGGTTATCTTTAAGTCTTCATCTAGTAAAGTGAACTTTTCATTTTGATGATTAAGGGCTTTTGCGGCACAAGTGTTTCTAATCCTCGAGTCTAACTTCATCTTATCATCTCGTGCATTTGCATATAAGTTAGCTTTGCATAAATAAAATTTACTTCCAAGCATAAGCTTGGTCGATAGAGAGATAGATATCCATCCATCTTTGCTTGAGAAGCCTGCTTTTAATAGTACTTAAAACAGTGACCTTACAGTCGTCAGAGCCACAGCTCTCTACAGCGTTGTAGGCACCAGGTATGTTAGATTTTTAGGAGAGATCTCGTTAATCACACCTTAGTGTGCTTCACCTTATCTTCTCTCTTTCAATTACTACGAAATCAGGCTCAACACAGAAAAGATCGAAGGATTAAAACTTAGATAGGCATTTAACTAAAATTAACTAAGATTCTTGCATCTCACATTAGTTTTAGGATCTGCATTTCATAGTCATTCATTTAAGTAGCAGTTGTTAATCAATTACTTGGTCTTCATTTCCCTAGCAAGATTGTTGACTCCATAAGGCACTCGTATCAATCGTTTAAATTTAATCAAATCCTTTACGTCTTGCTAAATCTTAATCAAGTACTTGGTCACTTCATTGTGTCTCCTGAACTAGTTGGTTCCCAACTGGTTCTCCTTCATTCCATTTCCATAAGGTCTAGCCCCCTTAGCCTTGCCATAAGGAGACAACTTAAAAGGAGAGATTGGGGATCAGAGTGACAACCCCCAATCTGAGTCGTTTTCATGGTGCCTAGACATTCTGTGTGGCAATATTTTTTGGCATCGTTGTCGAGGACCAATTTATTGGACTTTGGCTTTACGACATTCGACATTCATCTCATTTCATTCTTCTCATCCTCTCGTCTTTTGCCAGGATAAGTTTTGTGTCCTAGGTTCCTTGTCTTCGGGCTATTTCGAGTTAGATTTTTGTCTGAGTGGAGACTCCACTTCCTTTATCTTCTACAATAATGTGTACTAGAAGACATCCAAGCATCTTGGTTAATCTTCCTCCTGATCCTGAAAGGGCTCTCAAAATACGATTACACAAACTCTCTTCTCATACCCTTCTTGTTAATCTCGAACAAGAAGCTCTCTCTAATATCCATTTTCTTTTTCCTAACCCGGTTGAGCACGACATCATGGACGTGTTCGCCCCTTGTAACTTTGCTAACATTTAAGGTTATCCCAATGATCTTCCAGACAATGGGATGGATAAGTTGCCTTCCTTTCAGGGCAATAATGCAATTAGTGTTAATGCTCATTTGAAAGCTTTTGGTTCTTGGCTAGGTAAGTATGTGAGGGCTACTGATTATAATCATGAAGATGTAAAAATGAGCCTTTTTGTTCTTGGCTTGGAGGGAGATGCTTTGGATCGGTTTACAGGAAAAGCCTGATAATTCATTTGATTCTTTGCAATTGATTATTAATGCCTTTAAGGAAAAGTATGGAGATAAGAGAGAAGAGAGGCATCTCGTAAAAGCTATCAGTGTCATTTAAAAAAAAAAAAAAAATGAGACCGTAGAAGAATTTAATAAGAGGTTTAATGATATTATTAAGGAACTACCTCAAGATTATAAACCTCATGATAAATCTCTTCAGGACTTGTATATTAATGCTTTTAACGTTGATACCTCTTATGAATTAAGACATGCTAAGCTTCCTAATTATAAGGATTGTCAAGCTTTAGGGGTGGAGCTTAAAAAAGATAAGAAGGCATCTGGGAAGTCAGAAATCCTAGGTTTTGATAGGGTTTCAACAAAATTGAAAGAACCTAAAGGAAAAGAGGTTAAAGAATCTGATGACGACCTTATTCAAAAATTACTGCAAAAAAGTTGAAATCATGGAGCTTAACCAAGCGAAATTAATCTCTAACCATGCTAAGAAGATAACTGCTTTGCAATCTAGGTTGGTTCAAATGGAAAGAGCTCAAACACAGAATTTCCAGCCCTACAAATAATAATAATTAGCAGAAGAAAGGTCAATCTAGTGAGCAGAGACCACCTCATCTGCTTGAATCTACTAATTTGGTCGATGAAGCTCCGCCTTATTGTCGGGCTTGTGATGCTCTAAATGAGGAGGCTACTTGCCCCACAATTAAAAGGATTTTGGATAGTGGAATGTTTGGGGCAAGTAATCAAATAAATATAGTGGATAAAGAGTTTTCTTTGTCCATGGAAGATTGGATGGAAGTTAAGGAAAACAGTCAAGATGTTAGGCCTTCCACATCATCTTTTAATCTAAATAATTTTGATCATGAAAAGGATGTGATGGTTAAATTATTTGATGAAAAGCCTTCTCTAGAGCAAGTCATGGAAATTGCTAAAGATAAGGGTCTAACTTATCAAAGAAGGGATAAAGATCAAAGTGGGAATCAAATTTCCCCCTTGTAGTTTTAACCCGAGTTCAAACTCTGGATCAGATATCGATTTGGGAAGTTGGTTTAATAATGCAAAAATCTGGGTTCCTGTAGCCGAGATTACGAAGATTCCTTCCCAAAGAGCTAAGTTACTAAAAGCTATTGAAGCTCCTCAAGTGAATGTTTCTCAACAGAAGGCACCTGAAGTTGACTTTTTGGATGCTCCTATATATTTGCAAAGTTTGGATTCAAATAACAAGGATTATCAGCCATTTTTTATTACTTTGATGGTTAATGGATATAAATTGAATAATTGTATGTTGGATTCCAGTGCATCAGCTTGTGTCATGACCAAGAGGGTCATGGAACAACTTAATTTAAGAGTTTCTAGGCCTTACTATAATATATGTGCCATGGATTCTAAGAAGATTGAAGTTCATGGGTTAATCAAGGATTAACAAGTTCATTTATCAGTTTACCCTGACATTATGATTGTTATCGACATTGTTGTTGTTGATGTGCCTGATGCTTGGGGTATGCTATTATCTAGAAAATGGGCCTCTAATCTAGGAGGGGGTATTCAAATCAATTGGTCATATGCTATGATTCCTTCTCCTAGAGGTGACGGGTTTGTAAGACTTAACAGAGAGCTTGATAGAAAATTCCATGTTGAAGATCCTAAGAGACCTCATAATGAGATAATTAAAGAACAATCTAACATTGGGAATTATGCTATTTTGTCTAATTCCATAGTTCTTCCTGATGATAAGGTTGATGAAAAGATTGGGGATCTCAAGGATAAAGTTTGGTACATGTATTTTGATGGTGCATCGTCTAGGCATGGTAAAGGTGCAGGAATATTATTAAAATCTCCCCTTGGTCATGTTTTCAAATTTGCCTATCGATTGGAATTTGAAGCAACCAACAACGTTGCTAAATATGAAGCTTTGGTGTTAGATCTTGAGTTGGCAAAGGTTTTAAGAGTTAAGTTGCTTAGTATCAAGGGAGATTCTGACTTAGTTATCATGCAAATTAAAAATAAATTTACATGTAAAAATCAAAGGTTAAGGAATTATCGAAATGTTGTATGGGATACTATGGAATACTTTGATGCCCTTGACCTTGAAGCTATCCCAAGAGAACATAATAGTTTGGCAGATGAGCTTGTCGTAGCTGCTTCTACTTTGCAGTTATCTGATGGGTTGATCAAGGATAAGATAAAAATGGAAGTTATTTTTAGACCTTCTGTTCCAGATAATTCAGAGCATTGGCAAGTTTTTGATGATGAGAAACAAGTGATTCGTTTTCTTGATAATTTGGATGAGTTTGAAAATTTTCGAATAGATTCTAGGGAGGATGGATCTGATGATCATGAAGATATTATAAATCCTACTCCTAGGAATGTTGTTTCTTTAGAACAACACTTTGATCGGCATGATGCCACAAAGATGAAAGAGGAAAATAAAATGGATCCAGGTGAATTCATCAAAGTAAACATTGGTACCTCTAGTGATCCCAAGATTGTCAAAATTGGTAAAGGTACTAATGATGAAGAAAGGAAAAAGTTAACCGATTTACTTCGTGAATATCGAGATGTTTATCATTTTCTTATGATGAATAAAAAGGTTATAGGGAAGATGTCATGGAGCACACTATCCCTTTGAAAGATGAAAATGCTAAACCCTTTCGTCAAAAGCTTAGGCAAATAAATCCTAAGTTAGCCCCTTTGGTTCAAAAAGAGCTTTCAAAGATGGTTGAAGCAGGAATTATTGCTCAAACGAGGCATTCAACATGGTGTTCCAACCTGGTGATTGTTAGAAAAAAGAATGGTACAATTAGACTTTGTGTCGATTTTCAAAACCTTAATCTAGCATGTAAAAAAGATAAAATGTCGTTTGGATTAACCAATGCTCTTAATTGGGAAGATTATCGAAATTTATCAGGTTGATCTTACTGTTTTTTCTAAGGATGGTATTAGTCATATAGGTCATCTTAGGCAACTTTTTGATAAATGTAGAGAGTATCGGATTTCCTTAAATCTAGGTAAGTTTGTTTTTGTAACTGAAGGGAAATTACTTGGTCACATCATTTATAAAGATGGAATCAAGATTGATCTTGAAAGAGTTGAGGCAATCCAAAAGATTCCTCTCCCCGATAATCTTAAATCCCTTTAGTCTTTTATGGGAAAAACAAATTTTCGTAGAAGATTTATTCCAAATTACGCAGAAGTAGCTAAGCCTATTCAAAGTCTTCTGAAGAAGGATGTAAATTTTTTATGGAAAGAAGATGGCAAAAAGGCTTTTCAAGAAATCAAAGGTGCTATTGCCAAAGCTCCTGTTTTAGTTAGTCTCGATTACTCGAAGGATTTCATGATTTTCTCTTTCGCTTCTGAAGATACCATTGCTGGTGTCTTATTGCAAAAAAATAAGGATGGTCACGAGCAACCTATTGCTTTCATGAGTAGAGCGCTTCAAAATTTTGAATTAAATTACACTACCATGGAAAAGCAAGCCTATGCCTTAGTCAAATCTCTTAAGCATTTCAGAATTTATGTGGGTTATTCTAAAATCATTGCTTTTGTCCCACATTCTGTGGTTAAAGATATATTAACTCAAACTAATTGCTTAGGGACTCGTGCTAGGTGGGTTACTAAAATCGAAGAATATGATTTAGAGATTAGACCCACCAAGTTAGTCATAGGTCAAATCTTAGCTGAAATGATGACCGAAGGTAATGAGAAAGCTCTTGATTTGATTTGTCTTAACGATTCATCTTCACCTGAGCTGCAAAGATTAGGAGAGCATGAGTGGTACAAGGACATTATTTATTACTTGTTAAATCTTACATGTCCTAACCATTTAGTTGCTCATAAAAGAAGAGATCTTAGATTAAAAGCCACTAAGTATTGCGTCATGAAGGATGGCCTTGGATGGAGAAATCCTGAGGGCATAGTACTTAGGTGTGTTAATGAAATTGAGTCCAAGAAGTTAATTTCTGAGTTTCATTCGGGATTTTGTGTTGGTCATTATGTTGCTAGAACTACTGCCCACAAAATTCTGAGAGTTCATTATTATTGGCCTTCGACTTTTTCTGATGTATATAAGTTTGTTAGAAGTTGTCAAGCCTGCCAACTATTCACTGGGAAACAAAAGCTTGCTACCCTACCCTTACAACCTGTGGTTGTGGAGGCACCTTTGCAGCACTGGGGTTTGGACTTCATTGGGAAGTTTCATGAAAATTCTAGCAATGGCTACTCATGGATTTTGACTGCTACTGATTATTTCACTAAATGGGTAGAATCCATCCCTGCTTAGAATGCCACTGAAAAGGTCATTATGGATTTCATTGAAAATAATATCATTACTAGATTTGTTGTCCTAGATTTGTTGTCCTTGCCAAGATCACTACTGATAATGCCAAGGCTTTTATTTCTTCCGAATTTTCATCTTTTTGTTTCAAGTATGCCATTGTCTTATCTCATTCATCTAATTACTATCCTCGAGGTAATGGCCTTGCTGAATCAAGTAATAAAAATCTTATAACCATTATCAAGAAGATAGTAGGAGATAATAAGCGATCTTGGGACAGTAAAATCAAGTATGCTTTATGGGCAGATAGGATTACTAAAAAGAAAGCTACTAGTAAAAGTCCCTTTGAATTAGTTTATGGCTTGGATGTAACTTTACCTGTGCACCTTAAATTGCCATCTTATCAACTCCCTCACCATTTTCCTACTGATAAAGATTTTCAAAACAGAATTGATCAAATTGTGGAGTTGGATGAAACTCGTAGGAAAGCTTTTGATAAATCATCTCGATCTAGATCTTTGCAGGTTGGAGATATGGTACTCCTTTGGGATCGCAATAATGAAAAACCAGGAAAACATAAGAAATTTGACAGTTTGTGTCTAGGACCATACATTATCTGAGACATTGCTGGGCCAAATTAATTCCACTTGAGCATATTGGATGGCAAACCATTTGACTTACCTGCAAATGGCCAAATGCTCAAGCTATTCTTCAAAGATGACATCTGATGCCATGGGGCATCCTTTGTATTGTATTTCTAACCCTACACCTTGTCATTTCAGCGTTTCATTTCTATTTTAGTATTAGATTTACTTTTCATGTTACTAGACCAGTTAATAAATGAAGAGCTTATATCTTTCATGTGTTATATTATATGATGATTTTTGGATGGACGCTACTTATGTTATCTTGTGTGTTGCGTGGATGCAGATTCTGGATTCTCACATTCCTCCGATGCAACAATATGTCCCCAAGTTGAGTTAGATGTTGACCACTCTGTGTCAACGACCCCATAGCAATACACCCCATTTTTTACTATCGATGTGTTTTGCCGTCCAGTTATCATCATCAACATGATCATCATCTTATAATGTAAACCCATTTTGCGTGTATATGATGTAAATAATCTCAGCAGAACCGTGTCATGTATGTAACAACCTAGGTAAACCTACCTTTCTAGTGACGATCTCCATTCTAGGAGGTTTTTCGTCTCACCGATCCATTCTCGGATGGTTGGCAGAGTTTTCCCCTCCAGTCTTACCCCAAAGCTGGAATAGATTTTATTGCTACAATCTTAGGCAAGTCCTAGTGTTTTAGATCGAGTCTATGTAAAAGTGATTTGGGAATAATCCTAACTATTTGGTTAGGCTATTTTATTACAAATTGCTTGGTCTGCTGGATTATATTTGTGTCGCAGAAATGGGTAATCTGTGAGGGTCTATTACAAATGGGTTTTCCCCCTTATGATGCAAAAAATATGAAAATCATAATGTAAAGTGTCCTGAAGGTTGGAAAAATAATTTATCCCCTCATAGGTTAATTAATTAAGTTTTATGGCCAAAAATTAATTAAAATCCTAAGCCAGAGATTTAATTAATTATAGGTCCTAAGTAAATTTAAATTCTCCAAAAGCAAAATTCCTTAGTCTTAAAAAATTAAATTTTAAAAGGTCCTGGGACTAAAGTAAATTAATTATTTTGCTAAATTTTAAACTTTTGATCCCTAGGGGTTAAGTCAAAGTCAATTTTTTGTGGAAATTAACTCAAAAAAAATATTTTTGAGTTAATTAAAATGCATTTAATTAAAAAATTTGAATTTCCCCAAATATTTAAATATTTCAACAGATGAGATTTAAAGAAATTTTAATCTTCATCAACGGTCCAGATTGCTTTGACGAGGATCACTCGAACTAGCCGTTCGAGGATTTATCTTTCAATAGGAGGTCATTTGTCAGTCGATTCATCCGATCTCTAATTCGTGTGCTAAGCAAAAAAGCTCTTGTGTAATCTTTTTTCTGAATAATAAAGAAAGACTTTGGGGTTAAATTCCGTCGGTGTTACTTTTCATGGGAACACTGTAAGAAATGTTGTTTTCATGCATAATTTTTTCTAAAGCCATTGATGATAGCTTCTAAAGAGTGATTTGAGTACAGGCATCTTGCTCAGTTTCTGAGATTTAAATAATAATTTAAATTTTGAACGTAATAGCAGGTATTTCTATTTGTCTAAATTTTGTTATTATTTTCCCGCTCTATTTTGATGGCTGGATTGAGTTTTGCTGGGAAATCTTGATTTTTAGATCCTCGAGCGTTAGGGGAAGTTTTCAGTTATGAGTTAGCACCTCCTTTAAAATTTAAAAAATTTAATTGTTTGTGAGTAAAATCGATAGATCTGGCTGTGGAGAGCCTAAGATTATCAGATCTGGGAGCGGAGTTGGACTCATACTCCTTAGATCTGATTGATCTACCATTTTTGTGCATAGATCTGTAATTTTTTTTATAGGTTTTCTGACTTGGGTTTCTGGGGTTTCATTTATTTTTGTATATCTGGGTTATGGGTTGTTTTCTTTTGTTTTCGTTTTTGCAAATAAAGTGTGTAGATCTGAAGAAGAGCCTTTTTTTATTTGAAGCCAAATCTAGGCCCTAGAGAATAAGATCTGGCCTCAAAATCATTTGCAGGGGCATTATTCCAAATTATTTTCAATTTGAGGATTCCAAAGTTTAGATCTAGGGATTTTCTACAAGAGTTTCGATGCCAGATTTTAAGCAAAAGAATATTTAAATTAATTAGAAATTTTCTTAGGTTTTTTGGCTACCACTTTTCTCCTGTCTGCTACCGTATTGAGCCTCTAGCGTTTTTTCCCTCTGAAATTTTCAAAAAAAAATGGTGTCTACATTTTGGGTTTTTAGAAAGATTCAAATTTCTTTGCTGCTTGAAGTCTTCATTATTTTTTCTCCCTCACTACCATACTTTGTTGCGTCTCCCATCTACGGCCTTTCTCATCCCTTCCACTGCCAGTATTCTCCCTCGATCTGCACGCTATTCTGTCTTTTTCCCATAACCCTGCCGACCTCTCGCAGTCCCAACTCCCTAGCTGCTTGTTTATGTCCCTTCTCATCCTTCTCCCATGGATTTCCTTTTCCTCTGAGTGAAACCTCCTCCTCTCGCCCTCGAATCCCTTCATCTGTTGCGTGATCCCTTGTGCCCGAATCCCATCATCTCCTTAGCC